>OU911088.1:23920000-25120000 GCA_918358865.1 Melinaea marsaeus rileyi | reverse complement strand
ATCAGACGAAAACTTACGAATTAAAACGTGCTTAGATTCTTAGTGCAAAAGTTCACATCAAAGAAATTGTCACTTACTGACTGAAAAACCATTAATTTTTAAGAAACACTTTTAACAATTTCCAATCCTAATTTCAATTAATATTTTGATCGCATTCTTTATACAAATTATTTTTAAAATCTGTAATAAAATAAATATTCGAACAATTTGTAATATACTAGCACTAACACAATTTTTCATTGACCTATTGGTAAAAAATATTCTCTGTATTTAGCTATGGAATGCTTAACTGAATAAATATTTGCATAGTGTTAAAATGTTTTCAATGAGGTCTAAAGTCTGACAGCAATCTGTGATAGTGGCTCGCTGTATTCGTTAGTGAATCGCCCCACTATCAAGCTAACAAACCCAAGTGATTTCGAATCCTCTCAACCGCTCACCAAACAGTTGGGAGCACTAGTTAAGTTCTCTCCGAGTCTCCCATCTAAACAGAACCTATCTCAACTAATTGGCTTCGGACCGAGAGATACCGCAGTTGCGCTCCATAAGATTAGAGGTACGGTCAAGAACTCTACAAGTTTCCAAGATTCGGAATTGTATTCTTGAATTTGCCCTTTATTGAATACCCAATACAAAAGGAAATACAAATAGCTATTATTTTATTTACCGCGTTATTATATGAATATTCTATTTGCTCTTGTCAAAATGTCTCATTAATAAATGGATAGCGATGTTTGATCAGAACGTTTCGCTTCGTTCATAAGTAATCCAGATTGGTATTCGTTAATCTGACATTTTTTAAAGTATCGAAGTTACCTATCAATAACAATTTTGACGATTAAGCTGTCATTATTCATTTGACTGGCAATGTTCAAAAGTAGAATCGAAGCGAATCGCACAGTCAGAGATCGGATTCGAAACAAAAAATCAGCCGGATACCGAGATGCCGGCAAACATTTAAAATCGTCTGTAGGGAATCTGCTTTAATCCCCTTTTATTGCGGCTTTTATATGACGATGGGGACTTATATGCGTAACCGATGTGGCAGTGGATACGTGAAATGAAAATTTGCACTTCTAACGCGAGTTTTCCAATGAATGATACTGTAGATCAACTTCCGAGCCATTTATTCGCAAATCGAGTTATTGCACCTCCCGTGGATCGCTTTACACAGGTCATTTGTGGGAATCGCAAATATCTAAATGTTAGATAAAAAGATTTATGACTCACTTTGAATTTTACTCACGTCTTTGCGTTTTGGGGACTGAGTTATGCAACTGAGGTACTCGATCAACTAACCGTCACTCTTCATTGTGTACAGGCGCCCGCGGAGCTCTTAGGTCATGTTCTCATTATAATTACGGTGACAACATTTTAAGCAATATTGTTCGATCTTTCATACAAATTATAATTCATTTCTTGAAAACCAAATCTTTTCATTAACACTTAATGTATCTGTACTTAAACTCACATCCCGTTAGAGTGTTTGTTCGTTCACAAAAGCAAATCGAATTATTTATCAAGCGTCCATTCAGTGATTCATTTATTACGTAGAGCCTGTCATACAAACATTAGTCAAACTCGTAAGATATACAACACAAGGGATGTTATGGTGTGTGAACCTTACGAGTGTGTCGTCGTAACTCAAATTAAATAAAGTGTTCCGACTATGAATAATACGGTGTTCCTAACGTGTTTCCAGAAATAATTTTAATTCATAATAGGAAACGTTTACGCACTGGCGAGTACACTCAAAATATACATATGACCTTTGTATTGTCGTATATACGTGTAAACAATAGGGTCAAAAAATCTGTTTTTACTATTAAAATATGTTAGTTTATGGTTATAATCACCTCAAAAAATTAAGATGGCTCCAAATTTTAACTGAACCATTTTCTTGTTACCTTACTAAGGTAAGGTAACAAGAAAATTGTTGAAAGGTAAGCCTTTATATTAATTAACTTCTACGCTACGTGCACCTAAAAGAAAAAAGTATTAGCGACAATTAGAAATTAAAATACTCATTTAAAGTTGCTACATAATTATTCTTATAAACACTTATAACTGTCTTTACTACCCCAAATAACCACATTAACTCAATTGGGTATACGTGTCGCCAATAACACTATAATTAAAATTTCTTGTCACTATCGGGCGGGGTCCTATTGTGGAGTATCGTGAGGAGGTGTTATTAAATCCGATCTTGTAGGCACGCCACTACGTGACGTTCTAATTGCGGCGGTCGGATAGAAACACGAAATATGAGTGCTTATTATAATGAGTGGTGGGCCCTCGGACAACGTTGACTACTTTATTAAAAAGGTTAATTAATAACCGACAAGTATGAGTTGTCATATTCGTAGTTTATGCATTCATGTGTTTGTGTTTCATAAATCATATTTTTTTGTTAAAAAAATGTAACTAGTTTAGAATATCCCCCCTCCCCACTCCGGTGCGGCCGTGTACTGTGTAGAGCGTGAACAAAATGGCTGCTTAGTGTGCTTTGCTTATTCACTTTATTTGCAACAAACATTCATTGTGCAGGGAGTTGGTTGGCAATGTTTCATCGTTTAAAATTGTCGAAATTTAATGTCTCCGTGCTGCAGCATAGCGTAGAGAATTAAGGAAGCGAATAGAACCAACTATTTATAATTTTGCTATCGACTTTGTTACTTGACCAACATTTATGTTCGCTCTTTGTTTTCGAAACTAAAGCTTTTTACGCGCGGATCACTATCATTAACAATTAGAATATCAAAGAGTTAAGTAAACGTTAATATATTATCCCTATTTCTGTTTGGCGTGACGTCTTTACTTTGAAAGCTGGTTATTAATAATGTAACCAAATTAAAACGAGCTCGTCCACACGCAAGGGTGTTGCCATCGAATTGTTTTTTAAAAGTCAGGATTTTATGGAGGGTGGTATTTATTTTTTGTATTTAATAACCGACAAAGAATAAACGTATATTTTGTTTAAATGTTCTGACATATTTACATTACTTTAACTGGCCTCTGAGAACAGTATGATTGCAAGTTTAATAAAACAATATAAATGTTTACATATGTAAATAACAAGCTACAAACAGAAATATACAAATATATTATTGGTGATAACTTTATAATCTATAAGATATCTTCAAGAAATTCTTCGTCGAATGAATTGAAAAGCGAAAAATGTGTTAAAGGAAAAGGATGGACTTTAAGGATAAGATTATAACACGAGCAAAGGAAGGACGTGTATTCCAATTCCTCTTCAAGCAGTCGAGGGGTCTGTAAGTGATCAGAACACAGGAGAGATATGAGTAATCGTTAGAACGATTTACGTTAGAGTTTTGTGCCAAATCCAGTAATAGGCGCCCCTATTTGAGAAGTCTTGGAATAATTTTAATATTATCATACTGAAATCTTAATGATTCTCTACAGATGTGATAAATAAAGCGATCGTAGAGTCTTATCATTTGTTAATTTAAATAGATATGGATGGAGATCTTTTATATAAACGAAAAAAAAAAATTATTGCCTTCACCCGTCGAAACATGACCTTATCTGAAGCTATAAAAATGCTATAAATCAAACTAATGACCTCCATCGATGTGTACTAGCTTTATATTTCGACGTTTCGACACTACCGATGAGTCGGCTATGAATATGAGATTTATAACTTTTTAAAATTTTATGCTTCGATAAATTGTTATTTATCACTTTATTGAGAGATAAATTGATTACGGCGGGGATGTTACGCCTTTTATTATATTATATCAAAGCATACAAATAATTCAAGCTCCATTGTTAAAGGTTATTAGATTAGTGACGCTAATTAAAATATTCTGTTACGAGACAGTCGAGGCCAAACATGTGACATGCAAAGACAGGCTTTAAAATATTAAGATACAATATAGTAAAACAAATAAAATTTAATTGTAATATCCATTGTTATTCTATATGAATAACATGTCGCGTATCCAATAGAATGAAAAGATTATTTTAGACGCATCATTGGTTACGCAATTAGGTTCGTGTGAGGCGACATTATGTGATTTTTTTTTACCAAACACCGTATCAGACGTCAAATTACGTTCTTTTATTATTTTCTCATGCTAAGTAGGCATCTTAAATTCATTTGGAGCACTCTTGCCGAGACGATAAAATGGCAAGTTATTATATTGTCATTCCAAAATTTTCTTCAAATATTTCCATATAATTTCATGTACATTTCTATGTGAATTCTGAGTAGGAAATGTTAATATAGATATTTTTTGTTTGTGTATTATACAAACATGTTATTTCTTTTGTTTATATTATGGAAACATTTCGTCATAATTGTTATTAGATTTGACTATAATATTATCATACATATTTATTAAAATCAATTCAACAAATGATTATATCCTGAATAAACCCAGTTATATGTAACATATTGTCTGAATGTGTATATTGCCGGGCACTAAAGAGTTCAGTTGCCGGTCTGTGTACCTATTCCTAGGCATCTCGTCGTTTCATTTGTAAACATTGTCTTTGGACTCCTCCAACGTTTTGTGCAGTAAAAGCAAACTGATGCTTGCTGTAAGAACAAACGATTGTTGTCCGTCCGTGCATTGTACCCAGAATCACTATTCATTGTGTGAAAATCTCAATGGGATTTGTTATAATTTTAAGTCGAATTAGATATATGTTATTAAATGTATGTGTATTTACACAAAAATGTATACTAACACAAAAGTTAGGTAAATAAAAATAAAATGTTTCTTGACCGGAACCGAAATAATACGTTATTTCTTTAAAATATTTGATTTTACAACATGAATTGTAACATGTGTGGCGTCTGTGATACCGGATACTGCCGATGTAAGCTGGCGAATGCCAAATTATTCAGCTTGACCGATGTGGCCAAACCAGAAATGCCAGGAACCAATGGCATATTGTTGTAGCCAACGTCGTGACTCGTGAGGAACTGCAAGTAACTTCCGTTACGTGCATCATAAAGATCCCTTTATTGCTTTGCTTGCGTGTATTCGTGTAATTTATGCGTTAAAACCGAATAAAATAAACTTTTTTCTATGTTCCCTATTTAACCCCTTGTTCGTAATAAACGCGCTACGTTAGGAAGGGGCATTTGATTTCCTGTAAATGCATTTTTTTTATTCTAACCAAGCCCATAGGGTGACATACACGTCATGGTACGTCTGGAAAAATTATAAACAAAAGAAAAAACATAACGAACAAACTTAATTCATTTAGATTTTCAATTTTCTTAATATAAATAGAACAGTTTGAACATAATCAGTCAAATGATTTACTGTAAATATATATTATACATTTTGATAGTATTATATAATTATTGGAAATAATAAACAAATTGTAAGTTATTATAAGATAATATAAAATAAACAACGACATGTTATGTTAATTCTGTGACCAAAGTTGTATGTAAATTCGGGACAATCTTATTTTAATAAATGATTATAACAATATATGTTAATACATTATACAAGGTTTGGATTGCAAGCTAAAGTCATTATAAATACTTTTGATTCCGAAATTTTATATGAAGTAAATTTTTTTTACATATTTGTTTTAAAAAACATCGACGATAGATTTATGTAAGCTTTATTAAATAGGACAAAAATTTTCACTATCAGCGTATTTTTTTTGATAATAAACAAAAGCTTTCAAAAATATATTTAATCAAACAAGAATACACCTACTAATAGCCGACAAAGGTTCAGGATAAAATAATAAATTACTCCAGCATATCGAGTAATCTGGCAGACAAGGCAAGACGTTGACTTTTCAATTAAGCTATCCCGTCCCGACAAGTTCTATTAATCAATCGCAGGCCAATCCCGATCCGATAACTGAGGGGTAGTGTAGCGTGTACGCAATTAGGTGAGCCAATACCACCTAACGTACATAACATGCAGACATATTCAAAAACAGGAATAAATAGGTCTCTATTAAACGAGTTAGAATTATCTAGATTCACGAACGATTTAAGCTTCAATTAGACCAGTAATGAAATACCATTTAAACTCCGGGAAACCTGACTAGCTAATCAACAAAATATTATCAGAGGGGTATTAATAGAAAAGCGGTCGGCCGCTAGAGCTGTAGTTGCGGTCCTCGGATTGTCGGTTACATTCGAGCTTGCTGCGGCTTCCAATCATTAGCCAAGCCGATATTTAACCTTTAAAGTATAGTTTACCTAGTTTCACCTGGGAAACTATTTCTTTTACGTTTGAAATAAATAAAACGCTGTATATTTATCGTAACTGATTGTGCACTTCCTAAGCAATGTTAAGAGAATAGTAATTAAACGAATCGATTAAAACTAAACCACTTAATACTAAATGAAAATGCAATATCGTCAAATTGATTATTGGAACGCTATGCTTCGGGCACACAACCCGATACAAGATTGATCACCGTTTTGCTGTTAACGATTATATTTATAAGCCGCATACACATTTAGTCCTATTTAGATATCAGTATCTGTATTATAATACAATCAATTATATTTCAATATATAAAAAATACAGTTCAAAACTTGTTAAAATACAAAATGTTAAGAAATATTTTTTAATAATTTCGTATAATTAATAAATGCTTTGCGCAGATCTTAATTCTTACAATTTAAGAGGACTGTTCTTGACATTTCCTGCTGTTAAAGTTACTTTAATTTGAAATGAAAATATTTATAATAATTATTACTTAGTCGTAATAAAATAAGGGTAATGTTCATTGAAGTGACTGCGGACAAGTGTAAGTACGCTTGCGTCCAATATCTGAGGCAGATTAGATTATTACCAGTCACACTGGTAACAGCCCGACGACCATATAGGGTCAAACACACCATACGATTTTCACATGAAAATTACAATAAATCAGAATTAGTGTTTTCAACCCAGTCCCGGCTTAATTGAAGATCACTCGGACCTACTTTTGTCCCTTCCCAATTTGTAAGTTAAACTGATTTTCTAGAATCAAAGTTAAAATCTAATAAAATTTATAATTAGGGCCAAGTTCAAAGTTTAAATAAAGGAATAATTAATTAAGGTCTGAAGTTATTTTTGGTTTTCTAACAATTAAGCTATTTAGTTTGTTATTTACTTGTATTAAAACTTTAAAACCTCGCTTTTTAGTGGGTATGAGTAGGTATAAATATGGTAAAGTTTATAACAAATTGCAATTTAAATATTTACACCATACTATATCCTATAACCGCAGGGTGTCAAGCATTTTCAATATTTACTAAGGCAATCAAGCCTATTTTCTAAGTATCAAGTCGGTCCGGTTGGAGCACGATTGCGGTTGTGGTCAGCGATATATACGATTTGATTAATAGCTAAACCTGTTAGGACAATTTAAACCACACGACACGACAGATCGCTACGTTTATTCTCCATCAGCAGTTAAATATAACTTTGATATTATAAATGAAAGTTAAATGTTATCTAACATTCCAAATTCGGAGTGCCTTTTAAAAACATTATGTATAGAGGTCAAGTATTTCTTGGAATATTAAAAAGCTATCGTCGTATAGCTATCGACATTAAATTATAAAAACATTAATTCGATACACAATCAATGTATCGTTAAGATGCAATCGAGTTAGAGACGATACTCGCTATATATAAACATCCGATACTGTGGGAAATTTCTTATTAGGAATGTCTATCTTGACAAATTGTGAAGATAGTAAATGACTCTTACTTTGATAGTTATATGGTAAAGGTGATGACATTCATATTACGAGACCGTAATCAGCTGGAGGTAATAAATCTCTCGGCCTCAGTGCGAGAGTCCGGAAACATATAAACAGTTCACACGACTATTCTTTTGGATCTTAATTATTAGACAGTTAAAGATTTTTATTTCACATAAAGACATACATTGCAATCATGACCAGTTAAAATAAAAGGAGAAAAACCGGCAAGAAATCATAGTTATTAACTAATTTCTTTAATTGATAACGATTTTTTAGTAACGTTTAAATTTCTAAAAAAATAAATACATCAAAATATTTGATAAACTCTGAAAAAACTCTGAAAAAAATGACCGAGTTAATTAATTCATTTGTTTATTGTAAATAAGTTTCAAACGATAACAGCGCAGCAATAATAATAAAAAATAACAGTCGGTACTTCGCTAAACTGTTACAATGTAAGACGTGAAAAAGGCGGCAATACCCCCTAATATATGTCCACGATACAGTAAATATAATACAATATTACGTTCATTTTTCAAAGCTACTTATGTCGATATAATATGGCGTGAAACAGTAAGCCTGAAAATTGGGTCAATCCTTAGGGCACGAATGGGTTCGCCCACAAAACACGCCAGCCCTTATCGTCGCGACAAATGTGCGTGTTTAAGGCTGCAATGAATTATAACAACTACTAACATAAATCAACTGATCACATTACTATGTATTGTTGTGCTGTTTTCAAACGGGGCGAATTGTGTCTCTCTTTGTTACGAGATTGTTAAAGATTCGGGATAACATCGGATGCTTGGAGGAGGTGTAAGGTCGATGAGATTCGCGACCTTGTATTGTTATCAGCCGACCTCCTCTCGAAGGCTTTTGTCGTTTAGAAACTTTTTAGGAGTAAAGTTCAAGTAATCCATTCAACGGGATCTTTTTAAAGATATTATTATTTTTAACGAGCTGTTTCACAATATTTCGAACTTTTTAACGATCACAATAAAATGAGAACAAGTATTACATTTTTTATTACGTATGCATTATTTACATCTTTACAATTACTTTTAAAAGTGAACAATGTTCTACAAAGTTTTTCTTAATTTCGTATAAAAACAATAAAACTATCCCTATCTTAATTACAATCATAATTACCTTTTTACTATTTAGATAACGTAATTGTTTCCAAACGGACGGATTCGCCACATGTTCCCAAATCTGTGCCCGAAGGACGGTAAATCTACCCGCCATTCTATTAAGATAACATCAGTAATTCGCAAACATAACATAACCGCGTACAAAATGCCCATAACTAATCCCCTACGCAGGATCGCGAATTTTTGGAGGATTAATTAGAATACTACGATACATAACATTTGGGAATTAAGCAGTTTTATCAGATGTACAGATGAATGTATATTTCTTATCACCCTATATTATTTTTAATGTGCACGTTATATCCAAATTGAATCGCGAATATTACGTATAAGATATTGCGGACTTTTCACAGACGGCAGCAGAACATCTCATATAAATTCATTTTTACGTTGTCATATAAAAGTCTAGTTGTCGACTTGAATGCTACATAAAGTTACTAAGTACAAGTATACATACATACTTAAAAATAACGACACACACTAATACTCCAAAGAAACAATATTCAACGCATTTATAGCCACTAATAAAAATATAACTTCAATACGCGTTGAAATACAAAACCATATTTTCTTAGGTAATGCCCCATAATGTTTGCTCCATGTTAATTTCCAATGTCTTAACGTTTCTCGAGATACTACAGCTATAATCGTTATCAGAAGTACTCAGCCATTGTGGCCGTAATTTGTGAATTGAGTACAGTTAGCAAAAAAAGCTATAAATATAAATATTCTTTCTTAATTCTTTTTCTTTAATTAAAAAAACTACCTTTTTCTTCGCTTTGGCTATGAATAGATCGTAAATGTCATGTTGTAAAGATTAGATTAGAAGCCGCTATGCTATTATTTGCGATTTTACGACGCAACTATAAATCTCAATCGATGTAATTACTCGATGCCACTGCAAGATTAAATAATTATTCTTATATTGCGCTGTCATACTCGAAAACATTGATCTTATAGTTTTAATTTTGAAAAACATTGAAGTATCATAATGCATGAATAATTAGAAATTCTGGAACATGCATCCGGTCTCTTGACTTGTAGGAGCCGTGGTTCTAAGTACACTCGCGCCCTTTCCCAAGACCGTATACGCTGCTGTGAATTAATAAGCCGAAACTTGGTCACGAAGGTGTTGTCTTCTTCTGTATCTTTTGAAAAAGTTAATATGTACATATATTTTACCTAAAAGTTCATCAAAATAATATGATCCAATAATAATATATAGCTTTTAATGGTAAAATGACGAAGCCGGTGGCCATCAAGTAAATCCAGCGGAGATCCCTTTCTCCACAACACCGCTAATAATGGCGTTGCGAATTATCGTTAACGTTCCCGGACGCACTTACTGCTCAAGTGCTATACATAAATAAACTAAATTAAACCCTATTTGAATGCATTAAAGCAGAATTTCTAATGTCTGCAAATTATTATCTGATTGCTAAAATTCCAAGAACGGCAAACCGTCTACTGTCAGTAAGGAAGCGATTTATATTGAAATAGTAAAATAACATACCATTATATTCTGAACAATATGTCTGTGATTAGTGGCGGTTATAAGAATGCTTTATAATTACTTTATTACATATTATAAAAAATAAAATAACACAAAATTAAACATTTTGTCCAGCCACGCAATCTAGTACAATCAATTGACCGCAAATTTGTCCCTATTGTAAACAGATGTAAAACAGTTTGCCTCGATTTTATATAAACAGATTAAACCACAAGGTGTCATCAGCATTTGAATGTGCATCTATTTTGTTGACTATAAATACATACGAATAAATAGTCAATGTGCATAGAAATGTAATGTATTGCGGAATCTTAGATTGATAAAATCCAATATACCGAGCCGTATCCATCACTCTATTCCATTAACGAGTCAATATAGGCAGCTCGCTCCTCCACTGCACGCGTTCTTGGTGCGCTTATCGTCGCCACCACGCGGCAAATCCGCATCAACGGAACGTTATTTATTCCTGATACTCGTCGATCGTACCCCTGGATTATTGCCCGTTATCGGAAGTGGATAAATTACTTTATTACAATCTCCCAGGAACCCTTTGGCGCTATAAACGTGGCACCCCCGATCCTATTCCGCGACTTGATGAAATTCAACGCTCGCAAAATTTTCTTTTTAGAGTGCTATTATTTCGTGAGCTAAATTGGCATCCTGCAAAAATGATAAATAAGTTTGAGGTTGTTTAAGAACTCTTGCCGGCAACGTAACATTCTAAATAAATAATTCACTTCAGACATTAAGTAAGTTTTTGAACCAAATACATTTTTCGTACTTAATTATAGAATGTTGCTATGTAGATTTATTTGTTTTTCATTAAATCGCTTAGTCGCTTTATAATATGATTTGTGTGAATGATTTATATTATTACGGTCAATTTCACAAAAAGTTACAAGCATCCAATATTTCCTATACAGTTTTAATATAGAATTAGGTCAACTGTTGTCCAACCGAGCAATCAATGTCTGTACCGCTTGTGGGCTTTCTTAGGAGATCAAAGAGCAAGGTAATTGAGATGGAGATTTGCTCCCCGTAATATCTATCAGCCCACGTCAGTCAATGGTAGTTTATTAAATCGAGATGTGGACTGGTACTTACCCACCCGACATGAGGAAATTGTGATATAATAGCATTGTAAAACCACACTCCTATCAGTTACGTTTCCGTCTTTGATGTCGCTTTACGTATCATTACGCCTAAAGATTAATTAGCCCTAGTATTGCTCCATTAAAGTAAATTTAGCTCGCAAATACTTATCATCATTAAACTCTGCCGACAAAATACAACGTTATTCCCTAAAATGGACACCCCAATTAATTATTGCTCTAAAAACCCTTTTAACCCCGTTCTAGAGAAATGTTACTCCAAAATGGGAGTGGTCATCTGTCTTTATAAGTAAGGGCTACTCGTACATTAGTGGGTACTAGGACTTAATTATAACTAATCTACTTATATAATAATATTATTATAAATATTATTAATGGAGATGATATTGTGAATGTGAAATTGACAACAATTTAGTTCGTTAACTTCAACTACAAGGAATAAAAATATAAAATATAGAAACGTCTGTGGTAGTTGATATCTTTTACATACTAAACTCATTGATTCCACCAGTCTGGTGTAGAAATAAAATTTACTTGAGATACTTGTCTTAGTTAGTAATGTTATTATATTTTAAACAATATTAAACGTTTACAGATCTGTTTATAATAGTATACAAGCGAGCTAAATTTGTGAAAAGATAAAATATTTTATAAAAAAAAACTAAATTATGAGAACAAGTAACAACTTAGGTAACAAAGGATAAGATCTCAGGCAATTGTCAATGTTCTTTGTATTCTGTACAATGCAATCTGATAACAATGACATCAAACGGCTCTCGATCATATGAGGAATGAGGGATCCCAATGATTTGTTCCATAACCCACTTGAAGTCTGTTTCACCAAAATTACAGATTACTATTTATGGATTGATTGTGATAATATCATTTAAGTGCTTATCATTTAACTGGTTTATTAATTCCATTCCATCATTCATTTATGAATCATTCGTTTCAATTCATGTCATTCATTCATACATAAATTTTCAAGTGTTTATCTAAATAGATAAATAAGAGTCTCAACATAATTTGCGTAACCTACTTTGATAAAATTACTATCAGCTATTATTATCAATGTACAAACTTACTCACTGATTTTGGTTTAAAAGATGGTTTCATTAAATTTCTTGCTCATAATTTTTTATTTGCAACAATTATATAAAAATAGACAATATTCTCATCGATAGCATTATCGATTGAAATAATCTCTTCGTCATACTTTAAAATAAAAGCAATGCTTTATTTTATAACCAATTTACTATATCTTCTGGCATCTAAGGTTTAGTCAACACGTTTAATTTTGGTCAATTTTAAATGTTTTCTCCTTTTTTATCTTTCAACCCAAGGTCATTTTTATCTTGTTTCCAGACTAAATAACACAGGCACACAAAAAAAAAAAAAAGTCATGAACCAGAGGGGAGACCCCATTATTCTTAGGTTTTTGGGATCGCTGAAACCGAATATGACAATAAAAACTAATTTTAAATGCCAGTTTTCCCGCTAGCACCCCCTTACTACCTCTTAAGGGGTGAAAATTGAAATTTTTGTATAAAATCAAGATAGATGTCTATTTCTACGTTTTTTGGGATGCTGAAACCGAAAATGATAATTAAAAATAAATTCATGACCACTATCACCCCCTACCACCCCTTACGGGGGGTGAAAATTTAAATTTTTCTATAAAGTCAAGATAGATGTGTATTTCTACGTTTTTTGGGATGCTGAAACCGAAAATGATAACTAAAAATAAATTCATGACCACTATCTCCCCCTGCCATCCCTTACAGGGGGTGAAAATTTAAATTTTTCTATAAAATCAAGATAGATGTGTATTTCTACGTTTTTTGGGATGCTGGAACCGAAAATGACAACCAAAAGTGAATTTGATACCTCTTTTACTCAATACCACCCCCTAACCATCCCTAATGGGGGGTTTCAATTTTGTATAAAATCAAGATGTATGAAGAAATTTTAACGATTTACAGTAAGTGACATGTTTATCAAACTAGTTTGAGGTTACTCTCTCTCTCGCTCTTATATTAGAAATTCAAATGCTTTATCGATCAGAAGTATCTGATATATATTCATGGTTTAATTCTACTCTAATCCTGATGGAACCTTGCATCTTGCTCCTCGCTGTAGTCTCCTAAATTCTCAGGAAAATAGTCCTTTCTATTTTGGAGGCATAGAATTAGGTTCAGCATCTTTTAAGCGTTTTACAATACTGCCGGATGGATAACAGTATAAGTAGTATTAAATAGAAAGCAAAAAAAAACAAAAAGTGAAAAAACTTGTGAAGAATTGGACAAAAATCATGATTCAGTCTTAAGGGTTGGAGAGGGGTGTTAATGGGTGATAGAGGTCTTAAATTTTATTTTTAGTAATCATTTTCGGTTCCAGCATCCTAAAAAACGTAGAAATACACATCTATCTTGATTTTATAGAAAAATTTAAATTTCCACCCCCTGTAAGGGGTGGTAAGGGGGTAATAGTGGTCATGAATTTATTTTTAGTTATCATTTTCGGTTCCAGCATCCCAAAAAACGTAGAAATATACATCTGTCTTGATTTTATAGAAAAAATGAAATTTTCACCCCCTGTAAGGGATGGTAGGGGGAGATAGTGGTCATGAATTTATTTTTAGTTATCATTTTCGGTTTTAGCATCCCAAAAAACGTAGAAATACATATCTATCTTGACTTTATAGAAAAATTTAAATTTTCACCCCCCGTAAGGGGTGGTAGGGGGTGATAGTGGTCATTAATGTATTTTTAATTATCATTTTCGGTTTTAGCATCCCAAAAAACGTAGAAATACACATCTATCTTGATTTTATACAAAAATTTCAATTTTCACCCCTTAAGAGGTAGTAAGGGGGTGCTAGCGGGAAAACTGGCATTTAAAATTAGTTTTTATTGTCATATTCGGTTTCAGCGATCCCAAAAACCTAAGAATAATGGGGTCTCCCCTCTGGTTCATGACTTTTTTTTTTTTTTGTGTGCCTGTGTAATTCAAATTAAACTCGAAATGATAGAACGAAAACGCAAAACTGTAATGCATTTAGAAGCGGTCAGCTCATTTACGTACATTTATTATAATTTTAATCTTATTCTGTCTTCGCCAGTTCTGCTTTTATTAAATTTACCTGGTAATTAAATTGTTTTCATGCATACAGTATGTCGCTTTCCTCCACATCTCATATATTTTCTACTACCCAATATAAGTCAATAATTCTAACTCTCAACCAAAGAGATTTAATGCCGTACTGAGTTTGCATTTTTATATAAATAAATACAACAAAAAAATAGTACATACTAAATTAAAGTTATTAGTGACATTCTGTCGTCAGAAATCAGAGAGAAATACTGTTATTGACATAGTTGGAAATTTCTATCCAAATGCATATATATGACATAAACTAATATTCAATTAAAATATTGTCCTTTTAAGTTATCTTACATATCATAATAGCCCAAATATTTCCAAAACTAACCTTCCATATTATCATATTATAAACCAATTTATTTTATATTTACTAATCATAAAATATAACTCTGGAATATACACATTTTAATAACAATGGTTTTAAACATTTTTTTTTATTTCAACTATCTGAAAACCTGTCACCAAAATGCAGTGCATTTTGGATCGGGTTGTGTAAATACCCTCTTTAAGCCCGTTGGCTATAACCAGATGAAACGAAACGCCGACAAGCCACTTCGACGAACTGTTCGTTCACTATTATAATATTTTGTATATAATTTCTAAATTTTTATAATAATGTGAAAGGGACAAACTGTTACTTTTAATTTATATAAAACGAGCATTTTTCTAACTACATACTGACAATAAATCTTAATTTAAATTTATCTATTTTCACTTTAAAACAGGAAAGTGCACTAAGCTTTTACGTCCACAGGTCAATTCAAATAACCTTAAACTTTACAACAGTATTCAAGGAACACGAACTGTAATGTTCGAAGTCAGTTCGGAACTGAGTTCATAGCTTTAAAACTTGGATCCACATTTACATAAATACAAGCTTGTAATCTCAATTTGTAACGGACAGCTGCTCCAACGTCGAATGTTTGAGCTGCAACTAATACTTTTTATTTATCCTTTGTGTTTATAAGGAGATTAATTTATTTGCATGAACAGGTATTTTTACTCTTCATTCGCTTTGTTTTATAAAAATAAGGAAGGTATTTTCACGTGATTTATACAAAGTCGTCCTCTTTGTCTATTGCCCTCGTCATTAATGGCCTCGATCTATCTTAGTCGAGTGCATTTCCTGCAGCGATGTCAGCTCATTTTAATAGACTAATATACCACCCCGGGAATTTAAACTTTATTTATTATCTTCAATACATGCGACTTTATTTATATGCATGACTTATTATACTTAAAAGTAAAGCAACACCTTAATAAATTTTAAATTATAAAATTAAAAGTGTATTTTAAAAAATATGCTAAAAATTTCTTGCCGCCTCTTTTTTCGTTCACCAATGTGTGTAATTATTTGATACCTACAAATTCAGGTACAGGTAAAACAGGTTAATCAAACTCTCAATAATCCATTAAAGGAACCTTTGTCCCCGTTCACATCGCTCAGGCACTGACTCGCCAAGACATCTCGACATAATTAAAGCGCATTGATTTATTTACGCGCCCGCATGAGGCGACGACAATTTTAATTTCATACACTGCTTGCTATATATAAATTTATAGAACAAAATTTAAAAACAACTAATGTACATGAAAATATTCTGCATTTTTTTTTAATTGTCCGCTTAACCTACGTTTTCTTATAAAGAATATCCATTTAATTGCCTGCAATAAATGGTACCAGGAGCAAAATAAACAGAAAAGTGTGGCATTGTTACAGTTCTCGTAATGGTAATAGTGCACCCAAATTGCCATGTAAATATATCAAGCTGTCAGCTTATCTCGCCGCGCTCAGATTTTGCCCGACTTTAATGTGTTAAGACTTTTTATAAGGGTTGTGTGCACTTCTTATTTAAGCCGATTATTTTGTATGTTATATTTTTAATATTATAATTATATTAATAATGAACATAGATCTTCTGATCTAGGTTAGTGAAGTCTTTCTTCATTTTAGTATTTAAGTAATGATTCTTAGGCGCAATTTTATCTTCCAGTGTCCAGTCAGTTCTATTTCAGAATTAAATATTGCTGGATAATTCAACTGCCTCCAGAAATAAAACAAATGCTTCAAATTAATTGGCAGCAGTACTTTTGAAGTCTATATTCTTTTTAAAAAATGGAGTACCGTTTTTATAACCTCGGCAAAATGCTTAATGTTGGAAAACAAATTAAGTTCCGTTTACGTGCAACGTGTATTTTTTGTAACAAACGTTAATTTCTGTCAAAGTAGGCGACGTTATGGTAAAGAAGAGTAGACTTCAAAGCAAATACACGCCAGGCTCGGCCGTATTACCCCACTCCCACTCCCTGTTTGATTTACTTTTTTAGGGTTTTTTAATCACTGACATTTCCGTGTCCGCATCACTTACCCGCTCGTTGCACGAAACCGACCTACCTATTTCATTATAATTTCAAGCTATTGTTATTCGCTCAGTTAAACTTTATCCCCATTACCGTAGCACACGCTACAATATGCAATATACAAACAACATCATTTATGTTTTATGAATTGAATAATATCGATTTGCTTTAACCGAATTTTTGTAACGATCCCTCAACAATGAACTCGTTCGGGTATTTAAAACATACTCCATTGGAGCTCGTTTGTTTCGAAAACAATATTGAACGACATTTACATTTATACGGCAACTTTTGACCCAAAAACATCGATCTCATCTAAGAGCGTATTGCCGAATACAATTTTTATTCCAAATAAAAAAATGCAATGATGAATTTTCGCGGCCATCGATCAGTGAGGACAACACCTAACTAGTGCTTAATATACTTATTCCGGGTGATCGATCACCGCCCCGCTGACATCTGAAACCATTAAACCTTGTCTAATTGATCGCTCGAATTGAAACTCGAAAAAATATCTGCTCGACGTGAAAGAAATTGACCGGAATGATCTATCCAAATGGATTTACTTTGGCCGGGAACGACGAATACTTGGAATTTTCGTTATTACAATTTAAAAACTCTCAAAGTTAACTTCAAACAATTCTTTTATATGATTCAATTGATTTATTCCAGTATGTTTATTTAGGGTGGGATAGTTGATTTGAGCTAAACAGTAGCTTAATTAATTTATTCCAATTTATTTTACAGAAATGAATCCTTTATAATTCCAATTAGATCTTATTTCATAAATTTTTGGTATTCGTTCCGCTAAGGGAAAAAGAATTTAATTCGTCTATAGCAGTTGAAATTCAAATCGCTCAGGAATTGAAATGTTTCAAATAACAATCCTTCGTTCTTTACAATAATAAAGGAATAGAGTCCACTCGAATATAATCTTTTATATTTTATTTAGACCTTTCGTGTTATTTTTATTAAAAGTTATTTGCTATAATTATTATAGTTAGGTATAAAAGGACAAGTATGTGAACGGATATCTGTAGGTGACGTATGCGACCACAAAACGCCGCGCGCCTGCGGTGCCGGCGGCACGACTGACCGTCCATGTGTAATATGACACATTATATACCTAACTAACTACGTATACATTGTTATCTGAATATTAAAAATTAAAAACTACACATGACTGCATATCAAACATTGAATAATACCGACCATAAAAGATTTGTTGGTAGTTTATAATCAATATTCGTGCCGTATAGAAAATAAGGTAATGGCATAATCGGATAGTTGTAATCCCTCACCGTATCTTACGTCGCTACAATGGATCGTGATTGCGGCTTGCACCCGCATAAATCACGCTCGTTACCCGATGCCACAATACACGAACTTAGTGAAAGAAATATTAAATATGTTTATCACTATGCTGTTGATATATAACTTACATATAAGCATCTAGATTACGCTTATAAATAACCGATCTGGATAAAGTTCAAATATCTAATTATAATATTCAAATTTATGAAACATTGTGTTTGTAAATAAAATAATTTAGGAGTAAATCTAGATAAGGATTCAAACTGGTTAAGAAACAAAATGTATACAGTTATGGTGTTATATTTCTAAGAATAATATCGCCAGTAAATCTAACACATTTGTAGTGACTAGTGCATATTTAAACCGTTGGTCGCTTGTAACTTATATAAGTGCATTATTCTGAACGGGATTGGCTCTAAGAAAGATAATGCGTTACGAAGTTCCTGGGCTGCAGGGCTCGTTTGTTTTGTCCGTCGTTTGATCGATCGGAGGTAGCCCACTATCAGTATTTCCTTACTACCATCTGAATTATAATTGAGGTAGGATTGTGTACGAAAAAGGATATTTAATGTATTAAGGAGAAAATGTGAAAACAAAATCAAGAAACAGACACATGTTTATACTTTTGTATACAACAATATTGATATTTACTTCGAAGTAAAGAGCTCTTAAGCTTTCAAGTGGTCTTTTGTTCTCCTCCGAGGGGTGAGAGGCGAGGCTCGTTGAATTGAAATGCGCCTTCGATAGAAGCCGAAAAGAAAATTGATAAAAACTATCGAGAGATTGGAAATCATTCCGAGTGACATGTAAAAGCACTCAGATATCTTTATCAAGATTGTATATTTTCTGCTTATTTAAGCGGTATGTGGTTACAATTTTTTATTATAGAAAATATTTTTTTCGTAAGTTTTTTCATATATTTTAATAAAATTAGTTAAAAATATTTGAAGTATCATAATCGTTAGTATTGTTAAAATTTAAATAATTTAAATAATATTTACATTAAATAATATATTATCATATATATGTAAAATACCAGTTTGGTTTGAACATGTCGAGCATTGTTTCAAACGATGACATGTTCTTCGAAAAGTAACGAGTTTATTAGGGCCATGTACATCACTTCATCGAGGTGGTCCGACCACCCACCGTCTGTAGATGGCAACTACACTGGAGATAGCGGCTCTGATATCGATATTATTACATTAATTACAATTACTTCAATAACGGTAGCCGATAGTGAGACTTAATAGGGACACCGATAATATTGTTATTTACGTTTTATCTCAGAGTTAAAAATTATATCTAGGTAATAATACAAACAAACCCCTCACACCATCGATTATTAGACAACATTGGTAGCAAAGAATACCGCCGTTTCCTTACGAAGCATCTTAATTGCGGCTAATTGCAAGAAAAGCTCCCATTAGTGCGCTCCTCGCAGAGAGTAAACGAATTAACAGACACCTAGCTAACAAAGAGGCGGTAAATTCGTTTTAAAACGCCCGGTTCAGGTGCGAAAAAGCCAGCTATTAAGTAAAATTTATTAAAGTGTTACAGAACGCAAAAAGCCGATGCAGTTTCCGCGCGGATTCTAAAATAGAATGGTGTTGCGAGGGGATTAACAATTTTCGATTATTGGTCGCCATTGTCGCGCGGCGATTTATTTGAAATATCACGTGCTGGATTAACGATTTACTTTTAATTACACCGACGGATATAAAGGATTTAGGTGTTTGATAAAATTATTATAAAAAAATTTAATTCAATTTAAAATAATAACAATGTCCTGATAATCATTAATATACTCCATGAGAGTAATCTCGAATTAATAGTCCTTTGTTGAAAATCTAATCGGACAGTTAATACGCCATAATTGTCCAACTCATTAGCGGAACTACAGAAAGCGGCTTTTCGTTTGACGACACATTACAAGGATTTTGACTCTTATACCCTTACAATAATGTGGACGATAAGAAAATATTGAATAGCTTGCAAAGTGCGTTGATAGCTCGAGCCCGAGTTGAATGCTACCATTACTGCAGGTACATGGTATTACTAGGTCTTATATAAATCTCATATCGATAGTCTAAATGGTCCAAACATGTTTTAAATTACTCGTCTATTATCTGTTAATGTACGGTAAGAGCGAATTAATCGTCAATTTTATAAAATATTCTCTTAAAAGCAGGAAATTCAGTATAAAGTTTATAATTTGCATTACTCCGCACTACTCATTAAAGCTTACACCATTTGCTTTAATAAATCATAAAAACTAAATGAAATAAGTTTTAATGTTCCTATGTTATAATAATAAAGTTTTATTAGCATTCATACGTTCTTATAAAATGATATTATAATGCATACTTACGCCAAGTTAAAGTTGTTTTTTAGTATAATATAATCAATATAACTGCACATGTGGGTTGACGAGCGCTAAGCATTGGTAAAGTCTGGTTACTAATGTATCTGGTTGTATAAAATTTAATAATAAAATAAGGTTAGCAATAAGATAATTGAGTATTGTGTGTTATAAATATAATATATATAAAACATGTAATCACTTACGCGGCGTGTCTTAAAATAAAAAGGACCTAAAACTTTTAATGTCAGACATCCTCTAATATTTCGTGAGGAGTAACGATCGCATTATATTGTAGGCGCAGAAAACTTCTCAAATAAATATGAAAATTCCTTATTACATGGTCGTAAGGTTCAAATTAAGCGTGTAAATTTATATTTATGAGTTGTATTACAAAGATATCAAACATTCTGGAATATCTCGACCAAGTTTCTCTTAATTGGAATGTTCCCGACGTCAGACGCAAGAACTACAATTTTCGGTCAATGTTAGCGTACGTTATGTATTATTACATCATCTCTATTCATAGTTTTAATGATTTATGTTTAAAATTTCACCTTTCACATTACAATGGTGCAGTAAAAAAGTTAACAAGTAAACGAACCCGATGGCAAGGCCTAGTAATAAAAAAAAGTATAGGTATCATTTACGATACGGATATATTCAAAACGGTCAGCAAAAATATTTTTCTCCATCCGTGCTTGTTAGTTGTCGTGAAAAAAAACCTTTACTATATGTAATATTTTGGAAGCTGTCGATGTCATTCGTTTTCGTGTATCCAGTTATCATGTCATATGGGATATATTCCAAGTGTACGATCAGCAAATACTAATAATATTATAAATGTGAAAATGTATGTTTGGGTATTTTTCCGTTGATCAAGCAAAATGTTAAAAGTTTTTTAAAATAATTCTATATATAGATAGCCCATGACCTGGAAAAGAATATGGGTTTATTTTTTATCCCGGATAAAATAAGGTTACCGTTAGGGAAAACACAGACACTATTCGTCATAGGAGGGCGCAAGGGCGCTGCCAGTTTCCATTACTTTACTTGTTCGTTATTTTTTGATAGCCCTGTTCCCTATAAGCCCTTCAGTTTTATTTAATTAGTCCTCTGCTCTATCCCTATTCTAGATGTATAAACATATCTGTTATCTTTTTTATATTTATTTAATATTTTAATAAATATCATTAATCGTATCGGGAATGTAATTTTAAATTTCCTATGTTTAAAATTATGACGTCACATCCAGCATGTTTTATTAATCTGTAATGTAACTTTGGTGAGAAAATTAAGCGTATGAAAATGGAAAACTTTTCTGCTGTTTTGATGAATTGCCGCTGTTGTGAGTTTGAGAGAATGTCAGCACTTACACATTACCAAAAAACACAAGATTACTTTATTTTATATTTAAAAGCTTTTTGCAATATTTTACGTGAAACCGACTTTCATATTTCGGTATAATGTTTAATATTTAATAGTTTACTCGATATATTCAGGCGAGCTAATGCATATTCGATCCTTAGTGTACGGACAGACAACAAATAAAGTTGGAACAACATTTCTCTCGTGGAAACCTGCCTTTGTAATAAATAGCGCCACCTGTGAATCTAAGCTAGGAATATACATCTTACATTTAAATACTTACAGACTGATTTATTTCTCTATATAATAAAATAAACCAATTATCGTTTAATTATAAATAATTTTTCATGTTAGCCGAAAATCCGATATTCACTGGCACTAAAGTTTCACTGGATAGATATCAAATAGAATTTGAACACTTAAATATATATTAATAGTAAATTAAATCATCTCATCCCATATCATATCGCCAAGGCGTTATCTGACCTCTAATTTAGTTTCAGAATATGTATGCATCTGGTCTGAATTACCATTTTATCTCTTAGGCAATTTAGTATTCATGTATACGATGCAAGCGCATATCCAGTGGAATTAATTATAACTCAACCGGTTTAAACATACTTTCCCGGGTATGTTAGAGTAAGTTTAAATTAAGACTATAATTAATAGCCTTGTAGTATTAATCAAATGTGCTCGTGTTGTCGGTGTGTAAAGATCACTTAATAACATAGTGAAGTTTTTTCTAGATAGCTATATGCTCACTTGTTGTCTTTCTACAAACTCTGTTTAATAAAAAAAATATCAATCATAATTCACTTAATTCCTTTTATAATTGATATAATATATTGCTCGATTTTTTTTACTTGATCTTTATTATTTACAAGGATAACATAGCTCCGGCCAAATGATATTAGATTCTCTTTTATTTTGAATATTATTTTCCACGGCCGGCTCATATTAATTTTGGAGTTCGGTAAATATTAAATTACTTATCCAATATACATTTGAGGAAAATCGACGAAATATCGCGGTAGAATAAATAAGCTTTGTTTACAGAGAAAGAAAATTATTTTTAACGTAAGATTTAGTGATGAATAATGAAATTGTAATAAAAAGCTGACCTTATAAAGACGGGCGGCACCTGCAAAGTTTTTGTCGTCTGTTCCGCAGCTATAATCGTAATTGTAAAGCGCTTTTGTTGCAGACGCGCAGCATCTCAAAGAGCAATCCATTAACGGATACACTTATATTTCAGAGAATAATCTCAAAAGCCGCGAACGAAATCCGCCAAATCCATAGCGAACTTAAGTACCCGACCGAGAGCGGTAAATATTAATTTTAAAACCTCCTGCGTCGGCCAGAATGCCGAACGCCGAATACTCAAAACCACTAAATAACCAAATTCGGGCAAATATTACTTCGCATCCCGGTATTGTCTTTGCGGAATTCGGCCATTAATAACATTAACAATGCGGTTACCGGTCGGTCGGGTAATTGAACGCGTTGCTCCGTCTGTTATCTTACCTTAGCCTAATGAAATTGCCTGTAAACTAATTAATTGTTAAGTCTTATATAGTTTAACACTGCAAATCCATTAGATATTAACATAAATCATATAAGGATACATAACATGTTTTGTTTGTAAGTACGTGAGTTTAAACACATTCCATCAGAGTGTATTGCTATTCCATAAATGTAAATAAAAAGCAATTCCTTCAGCATTCTCAAAAGAAGTGTTCTGAATTCCGATATACGAATATTTCGGTATCATATACCCATTCATCGGAATTGGTAGACACAAACAAGCGGGCAGTGTCTGTATCGAAGCAATAACTTTTTTGCGCAGAGTGGGGCTCAATTGGTTACATATGACGGAATAAGAAAATGTTATTTTGCACATTCTCTCAAACTCGACGCTCAGCGTAATCTCATACATTCAGTAAATTGTCTCCATCAAGACGCAATAATTTTAAAAGGCTAAGCCCGGAATGAAGCTGTGATTTCGTTTGTCCTCGTCTAACATTCGGGTGATAAAAGTGAATTAGTTTGTATGTTTTGCCCTCGTGTGTCTTTCACGGAAGGTTTATTGAACTTGCTTGTTTATATCCGGGCCTAAAATTAGTATCAATATGTTTTTATATTCACGTCTATAGAGAATGAAATCCAAATAAAAATATTAATGTATGGTTGTGGCGCATTAGTTGATTTTTAGAACTAGTATATAATATAATAAACAAAAATACCTCCCTTTCCTTCATTAGTTATAAAATGTTATATGTTATATAACAAATTTCGTAACTAATCAATTTTTCCCTTGTCGCGTATCCTTCTAACAAATGTTCGTCAGTTTTTCTCTCCCTGAAACTCAATGGGTCATTTCGTTCGAGGCTCCGACGAAATCCTTTACCTCTATTTACCTTACTGCTTACATAACAGAGATTATATTCCTCTGCAATATAAACTTTTATAAAATTAAGATTCCTCACCTTTGATTTCCCCGAGGAGAAGTAAAACATTTAAGAAATATTCCCTCAACCGCCAAGAAAAAATTCTTCAATCTTAAAAAATATGTACTTTGTTATTTTTTATTGTTGACGATACGTCTTTACTTCACTCGGTTAATTTTATATAATAAGTACAAAGAATTGTATATTACATTGAAATATTTTATGTAATATATAACATACTGTTAAAAAAAATACATAACAGTAAAGTATTGAAATTGAGCGATGCAACAAAACGATACAAATATTTTAAACAAGCCGTCCTGTAAACAGATTTGCATATGAATTGGAAAATTCAACTCTCCCGATATCTGTTATCAGTGATAACATCGGTACAACCCCGCCGATTTAAATGTATGTTCTCAATTACAATAAAAACTGGTAGCTTCAATTCTTTTTATGGTCTGTATCTATAGTACTATTTGTTTTAAAAGTAAATTAAACTTAATTTTCATATAATCAGCAATAATTCGTTTATTACATTTTATGTGTAAATACTAATCACAAATAGTTTTAACTCATTAATACTAAAACATTTGCATATGCGGTTTAGGAAATTGGGTGCTTGTAACTCATTCGCGTCGCGATGTTGTTTACATAGTAATTTGAATATATGGTTATAACTAAAGATATTTATGATATAAAAATCTATTATGTAATTTTTATTAGTCTCTTATTTTTATGTTTATAATATATATTACTGTTAAGTTTCAGCAAAATCCGTTTAGTAGTTCTTGTAAAAGAGTAACAACCATGTATCTATCGAGAACTCTTATTTATATCCTTCCCAGCACTAGTTTGTTCTATGCTAAAACAATATCAATATGTATGATTGTTTACGTATATGGAAACTATTGAAATAAGCTATAGAATATATTGATTGGCCTATATTCATTGAGAAATATATATATATATATGACTGGTATATATACCAGGCACTGCTTTCAAAATATTAAACAGCAAAGCCTTGCAGGTCCAAAGTCGTAAGCATGAAATCTTAAAATTAGCGTATAAAAGTATATATTATACACATTTTTTGATGAATGTGCATCATCAAGGCACTTAACCTGTTTCACATGACTGACCTAAATGTTACCACATTGAAATGTTTCAGTTAATATTTAAATGTACTTTAAAACGACCGCCGGCTTAGTAATACGATCAAATGCGAACATTTCATACATGTAAATAAAAATATTCAAAAACATTTTAATTACTAAAAACATACTACTTAATTTTATATTACATCTATATATATAAGCGATTTGCCACTCACTGACTCATCACGAAATCTCCGATACTATCTGTCCGATTACCTTAAAATTTTACATAGTTACTTCTTTTATGACGTAGACGTCCACTGAGAACGGATTTTACGGAATTCCTGTCTCAACGGATTTCAACTTTTAGCATTACGCCAAGTTTTTATTCTGTAGGAGCTATACACTTGACGCGGGGGTAAAAGTTACTATAGCAACGGTTACCATAGAAACGGTTACGATGACAACGGATAATATGACAAAGGTTACCATAGCAACCTAAGTTCACATCCAAATTAATAGTGAGCCCAACGAAGCGGAAGGGCATAGGCTAGTATATATATATTCTTAACCAAAACTTACCGAGTATTTTAGTTTTATTATAGTTTAAATAAAGTATTAATACGAATTACATTTATATGTGATAGCAATTAACCGAAACATTCTGATTATTGACTAATTATTATATATCCTGTATTTGTTTGGATTATAACGTTAGTAGGATTTTCTAAGATTTACGTCAATTTAAATAGTTTTGTGATTGAGCTGAGCATCAGCGAAGCTCTTAACCGTTTGGGAAAAACATCTTTTTGAAACAACATCACATAAAAACTATCGAACCGATTTGAATGAAAATACTCAGAGCTTAGGAATAGGCATGTTTTTAAAAAACAGAATTAAAATATTTTATTCCGTCCAGAAATTATGGTCAAAAAACTGTTTCTCCTATAGACTTAATATTATATATTAATAATAAAATAATTGTTATTATATTAGTAAATAAAACCTAATTGTATTGATAGTTACATTAATGCATCGTTTCTTTGCGGAAAACAAATACGTTATCGTTCAAAGACATTCATTTCGAAAAGCCATTCTCATATGACTTTACCCGTGTAACGTTAAGGTTCTGAAGCCATTAAAGCCGTCTGCCATTACACCCAGTGGATAAGAGGCGATTTATCACAATTATTGAGTTTAGCCTACGATTCGGTAATTTATGGACGAGGACAGAGATCTTACCTTGGAAAAATAGTTTTTTTTATTATATAACAACCTGTAATACTGTGAGTGATTTCTAACAGAATGAATAGAGTTCATTTGCAACTTGCTTTATAATATTCATAACTACATTACCAACGTTATTAATAATAATTAAATATAATGTAAAAACATTTTATGCAATTATTCTTTAAATATTTAAGAGTTATAACAATATACAAACTATAAAATCATAATTAAATGTTACAGAATCTTAAAACCATTGAGTGTGGAAGAAAAATGCAACATTATACTTTACTTTAGAAAAGCTTTTATCTATAAAATACAAATATTGAAAATAAAGACTATATAAAGAGTCCATAAAGTAAACTCGAGGCGTACTGGCCACTGCCTCCAGGGAGTCCCGGGATAAACTAGGAATATACAAGACCTGGGATAGTGCATTATTTATTATAGGTCAAAAATATTATATATTATAATAATATTTTATTAAAAGTATGTTTGTGATATTAGGTTTTTCTTAACTTAAATTGGTACGTTATTTTCATATAAAGTGAAATATTTGTGGAAGTGGAAATAGTCCCGAGGGAATATTATATCTTGGCTCGCTTCTCCGTTTGATAGGTGGAGCGTTAGCCACGTTTTATTCAGTGTTGTAAATAAAACTAAACCTTACTCTTACAATGTATAATATCGTAGCATACTCTACCAGTAGGGACCGACAAACGTTAAGTTGACACACGTACGTATATGTTAAACACGGAAATATATACATGAATCCTATATGAGCTCAATACAAGATATACTTTGAACAAAGGTTGAGTGAAGAACGTCGCCCTAACACTTAGTAATCACTTAAGACCCTCCAAAGTACCCTTGGCGAGGGAGGCGTGTGATGGCATGTGTCAAAACAATCGATATCTTACTATTTGCTATTTACAATCGACGTACATATACAATATCTATAAAAATAAATTCGTTCAATAATATTAAATTAAGGGTAAAATTTATAATAAGTTTTACACTCGTTTTATTACTGTGTCTGATATTATTTATAAATTTTAATAAATTAATTAAATCAATGAATGACTAGATAGGAGCGGTGAAATAATATTATATTAAATTAGCAGTGACACCCCTATTACTTCTTCTGACCATTCTACTTGAAGGGTCACTGACCCGAAGTACTCGACAAAGACGACAACTAACAAAAGTGTCCTACTCAACTTTGTAAAGAGTTCTAAGGCAAGCATCGACGCGAAACAATTAAGGGGTGAGGGGCGATAAATACAATTAAAAGTTACAAAATTTTAAACGATTCCAAGCATCCATTCGGAACGTTTCCGTTTAAAATCAGTCTCCTTTGGGAATGAAATATAGACTTAAATATCCCCAATAGCTTTGTGCTAATTTCTCTTCGTCCGCGCCTACAATTTAATTGATACAGTTTTTTAACTTAAAAAAGTCAAAAGTTGTATTAATAATTATATTCATTACCATAACTTGACTAATTCCACGGGAACAAACTATTATTATAAAGCGATTTTTGTTCAAACCGCTGTCGCTCCTGAGCCGCACCACGGCTATATACCTATATTTCAGCCGATTTCATATTGTATAAGCTCTTTACGGAATTTTCTATTTAAGAATTTTTGTCATAGCATATCTAAACTCAGTTTTATTACATACAATATATCGGGTCAACATCTGATTGATGTCAGAATAATAATGAAAAATACCAATAATATTTATCTTTTCTTAAGTGGAAATAAATTATTTTTTATATTAACTTCGTATATGAGATATATTTTAATTTAAATATTATATGCTAAGCTTTTTGACATACAAACATTATATATACGTGAAACTCAAGTAAACTTTCATAATGTCGTCAGAGAATATACCTTATAATAATAAAGTTTTGCTTCAACTTTATTATGAGTTTTTCGTTAGAGTCGGGGTTAACTTTCCCCTGAGGCGTAAACTTTACAGACAATGGACAATCTGCGCGCACGCACTTAGCGTTACAGCCAAAGGGCCCTTTGTTACAAACAAACGACCTATCCATGTCATGCGAATTAGCCGAGAAGGTTTCTGTACTTTGGGTAAATTTCTTGTATATATAATTTAGAACAAAATACACCCTACATTAATTAACCATGAAATTACATGCTATCACAACAATTTTGTTGAAAAATTAAAGGTAACAAAATCGCTCGCGCTCTTAACTGAAGACGGAATAAGAATCCCGCTAAGGGCAATTTCCCTAGGCTTCTTATCTCGGGGCCTAGTACTTGTAGCGGGGCCGTGACGCAGGGATATTTACGAACCGCCCCTAAGCCCCTATTTATTTCCAACAATGTATCTGAAAATTAGGGATCATACCGACCGGGATCCGGCCTTAATTTGCGGATTCTCGGGCGCGAAGTAAAACGCGAATGGCTCGATAAAATAAGTAGAATGTTGATATGTCACGTGATTTTGTTATTACGCCCGACCCCACGGCGTCTGCTTTGTTTCTACGTAATAGGTTATTTCAGAATAGGTAAAAGAAATAGTTTTCCGTACTTCCTTACGATAAAATGTTCCTTTCTTCCGTTCGCTCGAATTAAGATCGCGTTGGAATGAAATATTGAGAACTCCGGTGTTTTAACTTTTACAAGCTTTTAAGACATATATAATAACTAAGAACATCTGGTTCTCATTATTTTTATATATAACATTATTTTTACACAATGTTTATTATTAGTAATTTAAATAATATACGAATATTAAAGATATCTTTAAAATATAACTTTATATCATTAGCTATAAGTGAGAACGTAAAGTCTCTCGAGCCCCGAGTTCCGCTCACAGCCCGAGGGCAGCTGAACTTATTTTAGAAGTATATGACGCTAGAGTCGTCGAGGGAGTTTTTAGTGTATTTGGTGTGTCTAACTCTTACCTTAGAGAAAGATTTATTTATACGCACTTTTCGGGTAACCCACAAAGTTTTATATTTACTTCGTAAAAAAAAAATTACAAAGTCCCAAATATAACAGCAATCAATTACTATGAGATACATCACTCACGATGTTTTAATATTTAATAAATGTCACTTTTATTTTCAAACAACCACTTTATATAGAAATCTCACAATAGATGCCTCAAAGTGCGCTCTTCTAAAATTTTTATTTCCACCGACTTCAAAATTTCAGTGTATATTTTAGTTAGAATGCAGTTTGTTTGTTCGCCACCGCTTGGAACTTCCACGTGTCCCGTGACTTTTGTTGTGAGAGATAAAATGCAGCTTCGATTTTATCAGACCGTCGGACAAATGTTGTGTTGACAATAGCGTCGCGAACCTTCCTTGGGGCGCAATCTCCGCGACGGTTCAGGGCATCGACCCGCAAACATCAAAACCTTTTTGTAATATCAACGTGTCGTATAAAGAGAGCGGCTCTAAAATATATACCTAAACTTCTTTTTACATTCTTAGTACCGACTATTTTCTTGTAAATGTATATTTTTTTAACCTAACAATAAAAAGCATTAGTCATTTAGATTGTCAAAACTCTGAATATTTTTCCGACAAGTCCTCTTTAGGGACAATCGAGCTTTTTTGGCATTATTTATAAGGATCCAGGGGGAAAATGAGTCAACATTACCACGTTTCGACATTGACTAAGACAGAACAACTTTCCTCATAAATATAATTTTTGATATAATAATTGTGAACGGAAAATATTAAACTAGTTTCACCATTGAGGGCATTTTGTTTCGCATTTGTAACTACCCTGTAAGAATACCGGACAGTGACAACACAAATTACTTTTGGGGCAGAATACCACGTAACGACCGCGGCCCAAACAAACCGAACTACCAAAAGTTTCGACTCCAAAAGTTGTTCAGTTAAATTTGACCGCGTTACTTTACAATAAACAATAGTATTCAAATGTTTTGGAGTGATAAGCGCCTTTTTAACTGTTAACCGATTTATTTGAGGTTTCACTGTAAGTTAAACGTGTTTATGCAATGAGAAGCACACGGTTATTTTTAAAATTGCTTAATATAAATAATATATAAGAAAGTAAAGGTAATGGTCGTTGGTTTGCTCAGTCGGTTATTACGTGAATACGGTAGCTAATGAAATTGTTATAAACACACCGTGTAGCCGGCTAATAGCCGGCTCGCTGGGAACTCGGCACGTGTCTGCTCATAGACAACCATGGGAAATTCTGTCTGTTCATGCGCCTTTTATAAATTTATCATGCTAATAACATACCAATTACTGCATGGAAAGACTGATTATACACTTCTAATACTGAATTGATCTTTTTTAATAATTATAATATTTTAACAATAATTGCTTATGGATAAAATTAAATTAAATTAAAATGAACATATATAAGGTAATATCCTTCATAAGTATAACAAAGACATTCTGCCATTTTAATATGAAATTGTGAGGTATCCTTTAAAGTAAATTGCATGACGCAGGCATTGACAATTCAAACGTGACTGCCAATTTGCAGGTATTATCGAGTGAGTGTGTACTTAGACAAACCATATGTTATAGAGATATAGTTTTTTATAGTATTTTTTACAAATGTTGGTATAAAAATATAATGTATTCTTTACAGATGGCGCCACAGCGTTTTGGAAGACGGATCACTGGTTGCGTTACTTACAATGTTTTTATGGTAATAATTCTTTTTATACTTATGTTTTATTTATAACTCTTTAACACTAAACGTACCAAGTACCGGTCAAATTGACCGTTCTTAAACTTTTGTAAAACTTACACATTTTTAAACGTTATAATATCGTTCAAATTACATGACAATTCTAAGAATATGCATATAATATTTTCTACACTCTTTACTTTTAGTTCCATTATTACCTGCGTTATATAATAAAATAACTAATTACCGGTCAATTTGACGGCGTGCGGTAGGAACAGGCATACAAGAATTGTCGGTAGGTTTAGTGTTAATTATTTTACTTCTCTATAGATTGTTTAATACACATCTTTTTATAATCATTCCGCGCTTCCAAAATAACATATTTAACGTATAAAATATTTGCAAATGTATTATAAATAAAACTTTATCAAATAACAGATATAAACTGTAAATTACACGTGAAAATATTTTTACAAATAATTTTTCCTCTTTAATTATTCATGAAGTGCACAGAGTACTTAATGCACGTGAGAATTATATTGAAAACGTTATGTTGATTATATTTTATCTTAGTGTGTATTATTTAATAATAAATTAAATAAATTATTTCTATTCCACCTATCCTATCCTTTGTATTATAAGTAATAGATATTTATTCTGTTTATCTCTGTTTCTTACTGCTCTATGCCCTCACGTTTACCAATTACCATACAGCAGCAATAAATCTCGATGAAAATATTGATAACGTTGTCTCGGATACCGGTCGGTACATTTTGTCTAGTTATTAAATCCACATCCGATGAGAATTTGTCTATTTACTGTACCAAATCACGCGGACAATTAACAGCGTGTATTAAATGACCGGACCGGACCGGACCGGTCGCATCGGAGCATTCAGGTATGGTATCTGCATAATGCCACTCATTTTCACAGCGTTTGTCGCCGCTAAATCCATCGACTAAAATAACTTGACCCCCATCTTCCTGACCGCTGTGGATTAATAAATACCATGTTATGTGGACGCTTGTTGCGCAAATATTCGCAAAGCGTACCAACTGTAATAGCGCGTGAAACCGTGGTTTTACGCTTCGATTGCTTTCATACTGTGATCGAAACGTATCGATAAAAAAAATTGATTTTGTTTTTAGCGTTTAGATATTGAAAACAACAGGCATCACTTTCAACTTGGTTGTACTAAAATACATAGAACTTAAAGTATATAAAACTTAAATTACCTTAATATGAAAAATAATGCATTAAATAAGACTCTTATTTTTTTTCTAATCCTAAATTAAGTTTATTTTAATTAGATATCTATAGTAAATATTCCACAATCATTTCTCGTTAAGGCGACGGTTTAAACCTTAGTCCGGATCTACTAATTTCCGAAATTTGTAATTCAGAAGTCTGTCCGTACAACAGCCGCTTCTCGCATTTTTAATCAACACAGCCATGGAATTTACACTAATTTGAATAACGGTCTTTTTGCAGTAAAAGGTTCCTTCGTCAGAAAGTGAATCGGTTTAAAAAAAAATTAAACATGACATTCGCAATTGTTTCGTCATTAACATATATTTATTAGTTTTAAAGATCAGTTAGTTTTCCGAAAAACATTGCTATAATACATTTTTTAAAGATGCCTAAAGCGGTGTCCAATTAAAAACTCTATACATTATAAATTCAGCTCATAAAACCTCTTTTATGTTAAAAGTACTGACCTTAATTTCACTTATGAGACTCCCTTTGCCGCCCTTCTATGCTTGGCTAAGTTTTTCCATCTCGCCCAGCCACAATTATGTGATTTGCATAGCTATCACACTCCGCGGTATTTCAGACTACGTCATAAACGCCGACCGACTTTATTTTTTTTGCATATATTGTGATGTTACCTATAAAAAGTGATTGCTTTTCGGAGCTATATTTTTATTGCCAATCAGCATGAATAAACAAAAACGTGACGTAGAAAATCATAATTTATTAAAAAATATATATGTATATATTATTTGTAAAAAATCGCTCGTTCTTTATTATAGTATAACAATATATATCTTAATTCCCTTTTAAAGTGGCTAGTATTTGAAATATATCCGTGGTTGTGACGGTAACGGTCGATAGCCACACGTTTTTTCCAAAAAAAAACTTTGCTCCATTTACAAAACAAGACAAAATCCCGCACAACGCTTCGAACATACCCGTTTATTGGATTTTAGCGGAAATTTCACCGGGACAGTGCAAAACGAACGGCACTGTTTCTGAATGACCTGCATATCTAGTTTTGATTATGATTTGTACCCGAAGCCTGAAACGCCAGCCGTTCCTACAATTTGATACTCGTTCCGATGCAGATATTCAAGAGCGCTGAATGGGAAAATTGCAAGAAAGAACTTAAAAAAAGAATCGCCTGTATAGAACCGGTTTTTGCTATCGCAAAATTTTAAACTTAGATAAAATTGGTAAATGCGATATGGTGGAAGAAATTTAACTCAGATAAGAATTTCAACTGCAAACATTACCTGCATTGTAATTTGCAAAACTCTGTCTTTGAGAAATTGCAAATACTTATACGACAGTAAAGTATTTAAAGAAGAAACAATTTAATTAGTTCCCTCGTGTATTTTAATGTTGTTTTACTCTACAAAGAGACTGTTGATGTTGTATCTAGGAGAAATCACATCGTAACAGAATTAAAGTCTTTCGCGAAACTCGAGATGAATCTCAGACCTCGGCTCTCTTTGCTAATTGTTGCAAAGGAAACGTAATAAAAGTACTAGTCTTTGAAGCAAAGAACCTGCCCCGGGCGTCACGGTGAAGCGCATTTTAATAAATTAAAACTGCACGAAATTTTAATAATATTCACATTATACTTTTTTGTTCTACGAAAAATCTCGAAATACATTTATTGTTTACCTTTACTCTGTCAATCTTTAATTGTCACATATTTTGCAGACAGTGACTTACAATTAATGAAAATTTACTGTACAATATCAGATTTTGTTAATAAACTTTCTTTTAGTTATAATAGAATTAAAAGACAATTTTATATATACACAATATATATTTAATTTTTTTTTCTTAATTTCAGATCTTACTGATTTGTCTCCAACTGCTGATGTGGGGCAGCGGTGCTTCCGCCCTCGCGAACTGTCCCGGCGGCTGCAGCTGCAACGACGACACGCTGGTCGTGGTCTGCGAAGAGAGCCGGCTCGATGTCCTCCCCATCGCCCTCAACCCCTCGATACAACGACTCATCATCCGCAACAATAAAATCAAAACTATCGACAGCTCCATGCAATTTTACACAGAACTTCAACATTTAGATCTGTCGCAGAATCATCTCGTTAGCATACCGAAGAAAAATTTTCAATATCAACGAAAATTACAAGAGCTCCATCTCAATCATAATAAAATATCATCGGTCACTAACACGACGTTTCAAGGACTCAATTCATTAACGGTACTCAATTTAAAACGCAACTTTTTGGAAGAACTTACAAATGGTGTATTTTCTACTTTGCCAAGATTGGAGGAATTAAACTTAGGACAAAATAGAATATCAAAAATAGAACCAAAAGCCTTCGCCGGTCTTTCTGCTTTGAGAATTTTATATTTGGATGATAATGAATTGAGTTCAGTCCCAACCACATCTTTCAGTCTCTTGGGAAGTCTCGCTGAGTTACATGTTGGCCTTAATGCTTTTTCTTTTCTACCTGACGATGCTTTCGCTGGTCTCAATAGGCTGGCCGTATTGGACCTCAATGGAGCTGGACTCTTCAACATAAGCGACTATGCCTTTAGAGGTCTCCCAGGATTAAGAAGCCTTAACCTTTTCGGAAACCGATTAAGTGTGGTTCCTACACAACAATTATCTGGTTTAACGAGACTAGAAGAATTGTATATAGGTCAAAACGACTTTCTTGTTTTAGAAAGCCATTCATTTAAAGGATTAAAAAATCTTAAACTTATAGACATAACTGGGGCTGCGCAACTTAAACGTGTAGAAAAAGGCGCTTTCGAAGATAATATTAACTTAGAATCTGTTGTATTGACAAATAATAAAGAATTATCTACCATAGAAGATTGTACTCTTTTAGGTCTGCCTAAACTGCGACACGTATCTCTAAGAGATAATGCGATTAAAGGACTTAGTGAGAGTGTATTTATAGGCAAAGAATTAAAGCAACTTGATTTGACTGACAACCCCATCGTTTGCAACTGCCAAATCCTGTGGTTACAACAACTTTTAAATGACAAGAGTAATTTCACCCAACTCCAATGTGCTAGCCCCGAGAATTTAAAAGACAAGTATCTAAAGACTTTAACAGCCGAAGATTTGGAATGTGTTTTATATGACACGCGACAGCAAACAATAATCTATATAGTAGTCTTCGCATGCGTGGCTGTTATTGCGGCACTTATCCTGATATTATACAGATACCGCAAGAGCATGCAAGAGAAGCTCAAAGATTACAAGTGGAACAAAGGACGCAAAAATTTAGAATATCACAAGCCTATCTCTACAGAGGAAGACTGCATCGTACGGGGCATCCATCCGTCGCAGTACCCAGCACCGCCGCACGCGCCCGGCCTCAGGCCCATTCCGGTGACGGAACTGTAGCTAGAGCTTTATGCCTCCCCCAGCGTTTTCTTCATGTCAGGCGGCCAGGGCTCCACGCGGCGGCCGCAACGCTCGGGAGGCGGCGGCACGATGCCCGCCAACGGCTTCACCTACATCGGAGGCGACGGACGACCTCACCAACCCTTGACCCTCAATAACGGAGCGCCCGCTCATCACCTCAACAATGGCTCCTTGCGCTCCTTGCCCGACAAAAAGAACAACCGCAATGGAGTCGTCTGTCATCCTGAAAATTTTCAACGTAATATTGACACCCGCTACTCCAGGAAGCAGGAGAACGGTTATATGAGGAATTCCGAAACCGTCATAGGATTCCCTCGAGACCGGGAACGGGAGTACGAACGCGACGTACCGGACTACAGCGAGCCCGAGTACTCCATCATACCGGAGAGCTACGGACGGCCGGAGGACTTCCCGCGCTCCTGTAGTCGTTCCAACACCTTTAACTGTTGAGTGCGGTCGACGAACTCTTTCAACTGTTTGTGATCTTGTAATTCTAGCAATAAATCTTCATTCCATTATTTTTCGTATGGATTGACATATGTGATGGACGTAGTGCTCTAGGACATTAGTGTTTGGGGTCCGGTGTACGTTCGACCAGTGAGGACTATCCTATATCGCTATCGGTTTAAGAGAGTACCTTATTTGTAAATTAATATAGTTAAGTAGTTATGGATCTATTTTTCAATGAAATGGGAAGTGTAGAGTTTGAAAGTGAGACTTTCGTATTATGTAAGGTTGACTCGTATCATCGTTACTTGTATCTTTATCTAGTTATCACTATCGTTGTGAACGTCGATAATAGTCGTGAAATTATATAATTAATTACAATTATTTATTTAAACAACGAACTGGCCTTTCACGTTATGATGATGCGAACGACCACAACTCGTACAATGTACAGACTAGTCGAGATAAGTTTTAAAACGGGAGAAAAGGAGACCTCTCCCGGTATATTACGATATTGTATTTCAAGTGATTTACGATTTCACCCCCCAGCGCGGTGGAGATCTATTTGATTTTGTACAAAAAACCATTCCATAAGAAATCTTTTTAATATCTTATTTTATTTATAAGTAACTAAATTAAGCGTGCGTTGAATAAGACACCAATATGAAAAGAATATTTAGTGATTAATCGATGTAAATATATTTATATTATATTGAGATATTTATAAAAATTACTACTATCTATCTTGTTCTTCTAAAATTATCACGATTATTTCTTACTTCCCGGTTAAATATATTATTTAATATGATATCCAATACATCAGATTTTATTCTATAAATTAAGAATGTTAATATTATTAATTAAAATAAAATCGTATAACGTAGATACGAAGCACATTTTTGAATATCGACACAAAATATTTTATAATGCTCAATTTGTATTTTTCTTTTAAACAGTCCGATATTATTTGATTGTAACATTGTACTGTGACAAAGTAACAGGAATGGTTAATTTAAATTCATTTATAATATCTATTTCCACAAATCTAGTAAATTTCTTTACTTTCCTAACAACGAAACGTATAATCTAACGTTACTAAGTCAGTGTACATACAGCTTTACACTTCGAATCACATAATCGTGTTCTTAACCTTACATCATTTTATATTTTGTACCAAAATTACTTATCATATTCTAAATATTGATATCATTATTCGCTATTAAAATATAGTCATTATAATCATCTCATCTCTATTCAAATCGCCTGTTTTGTAGTGAAAGTATAAGAAATATAATGTATAAAACATAAAAATATTTTATTTTATATAAATACGCTTTTGGTAAAACATGCAACACCAAATGAGGAGTAATATAATTTTCTTTAAATAGTGCTCAAAGCCAAAACAGATATGCAGTGTCTCGCCCGAGTGCCGCTACGTATATTTGAGAGCCCAAATATCTAAAACTTCTCAATATATACTTAATAATTAATTTTACATCAATGGACATGTATATTATATATGTCTAACTTTAATAATCTGTAATTAAATAAATAAATAAGCTGTTACATTATTGTGTAGTCTATTTTATTTGTAAACATTCCGTCTTACTGAGTGGCGACCTCTGGTGAGTTGTATTACCCCTCATAGGTTTATCAAATAAAATGTTTCTCCGAGTTTCTTTCAAATTAGAAGTGTTTAGTTTGTAAATACGAATGGAGAATTTAAAGACTAAAGCAATATAGGCATGTGTTAGTGCCTAGTGAATGCCTAAAGAGTATACAAAAATAATTAATACATATGAAAAATTGTGATTAGGATATTCACATTGTAATAGATCATCAGTCACTTCTATACTTTATTGTAGTTATTATCTACATACAAACTCGATAAATAAAACATACCTCAAAAAAACGTTTTTTTATAACCTCTTCTTTCCCCAAAATATTTTTATAATACCTTTATACAATTCTTTACAAAATTAATCCAAGGAATATGGTTTTTATACAGCTACTTAAAAAATACATCTAAAAAAACTAAAAAGATATACGTATAAAAGATGCCTCGAGTACATTTAGAAGTTAATTCGTTTTAAAACTTATAAAAACAACAATGTATTATTCATAAACTACTATGCTAATGTGTTATCCAATAATACGGAGAACACGTGGCCACCCACGTGTGAATCATGTTAAATATAGCTATGACTCGAGCACTTCGACGCAAGTTATATTTGCAATATGAATAAATACAAACTGCATGTCTCACTGACTTGTCAAAACTTTACAATAAAAATACATTTGAATAGTCATTTAAATTCTAAATATTTTTATTCAAGTTGGCGTTTACAAGCACTTTTAAATTGTTAAACATTATACATAAGTGTAGTAGAGCTACCACCGGCTCGGATTGCTGCTCTGCTGAGAAGTCGCCCAGAAACTCCAATTGCTCTTTTTAAATAAAAACCCTAAACAACAAATGGGTAACAACCTAAGTTCCACATTTCGAGAATTTTATAGAAATAAAATGAAATATTTCTTATATACATTTAGCCACAGAAATTATAACATTATATGATAATATAAAGCCAGAAGTATTATTATTATAATTTTCAAAAGTACTTCAAATTCTATTAATACTGCATTATAACAAGTAAATCTAATAGTTACTGTTCTTAAACAGATTTTTAGAGCAATATAAAATAATAAAACATGTTATCAGTTGTTCATTAAATTATTTATTTTAATAATATGCAACATTCATCCTTTACAAAAGTTCAGCCTTTGATGGGGAATAGCCGAAGCCGATAACTGCTGAGCGGACATGATTTGTGTAAATAAATAAAAAAGTAATTAGGCTCTGGTGTTGTAATGAGTTAGTATCACTTATGGAATTAGAACTTCTCCTCTTCGAGACCATGTTTGAAGAACATCATGACGGGGGTGGAAACCTCATTGATGTCCCGGTACTCCAGCATGGCCACCATGCCGTCACAGTCCATGGACTCGCCCGTGAAGAACTGTAAATCCTTAAACCTACTGAGAATGTCTTTCATTACTTTGTTCATGTTAGTCTTAAAAACATCTACTTGGTCCGGGGATTTTTCTTCTAATTTTGCTACTAACCTGTAATAAGAAAAGATATTATTAGTGTTTATTAGTGACAAAATATCTTAAATAAAATTTTCAACTCGTTTAAATTTTAGGTCTCGACTTGATTAGACTGTCAGCTCCCTTTCATGAACAAACATTATAATAATGAATATTTTTTCATAAAAGCTTTTTATTCTTGCATCAAACGCTCCACAGTTTGATATAAAAATCAACCTCTGGTATTAGATGATGCATCAACATTTACAAGTAGTTTCAAATCTAGATATTTTTTTATACTTTATATGGTAAAGATTCAGAGTCCTTATACTGCTGTGGTCTTGTAAATATGATTATAATACTTTTCTTTTCTTCCTAACATTTATTTTAATATACTTCCTATAATTATAGATTATATAGTTTCTAAGATAACTTATACAACTGAATACTCTAGTCTAGTTTCTATATGGAACCTATCAGTTTAGTATATCTCAACTTAGATTCATATAATTTAACTGCAACTTTACTATTAACACCTATTTATTTAGGTGAGATAACTAATTCATATTTAATATCAGAAATCATTAAACTTTACTACTTTAGTGTGACATTGACATTGATAAGGCCACTGAACATAAATAGATAAGAAATCAGTAAACAATGTTTAAATATTCTTAATGTAAAAGATGGAACAACAAAGAACGACCCACAAGCAAGCTACGTCAGACATAAATAGGAATATACTATGTAATACCATCTCAGAATCACTATGGAACAAATCTGAATTCGTCAATCACTCGGAAATATGTTTAATTGCCACGTTATTTGTTTAAATCACTGCACTCACTTTTTCATGTAGTCTTTAAGGTAAAGGGTGTATGACTTCTTGTCTCCGAAAGCGTAAGTTTCGCAAAGCCTGTGGTTCAAGACAATGTCTACACCACTCACGACGGCTGAGTCTGTGCCATCGTCAGCTTCTTCGGCTGAAGGGTTAAACCCATCCAGTTTGATGTCGCCTTCTGTTCTTGTCTCCAATTTACCGGTGACTTCGTAAATCACTTCATCAACCAGTTTCATTTTGTATGTGTCCGAGAACATCTCGTCACCTGTAAATTGTAATATGCAAATACTTATACATGGTTTCATATAATATGGTTAACTAAATTGTCGATGTGGCAAAAATATTAAGAATAAATATTCGAGAAACATAAGTTCCCCAAATGTCAAAATCACAACTATGATGTATGATAGTTTAATGAAATATATGGCCAGAATAACTAAAATTAATATAATAAACATAATTACCGGTAATAATATCCTTGTAGATTCTCATTTTGTAGGATTACAGGCGATTAAAAATAATAAAAACCGAAACAACGGCTCCTAGCCCCAGGAACTAAACCGGAAAGGCCTTTAAAAGAAAGAAAGGAAACGGTGTTGCCACCTGCTTAATTTTTTTTATATAGAATTGTGTTGCTATTCTTTTTTAATAAATCATTCCGAATATTATTACGTTTTGTAAAGCAGTTTTAACATAAATCGGTAAAGGAGAATAGAGGAGAAACATCTGAGCCTACTGTGCTAATGGAGTTAATAAATTATAGGAAGAAAACCAATACCTTTTCATAAGTAATTGAAAAAATGGTGATTGTAATATATTAATAATTAATTTCAAGTTAGCAGAACTTGTAAACAAAGTGTAATATTGTTGAGATCAAAAAGAAAATACATAGAACTACAACTGCAAATAAATTTATATCTATGTTTATAAGCCACACACTTATTAAACAGTAAGAAATATATTTACTAAACAATATTATTACTATAGGAATATACTATTACTTTCCTTAATTATTTCATTACTTGGCTGCTGAAGAAAATTTCGCTTTTAATAAGTGTACTTTTAGAATTCTATCGTAAAATGTTATGAAGTTTAGGTTAAACGATTTTATTAAAATATGCTTCCTTGCCTAATAACGTATTTAAATTTGGATTTTTTAAAGATTTTTAAAAAATTTTTTCAAACAATTTATTAAGTGTAGACATTCAGCTAGATTTTGGTGTGTATCGGGGAATTAAGAAATACATACAAGCTGTATGGTTTCTGATTTTTGCCTATTCCAAATTGCTATAGATAGAAGAACCACTGAACTGTTGTGTCAACTGTCATGATTGCGGAAATAGATGGCGCCCAATATTGTATGATGTAAAGATGGAAGTGTTTCTTTATAATTCTACAGTGTGTAGATTATGTGGTGAAGAAAATGATAATGGGACATTATTATATTCATGTGAAGAAAATAACCAAAGCTTATGTGAAATCATAAATGCCTATTTGCCAATAAAGGTAAAATTTTTGGAATTAATTTGTGGTTGTTTTGACTCCCAATTTTACCAATATGGCTGACGTCTTTTTATAAACTTATAACATTTCATTTCTTTATTTTTTATTCCAGCGAATTTGTTTGCTTTCATGTATACAAATAATTATTAAAACTCACATTTAAAAAAAATGACTTTTCGATACATTTAATATCCTTATAATTAAGGTTATTAACGATTCTCATATTTAATTTGAAGCATATAAAGGTTAAAATTACTTAGACTTGATTTCTCGCGCCAGTATTTGACATTTATTATACATTTATTGTAATGTGGAACTTGGCATTGTAAATTGTAATTATTAAAATAAATGAAATCAAACTTAATTTCTTAAGTACGTAAATATTATTGATATTAAATTTTTAATACTTATAGGTATCTGATGATGGTGAACTACCACGAACTATTTGTCCTGGATGTACTATTCAACTCGAAGCTACAGTGGAGTTTTTAAATTTAATTATAAGTGGTCAGGTGCGTTGCATAACAATTTTATCTTATTTTTATTGTTTTTACGACATCTATTAAAATTATACACATAACGGCTATTATATAAGTTTTACCAGTTTTATTCAGAATTAATAACTAGAAATATAACATGAAAAATCATAATTATTATAAGTGTCACACACACAGATTCTATTTATAAAATCTAATTTGATTTTAGAAAATATTAAGAGAACTTTACCAACGAGAAAAAGAATATAAAAAGAGTGTTCTCAACAACAGCACTAAACAAGTTCCTGAAGTTATATCAGAGAAAATTATATATGAAAGTAAGTGAGATTAAACTGATTAAGAATGTTATTAAAATTTAAAATACTACTTTTCATAAACCTATTTTCATTTTTTTCATGATGAATGGACATGTTTGTACATAACTATGGACTTTTCAGTTAACACTAGCAATGGAGTATATCAAGTGGAGCATCCTATATCATTACAAGTCAGTGGCCTTGATAAACCAAAACGCAAACGAGGCCGACCACCAAAGAAACACAAGAGTCCTGAGGAACTTGTCCAGGAAACTGCAAACCCTAAAGTGGAGGCTATACATGAAAAGGAAGATGAAGAACGTGCAGGAAAAAGAAGGCGGAAAACACCTACGAGGTTTAGGGAGGCCGTCCAGGTATACATTATGTATTGTATAAAATAATAGTTTAGTAAATAAATCATTAATGAAGAAAGGTTATATGTGGCTCAAAAATTCTTACAAATTAAAAATAGAAAATTAAATATTGTCTTGTTTTTATTTTAAATATCTTTTTAGGGTAAGGAATTAGAAAGAATATTTATAGAAGAAGGAGTCATAGATGATGCTGAGAGTGACCAAAATTCGAAGGCTGATTTGGCACAAGAAACTAAAGTGCCAGTAAATAAAGAACCACAGGTTATAGGCCACTTGGAAGCATCCGGAGAGCTTGTTGTAGTTGTAAAGGGAAAGGGTAGAGGAAGACCTAAGGGTAAATATACTACATATTATATTATTTTTTATTTTATTTTGACTTAAGAATTTATTATAAATGGTAATTCAATAAAACATTTTTTTTTATGATTCTCTGTTTGTCTTTAAAAACTGGATGAATATGGATGAATTTTGGTGTTATAGATTACTTATTTTATAAATTAGGAAAATTTTCGTAAAAATTTGATTTTCTCGAGAAAATACAAACTAATTTAGTCTAACTATACTACCAGACTAATTTTAATGTAATTAGGTTTGAAGTTTGTCTGAGTTAACAGGCCGTTTTATCAGTCAGTTTGGTAGTTTTAGTTGCTGTTAAGTCTTACAATAATCAATCAAAAATGTTAATTTGTGAAAGGTCGCATGCGGCAAAGGCGAGAAGAGTGTGCTATTTGCGGTATGGAGTTTTCTTCTACGGGTCGCTACATGTCCCACGTCGCACAGCACGGGCCGGTTCTCTACAAGTGTGAGTGCGGAGAGGCCTTCACCACTAAACTGCTGTTTTCCGAGCACCAGAAAACGACTGAACACACCGGTCGAACTATCGTACCCTATCAGAATGATGTTGAACTATCAAAGAATATGGTTAGTGAGTTTTTATGTATTAATTGAGTATTTTTGTGTTTCTTTTGAAATATTGAAAAAAATTATATTTGAAAAGTTTTATGTGATGTATAAAATAAAAATTCCAGGTCAATACAAATGAAACAAAGCTTGAAATAACTTCGGAGACTGAGTGTGATAGATTGGATACTGTACAACCTCCACAAGCACTGCCCGATCTAAGCGATATTGACCCATTGAAAGGTACTGAGATTGAAACAGACATTGTAAAAAGTGAGGAATCAGTGAATGTTACAAGTGCTGAAAGAAACTGTCAAGAAAGTGATGGTAAGTTTTAGCATCTTAGATTATCAATTAATGCCAAGAGAAATATGATAATAATTGAGGAGGGTGTGTCTATGTATGAAATTATTTTATTAATGACTAAAAGCTGATTTCTCTTTGTACTTACTGGAATTAAAATAAATCTACAATCTTCTCAAATTTTCTTAATCAAATAACAGTTTTACCATCCTCAGTATCTGTAGGAGACAACAATAACGAGGAACTCAACAACACAAAGGGGAAAGTTAAAATAAAATGCAACCACTGCGACAAAACATTCAGCAACAGACAGAGCAAGTCCCTCCATATTAAGGTACGGTAACCGCTGGGCGTTCGCGTACACGTACCTTATTATTTATTTATGTATCTCCTGGTGTGTCCCAGGCGGTGCACCTCGGCGAGAAGGCGTACGCGTGCGGCGAGTGCGGCGCGCGGTTCGCTTACCCGCGCTCCCTGGCGCTGCACCGCCACAAGCACCGCCGACACCATAGCGCGCACGGGTACGCGTGCGACCTCTGCGGGAAGGTACGCAAACCCAGCGTCGCCAGAGCCCCGGTCCCGCCCCGCGCCCCCCCCCACCGCACATTGCACGCCTCACACACTCCTCTGCCCTCAGGTGCTGAACCACCCGTCATCCGTGGTGTACCACAAGCAGGCCGAGCACGCCGCGCAGCGCTACGTGTGCGGCGCCTGCGGGAAGCACTTCAGGCACAAGCAGCTGCTGCAGCGTCATCAGCTCGTGCACTCGCAGGCGCGACCCTTCACTTGCAAAGTTGGTTTACTCACCACTGTGATGGGATTTTAAATAGGTCAATGCATACGTACATCAGACGCTAAATTGTCAGAAGTATATTTTCCGCATTATTATTTCCAGGTCTGCAACGCGACGTTTAAAACCAAGGCCAACCTCCTCAACCACCAACTTCTACATTCCGGGGTCAAGAAGTTCTCGTGCGAGATATGCAAGCACAAGTTCGCTCACAAGACCAGCCTCACCCTGCACATGCGATGGCACACCGGTGAGTCTGGCGCGAGAGGGCCGTCCTCGCTCCCCCACGGATCTAAAGCATCCACTCCGCAGGCGTGAAGCCGTTCACGTGCGGCGTCTGCGGCAAGAGCTTCAGCCAGAAGGGCAACCTGTCGGAGCACGAGCGCATCCACACGGGCGAGAAGCCCTACCAGTGCGCGCTGTGCCCGCGCCGGTTCACCACCTCCTCGCAGCACCGGCTGCACGCGCGGAGGCACTACGAGCGCGCGCACGCCTGCACGAAGTGCGGGAAGCGGTACGGCGGCCATTTTTCTTATTTCTATAATACTCTAAGGGACGTTATCCCAACATGAAAATGTCTTCTATTATGTAATTTTCCTTTTCCGTTTTCTTTCTGTTATGTAATTTAACACGTTCCTATTTAAATAAAAGACCGATCACTGTTGAACAAGGTGCCTCAAAAGAAAATTATATTTCTTCTGGATATTGCGTGAACGCAACTATTTTGAGGGGCGCGGGGGGTGTGTTAATCGGTAGCCTAGCTCTTGGTAATTTATTAGCGATACAACTCGAGTAGCATTTTGTGACTCAAGTCACTCGAAAAAGTTTTCGATCTCACTCGAGTCATACTCGAGTTTTCGAGTCACTCGAGTAAAAAAATCTCACTCGATTTGCAAGTTGCAGAGATTTCTTTTAGAAATTTTATACAAAAACCTATATCAAAAGATCATTATCATGGATGTAGTAATACAAAATAAAAAACATATCATAATACTTTTTATATATTATTTATTGATATAATCGATAAAATAAAAAAATGTCTTCCAAAGTAAGAGTAATAAAATTTCCAGGAATTACTAATATTAACAATCATTTCATGGAATTTAGCTCAATAATCCAGTTTAGTTATATTTAAAAAAATAATAATAATTTATCTAAATATCCAAGGTACAATCACTATTAATTTTTAATAACAATTTTTTTACTTATACTAAGAATATTAAGTAACTAAAAATTTTACACTTTTATAGACTAATCAATCAATAATTTTTCTCATTAAACTTAAAGTGTGACGAACGACGAGATAAAAGTTTAAACCTGTCAGGTTGGGATTGTCACGATGCAGCATAGATAGATAAGTAAAATAGTTGACTCGGTAACTCGAGTGTATAGAGACTCGAGTAATATTTTTTTGCAATCAAGTAAGAGTTTGACTTATTTACTCGAGTGACTCGAGTAGAAACAGGACTCTAGCCCCATCACTAGAAGTTTAGTCGTTGTGAAGCATTTTTCTGGAGTCGACCGTGGATTGTACGTACGCGAGTTTTGTAGTGCGAAGAAAATTCTGTAACATTCGAAATAATCGTCACTTGAATGATGCACCAGGCACTCAACTCATTTTAAAATGGGGTCAAGAAATTTGAAGAGACCGGCTCAATATTGGAAAAACCAAAATCTGGGCGTCGAACATCTTCAAGAACCGTCTAAAACGTAGACAATGTCACCCAGTCTATTTCGGACGATCCGACCCTTTCAATTTGGAAGCGTGCTGTGTGGCCTTTAACGTGCACAGATCGTCATTATGCCGCATTTTGCATAAAGATTTAAACCTTTACCCCTACAAAATTTAATTGGTACAAAAATTAAAGCCTCAGGACGCTGGTCAGAGGCTTGACTTCATAAAACAGATGATTAAGAGTTTTCCAACGTTTACCAACATCTTGTTTTCAGATGAAGCCCATTTTAATCTTGATGGACACATTAAAAAGGAAAATTGCCGCTAGTGGAGTGCAACCAATCCAAAACAAAAACCACGGAAACCCCCACATTCGCCTAAGGTGACCGTATGGGCCGCAATGTCGGCGAGAGGAATTATCGGCCTTTACTTTTTTGAAGATGAAAGGGGACGCACAGTTACGGTGAATTCAGAGCGTTATGTGGAGATGTTAGACAACTTTTGTGCGCGACTTGCAAAACTTTCCTGGTTGAAACCAAGGACATGGTTCCAGCCGGAAGGTGCAACTTCACACACGTCCAACAATTCTCTGCCAAAACTTTGTGAATTTTTGCCTGGCAACTCGATCTCTAGAAGAGGTGACATAAGTAGGCATCCACGGATTTGACACCTATGTACTTTTTCCTGTGGGGTTATGAAAAATCCAAAGTTTACGCCAACAAACCGAATTCTCTGGCACAATTAAAAGGAAATATCGATAGGAAGATGTTATTTTTTTTTAATAAATGCACAAACACTTTTAATATATCATAAACATTTTTTCAATAAACTTCTAACTTTTTAAAAAATATATGTTTGTAATGTGAACTTTCTCTTGAGACACCTTGTATATTATAAATATTATACGGTATATTTGCAGCATGTCGTCCCGCAGCGTGTGGGCGGCGCACGTGCGACGGGACGACTGCCTCCCGCGGAGGGCCAATAGGCACAAGGTACACCTCATATAAAACATCATTATTATAATACATTGATATGTTACTAAACAAATAATAATAAACAGTTTTCACAATCTGAGTGAGATAAGATTATTATTTTCACTGTTACTATTCCCTTCAGGTACACAAACAAATCAGCCTGCTGGTGAATGACAAGAATCAGCAGCAGATACAACTGGAGGAGGCCAAGCTCTCCGACGACGAGACCACGGAGGAGAGGGTCATATACGTCGCCTACGATACGGAGGACTCCGACTCACCCGCCTTCCACATCCTGGACCCGGAACGGGTAACGTACTATCAGATATATGACTAGGATCAAAAGAATTATGTTAATTATTAAAATTAATTACACCATTCCAGACGGTTAATATAGAAGACAACAAACTGGTAACAACCTGCGAGCTGTACACTGGACCGTCCCTGTTAGTTCCGCAACCGCTGCAACAGCTGCAGCTGGAGGCAGTCCCGGAGCGCTGCCAGCTGGACGGGCCGCTGGAGATACATGACCAGCGCCTGGAGCTGGACAATGAGCAGATCAAATTAGAAAGTCAGTTGGATCTCGTGCAGGAGGAGATAGAGGAGATGGAGGAGGAATCCGAGCAGGAGGTGGTCGGAGAGAGTATACCTGTAAGAATTTAAATACCATATTTCGAACACTTATGTGATATCGTAATTCATGTATGTATGTCTGTGTCAGGTGACGGACGAGCGCGGCAACCCGCTGCACTTCACGATGGCGGACGGAACCAAGCTAGCCATCACCTCCGTCGACGGGAAGTCGCTACAGGTATCATATATAATCATTCATCTTCCGACTTTTCCTGGAATATTATATTTTACATCTTCAATAATTGTATTTAACCACTAGGTCATAACTCAAGATGGACAAACTATTCCCGTAGAGATAAATGGATACGACGACGAAGAGGCGAGTTGAAACTTTATTATTATTAATATTAATCTATGTAATGTCATTGCAAACTAAAATATTTGATTTCCAGGACTCATCCAACAACACAGTCGTCCATCAACTGCACCTCCAGAAGGCGGTGGAGGCTCCCCCCGCGGCGCCCGTCACCCACTACTTCACTATCGTCTGACATTCACTAAGATTTATATACAAATGTGAACTCGCACACACCTCCGTCACAGTTACAACTAATACTCCCTTACCGGGCTGATCCAGGACGTATTAGCTTTCTTTAAATATTATCTGAATAAAAAATAACATATTACTGAATTAAAAGTGATTACTTTCTTTCATATATAACAATTTTATTAAAGTTCATTTCATTGCTGAATATTGGATTATATTAAATTATATATCCGTCAAAATATATGATTAACAAAACTCAGTTTCTATATTATTAATGTTTTAGTCTCAATAATAACTTATTGATATTTTTTAAATACAACTAAGTATTAAGTATTTTTAATTAGAATAATTTGGATCACGGGACTTTTAAATAACTTGATTTAATTAAGCTATAATTATTCAATAATTCAACAGCAGCCATTGTTAATTTCCTAGACACCTTTGCTCAAACATAATAATAAATAGATAAATATAATATTTTACTTACATTATTTATAAGGTTTATTTTAATATGATTATTAACACAGTGATGGAAGAAATACTCTGTTGATTGATGATTAATAATTTTCAATTCAGGTTTAATAAGGTGTTAGTCTTAGTGAGCTGATTTAACAAATATATTAATAATTTATTGTTTTTAATTATAAGTGATTATTATTTTTATGTTTGTTTTCTTTTTTCTTCCTCAATTGATTTGTTTTAATATATTCTATACTATGCAAACCACTCCACGCTCAAGTATTGCGTCAAGTAATAAAAAATTACAAAAAAAAAAACAATAATTTGCTAAAGTCAAATACAATTTGTTTAAAACTATGTTTCCGCGTTAACGAGTGGAACTTTACGAGCTAAATGGAAACGCAATTAGGGCTTTCGGCATAACAATACTAATAATAGTAAGTTTATGCAAGTATTCTAAGTAAAAATTCAAAATGTTTGGGAGTAGAAACGTAGAAGTTAGCTAACTAAAGCTAACTAACGAAGCTAACCCATCAAAATTTGCATATTTTTTATCTTTATTAGAAGCAGGTGGTACAGCAACAACAAGGTTTTGTATGCGACCACTACAACCGCTATAAAGTTAAAAAATACAGGCAGTCCTTGTTTTACGCTGTTTCCTTTTATATAGTTTTGTTTTTAAGTCGTACGGCAGTCATTATTTTGACACCCTTTTTTACTAAACAATCCAATGATAGACCGATCACAGAATACTTCAAAATCATCCTATAATTCTTCAAGTCTTATGAGAAAGAAAAAAGCGTCAGTAAAAAAATGGTAAAATCGAACTTTTTTGTAAAGGAAACTAATTTTATTAAAACAATTTAGTAATTGAACATATTGTTTTCAAATGGTTTACTTACTTAGTATATCGACATTACGTTGTACTTTTAAGGATCACCGGATCACCAAATTTTATAAGGAATATTTCTTTTCTCTTTCAATAGGTCAGGAGGTATATCAAAACATGGAACCCAAGTGAATTGGAACAAGGTCCATTATTGAGCTAATCACTTTATAGATATCTCCGACAAGTTGGAAAGATTCTAAATACTTAAGGTTCTAAAACATTGTATATTGTCTTTAGATTAACTTTTTGAAATAAAAAATTACCTATTTTTGTTAATTTTCTTTAAATAATTATTTTCGACAGTAGAAGAAGAAACTAAAGAAGGAGTAAGAGCTGTTACATCAGCTGTATGAATTAAAAAAAAATATGAAAACAATTTCTCTATTTGATTTATTCACCTGGTCATCTATGTTAAGAGTGAAATTGGAGTTACGCGATTTGCTTTACCAGATATAGAACTGAGACAGAAGTAGCAATGTAAAATATATAATAATGAATAATGAACAATCTAAGTGAACAGAATTCATTCCGCGACTCATCGTAGGATCTGCAGTTCAGCTGCTTCACGGCGGTGGGGTCCTGATAACGCTTCCCCCTTAATCGCTGACCTCATTTTCTTTTGTAATACTTCTGAGCCTAGTTAACCTGGCCATGAATGCTGTCTGGTGATAAATCTTTTAGCCGCAATATATATTCAGCTGATGGTTCAATTATGAAGTTCTTTTGATGTGGTAACGGTATTATTTCGTTAATATTTAATATTTCTATGTGTTTGAAGAGTTACGTTCATCAAGGTTATTTTACAATCTTCTCCTACGGTTATTATATGTGGTTCTTCTATTTTCTTACACTGAGTTCTTGATTTGCGTATCTTCTTTAAAAGCTCTTCTTTGGCTGGTATGGCTATCCAACTGATGTTCTTGATTTTCTGAATTTTATCTCTTCTCAGAATACATCCTGGCTCTTACTGAATCTATAGGCATGTGTTGCACCGTGGCTTTCAGAGCCTTTCATATATATTTTATCTAGTTGAGTGTATAGAAGATTCTTCTCGGAGGTGTGACGATGTCTGACGTTAAGCTAAGAGTACACTTCACTCCCGAGTATATAAAGTATTTGGATTTGGAAAGTATTTTAAGGTTTTGTCTATCACGAATGGAATATATATGGACAAGATTAGGATCAAACGAAGGTATTTCTAATACAAAATTTAATGCATGCTTTGTACTATAGGCCTTGACCTCAAAAGTTTTTTCTATATTATCTATTGCATTGATACCTTTTTCCGAGATTAAAAATAATTTTTTGTTTAATATTTACCAATTCATTAATTAATGTTTGCCCATTTATTATTCTAGTACGCATAATTCCCATTCAAGAGAATGTTGTAGCGTTTTCTATCTAAAATTAACCTCAAGATTGAACTGTACCCTTATATCTAGAAAATGTTATTGAATTAAAACTAAATTACTACTATTAGTTATAAACTAAGGCAGATAGTTTCAATTGGATATTATACATTTTACTAAATCTGTTGTAAAATTGTTGATAGTATTTTTAGGTAAAATAATTGATCACCGTTATCTATAATTAATATGCTGTTATCTATAATTACCAGTGATGTATAAGATACCCTATACAAAGTATCTGAAATACAAGATGCAAGATACTTAAAATAAATCATTTCAGATACCAGATACAAATAATTTTCTAAAAAGGTATCTGAAATACTAGATACAAAATACCTATCTTTCAAATACTTTCTAAAGATAAAATACTTTTGTAGGAAAACAAAATTTAATTAAACTGCCAAATTTATTTATTCAAAAAAACAATTTTCTATAATACAGGAAGTTTTAATCTTTATATTTTACTTGAGATTTTAGTATTAGTAATTCTTCAAACATATTGTCGCTCATCTTCCTTCTATGAGGCTCATGATCATGCCCCCAAAGGAAAAGAGTCGCTCCACAGGGGCAGAGGTGGGCAAACAGGTGTTATATTTTAAGAATATTTTTTTTATTGTAGGATAAGCATTTAAGCTTTTAAAATTTGCATCTTTATTGTTCAGGTAAATAAATCACAATCACACACAGGCTAAATCACTGGTGCTGCTTGTGTTTTCATCACTACCAATAGAAGAATCAGAGTCCTCTAGAAACATATAATAAGATTCATCTTTTGGTTTTTTTTTATATCACTTTCAATGTTGTTCAAAGCCTCTGATTTTTTATATTTTTCAGATCGATTGATCTTTCTAGTTTCAGACAGGACAAGTTCTTTTACATAATCTTTTCGCGCTTTTGGTATTTCATTCCAGTTTAAACATTGGATGGGACACTGAGGCTAATATAGCATCGTTTGCTGCTGATTGAACTGCAAAAACCGTTTAAACCGTCTATCTAAGTTTTCTTCTATTACATCTAACAGAGGGCTACAGTATTTCAGATTTTCCATTCTGAGGCTTTTGATAACATGTTGGATTCTGTATAATTCCAGTAACAGACAGCCATAATAAATATCTTTCTCCCCTTGCAGGCTTTGAATAGCTTCTGCTATTGGCTTTGAACAGTCTACATATTCACTTAAAAAATTAATATCATTTTCTTTTAGCGGTGGTAACTTTAACATTTTCATGGCTTCACTAAGATGGTTCTGCACGGCTAAAAGATCTTGTTTTGAATTATAGTAGGAGTTCCATCGAGTTGCACATGGAGAAGTTGGTGACTTCCCTGTTATTTGTAAATGTCTCGCATGCCTTTGGGGATCTAGCACACAAGTTCCACAGTGCTTGGCACTTTGATAATGCTGTGTCATGTAATTTCTTATAAAGTGTATTTTTGATTCCTGCTTGTTTGAAATCAGTACTAGCAATCAGGTGTAGAGTGTGTGTAGCACATCTTTCATGTCCAGGCAGAGTCCAATCACCTTCTAATTCTGATGAAGCATCCGGAAAAGCTTGTAGTACTAAAAGTGAATCATCATCTTCACTACCTTCATCAAGTGATGTTTTTTCAAGATCTTCTAATGTTTGTAGTACGAGAGGCCACGATGCTAAATCGGGATTTATTCAAGCGTCATAGAGACCTATTGGGTTGTGAAGCTTAGATGATGAAAAGAAAAATGACATATAAAACATACCATTTCATCAGTGGGGAGAGCGGCTATAGATTTTCATATATGTAAAAAAAAACAGTTCCATGGACATACTCGAGTGTGTCAGATAATGATATTATACATGTCCTACGTATTTTTAAAAATGTACGTATGTTAATCTGAGTATTTCAGTGATGGGGGTAGTCGTACGTAGGGGTGAGAAATGAAAAAAAAAAAACTTTATCGAGCGCATCAGATTTTCGAAGGGGATGTTAAGTGAACCTAAAAAAATGCTCTTATATATTAATCTGACGATTTAGATGTGACGCAAAGTCATGTCCGTTGTTAGAATGTGCAAAAAAATTGGTCACTTTGAAATACTCAAGCGCGTCAGATTAAGATATATATGGTTTATCTTGATGCCTTAGACGTGCTGTCTCATAATCTGACAATTATCTAGAGGAATTTAGCTAATCTGATAATTAAAAAAATGTTTTTGTATTTTTTTAAACTATTGAACTTAATTAATTGAAAAGCTCAGGAAATTGTAATTTCTCATGTACATGTTTTTTAAAAGTTTTGCTCCGACGATATTCTAAAATATTTATACATTTTTGTAATGTTTTAATGTAAATTTAATTGTTTTTTCCAAAGTAGTTTCACCACAAAATATACATTTTATATTAATATCACTCATAGTTAATATTTATAAGCTTTAATTCACATAACTTATATCAAAATCGTAAAACACGTAAAAACATTAGAAATACGTTGTAAATAATGTCATGAGACGAACGAGTCTGTGTGATCAGCTGCTATGGTGTCATGGCAACCGAAAGTAGAGTCGGTCCGGAGTGAGAAAATAACAGATAGAAAAAGAGTGAGAGAGGAATAGATGCGCGTTGAGGGGAATACAGGCATCATGTAACTGCACGCATTAAACTTTATCGATGATTTTTTGTTGCTTTGGCTAGCGGAAATTGTCAGATTATATATTTTTCGTAATCCTTGAATTATTCTGTTCAAAATAAAAAAAAATTTTGCTACGCTCGAGAATGTCCAAGTGACGTTTTTTTTTACAATTTTGTAGCCCTCCCCCTTCTTTACGTTTCACTCAAATTGTCAGATTAGTAAAATCTACACGTTTTAACACGTAAGTACCTCATCTTATCTTAATCTGACGCGCTCGAAAATTTTTGATGATCAATTTTTTTTTACTAATCTGATCCTTTATCCTCGACGGGCGATCATATATAGAAGTCTCATATTTGGTGTAAGTACTTAATAGAGTACAAGGTATCCCCCTGTATATTATTCTGCCGCGCTCAAGTAAATCCCGGAATCCCCTCTTCGGCTCCTCTACTATTGTGAAACATGTTCATTTTCAACTACCTCGACAAAATGTTTAAACGACGCGCTGCGTTTAGTTGCGTTCGGAAAGAAAAACTAAAATTTATTTTAGTAAAAGTATCTTGGGGATCAAAGTATCTTCAAAATACTAAGATACCAGAAACATGTATCTAAATGTAAGATACAAATAAAAGATATAAAAAGTATTTCAAATACAAGATGTAAATACGTATTTTGTATCTTGTATCTGTATTTCAGATACTTTTATCTAAGATAAGTCACATCTCTGATAATTACTGTTATCTGTAATTAATATATATATAAACCAGTGCTTGAATGCATTGCATTCTTTTAAGTTAATAGGATTATCTTTATTTGTTCTTCTCTGAAGTCGTATTATTTCCCAAATAGTTGAATGAAAACGTTTAATAGGAGAATTGGAATTAGGATTACCGGGTTTTGTAAAGTATATGAATGTCGTGAATCGAAAATGACTCTTAAGTCAAAAATTGAAAATATTTCTAATAACGCAAATGCTATATGAATACTACTCTATGCAGTTAGACTAATAAGCTAGTGCGAATTTAGAAAAAATACCTATGATAATAAAAATGTTGCTACTTTAGTAAATTATAAATCCATAAAGATGTTCAATTGGTGTATTAGGCGTATTTACGAAGGGAGGTCCAAAAGTTCGTGGAATGAAAGGGATGTAAATAAAATAAAACAACAAAACTATTTTTCCTTTTCAATATAATCACCCTTAAGCTCAATACATTTATTAGACCTATGAATTAATTTTTCTAAACCACTATAAAAATATGTTTTATCTTTTCCCTCAAAATAAGCCGGAATAGCCCCCCTTACCTCATTGTCGTAGGAAAATTTCCTTCCCCTTAAGTCTTTTTGAAATTGGGGAATAAAAAAAAGGTCACTTGGGGCCAGGTCTGGACTGTATGGTGGGTGAACTAGGGATTCAAACCCATGCGTGTGCAGAGCAGCCATTGCAATTCTGCTCTTGTGAACCGGCGCGTTGTCTTGCAAGACCAACACACCCTTTGTTAATTTTCCTCGCCGCTTTTCCTTGATGGCATCTTTTAATTTTTCTAATATCGTTGCGTAGTATTCTCCGGTTATAGTCCTTGCCTTTTCTTTGTAATCAATCAAGATTATCCCCTCACAATCACAAAAAACAGTAGCCATCATCTTTCCAGCCGACTCCGTCACCTTGAATTTCTTTGGCGGTTGTGTCCCCTTTTTGTGCCATTGCATGGACTCTTGTTTGGACTCAAAAAAGCTCAGGCTCAAAGTGATGAACCCATGTTTCATCTCCCGTAACAATTCGGTCCAAAATCTGTGCAGGTTTATCTCCACACAACTCTAAAAAATGCTTTGACGCATCGATGCGCTGCTCTTTCTAAGACTTTTGTCATACCCAAGTGATCATGTAGGATTCGCAAAATGGTAGTATCTGATACTCGAACTAATGCAGATAATTGTTTTTTCTCCAAATGGGCATCCTCTAGTACAATTTTCTCCACTTTTTCGACGATGTCCGATGTGGTGGCCTCAACTGGCCATCCTGAGCGGGGGTCGTCTTCAATTGACTCTCGACCATGTTTATGAAGATCATGCCACTTGTAAATCATTGATTTACTACGGCACTGTTCCCTATAAACGACTCCCATTTCATTCAAAATGGTTTGAGCGTTCTTTCCTTGCTTGGTAAGGAATTTTATCACAGCGCGGTGTTCAATTTTCTCCATAGTTTCAGTTTTCTTCCGGATTGACTTGTTCAGCAGGCGACTGTTCGTAAACGAATGACGCAATCGGGTTGAAACTCGGTATTTATACTAATGACGAGTCTCCGATTCGAATGACATCAAGCGAGCGCCCCTACCCCCGCTCCATCCTCTCCATTCCACGAACTTTTAGACCTCCCCTCGTATTAAAGCTACGGGTGGTTGAGAAAGTTTCTCCCATATTTAGCTCTTAAACACACATCACATTAATTTATATACTTTAGAACACTAAGTAACATATTTTGCCTATTGTATTTATACGTTATTGTTCAAAGTTTTCTGAATGTATAAATAATTTTACCTATGTGATAATTTTTATATTTGTTTCCTGTTCTGATTAATTTTCTACTCCTCTCATATGAGATATACATTTAAATAATTTAGGACCTTATTCATATTTTTCGTCGTTTAATTCATAAGAATAACTTACCCGATATTAATCATCTGGGGTATAAAAAAATCTTCAGAAACAAACTGTCCTTTGTTTGGTTTATTTACGGATTTCATACTTGCGTCCGATTTCTTCTGAGATGGATTTATCTGTGGTTTAGGTTGTCTAAATTACCTGAGGGTGGACACTTCAGATTTTGAGGTATATTTTTTCCAGGGCAACATGGAATGTGTCTAGTGCTAGAGTTTAGTCGTACGACTAAAATTATCAGGTGCGAAAGACCTATTTTGTTCAAATATAGATTTTAAGGTTGATTGATACATTATTAGCAAAGGGACTTGCTTGTTTATAATCAAAACAAAAACTTCTGAACGAAGTACCTAAATACCGAGTGACGAAGACGAATCCACTGATACAAAACTCCTGATATGAATTTTGCGACGAAAAAAACCATGAACATTTTTATTCACAAACGTAAACAAACTCAAAAAATGTGAATGTGCTCGAAACATTGCACAAATTCTATTTTTGTTTTTATTTTATTAGATTGATCAAGGCAATTTGGCTACGTTTTTAAGGTGGAAATAAGTGATTTTATACTGGTGCGGAGCCAAAAACTAAATTTTAGTCTCATTTTTCAAACGGCTGTAGAGGTGGAGGCGGTGGGTATATTACTAAGTGTATTGTGTGCATTTTCTGGGTCTATGGGCCAAGGGCTTTCTAAAAATACCACACTCATACCAAAAGGTCTCCTGTTTAGAAAGTTCGATATTGCGCGTATATATACCCGAGTTAGACTTTCAGCACTATGGGTGCTTTCGTCACTCGGAGCTAGCTGACGCCCGCTTTGATACAGTAATACCCCGCTTTAGCGAGGGATACGTTCCAAAAAAAATCGCGTTAACTGAAATTAGTGTATAACGAGGTTTATGATTAAACATAGTCAAAAATTATTACAAAAAAATACAAATCATTTTAATCAATCACTTTAATTCTAGGAACACTTTATGCAATACATACTCTTATTTTTTACGGAAAAATACATCTATTGTTGATGACTACATTATATTTATACACAATCTTTCGCGTAATTCGAGGCATTTGAGTGCGAAATTTGCATCCGTGTTATAGTGAAACCGCGTACAACGGGGTCGCGTAAAGCGGGGTATTATTGTATATTACTTCAGCTTCCTCTTGTCTAGCTGAAACAATAACTAAAGTTAGGGTTTCTGGTTTTTAAACCCTAACTCTCATTATTTTAATTAATTAATTAAATTATAAGTATTTAAATTTAAAGAAATTATTTTAAATAATTTTGTCATTTATTTAAATAAATTGTCAATTCGTAGGTTCAATATTTTGGAAATAATATAAAACATCAACAAATATGAAATCAATATCGATATTTTTCTGATTATACATTATTTGAGTATAATGTATTACACCGGCCGGACTGTCTTAACTGTTGTTTGTAGTAAATGTTTTTATGTTATCTGTAACTAAATTTTGTTCGTTATTTCTATAACTGAATGTGTCTGCAGTCGCTAATACCAACTTCTTATTTTATAGTCGGTTCATACCAATAATTTTAAGTACATAATCAATCTTCTTTGATGTTCAATTCTCCGCTTAGTTACAAGAGCTAGAAGAGGAAATTTAGCAACAAAAGGATGATGGATTTTTTTTTTGTGGTTTTGTTAGTAAGCAGTGAGTCTGTAATATATTTACTTTATATAAGTTTGAATTCCGTCTCATTATTTTATTTAAATTTGATAAATTACTCTACGCCGATCGCCAGTGCGCTGTATGCTAACATAAAAGAAATTTCTTACAAAATTTCTAAACAACAAAAAATCTTGAAGTTAACAGTATTGTTTATGAGAAATATATTACAGAAACATATTTAAACCTAAATTTAATAGTATCCTTTTCTAATAAAAATGTAATGTGCGCAGGATGAAATTATTCATTTAAGTCCATCTTTGACGCACGTTTACCCTGGATCGTCACATTATTACTTATTACTATCAAAAGCGCAACGATGGTGATTTTGTATGAGAATGATATTCATAGCAATAGAATTTATACAAGTGGAATAGATCACTTAGTAAAGGAAAAGGTTTTCGCAGAAGATAAGGATGCAGATGGTCAGATATCACGACACTTGTGACCAAATTAAGCATCTCCATAATCATATATTGGACCTATCAGATTGATTTCAAAATAAAACAAATGTCTAATATGAAATTCAATATTATTTCGTTATGCTTTTTAATAATACAATATATTTGCATACCATACACTATCGGTAGTAAATGAATAATGATATACATCAATTTTTGTTTAACATCGTTTTAATAAATAGCTGTATACAAAAAAGAAAACAATTATTTACAGAATAAGGCAGTACAATTACCACGTAAAGTGTGCCTCGTCTTATTATAGCTATACAAGCAGTAAAAATGGGATTTCAATCAACGTAAGTGAAGGTCATTATCCTAATCATATCTCCAGTCAATTGATATAATCACTAACGAGTTAAATATTACGAGTAAGCAAAGATTAGTTTGTGAATTTGTTATCCCTTACTACATACCCGCTCCCCACTCCCACTCCCGCAAGCACGCACTTTACACGTCTGATTCGTATTCATCGTTATTATTTGGTTATTTCGTAGTCTTATATATAAATAGGGGTGTCCTCGTATAGTTTCCTTTATCGAGTTACCCAAAAGCTTCTAAAACGGTAATAAAAAACTGCACGTTAATTATTTTGAGTATTCATAAAATGGCAGTGAATGAAGCGGGCAGACGTCACTAGAGTGCGCGGCGGGGGGGAGAGTGGTCAGAGATCTAGGAGCAATAATATAACGAATAAATTGTTTTAATTTGAGACATAACTTGGAACGTATCGACCATCTCACTAACACATATGGCAATCATTGCGTACTGATCGTATCAAACTAAACGCATGCATACTTTGAAGCGTCTCTTCACACTAGTGTACAAATCAAGACAAGTACATTGGATTATTAGAAATAGATCGCATTAAATGAAAACATAAATTAAATCAAGATTTATATAAACTTCAATCATAACATAGAAAAAGAACATTATTATCTTAGGTATAAAAGAAATAGTATAATCTGTACATCAGTGTGAACAGATAACACACGACTGGCCGCTGTCGAGTAGAAATGAATTTAGCAACAACTACTAAATTCGAAAGTCTCTAAAACCACAAAATTAAGAACATAACATTTTAAAATTGCTAAATATTTTGGTTATCAGCTCGATATCACAATTATTCTTTATTAATATTTGAGACTTTCGGAATTAGTGGGATTTTTTATGACGAATTGCAAATATATAAAATAGGTAAAAAAAAATGATAACGGAATATAAACGCTTTTCGGACCAATCGAGACACGAGCGCCACCGCGCCCGCGACCTAACTGGAATGTGTTTTCGCGTACAAATACCTTTATTAAAGCCAAATTTACTTAAGCAATGATTACGCTAAAACACGTTAAAATCGTAAGGGACGCCTTAAAGCCAATATATATTTAGTTTTTCTAAAACACTCCAGTTAGGTCGCGCGGTCGTTCAGTTATCTATCAGATTCGAGTCCTCAAACCCTCAGACCTTCAATTCGCACTGCATCCCCGGGAGCGTCTTAGCGGCATAGATTAAAAACTGTTTCGAATCTTTTTAATCTGTGTGCATTAAGACTAAGGTAAATGCAGCTTACAACCTCCATTAAAAATAAAATAAACGATTCCCGCCTCGAGAAACGCACTAACCGTTAAAACACTGGCTTCGCCTCCTACCGAAGCGTTTAAATAGGGAGTAATGAGGCTTGACTCGACTACCGCCGGCGACTAGATAACGTGGATTCTTTATTTAAAATTTAGTTACGTCGTCCGAATTCCACCCGGGCCCCGGACGGCGCGAGCGCGCGTCCGCACGCGACCGGCCGCGCGGAGCTCCGAGCGCGGACTGCCCCCGCTCTATATGACCAGCGCCATGTCCTTCTTGCTGGGGAGCTGCACCTTCTTGCCCTGCCACAGCGAGTTGTGTATCGTGAAGGCGTCGATCGTGACCGTGAGGTGCTTCGTGTGCACCTGTGAGAAGCATTTACTGCCCGAATTGTATCTGCGAAGGCGAGAACAAAGTCATATCGATGTCTGTAAATGTATCCAAAAAACTAAATTTCATAGGATACTCACTTAAAGAACTTATCAAACATCCTATCATTGACGTGTTTGGGCCCGGTGCCGTAGAGCTTGGCGACGGTGTCGCTGTCGGGGCAGTAGCTGTAGAGCGCCCGGAACTGGCAGCCGGCGTCCCGGAATAGCACCAGGAAGTGCTTGCTCTCGCTTCGGGCGATCTCCTCTAGCACACGCCGCTTGGCCTCCGCGTTCACGGCGCCCGGGAACACACAGTACTCCACGGCATTCAGCATTATGCCGCGGTTGGATTTGGTCGCCGGCTGCTTGTACAGCCGCGGGCCTGAGGGGAACGAGGGGTCATTTGGGCCGTTCGGGAGGGGATTTTGTACTTCGTGAGGTGTTTTCATACATTGCTTATTAATATTTAACAGGAAGTTAGTCGAGTGCGCTTCGGTGTCTTAATTTCTATTCTATTGTCTAATCTGATAAAACGTCTTGCAAATGAATAATATATACTGAAAGTTATATCTACGACGATGCGCGGACTCGCAATGGACTTATCGTTATATTGATGGTGTGCCGTGATGGTGTTAATCGTTGTGAGAAAGCAAACGTTAAGCGGAGACGATCTCTGTTAGAACGAAAAAATACTCTCGGATTCGAAACAAACCATGCCTTAAAACGACTCGGTAGTTGGCATGACATCGCTAACGTACTGTGATGGTGTCGGACATTCATGGACTTAACTACCCAAGAAATAACTTAAACGGAAACCTCTCGGTCGCTCCCGGTGGGTAGCTTGGGGAGAATAATTTAATAAGTAATCGTATCAGAGTGTAGATCTCGGGAGACGGGGTGAGACCCCGCCGCTATACTGACCGGAGTAGTCGACGATGGAAGAATGCGTAGAGGAGACGTCGGAGGCGTCGTCGTGGTGTCTGCGGCGGCCGATGGCTCCGGGCAGGGCTCCGGGTAGCGAGCCGGGCCCCGAGGCGGGCGAGCCGAGAGCCCTCGCACCAGGGGACGCCGCCCGCCGTGGGGGTGTCGCGCGACCCAGCCCCGAGTCTGTACACCAGGGGCTCTGAGTGGACCTCCCTCATTTGGGGCTTAATTATCGGCCACGGACCTCCGAGTGGGCCGTGTAGTATTCGAAAGCAGGATTCGGTCGATTTGTTAGATTGAAAATCTAAATAGGCTAGCCGGACACTTAGTCGTTTTGACCTAGTGACATTCTTAAAATTCTGTTACCTTATACAGTTTTGACGATTACGCCATACTTATTTTTAAGTGGGACGAACACTATCATCTAAATTAGTTGGAATGTAAAAACCAATTTTAAGTATTTAATTTTTTTTTTTTAAGTAAAAAAGGTCACAAATATAATTTATTTAATAAGAGATCTGAAAAAGATTTTTCCTTATTTTAACATAGAAAAAGATGTTTAGATAGAGTTTGACATATTTTTAGAACTATAGAACTTTAGAAAAGTGAAAAGATTATGCATCTAAGGATGAATCGAAGACCAGATGTTAGTTTCCCCGTTAGTGTAAGTAAAAACTAAGACTAGCATACGTTAACATTAGATAAAATAGTTAGGAAACATATTTGAAATTCTAACAATATCGTTGCTAATATATGGCTGCAAAAAAATATTAACCTATATGCCTCTAATATTATTTAAATGAAAATAAAATGAAGCATTCGACAACATAGATATATGAACACTACACATTGTAAACAGATAGTAATCTAACACAACAAGCGTCGGATACCACCGGCTGGGCATTCGTATTGAATACAAAACGCGAACAAAAAAATATAGAGGCACTACCGTGAAAAGCGAATACACAACTACTGTATCTAAAATAATAGACACATTTTTTTTTTGTCTGCAACGTAGTTTGAAAAGATAAACAATATGACTAATACTACAGCACAAAGAGATGAGAACAACTATAAGAATTTAGCATACAAATCGATTACGGTAACTAAAGCTTCAAAAGTTTTTCAATTGTAATGAAAAAATTTAATTAATCATCTATATGTAAAATAAACAGCCAAAATTTATTATATATAGACAAAATATCACCTACATAAAACGACATAAATAAAAACGATGTCATACCAACACCAGGAAATTATAATAACATCATGCAACAGATAAAATACAAATAAAAATATTACCCGCGTAAAATAAACCACAACCTCGTAGCGGACCATGTACTATAATTAAAACACAAACAAAAATAATGTGCACAGACAGAGTTCGCAACGGACGGATATTCATCACTTTAATTAACTCTATAACGATGGCAACACTATAGCAAAACATACGAATAAGTGTTGCCAGTTGTAAGTTAAATTGAAATAGTGCCAAGTGTTGCCAGTTATAAATTTAATTGACAAAGATCCACCGAGTGCTGCAACGGAAAAGAACCAAACGCCATAAGCGGGAGCCGGCTACCGTGAGAAGCCCGTACACAGTACATCGGTGTTTATTCAAACGTGTCTTACCGCACAAGTTCATAAGGGAGCTAGATTTCCTCCCCGCCTTAAAGTTATTCTGGTAAGTGGAATATTTAGACCTTCCACGAGTCGACTGTGGTTCGTCACTCACACGCTCTGAAATGTTTCCTCATGTCATCATGCGAGCGAACACGCGCGCTTACATGCAGTTAACGATACAGCAAAACAAAATTAACCTCTCAATCGCGGGTACGCATTAATCGCACGATTAACAGCTATTATGGTATACTCTATACATTACTGGAACCAATTATCATAAATGCGCGGAAGGTCTAGAGGGGATTTTTAATTTGGACAAAAGCTGATGAAAACCTCTCTCTGTCATTTTAGTTCAGGTTTGCAAACTAACTAATATGGCCAAATAAAGGATATATGAAGCATAATTTTGCATCGGAGTGTATCTATGCAATCGTACACATACAATTAATACTAAATAAATAAAAAAAATCCAAGCGTCTACAAATAAAATGAAAAAAGCTTCACCGACTAGGATCTCGAGCCATATGACCATCCTCAACACGTGTTCATTCAGAAAAAAAAAACAACATTTTATTTAAAAATATGTATGTAGTTTCTTGTTACGATAAATAACAAAAAACTACATTTACAAATAGAGAACTAAAAATAAATTTTACCTTATGTTTTATTTTAAATATATTTTTTGTCCTCCAAACACAACAATCTCTGATTTAGTAAATCGTTTCTATATATAGAAGTAAGTAATTAAAGTCGTAAAAATAAAAACGATTCACTGATAATTTAGTGACCCTCGCGGTTTAAGTAAAAAAATATTTAAATCGAGAGCATCACAGGTAAAGCCGCTAAGCGAAGCGCATTAGGGTTAGTTGCAACGCGAGGAACCCTGAGCCCAGAGGGCGGGGCTTATGGCCGGGAAGCGGGCCCACGGGGCCTACGGGGCCGGGGGCACTGACCTCGCGACGTCTTGCAGGATCCGCGCCGACCCAGCGCTCCGCTGGACGCGCTGCCGGGGGACATGGCCCCTCGCTCCTCCACAGGAGACTCTGCGGACGTACCACGGATGAGCAACACTATTAACGCATTACACTAAGCCAGATTTATTTACATGATATTTATGAGTATGATTAATTTAGTTTGCGAAAAATTTCATTTCAGTGATTGATGTCTCGGTGGAGCTGAGTTACTCGAGTGTGAAGTGTGAAGGATTAAATAAAAAAGCGAATTAAAAACGGCTTACTACACACTATCGTGCAAGGTGGCGTATAATGTATTAACTAAAAAAGTATATCGTAATAAATAAATGAATTAAAACGACTTCACACAGTCAGAGGCATGAGGTAGATTTGAATCATAAAAATACTCCTAAAACTCCCTCCGAGTGTGTAAAGTCATACCAATCGTACCTCTGTACATGGCGGCCCTCTCGAGGTTGTCCTGTGAGCCGCGGTAGTAGTCCCGCCTCATTGTGCCTGCACACACACACACACACACGTACACGTATACTGTACTGGGAGTTTGAACCGTATTGCTTACAAGACAGAGCGCCTTTCCCCTTGCGGTATAGTACAGTTTACGTGTGTAGCACACGGTAACAGGGATACAAGAGCAAATAAAAAGTATGCAGTGCTTGTAATAGCAAATAATGTGTAAATTATATATAGCAATTTCATTCGTCATTTTGTACCACATTTTGTAGTTTTTTTTTATAAATGTTAACAAAATATAGTAACAGTTTGAGCTGTAATTGTTTAAGCCTAATTAAAAACATTTAGTGCACCGTGCGAATTAAACCTTTAACGTAAAAATATATGCAGCATAATTTAATAGGACATTTTGTTATAAAATAAGGATACATAGCTTTTAGCCACATCGCATGCCAACTTTAGCTCTGTCAAGTGTCTGTTTGTGTTATTCGTTGTTTAGGTGAGTTTGGTAGTTTATATAAGTTTAGTACACTTACGCATTTACTTGAGGTTAAGATAATAATATTAATCGAGATAGAGTTTTGGCACTCGTAACATGTATACCGGTGAGGTTAGTAGACGAAGGCTGTTTTGACCCCAGCATGCCCTCTGCGGCCTGCAGCGCTCCGCTGTCCACGTGAATGGTCTTGGGACGCGCGCGGGAGCCCTGCTTTCCTCGCAATCTCGGGCCAGTAGGCGTGGGCGCCCCGCTGCCGTGTTTAATCACGTCCATGAACTCTGATTTATCGAGTACTTTGCCCTGGAATTTAAAATAAAAATATTAGTCTACAATAATAACTACTACCCGTTAAACAGTTTATTTCTAACAACCGCGACATTTTAACGTACCTCCCGCTCGGCCTCCTCGATGGCCTTCTTGAGCTTGTACTGCTGCAGGATGGCCTCCCGACGGCGGGCCTGCTCCTCCTTGCGCGCCGCCTTGCGCTCTGCTTCGGCCTCGTCCCGCGCGCGCCTCGCCGCCGCCGCCGCTTCCGCCCGCGCCCGCGCCTCGTCCGCACGCTGCCGCCGCTGCAGCGACAGCAGCATGATACGCTCCTTCTTGCGCTCCATCTCCTCCGCGGAGTTCTGAAATAACAAGGACACGTGACCCACCAATCGCGCATACAATATATGGTATCGAATATTATTTATTTTCGACGGAGATTGCTTACGGGATCGGGGTTCATTTCTCCGATGACGAGCGCGGCGGGCTCGGCGCTGGGAGCGCGCACCGGGGATAGTCGCCGTGCTTCTCCCGCCATGACGCCAGCCACGCCGCTTGTCACGCCGCCCGCCGTGCCGCCCATAGCGCGCTCCGGACGCTCCGTCACTCGCTCACTCCACGTCTCGTCGGGACTTCGCTCGGGACTGGGGTACTCGTTCCGTTCTTTTCGAGGGGATCCTCGCTTCGCCCTCAGCGGCGGTTTTGGCCGCTTCGGTTGCTCGTTGTCGAAGGATATGTAAAAGCCCTTCTCGTTGGGTTCCTCGCGCTCGAGCTGCCGGAAGGAGTTCCGGCCGAGGGACGGTCTCGTCGGCGACGGTATTCGGTAGGTGCGGGTCCCGGAGGAAATGTTCAGTCTGTTTATGCCCTGCCGCAGCGCGTCGTCCTCGGCGCTGCCGATGAAGGAGATGTTCTGCGGTTCCATATCGAGGGGTGGCGGCACAGACACGGGCGTCGGTGGCGGCTGAGCGTGCAACTGCTGCAGCTGCTGCAAGGCCACGGGCTCGGTGCGCCGCGCGTCCGGCAGCGAGCCCTGACGCTGAGGAGTGCGCGCGCGACGTGGGCTAGCCGGCGGGGGGGACGCCGACGCGAACTGCGACCCCACCACCGTGTAGCTGAGGTGGTTGCTCTCGCGGGCGGGCTCGGTACCGTTCTGGTAGCGGTCGGAATTGTAGTGCACCTGGAAGGGCTCGCGCTCGTGCGCCGAGCCCTGGGGAGTCCAGGTGCGCTCGGGGGCGGCCTGTGCGGCTGGCGGGGGCTGCGGCGAAGGGGACTTCCACGTTCGCGTCGCTGGCTCCTGAGGCTGCTGATACTGAGCCTGCTGATTGTTTTGCTGGTGGAGCTGAAATTTTAGTTTTCACACTTCAGATCACGAAGGCGACTATTTATTTTGAAATTATTATTAGCTTATTAGCTTTGCTACTAATTAAATATATGTTTATTTATAAGATATCATCATTGCATGACAGAAGGCTGTCATTAAGGCTCGTGCTGCCCACCCCTGTCGGCAGCCTGTGAGTGTAGTGTACCTGCCAGCCCCTGAGCTCCCCCGCCTCGTGCTGCAGTTGCGCGTGCTGCGCCCACGTGCGTCTCTGCGGCGGCGGCGGACTGTCGTGCAGATAGAACTGCTGTCTTCCGAAGTCTTGATCAATATCCCTAAACTGATACTGGAACGGCTGGGGCGACTGGTTGCCGAGCTGGTTGCCCAGCTGGTTGCTCAACATGTTGGTGAGCTGGTTGCCCAGCTGGTTGTTCATCTGGGCGGGCGGGTAGAAGTCCCTCGGTATGTGCGGTGTAGAGCCGAAGGTGCTGATCGGCCGCGACACATTGTGCTGTGAGCTGAATTGGCTGTGCTGCAATGGAGTGCGTGCGGGGCTTATGTAGGTGTTGTGTTACCGTTCACTCAATTATGTATATTCATTATTAAACTTATGTTGTATGTATGTTAGAAAAACTGATTACTTCTTTAAGCATAATTATCTATGTTATATAATTTTTTAGCTTCGGGTTCATGTTCATTTGATACACAGGCAGTGATATCGATTAAGATTGATCATATGCAGCACAGTAAGTGTAAAGCTCGGCTTGTTGAAAGCTGCTCCCCCACCTTTATTACGGTAGTTCATTTGTAATAATTACCAATTGTGGAATGTTCTGTTGGATGTGATGTTGGAATGGCGACAGTGGTGGCTGATGCTGTTGAAATAGTTGCTTCGCTTGCTGCTGTTGCTGTATCAACTGCTGCTGCTGTTGTTGCAACTGTTGCTGCTGCTGCTGTAGCTGCTGTTGTAATTGTTGCTGTTGCTGCTGCTGCTGTTGTTGTAACTGCTGCTGGTGCTGTTGTTGCTGCTGCTGTACTTGCTGTTGCTGTTGCTGCTGCAGCTGGGTCTGCTGGCTGGCGAGGCGCGCGATGTCACTTTGTATTTCCTGCAGGCTGGAGTTCATTCTGTAAATATTAGTCACTGGCTTTTTCGCGCCGCTTCATTCAACATCAAGGGTTGGAAAAACAGAAAAGATATTTCTTCTATATTATCAATTTTTTGGAAAATAGAAGGGACGCACATCGAATCAAAATAAAAGTGAGAAAATAAAGTGAAAAACAAAAATAGTAAATAATGTAACTCTCTTACTTAGCGATAGATTGTTGATATTGCTCCAAAGCCACATTGTCCACGGTGGTGTTCGGAGCTTCAACGACCATCTCCTAAATAATAATTATATTAACAATATGATCTTCGAGCATATTTATTAAAAAAAGTGATATTTGAAGTCATAAGACGTTTATAAAAATCAAAGCTACAAATACTTTTACATGCAATGAATATCGTATTTATGTAAGAACGTATATAAAATATTTGTATCTTTTCGTCAAATATTATATTGCTTTGAAGTTATCATGAGTGATTTCAATTATTTAATTCCTTTCACATCACGATTTAAATAATAAAAAAATATCGCTGTGATGAAAATATATAAAATGCTACCGAGAAAATGGGAAGAGCGCAGAGCTAGCAAACAAGGATATTTTTTGGAATATTTACTAAAATGCTCTAATTCTTTTAGTATTACTGTGTTCAACATGCAGTTATTAAACAAATCATGCACAAGAGATAATAACATTTAATTCAACAACTCGTGTCGATTATTTAAGATTTACGGACGAATCCTACGCATGGATATTTAATGAGCTAAACTTTGTAACATTCAATCGATATAATCAAACAAGATCAATCAAGACACATCACGAAACAAACGATCACAGTCCAACTAGTTATAATTACAAATAAAACAATATCAATACACATCCCGGTGCGCTAGTGTTCTCACCTGGCGTGCGTCGTGCGGCGCGTCGTCCGCGGGCGTGCGCGCGCCCTTGCCCTGCAACACGTGCGCCTCCACCGTTACCATGCGTGTCACTACTCACTGTGTTGTTACTTGTGTGGCGGGGTGTACGTACTCGTGTGTTTGGTGACGGAATCGTTTTATTTAAATAATTTAATAGTTTTTTTTCATTCCTTTCCAATGAGTGGTTTGTGACTACCTGATTGTAACTAATATGTACTTAATGGACTAATTATATGTTTATTATTATGTTAAATGTGAACTACAGCACAGTGTACGGTCTATAGTGACGATTATGATGGTAGAATAATATTATTATAGTGTATATATAAACGAGCACATAATAAAATTTTTATATTAATTCGTGTTAGTGCTACAAGTGACGTAATTCACATATGACCTTAAGTATTCAAATAAACTGGTGATGTTACATGGTATTAACGACGCAAATTATTTATGCATTTAAAAAGCTGTACCTATCTACATGATCGAAGTAATTTTTTTCATATTAAAGCGAATATTGAGAAATAATTACAAATTTACCTATACTTAACTAAATTTTTATGATTGTACTGCGATTTAAAAAATTGCAATATCCGTATGAAAGCCGTTTAAGCGTGATCTCAACTGAACCTGTACTTACAATATAAAATACTGCATTAACAAAATATAGATAAAAAAAATCTATGTACTAAATATTATTTCCAAATACGGCCACTCACCATGGAGGACAACTGGTATTGCAAAAATGTATCCTAATGAAATAGAAAACATACATTTACCCGCAACCATAACACGCACGTGATAGTTTAGAATTATGTTTCATTAATAATGTGAAAAAGATTCGATAATTATTGTGTGTCCGGTGTATCAAGCAATATTGAACAAATAGTATCAGAGTGTCGCTTAAAACAAAAACTATACGTTTTAATTAAAACTATAGCACACTTTCTATATATAACCCCAAGTCAAACACTAACATATCTAACTACAATAAATAATCCCAACACAATCAACACTTAACAAAGACAATTTTCATCTTATTTATCTTTTAAAAAATGACACAGACAAATTAACGAAAACATCAATCTTAACACAGTGGTTCCAACACTCACCCTGGTGACAGCCTGCAGGAAGGCCTGCTGCCCCAGCTGCTGTCTCTGTCTGTTCACCGCCATCTCCATACGTCTCTTGTCCTGCTCTATTCTCCGTCTCTTTTCCTCGAGCTTCAGTCGTATGTTGTTGAGTTGCACCGCCATGGCGCCCCCGCTCGGTGACGTGGCGTCCTCGGATACGTCGTCGCCATCTTTATTTTATTTATTAGGTAGAATGTTGTGTGGAATGTTACAATATTCACGGTAGGGCGAGTAAAGATTTTGTAACGCTCAAAACTCTTATATAATATTTTACCATTATTATTGTTCACATTACGACCTGATACCAATTTCCTTCCGTGCAGGTGGCGTATTTAAAAATAGATATCACACTTAAATTATAACACATTCAAATAAATAATTTATATCACATTCCGTTAAATAATGGCAACTTATTAATAATAAAACAAAATAACAAATAAACAAAACGCACAGTAACAAGCGATACTAACTAGGCTGATCGTGTTGCATGAAGTGCTGCTGCCACGTGGTGGTGTTGGCGGGCGGCGGCGAGCTGAAGGACTTGCGACCCCCGACCCCCGCCCCGACCCCTCCCGTCACTGCACACGAATGATAAGGGGTTGAATAATACTGTTCTCCATTCGGCACTCTGTCTCAGTTTAGATATCATGTTAATCCGTTGTTCCGTTAAGACGTCAAAGGCAGGTAACCAATTGTTTGCTTATTAACAATACATTTTCTCTTTGAGCATATCTTTTAATGGGAATATGTGGTCCAAAACAAGCAGTCTGCGTACATACAAAGCGACACACTGCATGAAGTGAAGCATGCGTTTCATTACGGTCCATCCCTTATATATTTAAAAGACTCTACACAAAGAGCAAATTTTGCGGGATATAAACATAAGCACATTTTAAAGCACATTACTAAATTATTAAACAAGTAGGACAGATAATAATTGCTAAGTGTTATGATAATTCATATTAAATTATTGATAACGTACAGATGACATTCGTACCTGGTTGGTCACCGTTACTTCTAATTTTTCCGAGATCCGCGAAGCTCGTCTTGGAGGCGTCCCCGTCGGGGGCGTCCCTCTCGTTCAAATAGAACCCGTCTCCGCCCCCCTTATAATTGAACCCCAAGTTTTTCGACAACGATATGGCGTCGCTACTGAGTTGTCGCTTGATGGGTTGGTAGGACTGCGCGTGTTCCGTCGGCTGGGAGTTCTGTCTCTCCGCGGGGCGCTCGTCCCGTCCGTTGGTATAGTCGCCGTGGAACAACTGTATGGATCCGCGGATATCCTGACGAGAGGAACGGAGGGGGGGGTTGTACTCTATCGGACCTGCAATTGAAGCGTTAGAGTATTTAGTTTTTTTTATTTATATTCGTCTTTGAATCCAAGATTCTAGAACTAAAACGACATATCGTGACATCGTTTGTATGCAAACGCACCGGCAGGCGCGGATATTTTTCTGAGCGCGGGTCCGACGGTGGCGAGTTCCTTCTCGGGGTTCCGCCCCGCGAAGTGGAGCCGGTCCTGCGAGCCGCCGAAGTTTTCGACCGTGAGTTGCGAGTCGTCTGTGACGGACGAGCGCCGCGACCTGCGGCCCGCGAAGCCGCCCTCGCGACACGCCCGGGACGGACGACCCGCCGCCGACACGCCCTCTGGGGACACTGCAACACAATACAATGTATATTTTAAATACTATTTGTATATCTTTTGGTTTTATCACAAAATCAGATTGAGTTCTTGTGTTAATTTCTGTATTCTTTATTATTCCATGATACTGTCAGTGGACTCACTGGCGTCCTCCTCCCTCCTGGCCATGGCGGACAGCGTGGTGATGGCTCTCCGGCTGTGCACGACGAAGTCTTCCCGCTGCGGGCTGCAGCTCCGCCGCTCGGGGGTGGAGCACGACGAGCGCACGCTCGCACGGGGCCGCGCCGACGGGGAGCGGGGCACTGCGACCGTACGCATGTATTATTATTATCAATTTATAATTAAATTTACTTCACCTAAAAGAAAAAAAGACATGAAAGGGTGAAGAAAACAACACAAGAGCGATCTAACGGAACAATATAGACAACTGCAAATTTATGTACTAAATAATGATAATGACAAAATTCAAAACCAAAATTAATATCCAAGTTATATTTACTATTTTTGACAACTAACCACAGTTAGAAATCTACTTTAAAATGTACGGGAGTCCTGAGGACATAACGTCAACGACTCCAAAGCCTGTGGTCGAGTGCTGTGAGAGGCAAAAGCTTATGACATGCAAAGCACTGCATAACGTAAACACAAAGCATTATTAATAGGTTAGGCAAACTATTCAAGCATCGGCATATATATAATAAATATGAATATAGTTTCGAAATATAAACCTAAAAATAATTAATTTGGTAACAAAGATTAAAAATAAATACAGTATAGTGACAGTCAAATAATTATAGACACAAACAACATAAAAAAATATAATTCGTTAAACAAAAAATTAATAAAAGATCTGAGGCTCACTAGCATTTACTAACACAAATTTTATGTAATAGAATGCATATTATGTACAAAAACAAAACAAAAATATGTGTTCATTATAATGGAAACGATTGGGTAAAACCATAAAGAAAAAAATATATAAACGATAATCCACAAAAGCCATCCCGGTGTCGGTACGCGCAGGCCGTGGTACCTGCGAAGGGCGCGCTGTTTCTGGCGGGCTCGTCGTCGCGCAGGTGCGGTATGGCGGCGGGCGGCGGCGCAGGCAGCCCGCGGCGGACGCGCACGCCCAGCGTGTTCACCTCCCGCGGCGCTACACAGGTACTACCCGTCAGACACACCACGCACATACACACCCGGCGTGTTCACTTCCTGCGGCGCTACACAGGTACCAGCCGTCAGACACGCCACGCACACACACACACGCCCGGCGTGTTCACCTCCCGCGGTACTACACAGGTACTACCCCTCAGACACCACGCACAGACACACGAGCGGCATGTTTACCTCCTGCGGCGCTATACAGATACTACCCGCCAGACACACCACGCACACACACACGCCCGGCGTGTTCACCTCCCGCGGCACTACACCGGTACTACCCGAGAGACGCCCACGCTGACGCTCACGCACACGCATACGCACACACATTCAAACTAACATTAAAAGTGTTGCGCCGCTTAGGAACGAAAAAAAATCTCATTGCAGTCGCACGAAAACTGCGACGCCATTAGCATACGTCTTAGTTTACATCGTCGAGTTAACGTTCTTGGATAAACAATAAAACACCTTTGAATTTTTATAAAAATTATACAAGTGCGATAATGATGAAAACCTTATGGGTCTTGCGAAAATGTTCCAGGCCAGTGCTACTGACTAATGAGACACGCCTAACATTAAAACTGATTTATCTCTCAATACACACGCACATATAATATTACTCAAGTATTATCCCTAAACACGGAAACATAAATGTTATACAAGTCCAGATGATGTCAATAGACAAAAAATATTAAGCTTACTATAGAATAATTTTGAAAAAAGTTAGTTTTTGCACGCACTTATAATTCTTTACGGCCAATCAATCAGTAGACAGAAGCACAACATTCCGTTAAGTATGTTCTTTACTTCATGGTAAAGAATGTAAATAAATCATAACACAGTAAATAAATCTCAAGACTTACCTCTAAACACATTGTATAGGACATATTGTGAACATAATAATGATATCAAAAATTCATTCCCACCAACACATATAATAAGCCCCATTATGATATAAATATTTGCGTTACAAAAGCATTACTTCACCGCGTCCGTACCTACGTATCTTATAATTAATTAGTATAGGGCATAGTACTCTGATATTATGACCACATACTCCCATTAGAGTTCTAGCATGCAATATTGATTCGTATAGTCATATTAATAGACGCTACAGTCCCGGCACTCACCGCTTCCGGGGTGTTTAACTGATTTGACCGGGTGTACTTCGAGCATGTTGAATAGGTCCGCGAGCATCGCTATTAAATTTTGACGCATTGATCTGAAATATTAAAATAAAAATTAATTAAATTATTTTTTACTTCATTTAATGACGACAATAAAACATAAAAGAGAGATTATTTCGTTATTTTTGTTATTTTTTTTCTTACGGGTAACAGAAATACATTGGCCGTTGCAGTAGTGCGATCAGAATGTATATTATACCAGCATAAATATGAAACCATGAATCGACATAATTCCATACAAGGTGTGGATGTTTCGAAACTAAAAGTAAACCGACCCCCTCATGTAGGCGATGTCCTCGGGCGCCATGTGGAACACGTGATGCGGGAGGCTGGCGGCGCAGAAGTCGTGCACTAGGCGCAGGTTGTGCAGGCAGTCCTGGGGGGAGCGACACCCCGCCCTGACACCCCCGCGACCCACCGCGCCCGGACAGTACAGCGACACCAGCGCCGCCAGCGCTGACCCGTCGCACAGCTCTGATAAGGACGACACGCGGCTCACCGGAGTGCTGTTCTCCTGGAAATTGCGTTGCTCCGGTAAAGTTGGGCTCCAGCCGCGCTACACGTGTGTTTAAAGTCCTGAGTACCTCGGCCTGGTTGAAGGCGGTGCAGGCCGCGTTGATCCAGCTCAGGAGCCCGTCCTCGTGGCCGGTCGGCGCGGGGTCGAGTTGGCCGCAGCCGAAGCGCAGCGCCGCCGCCGACACCCGCTCCGGCGTCACCACCTCCCGCGCGTACAGACACATCACGGCTTCTATCACAGCTAGGTGCGCGCTCTGATGGTATATTGTTCATGGCATTTAAAAAAAACACAATAGTAAAAATTTTCTGTGTGTCTAATAATATGAAATAGATGAGGCTAATTTTATTTAAAATAACATTCTGCACAAGCGAAGTCGTGATGACAACTAGTGTTATATATAACTACTTTCTTTTTATATTAGGGTCATAACATTATAACAAGATATGTTATTATTCTATAAATAAATAAATTTATCATCTTGACATCGGCGCGTACACTGTATCTAAATCCAATAAATCAATCGACATATGTGATACAAATGTAACTGTTTACTTATAGAGTAGCGTTATATCTCTGCCTACTACCTACTGGTCGATTGTTTGCGATCGTGTTCCTACCCACGGCAGATCTCATCTCACGATACACATCGATTCAGTTAGGACACTTACAAATTTAATGATATAACAAGATTTTGCTCTATCTTTATATGTTAAGCTACCTCACTTATAGTTAAAACTTATAAAGAAATTTATATAAAATTGACATATTTATATTAATATATAATACCATTTTAATGGGGTTGGTCTGTATGAGGACAGTTTCGGTGAGCGCGCAGTCGGGAGGGTCGGGAACCTGGACGCCCTTCCGCGCCAGGGTCTGTAGTATGTTCCAGTGGTTGAGGCTGTGGTAGTTCGGGTCGGAGTACATGTTGGCCAACGCGAGGCAGTACAGCTCCGCGTTGGCCAGCCCGCCCACAATCGGTGGCTTTAAATGTTCCTGATCCTGAAAAATTACACATTTTTCATGAGATTTACATTGCATCTTATTCAACAAGTATCCACAAACTTTTATGCTGTCGAATCGACGTAACATACAGCATTCTGAGTCATGATAATGATAAACATTTTAAAATAACAAACATCGCAAGAACTGTAATTTATAAACAATTATAAGATCATTCGTATCGTCATCACATCGCTAATCTATTTATAATTGACACATTACATTATTTTTTAACCCTACACTGGGTTGAGAGATATTTTTCAATAATACCTACAGGGACCTATTGCTTAATACACATCCGTAAAATATAAATCAGTACACTGCTAATTACTTAATACAAGAAAAAAGTTCATACGTGAATTTACGCAATAGTTTTCACCTTTCCGTGATAACTACAAAACAAACATACCTTCTCATTTGCCACTTGAGCAATAAGAAATCGCAAGTAGTATATTGGTAATAAATAAATTAATTCCTTTAATAGACATAACGTAACAATTAATAAATTACAATTTCCTGTTGTTTAGAAACCGGGGTTATGCGTTTATAGACAAACAATTAGTCTTAACTTGCCTCTCGTCTTTTCTTCTTTCTTCAGATCGGATTCGAGAAGATTCTATAAAATTTTAAATCCTAGTGCTATCAAATTAAGGAATTTAATAAATTTTAAGTGCATTTTATAGAAATTGAATGTAAGTGAATGATAAGATACACAATGACGTTATAGTTAAGAGTGTAACGAACATTGCGTCACGGACTTGAAGGAGCGCTGGCTAACCTTGGTGAGGGTGTGGTCTAGCACAGTGACGTCATCAATAATTCATAACTAACAATACTATTTATATTTTAAATGAATACAGTACTTATTTCTATAATAGAACATTAAACTTAAATATCTATAACCTTTTGCAAAGTTTGATTACAATTCTTGAGATGCACACATTGTATTTCCGTCTCTTTTCGATTGAAATAATTGCAAGTAATCGACGAGGTACAACGTATATGACATATAGAAGACTTTAAATTTTAATTTTAAAGTCACTTTAACACTCCACACGCTTATCTAGTTGAAACTGTTAGTTCAGTTACATCATATGTAAATATTACATCCTCGTATTTGTAAAGGTAATCCTTACTTACGACACAGAATATAAACACATATAAACATTCTTTAAACCGAGATACATATTTCACAAGTCGATTCGAGGTTTCTTTTTGATTAACAAATTCTAAAATATGTATAATAATTTTAATAATTCATTTAAATATTATCAACAACAAAACCAAACCAGTTATGGATGGAGCGCGTGTTTAATGTTTCAACAAAAATTCTTTCATAACTACTAAAAACACCAAACATAACGTCCATGTGACGGTATTCAAGCGTCTGAATATTAAAAATAATATACATACGACCTTGATAACTCTCACTTTTTTCCTTAAAAATGTTAAAATTACTTTATACTTACATATTTACGAAATCGATTTATTACAATATGCTACATATCGAACAATTAATTTATTCTTGATTGCTTCACTTAATTATTTATCAACAGAATATAAACACGCGAAAACCGATAGACTTGACGTATAAATTCAATTTAAATTCATAATACGAACACTACATATCGACAATTTGTTTAAAACATTAAAACGAAACCAGAAATTTGTTTCAAACTTGAAACGAAACCAGATTAGGACCAGATTGCTGAACCAGTTGCAACCATGATGCCCAAAGAAATACTAATATAGCGGATACTATAATTAAAAAATAAATATATATATATAAAAATCAAGCAAAATATTTACTAAAATATAGAAAATTACTTTCAAATCAGATTACAAATCTTTTCACCTTAATCCAACTAATTGAATAGAGTTGTTGCGTGTCGTTGAAAATAATTAAGCGACATGTATACATACATACGATAAAACAAAAAGACAACAAAGCGAGGCGACAAATTGCAAGATGGCAGCTGCGGGCTACAGGTCAAGGAGAGAGGCGGGATTGTTGGCTTTTTTCATTTGGATAACCGAGGTAGACAGTCTTTTTTAATATTGAGCCACATCCAGAAATGTATGTCCTTATCTTATTATTAATATATATTTGTTATAGCATTAGTACATAAGTCAGATGAATCACAATAAAGTGAAATGTATGTACAAGAGTACGTAATTGTATCAATCGAAGCGGTAATTTTTGACGGTGACTCATTTAATTTAAAAATGTAACGGTTTTACGGTCGTGGGAATATCTGTTATAATTTAAATATTAATTCAATTATTGTCATTGTAAAGCTTTTTAAGAGTTATAATGACATTTTAGAGTCAAATGGTGTAATTAATTTATGAAAATATCTTTAAAATCATCAATGGTTGTAATTTATTTGTTAAACGACATGAAAAATAACAAAAGATCTCCGTTCCTCGAAGACGGAAATGGCACTGACTATTTTAACGGAACGCCGCTTCTATATTTGTTTTCTTCAAGCTACCTGCGCCTGTGCGCTCCAGACTCGCCTTTATCCCCTCGATCAGAAAAGGAAGGCGAGTCGGAACTTATTTTAAAGCCAACTCAAGTTTGTGCCGACGTTATTAGTTCATTCGTTCATTAGTGGTTATTTTCATCACAAACAGTTCGTATAGATGCCGAGGGACCAGAACATATTATAACGCATCGAGGGAGAGTTTGTTTGTATATTGCAATATGAACTCTTCGAAACTGTCATTAAAATTTTAAATTTTCTCACCATTGACACTTAATTTTATCAATACATACGTACAATCATTATATTGTATCATCACAGATAATCTAATATATTTAGACTCATTCATATTACTGGAAACATTAAAATAATCTATAATTGATTCACGATTTAATGATAATTTTAATACCGTAAGAAACTACTAGCAATTGTTACGTATTAATCGTTTTATCTTTTACTTGTTTTTTTAATATATAGTTAAGGAACTAAAATTATTTCAAACGTAATAAACACTAGCTAGTGATAACCTGGTGCAAAATAACGCTAGGACCCTACCCGAGCTGGGGTCCAAGAACACGTTTAGAATTGTAACAATAATAACTGATGGTCACAGGGCGCTCCCAAAAACGCTATTCAGACTGAGCAGCTCGCGTGCTGTACTAACCCCATATAACTTGATGGATCAATACGACTATAGCACTGCTTCTACTTTGCGAATAACCGGCTTTTGTTTCAAGGACAACGGAGCAGATGACTTGGAAAAGTACCTACAGAATATTTTTTTAAGTAAGCTAATAAGGATTCACGTGCAAACTAAACTTTGTTCCTAAATGTTATGTTTTGTATTGTTTCACTAGGAATGGGAATCGATAGAAATTTTAAAAAAAACTAAGTAAATTAATTGTGAATTACACTATCCACGTCTTTTAAAAAAAAAATTGATTAAAATTTTTAAACTAAGATTATATTTATGTTTTAAACAATGCAATTTAAAAATTAAACATTCCTAATTTTTTTTTTAATAAAACTATTACCAAAACTGGGTATTTTTATCATGTCGCATATGTAAAATTTGGTAATTTATATTACAGTGAGGTTTCGGATTACTTTAACCGCGTAAACCGCAAAGATAAACGTTTCTAGGTGACCCAGTAGAGCTTTTGATTCTAAAGTTGACCTCTATTTTAACCATAAACGGGAAACGACGACTCTTTACTGCCTCGAGTTACATTAATATTTTATTAATAATCAATTTATAAATAAAATTTATATATTTAATAAGAAATGCTTAAGACAATACAATAATTTTTATTTACTTCTACTTTTTTAAATGTCTGTTTGTTTGTCAAAAACAATTTACTATAAAAATCGAGTAAATTAATAGTATCGATGAATTGTACTACATCATAAGAATGAATAAACAAATTTTTCTTTGATGTTCGAACATAATACATATAAGATGCAATAATAATAAATAACTAATGTATCATATTGAGTATTAGGAAACGTATGATGGTTATTATTAAAGTGATGTGTGGTGTTGAAGTAATTTATGGTATTACATTCCAAAATAATTCCAAATACTTGTATTATTGCATAAGGTTTAATTTGTAACAACTAAAAATACCTAAGTTTTGGAGATGAAGAGAGAAAATGAATTAATAATAATAATAATATTAATAATTAATAAAAAACTTACTTCATGATCCCTGTAGAATGGTTCCTGAAGATTATCGGGTACACGGTTATTGAATGCCTTCGACAATAGCCATTTTATCGACGCTCGTTGCTTTGACTGAAACAAAAAAAAATACGGTAAATTAACTTCAAAGACTAAAAATACATATATACGCATATAGTCTTAGTTTAACAATAATGTTTATTTTTAACCTGAGTAGGTTGTATGCGTTTTAAACATATGTCAGAAAACCAAGTTGTCGTACCGTTAGAGGTGGGTAAAGGTTTCTGACAGCTACATAAAGAATTCGCCAAATACTTGTATTAACCTTGAAGCGACAGTTGTCAATTGTAACAATTATTGTTAAGATGCATATTATGGTAACGTCCGCTTATTGTGTTGAAATTGATCAATAATGAAACTACTAAAGTGAATGATACAATAGCGAATTGTATATATAGACGATGTTATGACAATACTTTCTATTGGAACATGTCAACACCCTTAACGCGTAGTTTCTTTTGATTTTTTAAGATTTTGTTACATAAATTCACATTCAAATCAGAAAAAAAAGTAAGTTAAGAATAAAATCTAAGCATACTAATATATTATTAATCAATAACACAGGGTATTTATTTATATGGAAATTGTTAATAATAAATAATCAATTGAATAAAACATTAATTAAGTAATTCATATTAAAACAATAAGCTGATGACGTTTTGAATAAATATCTCACCTACAATAAATAAATATTTATAAAGAAATCATCAAATTAAAAAAATAATTTCTTTAACTGTGGCAGGAGTCGAACCGACGACCATCTTCAAATAAACTTCTTCTAGCTTAATTATCTACTAACACTTATCACCTGAAGGTTGATAATTCAATTTTTATTTCCTTTAAAGACATGATACACTCACTAACATAAAATATACGTAAATTCCATATCGAAAATATCGTTAAGTTAATACCAGACGAAACCTTATTAAAAACAATACAATTTAAGCCACAAATAATACAATTTCACCGATAAACTGGTATCGGAGTGAGAATTAAATTAAAGACTCACACGTGCGCATTATATTTTATATATTCATATTATGTTATATATATTAACAACAAATGAAGGTATATTTTAGGACTGTGTACACTTATTAGTTACTATTTAAGAATTGTTACATACTGATATGAAGTATAACGGCAGCTTATCTTGATTGTACGCGTGCCATCGCATACCCGAGTCATTTAAAAATAGGCCGTCAGAGACACTCCCAAATAGGAAACCACTTAAATGTACTCGATCAAAGAGAAACATCATAAACAACTGACTCAATATAAAATCAGATGCCGGAAGGAATCATTTCGAACAAAAATTTATAATCTCAAAATAGATGTCTATTAAAATAGAAATGAAAGATCTTTGGTTATTACGAATAACGGCGTCTCTGGTGCGACCGAGAAATTTATCCCAATTTCTTTTTAATTTATTAATCTTCATAAATCAATCATTTTTTTAAATAACAGTATTGACATAGATATTGTCAAAAATCTTAATTATGATAAAAAACATATGCCCACGATCTTAAAAAAAACTCATGTATGGAATAGTATTTTTACAGATTTTTAATAATAAATACGGCTCCTTGTTCATTAAGATTATATCCAATTATAAAAGATGTACATACTGTATTTACTTTCATCCAGTATGTTTAATAACATATATAAGAAGTAGAGCGGTTAGGCCACTCTCTACTGAATTCATATTAGTTAATTGCCGGTTAATTAGCGGATTCGCCATCAGACATTCGAATTTCACTCTCTTAACACTAAAACTCAGGTTTAGTTAATCTCTGGTTTGATAATTCTTTATGATTGTTGACAAACTACAAATACATTAGAACATTGACATTAAATAAAGCTTTACTATAGTTGACATACGTTAGTGCTTAACAAACAAAAGAACTGCAAAAATAATAGCATTGTTCTTTTCATTAAAACAAAAGACTCACCCCCCTTTACTGACCACATAATAGCCGTTTGTCATAGTATCAAATATCCTGGTATTATTATTTAGTATTAAGTTACCTCAATCCGTAATAACTGCAATGTAAGTTATACTAAATTTTGAAATGAAAAATTTGTAGATAAATCAAAAATATTTGGTAGCAAAAGTTACCAACATAGATCTCACAGTCAAATAATAGTAATCCATAAGATGAATATTAAATTTCAAATTCCCAAAGCCGGGGCAAACAATTGCATCTCACAATTCAATTCGCTAGATTGCTTTTATAACCGTGTAATCACATCCACGGAAGAGTTCATGGTTCTCGAAACAATCGGGTCCAGTTGAGTCACTATCGGATCGGATCGACCGAACGACCGATGCGTGGAAGTGGAAAGGTGCGTTGGCACCTGCATCCCACGCGAGGTGAGAAACGCGCCTACGCAGCCTCCAGGCAGAGCTTGTAACACATTTACAAAGTTCAACCTGATCTTACTTCCTCCACGTATAAAGGGTAACAGAGCTATTAATTCAAATTGCACTCAACGATAATAACGTCAGAATATAACTCTTAATTATTTTAAATCTAATTAAAGTAAATACACATTAAATAATTATTAAGATCCAGTTATTCGTCCCCTAAAGATAGACGACATATATTAAAGGTTAAAAGCTATATGTCTGTTTGAATGTTCTAAAAAGGATAATGATGGACTATTGAAACGATCAACCTCGTTTAAAGGTCAAGTGTTTTCAAACAAATCAACACCATAATCAATACAAACGCGGAGAACGGAACAAGAAGTGATTTATGCGTCGCCCCAAATATGGTTGACAGCGAAGACGGAGAAAACAAAAAAATATCTCCTCTCGGTAACGAGAATAACAATTTAATTCCATTATTCATCACACAAACCAAATTTAGTCATACCTTTGAGTTGATTCAAAGCACGCTGATCGGTATTTCGCGTCTGTAATCCAGTGAACGACATTTTATTCTCTATTTGGATTGTAGGAAGAGATTATATTCAACAGGCTTCCATAAGAGATGAACAATTTATAACATAAACAAGAAAACATCTTAGAATAATTTACTTCCTAATCTTTGAAATGCACTTGAGTTTATCATATTTTATAATGAAAAAAACATAATAGGCAAGGCCAAATCTGCTGATTCAAACTAAATTCTGACAACTTTCACGGTTGGTGGAACTAATGACTACACAATTAACTTTGCTGTACAGGAAATAAGAGATTACCTCTAACCTGAGTCATCTAGTTACCCTAAATCTGAATTGACAGAAATCATTTGACAAAATAAATCAATATTAGCTTCAAGTTGTTATATTATATTCATTAACGAACACAAATATATCACATACGTCAAGTATACAGATAAGTCTGATGAAGCCATAATTGAAGACTATTTTAATAATAAATGTAAGAATGTAATAATAAAGAACGGTGATAATAATTATTTCTTCAAAATGTTGATAAAAATATGTAAAATTATAAAATGATTTCTATCAAGTGTTGAATTTAAATTTTTTTTATCAAAGACATTAAAAAAAAAGGAATATATTGAAACATATGCTCAAATAATTAAAAACATATTTGATACTTTATCTGCCTCAGACTTATTTCGATTCGATCGTGAGATCTAAAAACTTCTTAATAACAAAACGACCTACATGGACACCGCAGTCAAGATATTAGTGAAAGTGAGAGATATTTTTTTTCGTGAGAACGAACAGACCGTCCACCGATATAGACATTTCATAATAGCTAATATAAGTATAAATAGTTTTGACGATCGATAACTAGGCGACAGCCTTAACTCACAAACGGACAGAGTAATCGCCGGTTACATCATCATTAATTTTAGTACGTAAATACCTTCAATATCGACACAGTACTTAATGGAATAAAGTATACAATACCGTGTCAGTATTGTTTATAGTAACACAATATGTAACTGATGTTTTAAGAATTCAAAGCACGGATTGAAGTTGGTACATCAAATACCGAGTCGATACAATAATAATGAACAATAAGAAATGTATGCGGTCCCGACAACCGGTGTGACATGTCTCAAGAAGTTGAAGGAAGTCGAGAACCACTAACGACTTTTAACTACACTTATAGCCCACACACACACACACACACACACAAACACACAACACACATAGGTACGTGTGAAGTCTTTAATTTGACAGTTCATATTTAGTTAATAGCTTTCATACGTGGGAAATGTATAATCATTAATATTTGTCTATAAAATTTTAGTTCCTCTTTAAATTGTACTCAATGCCGTACAAAATGTAAACAAGGTGTGAAATTTCATATTATATTTGGCTAATAAATTATAATGCTAGAAGCATAAAATTTAAACAAAAGATCACTACCGTATTAGTATTACCAAAAAATAATATTAATTTTCCATAAACAGTGATTACCGCATACATTGTTTTTTGTATTTATAGCACGTTCATTGTGTAAGTGTTCTTTGTATAAGATATTCTTAATAGTTTTCCTTTCAGTGTGTTTGGTGCAGAGAAATTGCACCGTGCATAGGGCAGTTATTCATGCATGCACCTTTTCAACGGTTCCCACAGAGGTTACGTATAACGTCTTCGCGCCGGCGGATTACTCTCAATACACCGACTTGGGGGAGAAAGTTTCATTATACTTATTTATATTAATTAAAAATTTAAAAATAACATTGCATATATAAAAAAACACATGACATCTTGAAAATAACCCTTCCTTTGACTAAAGGTGTAAATTTCATCTATTATCAAATAAATATTGACATATTTGCTTAATACTACTGTACTGATAAAAAGCTGTTTTATATAAATGTATAATAAATATATGTTAATTATAATAATAACACAATAATGTGTGAAAGTTATTATTTTTTATTTGTTGATCACGCTTCACTTTCCAGTACACTTTTATCCGAGAGACAAAAACGTGTGTCGTATTACGATACATAGACGTGGTAATGATATTAAAAAGGTTAGTAAAATATTTACAAATTATAATTTCTTATGAAAAAATCTCTAATAAAAAATTCATAGTGAATAGAGTTATCGAAGAAAGGTATTTCGTTCAATCTTGTTTTCTTTTGTTCCATAATAGATAAGATATATGTTGAAAGTTGATAAGGTCTTACGTCATTTCTAGCAACACATTTACAACGCATTCTTGCAATTATAATTTAACAAAGGTTATGTTATTTTATTTTTATAACGTGAAACAGCTGATGTTATAAAAAAGCTGTTAATAAAAGCTATTCAGATAGTTCTCCATTCATAACGGTTACGTTCACGAAATAGTTATCTGAAACTTATTTAATACTTTTTACTTCATTTAAATAACGTTACATAAACATACATAATGCTTTTGGGTTTGATAACAATGATACATTAAAAAAAAGTAATGAAAAATTTAACAAAGTGTTTTAAACCAATGCCTTAAAAAATGTTTACGCAAGGCCTGGATTCAAGTATGTGACATATATGAGTCTATAGAATGTAAACAAGAACCTTTGACAATATTATTGAGTATCAATTATTAACACGACGGAGGCAATTTATTCTATGATGTAAAGAAAAATAAATATGATATGCATAGCATTTCCTTAATAACATTACAAACGCGGTAGACATTTAACTATATCTTAAAAAAGGCTACAAAACATCTTGAATAAAAATGTTTTCAGTGCTTCGGAAAAGTGGTACATTTCTAGGTCAGTGCTAAGTGGGGGAACGAGACTTTATCGCCCACACCCCATCTCGATTTGATAGTGGTATTGGTTTTTAAAGTGTTATGTCTGGATATTAATTTATGGATATCATTTTTATATTAATTGAGAAAGAACTTTAAAAAAATAAGAATACGTTACTTCATCTAGGGTTGTCTTTAGGTATATATATAATATATATGTATATTATTTTAGAACATTTCACTCAGTTTACAATTTAAAGCGAGCGAAAACGAGGGGATAAGTAGTCATATAGTGCAAAAAAGATTGAGAACCACTGAACTTGACAGCTTCCATTCATGTTAATTTCATCCAAAAAAACGTGGTCATAGTTATGCGATAAGAGCTTTGCGACTTCCGCACACAAGACAAAATATACCACCGGAAGTTACTTGCCTCGCTATGACAGTAAAGGATTTTATTTCTTAGATCTACTATATAGTACAGGAAATATTAACATTTATGAAATAATCATGCACTCTCTCAATGTTACAGAAAAATGGCTTGCCAACTATTTTGCCAAATATTAAACAGCTTTTCATTTATTAAAAGTATAGAAATGATATTTTAAAAGGTTTTCTAATCGGTCATTATCCTCATAACGAAATCTACATCTAATTTTATACATACCGATAAAAACTAAGATACTTATTTATATATTATTAATTATAAATAGTTACTGTCACTTACTCTCTTATTACTCATGAGAGTATTAATTATAGACATTTCTGCATTAATAACAAAAAAAAAAACAAAGAAATGACAGTAAAGTAATTTTAGTTTTCGACTTTATTTCGACTAAGAATAGACCACTAATAAAAGATAATGAATGACTTAATTAATCTCCCATTTTAGGTTTTTATCTTGGAGAAGTCCAGGCTCCCCATGGTCACGAGATACACTTAATTACAACTATTTCTCAACAAGCAAAATTAATGATATTGTTAAGTATGGTATATTCAAAGTATAAAAACATATAAGAAGATTTAAAGCCTAAGTTGGGCAATAGAAGAATTACGACAACACCTAAAACAATACCAAGGCAACAGACAATCAAAAGAACATAAAACAATCAAGAAATTATTCGCAGAGGTTGTGACTTAACTCTTGTGACCTTTTTCCAAGGATAGTAAACCGAAAGGACCTTTAGGGTCAGATTGAAAGGATTGTGATCAATCTATTTTAAAAGCAGAGTAAATGCGTGCTATGCAATTAATAGAATAACTTTGAAGGTTAAGTTCAAGCATTTTGTACTCTCTTATCAGTTACTGGATTAAATGACTTATTCGCCTCGTTGTTACAGATTGCCAAACTTTTTTTCTTATTTTAATAGTTCAGGTGGATCCCATGCAGCTACATTTCTACCATACTCCTAAAACTAAAATAAAAATAAGATTAGATCTATATATGGAAATTATACGTTGTGACTGAGTTCCAACCAATAATTAATAATTTTCGATAATATGAAAAATACAGCTTTTTAAAAGTAACAATCGCTCAGCTCCTTACAACATTTTTGGCCTACATTGATAGGTAAAGTCAACCCAGCATTTTAGTTCATCACTATTAAAAACAGATAGATTTTCGTGGACCCCGCTTAGGAATTGTGTACCCTCATTTTTTTGTCAAGTCAACGTAGAAGACCCCCGTCGAATATCCCATGGACCCCTAGAAGTCCATCTGGATCGCATTGGAAACTAACGGCCTAGTACATAAAATGTTTAAGGTAGTAAAGAAATCGTAGGTCGATTCCCAGATCACAAATGAATCTGTGAGATTTACTAAAATATCGGCATAAAGATTATCCCTAACCCGCACTCTTTATTATAGCACCATGGCTAGTGGCTAACAGCGTGGATGAAAAAATAATGCACAAAGTATACCTCTGCACCTCTTTGGAAAATAGACGTGACTGACTGATGAATACTGTTTTGATTTTTTATTCACAAGTAAACTTAAAGTAGCTAATCCTTATATTTAATTATCAACATAAGTAATATATATATAAACTCAAATAACAAATATTACAAAACGAACAGATGTATGCCTACATATAAGAATAACAAGGTCCACTCCTTATAGGACGTCTGTGGGCGGAAGTATGCTCGGAACAGTTCGTCCGTCTGTCGCAACACATCGCTTCGGTAACGGCTATGCCATATTTATTTATAGATAAATTTTTGTCCCCTTGACTTTTTGATAATAACTTTGATATTTTTGTTGACAACTTAAATTTAATTAACTTTCCACTCTGACATACTGTTCCGAGGATATATTTATAAAATTTATTAATGTTAGATCAAGTATATATAAATTTTAAATAAAACTAAAGCTGGGTTATACGGACATTAAAAAAGTTATAATTAACAACATGTCTATATGAAAGTGTTAATCACAATCCTAAAGATTTATTTTCCAAAGAGAATAAAGATGAACAACTCTTGAAAGCCAGACAACCTGCTCAGACGGGATTGCAATTACCATTAAAGAAAACAAATTTTTGTTTTCGACACTCAAGGGCGAAGAGATTTAGACCTTGCTTGTTGAATTTTTTTTATACGAAGGGCGAAATAATACAGACCGAGGTGTATAATTAATTTAACATAATAACTTTTTCACTGTGGTCTATTCGATTAACATTTAATTGAAGCAATAAACGGATACCTACCTTATTAAATAAAATTTCATCAACTCCGTGAAGAATGTTTCCTTTCTTACCGCTCAAACGGAAATAACCCACCCACAATGTCCTCCGGAAATCTATTTCTTTTATATAAGTTTAAGAAGGTAAATAAGGAAACCTGTGACAAATCAACATTTCATGGCAAGGTTATCAGATGCACGACGGTCATTCTAATGAAGTAAACACAACTCGTTCGAATCCATTAAACCTTAATGACTCAAGAACACAGATCTTGATACCTAAGTGATTTAAAGTCGATACCAATTCCAGCCTCGCTGTACTTTGCATCTTCATTTAAATGTTAAATTGTCTGTTTGACCAAGTCACGTTTAAACTGGATCCAAGTAAAATAATATTTAGCATCATGATGATATTTAAGTTATATTATTCTTACATTTTAATTAATATAGACGATAAGAAATCCTCGTAAATTAAACTGACGTTAAAAATAACAAGGTTATACAAAACAAAAGCTAAAATTACGCTCCAACTATTTGATAAGCATTATAAATTTACATAATTTAAAAGTAATCGAAGTTTGAAGATTAGAAACCTATAAAGTTTTACTTAACAATTTTCCAAAATATATTAAAGAAAAAATTGTTCTTAAAATGGAAGTAATGAAATTTATGAAGAATTAAGTTAACCTGAGGGTGTAAAGCTAGTTATCTGGGTCGGTGGGCACGATGGCGATTAAAGTTCCTTTCGCGGGCGGCAACGAGCCGTGAGCCTCAAGTCATCGCCACGGTCTGACGACCTAACCTTGGCCGTACCATCCCGGCTGATCCCGACCATATGAGGATGACATCATGACAAAATATATTCTAATAAATAACACGGCGAGGCCAAGGACGGAATCTCAATTGCTGTAATATCGCAAAGATGAATATTAAAAAAGGAAAGTAAGGTTACTGACCCCGCGACGGACGGTTAGAGTGGACTATTTCGATTCTTTTTTAACTACTAAGTTCTGAAACCGTCGCGACAATATTCGTCAACGACATGGAAGTGAGGTTAAAAATATATATTGACTGTATTTTTTTTTTATTTTTATGACAAAAATTAAGAACCTCTCAAACTCACGCAGAGCTCTAGACTTAAGGCGTCAATGTAATTTTAATAGCTATTGTAATGATTGTTAGAAATAACGCATGACTTTCTAAGCTTTTATGTAGCAAAATGATTTTGAAATTAGATTTCTTTGGCCTCTGTTTTCAATTTTAATATTTTAGCAATTATATTTATTGCAGTTCGTGATATTGTGTTATCGTAAAAAGTTAACTTATCTTAGCAAATAAAGTTACATGAATTCTTTATGTAGAGGATTTTTTTAACCTCTTCGACTTCGAGATTATTATATATACATATATAAGTATTTATAATAAATAGTAATAATAACAAATTATGTGCTTGGCATATGTATTTGACAAAAATAGATTATAGGACTAAGTATCTTAAAGTACATCGGTATTTGCCACCTTTTCAACACCTGGCACGATCAGAATACCGAGCACATAACGCTATTGAATGTAACAGTTCTAAAATCGCAATAGCTTACCGAGACCGCGATCGAGGCGCTCGGGACAACACCTGTGCTTTCTACATCTTGGCCGTCGGGGGCGCTTAGAAATCGGCGCAAAGTGCCGTATCCAGACGCTGAGGCCACCATCGCTACCATTATTGCCACTCACTACACAGTACCACTGGGAATTCACAGTGACATCACTGTCGCTGCGCGCGCGGCGTTCTACGCGCCCGACGCGTCTCAACTGCCCGAGCGCAGCCTATCCGTTACGCGACCCCCACCACACGATTCTTTGTTTGAATTTATTGATAAGTATGTTTAATTAAATTTGTATCAAAATCTAGTACAAATTGATATAAAAATTACAAATAATATTTTTTTTAATATATTATCCTATTAGACAGAGATACTAAATATTTGCAAATATGATTTCAGACAAAAATTATAGTAAATTATCCATACTAATAGTTTATAAAATAATGCAGCAAGTTGCCACAGTATTGCAAGTTAATTTAATGACTTCAATGTGTATATAGTTACTTATTATAGATTAGTTTCATGGTATTGTGGGCTAACAATATTTGTTTATTAGGTACATTGCTAAACATTATAGTAAATTGAAAAATACATTTTATAGGCATGTTATAATATTATTATTTAAAAATATAAATGCATTTTAATGTATAAAACTTATAACAATAATATAATTTAGTGGAACATTAGTTAAATTATACAATATGTTATACTAGAAACTTAAATTGTATCCATCGCTTTTACTTTGATTTAGTTATTCAATGAAACCTTAAACATGAGGCTTTAGGTCATATGGATTATTTTTGTTTTAAAATGGATTTAGATTGGAAAAACCCTTTATACAATTATTATAAGTAATATAAATCATTTCACTACACAAGGAATGCTTGTAGTTAACATGTTATCTGTTAAAGGTTACGGATATAAATGGATCTGAATGGCACCAAACAGAAAACTTAAAGATATATTTCTTTATATCTTTTTTTATCTTTGATATGTATTTTGAAAGATATGATAAAGATATTATGATTAATAGACATTATTAAGTATGGATGTAGCAATAACATTCTTAATTATGATTCACTTGTAACTTAATCACTTAAACTTTTATGACAGCTAAAGAATAATGTTTCTACTGCTTTAAACATCCTTTAATAAGTGTTGATGTTATTTACAACTGATTGATTGATTGATTGTTGATTTGATTTTCTTTTTTGATTTCTGAATATAACAACTTTTGATTTCTCTTTATAATGTTAGTTTTATGATACAATTATATGATATTTGAATAATATTAACAATTAATTATACATCGTAGGCTATACAAAGGCATCTGATATGGCATGTAAGGCACCTAACAATGTTCTAATAACAATAATTTATTCCTCACAAGTGTGGGCAGTCTACTTCACCCACTCTTTGCCTTGATTTGTTTAGTGATGTAAAAGGTGACTCCATCACATATTTAATATAATACCAATAAAATTGGGAGACGAATTTTTTATTACATTCTTGGCAATAATTCAAATGTTATTAAATATTTATTAATTTAAAAATGTAAATAGACATTTATTGAAAGTAATATTTGTGTTACAAGTTATTTTCAAACCATGTGCGCGGTAAACAAATTGTAGACAACCGGCAATTATAATCGTCTTGATCTTACCTGCTTAGTGTCTACGGTATCCGTAGCCTCCATTTTGGCATATGTTCGCTCCTGTCTCTCCATGATTTCGAAAACATCAGAAACGCCTAATCCATTTACTAGGCGTTACAAAAGCGCACAATGCAAGCACAAACATAACAATCAGGATGGTATAAAAATTTATAACGAAACAATGTCAATGATCCGATTAAACACGTTCAACACTTCCAAGTTTGTTACGCTAAGGACAAATGCACTAGGCTATAAGCAGTCGTATTACATGGCATATTATTAATCTAATAACAAAGAGGTAAACCACCAATATTAATTTTCAAAACTACAATTAAGAAAACACTGTTCATCACCATCTTAAAATTTCACACATTCCGTCATCGAGGCCGACTGATTGTGGTCGCTGCCCTGTGTCGTTCCTGAACACGCATATTTTTCAGACGTCATAAAAAATATGAACAATAATAATACAAAATTTTTATTTATATTTACACATATTAGCTAAGTTGGATTTTTAATTATAGTAATTATAAAATTTCCGTAATAAGACATAACATTGCCACCCTATGCCCTACAGTTATTTTAATATTATGTGATATATATATATAGTCATATTTTTTATTATAAAATAAATTATGAACTGCTGTGTACAGCCTATACCATATAAAATTTTAAATTCAGAATTTTTGGTAGTCCTATAAGTCCTTTACAAAAAAATATAATAACGCTCTAAAGAAACTTTGCTCTTGGCAAACGAATGAAATATGTAATGTACTTGTTTAAAAAATCGAATTTCGAAAATCTGATTTTCTAAACAAAATACATTCGTATTTCTCTTACCATTTCAGTGCTATAATTCTCAATGAAAATTTATGTTTACGTTCATCCAGAATTTTATTTAATTTCATTGCCGTTATAAGCATTACCAATTCTATGCAGCCTAGCAACAATTGTAATTATTATTATTTTCCCATATGTGTTAACTAAACAGTATTAATACATTAAGTTCTTTTATTTTTTTTCTCTACGAATTTATTGGTCAATTATAAAAATATTACGACATTTTTTTTAAACACGAACATTGTACATCTGTCGGTATTAAACACGTATGTAGTTTATTCGATATCTATTAATATAAATAAAATTGAAGTGTCTGTTTGTAATTCCATAGTAACAACTTTTGCTAAATGCATATGAAAGTATATACGGTACTTACATAAAAAAATATTTTTTTAAATGTTATCTGTCTGTCTCGTTGTTCTGGTTCATATCTAAAACGAATGGACCTACTTTAACAGGACATTACTAGCATATAGCTGATATTATAATGAGTAACTTAAGCTACTTTTATATAAAAAAATATGTTCCATCCCAACCAAATAAATCGATGGCACAGCTAGTATTATATAAATTAAGGCCCTATTGTAGTTCAGAAACACATCCTAAAATTACCGTTAAATTCAAGAAATCAAATTGATAGTTATAAAGTGCTTTGCCACAACTTACACACGCCATCTTTTTGAATCCAATGTCTTAAATACGATTTGGCTGCACTTCGAGAATTTTCTTATGATGTTATTCCATTTTACGTATTGATATTTATTCCATTATGTTAAGGTGAACACTTTTAAATGTCAGATAAAGAGTATAATAAAATGACACTTGTTTTGACAGTTGAACGCCGTCATAGTCTTAAGTCTTAACCTGTGGCCACAAACGAGATCAAGATATAAGTTAAGTAAGTTGTTTATTACTTATGAATTGTCGAAAAAAGATATATTCATATGTTTAACATCTAAAAAGATTTTTAAATGCCTCGTGAAAAAAGTAAACATCGTGATCGAAGGAGCGTATCGTATAGTTCAGAATCTTCGTACGAACGAAAAAAAAGTAAAAGCAAACATAAACGTCGTTCGCGATCAAGGGATCGATCAGAAAGCAGTTACAGAAGAAAAAGATCTACTTCGCATTCGAAAAATAGAAGACGTAGTTATTCTAGAAGCATTTCAAAGGAGCGTTATGAAAGCAAATCTAAGCGGCGATCTACTTCGCGCTCAAAGTCAAAACGATCCAAACATTCCCGAGATAAGTCGCGTTCTAGATCCAGCTCACGAAGTCGGTCTAAACATAGCAAGAGCAACAAAAAGCATAGGAAAAGATCACATTCCACTAATAGTAAAGATTCTTTTGATATAGGTAGGTACTTATTGCTATTTTGTTTTTATATTATAGTATGAATCCTTATCTCGTTCATAACTTTAATAATTAGCTGTATCTGCTGGTATCACTTGGTGACTAAGATAATATATTTAACTTATGACAGTTATTGCAAACAAATATGTATATTAAAAAGAACAAAAAACTGAATAGAATTATAAAGCATTAAATAGAAAAACTTAACGTTAAGAGTTATTTTTCAACCATAGGTTTATTAAATCACTATTTTATATGTGTAAATTACAACAAAATCCTAATATATATTTTTTTTAGATTCAAGGAAACCTTACCTTGATGATACTGAAACTAAAATTGAGAAAGCCATTAAAGCTGCAGAAGCTGTTGGGCTTACTATGACTAAAATCCCCACTTATGAATATAAGGATGTGGAGGTTAAGGAAGATATGCCAACAATACATGATAGGAATTTACTAGCAGAAATAAATAGCGACTCCTTCATGTCCAAGCCATTCACTTCTTCGCGAAATAAGAAACCTCAGAATATAGTCATTGATCTAAATACTGAGACTGTGAAGGTCCCAGAGGCTGATGTCAAAATTCATGTTGATGATTCAATTATCAATTTTGATGTAAGTTATTTATGCTGCTTTATTTAAAAAATATATATGTGATTTAGTTTTTATATTATTTTATATAATCTTATTATTAATGTTTGCTTACTTTACATTGCTTTCAATTGTTAAGTCCTTGGAAAATAAAAACATTACAAAATACTAAAATTTTAATGTTGTAGTCAAAAAATGGTTGAAAAGTTGGAAAAGAGAGTAATATTTAGTTGTTATTATAACAAATCAAAACACTAATTCTTGACAACTTGGGTTTGAGTTTCATTCAAATATTGATGGCTGTGTGCCTATTTACCACCTACAGTTAAAGTAAACAACAATTTGTATGAAGTAAGAACAATTTTGACATTTGTGGCTAGATGGCTTTGTTGTTATTTCATACAAATCAAAGTTTACTTTATTGCAATTGAGTTGGTAAAGAAACTTGCACTAGGTACACCATTCACTAAATGTAGCATTGTTCATGCTAACTAGTATTATTATAAAATGTAAATTTTGTTTCAGGAACTACCAAGTCATGAAGATCTAAAAGAGATGTGGATTAAGAAATTGTACATGTATAGAAAGAAAATGCTTAAGGAAAATGTTGACAATTAATATTAATTTTGTTTTAATACATTTGCCTTCCTAGTTATTATTACTTCTTATTATTGTAATGGATGAAAGTTCACCATTTAAAATATTAATTTTAATATAAATAAAATATTAATTAAAATACTAATTACACATAACTTCTTGTAGGAATATCTTGTTATATTTTTAGGTGTTTGTTTCACAATATTTAAAATAACTGATTGTAGTGGTAGAACTTACCAAGTATGTTTGTTTCATTTGCAAAATAATATTTATTACATTAACAGAGAGAACAGAGATGCTGTGGTTTCTTTTAACAAACAATATATAAAAGTATAAGTAAAATATACACCAATTTATTAAATATATAATAATGTCAGTTGACTGCAATTAAAAACTTAACGTAATTTATTGTTACTTACATTTTGTACTTTTGTTAGTCTCATTTTAGAGTAAACAGGGACTTCGTAAAAAATAAACAAGATAACAACCTAAAACATTTTTATTTGATGTAACAACTGTTATACGCAACTCACAATTTATAACGTGCTTTCGTTCTATTCCCTCTATATTTACAGCACAACAAAAGTTTAACTTAGATCAAGAGTTTCACATGTTTCGTTCTCTTTGAATGCGAGTTCTGTAGGTTCGAGAGACAAGGTTCCAAGCGTCCATGTACCTGTCCATACACATTGCTATACATTTTTGTTCTGAATTGTCTAAAGCTGTTCCAGGCTTATTGATACACTTTTTGAAACATTTTTCAGACATTTTGGTTAAAAGTTCTTGAGCATTTGCGATTGCAATTTGTTGCTTAACTTGGTCCATTAACTCTTCTTTTTGTGCTCCACTGAGTGATCCCGTAGATAATGAATCCATCTTAAGTTTTGTTTTTATTTCGTGTAAGTCTTGATGAAATTTACGAATTTGTTACACTTTTAAATAGAGTTAACACCTAACCTTAAAATTCAAACTTCCAAGCACAGATAATAAATAGTTAATTTTCAAATCTGAATTCTGGAATAATGTAGATTATATAAACTACAATTGTTACAGGTAAGACATTCTTGCTCCGTGACTGTAATTACGGAGTTCAGTGAAAAGGCACGAAAAATTTAAGTAAGATTGTTTTAATAACATTATAAATACAATTATATATGTACAATACTAAAATATTCTGCAAAAATAATAATTAACTTATACCTTGTGAAAAAGTAGGGCAATCCATTTCTTTCATTTAGTTTCAACTTTTGACACTCCTTATCTCTACCCTCTATGAAACCTATGTTTGTCAAATTTTGACTTACAACTTATTGAAATATTATCATAAATGCCAAATGTAGTCAATAAATAAAGAAACAATATAAACAAACTGATCATATTATAAAGATGGATGATATAAGAAATATTGCTAATACCATTTCTCACGATGAACTTCTTGATGTAACCAAATCATCTCTATCGAACTTATTTAAATCAGACTCGTTATTATCGGATTTGCCATCTGATATAATACTTGAAGAGATTTTGTCCTTAGTAAGACATGAAACCGTATTATATACATTTTAGAGTTTTTAAATGTTACAAATATATATTGTTTTCGCAGACAGCTGTTGAACATGGTCAATCTATTACTGTAACTATTGCAAGAGAAGATGAACAACCTCTAAAAGTTATAGTAAGCAATTTTGAATTTTATCTATGATTACAAGTTTTTTAATAATTTAAATAGGCCCACTATGATGTAACTTTTAGTCTTATAGAAACAATATAATCCATTATGGAATATTTACCTTGCTTTTTTTTTATTTTTATTATTTTTATACCATAGAATTTTATAAAATATATTTTAGGGAATTTTAATCTTAAAGAAGTTACAAATTTTATAATTATATATTTATTTCTATTTAAATATTGTTGGGACAAGCTATATTTCTACACTAATAGCTTAATTTTATCCTGGTAAAGAAAGTAAACCATATCTGTTTGTATAAATTTCAATGTTTTTCTTTTTGTTTAATTTTTTTTATAACAATTTGATAGGTTTCACAAAATTCAACAGTAAGAGAACTTAAAAAGGCGATTGCAAGACATTTTGAAATATACCAGCAAAGAACAGCAAATAGAACAAAAATATCATGGAAATATATTTGGAAGACTTATAACTTGAATTATGACAGTCTGACCTTAGACAATGACGACAGTAAAATTGCAGATTATGGAGTGATTAATAGAGTTACACTGAGTTTTAAGAAGAAAAGAAAAAAGCCAAGATGAAACTATGAAATTGTTTATTTTATGTAAATCTAACAATATTGCTACAATACAGTTGTATTAAGTGTAAAATAATATTTTTATGATAATAAAGATTATGGAATAGCTTATGATAAATTTCAATAGCAGGACTACCTTTGCAAACACATTATTAATCAAATCCCTACTTACACAATACAATAAAGGTAAGCTAATAAAGGTAAACAAGTTTATAATTGTTCAAAGTCCGGTTGTGGCGGGGGCTCCTGGGGCAGAGGCTCAAAGTCTCCAAGGGTGTAGTGTGGTTCCTCATGGCGTGGAGTGGCCAGGGGACGATCATAAGTATCCTTGAGAAGTTCCTGATCATGCTATAAATTTTATAGGTTTAGATTATGGAGCTCATGGTATTTTCTGTCTCACTTATGTCTCTAATAATTTCAACTAATTACTATAATACACACCTGATCGGGTTGCAATACCGAAGGCGGTGCAAGGTCATCAAGAGACAGCTGAGTATTAATTACTGAGGGGGGTGCATAATCTGCAATGGCTGGCATGCTCTCCACAAGCTACAAAGAAAAGTTCAACAGTTTTACTTCAGTATTATTCATGTTATACTTAAAATGGCAGATTGTAGTTTTGTGGCTGTGAACTTTAAATAAATTATAAATCAAGTATTTCTTGTTCATAGTTGTAACTTTTAATATTATCTTAGTGTAAATCGATGATATAAGTTGTCAGAGGTACAATAGAACATACTTTTAATCCTGAAAAATAATATTGTTCTCAGAAGAAAACTTTGTTCCAAGAATATAACTTTTAGATGGTCTCCCGGCATAACAAACCTTTTTTTATCTATACATAAAAAGATAACATATATTAAATATTTTTATCTCACCGGTTCCACGTCATCAACCGGCTTGGGCTCATCCCTCACGGTGTTGGCGCGCGCTAATTCTTCGTTTAGATATGCGCTGGAGTGCTGCGTCGCTAGGAGGTGGGACAGCATGTCTGTGCCTGGGTAATGAAGTTAAGAAATATTCAGTACTGGTCTTTTGAGCAATCTCAATTTTTTTATGTCACGACCGTAATGAATGTTCATACTCAAATTAGAAGGCTTTACTTTGAGAGATTCTGTAACTATTACTGTTATGGTACTTATTGTATAAAAGATACGTTTAGCGTTTTGACTCACCGATGTCGGTGTAGTAGTCGCACACGCAATGCAGAACGGGAGCGGCGCGGGGCGCGGCCTCGAGTGCGTGCGCACCGCCGCAGTAGCCGCTGTGCCGCAGCATGGCGCGGTAGCACGACGTCGCGTACGGACACTTGCTGCACGACGTCCGCCCTCTGACGATTTAACAACAAACAACAACAATAATACAGTGTATATTCTAACTCAATGGTGCTGTGGCTGCTTCAACCGTGACACAACTCACAGGAAGTGCTTGTCACTGTCGAGGGGCGTGTCGCACTCGCGGCACAGCAGGCCGTCGCGCAGCAGCAGCGTCACATCCTCGTACGTGTCGCTGATAGCGTGACTCGCTACGTCCTTGATGGGCGGACGCGCTTTGTTCTGCGACATGGTTCATATTTAATATGAGATGAACTGACTCACATCACATTATGATTTGAGGATAGTTTATACCTTGGGTAGATTAATCAAATGCTCCGTGGAGCACAGCGGCAGGACGTCTTGGCAAGAGTTGTGATCGCGGATCTGGTGTTCCTTGAGTTGTCCTGGAACCAATATCGTGTTCATGTCTATGTTAATATAAATTTGGAATATTTTAATATGATACTTACCAAGATGGACGAATCTAAGCACACATCTGGTGCACTTAATCTCGAGCTCTTTATCCTGGTGTTGTTTGAGATGGTCAATGTATAATAAGACGTTAGCCGTAAGCTCACAGCCGTCCGCATACACTGGAATCATCTGAAACCACAATGTAGTGATACTTAAATTGATGTTTATAAAATGAACCTATCAGGAGAGGGTCAGTGCACGAGCTTGTACTGTGGTGGTTAGTGGAGTTGGTGGTGGTGGTCACCTTGAGGCAATGCGGACAGGCAAGCGCGGTGTGTCGTCGGTGCGCGGTGCGTACGTGGTCTAGCAGCGCGCGGTGCGCGGAGGCGCGGTATGGACAGGCGCCGCACGCGTAGGGCAGCTCCCGTGGCGCGTGCACCTTCTGCATGTGCGCCGCCAGCGTCAATACGGCCGCGAACCGCACCTAAGACACGGAGACACGGAAATAGTGACAACAGTTCGGTGTTCTAGCTGCTAAATATAATGTTACTATTATTTCGTCTCTACAACGAGATAGCTCACCTCGCATATGAGACATGCGTAGGTGAACAGCTCGGGCGACTTGGTGTCAACGGGGTGTGCGCATTTGAGGTGGTCGCGGAGGTCCTCCTGCGTGTGGTGTCGCACCAGGCAGTATGGGCAGATTGCGTCGGCCGGGGCACCGGCCACGTGCGCTGCGAGGTGCTCCGCTAGAGACGCCGCCTCATTGAACTCCACGTGGCACTCGGGACACTGGAGAACGTCATAGCGTTGCAATAATATAAAAAAAAACTATTTGTACTAACTACACTTATTGCAGAAGAGATGTGATTTCGTATTGAATAGAAAATAAACATTTCAGAGACATTTCGGTTTGATTATATAATTCTGAAACTTAAGTGAGTACGTTCAAAACAACTCCTCTTAAATTGGAGATTTCCAACTGACCTCAACAGCAATGGCAACATTGTCGCGGTCCCCCTCGGTGGTCCTCCCGTAGTAGTACCGCTCCAGCGACACCGTCTCCTCTGGCCTGGTCTCCTTTTTGATGCTCTTCAGCGGCACGTCGTCCAGGTCGTCGTCCTGGTATGTGCGCGCCTTTCGACGGCCGCGTCCAGATGTGTCGGAGTCCTTATTTTTTTCTTGCTTTATTTTAGTTCGACGAATAGCCAGCGGGACCTAGCATACAATTTAATATATGTAATACAATATAAATAAACACATATAAAAGATTAGTTGTTCCTCACTTCTTCATCATCGTCGTCGTCGTCTATAAACTTATCCTTCTTCCTCTTCTTAGGCGGCGGGGAGGGCGACGGCTCCTTCTTCTTCCTTCCGCGCTTTCCTCGCACTTCTGGCTCCGAACTCTCCTCGGATCTGTCCTTCTTCTGTCCAATAGGAAGGTCATCACAGCATATATATGATATTAATAATCGTAAAGGTAATAGAACGCTTAGTTTGTACCTTGGTGGGATATTTCCAGTTTTTGAAGGGGTTTGAGGCGATTTTGTAGAGTCGTATAGTAATAGGATCTTTCGCGTCTAACTTCGTCTGCTCTGAGATGTGGGACGCAATGTTATCGAACGCCTGCCCGGGGGACACGCCAAATCTATACGACATTTATAATTTATTATTACAAATATTATAATCTATATAAATTAAACTGGTAAAAAAAGTGTGCTTCAGACCACTCGACTGCAATAAAACTTTAACTTTAACCCTTGCGTTATGCTCGTGAACGGGTGCTGCTTGCCGTGACTGATCGTATTGCTAGCCACGGATTCCCCTTTTCTTATTATTAATTATCATTAGGACGGCTTATCGAATTGATTGCGATAGTTCTAGTTGTTCGTACATTGCTCACTAAAAATATTGACGTTTGTGAAACAGTGATCACAATAAAAAAAAACCCGCCTGAGTTTGTTGTGTGGTTTTACTCAGAGCAGGGCGCGTTTGGAACTCTCGTAGCCTTATTTTAAGTTGGAGAGTGTCTTTACAGAAAGGCTTATTTTGATACATGTGATATCAAAATAGGCCCTCTCATTTGACGTACACAAGTGATCACTGGTATGGATTCAAAGTGGAAAATATATAAATAAATAAATAACTCCATCTATACGTATGTATATACAATATTTAATTTTTTTACTAATATTTAGATTTATCATCATTAAATGATAAATTAATATTCAAGGGTGCGTAAAGTAGTTTTACTTAGATATTTAAGAAATCACCGTTCGCGTAACGCTAGCAAAGTCGAGAACAAACTAATAACTGAGATATATAAATATTTCATGCACTGGCTATAAGAGGAGATACAAATATTTGCGCTCATACCTCTCTCTCTTGCCCTTACCGCAATTTTCGAAACGTGATTTTCTCTTTTTATCTTCTCAAACTTACATTCGTTCGCACCGCCCGATCACATTTTTGATAACTCTCGTCAATCATTCACCAACTTACTCACCAAGGCAAGAAGTTTTACTTCACTAAATTCAATATCTTACTTTTCTCTCCACACCAGCTCATCAAGGAACTGCTGAATGATTTGCCTCGAGAGCAGCGACAAAGTATTTTGAAACATTCTCGGCACGATGCGTCTCAAATACTCCATAATATTAGCGTTGCTGTACTTGACCGGCTGGTCGGAGTGTGACGACGACTGGTGGACAGTCTTGAAGCCCATGGAAACTAGGGTTCCCTTGTCAACAGTTAGATCTGTTAGAATGATTGAGGAGGGGTGAACCCAAGAGGTGAGCGGCTCCAGAATCTTTTGGAAACGTTTTTTGTAATTTTTTTCATACTCTGCCAGAGGTTCTACTGCACGGAGACGAATCTAAAAATGGTAAAGAAACATTGAAACTTTATAATACATCAGTTTATTCACTAGTAAACCATTTAAAATAGTTAATTAATTAGTAACGTATATTAATATTGAAACGAAAAGTTTGTATGTTTCGTTGTATGAAGTAAACTTTAAAACCTCAAAAAAATTTCACTAATTTGGAATAGACCTCCAGGATTGACATAGCATATTTGACTTTTGACTTTACTTTGTTAAAGGAGTTTTTCATACATAAAAAATGTAATATAAGTGGTCAAATAAACAAAAAAAACCACCAACACTTCGTTATGTAGGCAACAATTTTTGAAACAAAAAATAATTACCAATTTCTCAACGGGATCCAATACACCCAACACTTCAACTTTAACTTGTCGTTGGGTTCCATCGTGGCTGGTGGTCCCCAGTGAGATTACTCCCACCTCCACTTTCTTCCCCTGGCCACCCAGCAGCCCCATGTGCTGGTGAATGGCCGACGTGCAGACAGCCCTCAGCCACGTGAAGAGACCCTTCACGTACAAATTATCAACTTTCACCCACTGTACGACGTTTTGAACGTTGGTCTGACACGCCCAATGGTATATGAGCTTCAGGAGAACGCTGGGAGGGAATGTGGCTCCCTCAAAGATCGAGCTGGAGAAAACCGACACGAAACGAGTTGGGCAGCACTCGGATATCCACACGTAGCCGCCGGAGTAAGGGAACTTCGATACGTCGGAATACATTCCTGTAAGATGAATATCATAAAAAATTTATTATACCATTCAACTATCATTGAATAAACCTGGCTCGTATCTTTTCTAACATTATTTTTTCTGTCAAAGTATACAGGATGTAGTTACCCAGCTTGAGCTTGTTCCCGGCGTGCACGGCGCACCACTGCTCGGAGCGCACGAGTCCCTGCTGTATGAGCCACTCTGTAAACTTGACGGGCGTGTGTATGAGCACCGCCTTCACCTTGCTGTCCAGCGTGGCGCGGTCCGAGGGCACGGCCGCGTCCTTGGAGCGCAGGTACGGCCGCGCCACCACCACTAGAGACGGGAACGTTTTACCTACAATGGGTACAACATTGTGTTTGAGAATATTGTAACATCTTCATAAAGCAGGTCTGGATATGTACAGTACATATATAAAACTCATTACAAAAAGAAATGCTTCGGCTGCCGGTTATTCAACTCCGGACCTGTTTATTGAGAGTTATGCATCAGGCATACATAACACTTTGGCAGATTAACAACCTACATACTTCGGGCAAATTAATCTATAGATAATGAGAAGTATTTGAGGATTGGATCTAAAAGTTTTGATGTAATAAAAATTGATAATATTTAATTTATTATACCTTGCAGCTTATTAAAGGACACCTCCCTAGAATCCGCTATGTTCTTGTTGCCATCCTCCTTGGTGAGGTCTACTATGGCAGTGGTCTTAGTAGCGCTGCCCGTGAGCAAACCACCCACGGCAGTCGCCTCCGAGGGTCGCACGTTGGTAACAACACTGTGGACGTCTGGAAAATAAATCATTTTTAAAAATTTAGGTATAATAATTACAAATAGTTTATTTTGTTATATTGACTTACTAGATGGTGCCAAAGTCTTATCCTTAGTCTTTGTTTCTTTTTCATCATATTTTCTCTTATCCTTCTTCTTCTTCTTATGTCGCATTTCTGGAGATTTTGTTCTGTCGGATGATGGAGAGTAATCACGATCTTCCTCACGATTTTTTCTTGGGCGACCTTTAAAATGGAATATCACATAGTTAGAGAAAGAGAGAACAAGTAATAAGGTCTAATACAAAAAAAAATATAAAAGTCACTTATGAAAATTAAAGGCCCTTAAATTTAACTTTAGCAGAACAAAATTTATAAATCACAATTAATATTAGTTTGTTTACCTCTTTTCCCTTTGACTTCCTTAGTGTCTTTGCACACTGATAATGAACGTGAACGGGATCTAATAATTTCGGCACTTTGTCTTTCCAGATCCTTAAGAACTGGCTGCCTAAAAATTTTTTTTCATATATTATGACATGAAATTAAAAATAATAATGCTAAAAAATAACAGCACTTTTGAAAATACATTATTGAATTGGCAATTAATATATTTATAAAATAGGTCAGTCAATCACAAAATTAAGTAACAATCAAAAAGAATAAAATTACTGAAAAAGACAAAAAGAAAAACAATATTTATTATAATATTCAAGATAGTACTTACTTGCCAAGCAATTGGTATGCTGTGAACTGATCCCCATTGTATACAATTTCTCCACCAGTATCTTTCACAATAACATCCAGCTTGTTTTGAATACTTTGATACTCTTCAGTAGCAGTCTGATATGCCTTTAACTGGGCTTCCGACAGCTCCTCTTCCCAGCACTCGAGCTCCAGAGTTGGAACATCAGGACCAAAATATGATCGTTTATATAGATCAGCCTCAATAATCTCTGCTTGGGGTGGAACAGGGGATGTCTCCTTTAAAAAACAGTTTGATTATCTAAAGTATACAAAAGTCATTATTATGTCATTATTATGTCAATAGGGCATGCATAAAATATTTAATAAAATAAAATATTTTTTTTAAAATCCCCATCTGTATACACTGAGTTTGATAAACAAAATTATTATTTTTTATATTGCTGACAGAATTACATCTTATAGCCCTGTGTTGTATAAATTTGATTTTGTTTATTCAATTGAATGTATAGATTTTTATTATACTTGGTAAGCAAATATGTTCAATCTATATTTATGTATTGAAAATTAAATGTTTTACATTTTTACTGTCAATATTACATTTATCTTTTGTATACTTAAATAGTTAAATTTTTTTTTTTGAACTATTTTCTCCATACATACTTAACTTTCATATAGAAAATCCTTTACGATAATTAGTAACTTTTTTATCTCATATTTACTCTAACCGCATCTATTTGACTACTGCGAATGTGCCACATATAGTTTAACTATTACTAAACTATATGATTTAGAAAAAAAAAATACGTTTTATATCAAAAAATAATAAACTAATAGCATAAACAAGAAAAAAATTTACTACAGTAAACAAAAATGACATACCTCGGTGTCCATTTTCGGCTTTTTTAACTTCATTGTCCTCTTTCCTACTAAAGTTTTATTACTACCAGTTACCAACGACAATATTTATTGTTAAGTTGTTTGTTGTTGGTGGTTAATATATGAATTATTTATCATTAACAAATAATTATTGTAAATTAAAATTTGCGACGCTTACATTACATTTACATCTGACAATTGACATAAACCATGTAATATTTGACAGAAAAAAAATATTTATTTCATAAAACAAGAAACTAAAATGGTTTCAAAAAACTAAAACATTCTAGAGAATTTTTATCATTGTCGTTTTTAATATAAATATTTTTATTCGTTAACATGCAATATAGTGTAGATTACAGTTTTGATTGAGAGAATCGAAGAGTGTATTTGTTTAAAAATAAACGAATGTTTATATTTTATGGTTCAAAGTTTTAAAAATAAGATAGTTTAGCTGAAATACCACCCAACTGTACTGGTTATTGAAATGTATTTGATTTGGTCCTGATATTTTTTTTATACATAAAACTTTTTATCATATCCATATTATTGTAATGATTTGGCAATGCGCTATATTATAAATTTCGTTTCATATAACGGATAGGATGTAGGAGATAGAAGGTAAAAGGAAAAACAAAGAGCAGTGGAATTAATTGAATTTGGAGTTTGCGAATAAATAGGGTAAGCAGACAAAAAACTATTTATGGGTTGGTGTACTAAATAATCTCTTACAACTTTTACAAAGGGCGTAGCGACCTAGACTTATATGATCGAGATGCCTTTATGCCGTAGACAGAGAAAACTCAAAATATCCATTTAAATTTCAACCCATTAATGTCGTTATCATTATTTCTACATAAGACCTTTCATATGGTATTTTTAATTAATTCAAATAGAAGATCGTACTTTTCTGGAAATATATCTACGGACTGTTTGCCATAAAACTAATACATAAAAGACTCTAATTAAAAAAAAATGATTCTTTTTTGAAATAGCAACTTGAATAGAAATTTTTATTTTGAATGCTACAACTTAGTCGACTTATAAATTATTCATAAAAGGACTGAAAATATTTTGAAATTATTGTAAAATTTTAAATTCTTTTCTATAGATATATATCACATCTCTCTATTTCTCTATTGCTAAAGCTGTACAGAAAAAGGAAGGGGTTGTGTACTGTCATTTGGTAGCAACTATCAAATATCAATATATCAGTCATCCAAACAAAAATGACAGAACTGTAAACTATTGCTGGCAAAAAGCTAATTTGTGATGAAATTACAGATATAATTTTCCTTTCAATACATCTAAGAGGTAACTAAAAAATATGGAGGCGGTTCCAAAACTACCGTTAATTAGCTTTGAATTGAAAGTGAGCCCTGAAACTACGCATTTTGGACCCAAATTAAAGCAGGTGAGTAACTTGTTATTTTATCTGATAAGTGATATGTGGGCTTTGTTTTACTTTTATAATATTTGCAGTATATAGCAGAAGTTTATAGAGAAGACCCTGAAAGCTATGGAAACGAGATACATCAACTTGAGAGCCTACGATCCACCGCCGTTAGGCCGACCATTGATTCTGCAGGTCTAAGTGCCCTAATTAGATATTTTTGTCAACTCAGAGCTATGCAGAGTCGATTTCCAATGGCAAAAGGTCAACCCGCAGCTTGCACCTTCGCTTGGTAATAGCTCTAATTAAATTACCTATGTAGTATTGATTTATGTAATAAAAAAAAGTGAAACCTGAATCTTTTCTATTTTAATGAAATTATAAACTTGCCAAGTTCTTAATATTAAATTTTTGATAAAAGACCATATGTTATTAAATGTTCTCATGTTTATATTCCAATTATAATTATTTATGAACACAATAATACACTGATTGTTTTAGGAAAGACTTATATGCCAATATGAGCTGTTCTCTTACTGGAGTTAAGTTTGAAATGGCATGCATCTTATACAATATTGGAGCTATGCATACTGAACTTGGGTCATCGGAACCTCGAACTTCCGGTGACAGTCTGAAATCTGCTTGCCAACACTACCAATATGCAGCCTGGGCCTTCCAACACCTGAGAGAACAATATCCACAGCCTCCTGGTGCTGATGTGTCTTCAGATATACTTAGATTGCTACAAGAAATTTGTTTTGCTCAGGCCCAAGAGTGTATTCTGGATAAGAGCATCCAGGATACAAGGAAACCAAATGTTGTGGGTTAGTCAATTTATTAAATAATTTAACATTTCATTTGAATATGTTGGAACACATAATATAATCTTAAAAAAAATATTGTTTACACTTGTTATTAAATGGCTTAGGAGATATGAGGCTATTTTTTAATAGGTTGAATTCCAATGTTATTGTACTAATTTGTTCTACTCTGTCATACATTTCAAAATTTAACATTTATAACCAACATTTCTCTAACTCCATTAACTATAGGAGCTGTAGCAACTCAAGTACTATATTTCTATAAAAACTCGCTGGCCCTGCTCGGACCCTCCACTGGCACGGACAACATCCATGAGATAATTGGGACCAAACTGTATAACTACTGGCATCGCTATTTGTCCTTCAAAGCTAACTATATTGGGTGCATTGTCGGCCTTTACCAAGGTAAGTAGTTTTATCACTTCAATAACATATTATTATAAACAGTAACAAGGTTCAAAATCCTAATACCTTTATTAATAAACAACACTGCATTGTTATAAATGGTTGGTTGTTATTTAATATTTATCTCTTAATTCTATAAAAATAACTTAAATTATTTTTATAATGTTTTGAGTGCCCTGATTTGAAACAAAAGTACTGGAAATTAAATTGTCCTTCTAAAAATCCTAAAGTGCACAGTAAAACTTATCTAGAAATGATTACGCTTTTTCAGGCATAAATGCTGAAGAGCAACAGAAGATGGGTGAAAGAGTTGCTTTCTACCAACAAGCAGTGGACAAACTTGCCGAGGCACGAAAGCTTGCTAAATATATCGAGCCCGTTCAGATAACTCAAGAGGCACTCACATTTACTAATGATGTAGTGGAGGGAAAACGTAAGGCAGCCAAAAATGAGAATGAGTTTATTTATCACGAAGAGGTCCCGGAAAAAGATATGTTGAGTGATCTGAAGCCAGTGTGCTTGGTGAATGCTGTGCCTATCAATTTTAATGATCCTGAGGTAAGTGCAATAAATAGTAATGATATACCTTTTCTAATAAAACAACCGACATAGAAAAGTATGTTTTTTGAAGCACCAATGGGTTATTTAAAGGAATATACTTCCAGGTGTCGGGACAAGACATATTCTCCCGTTTAGTTCCAATGGGTGCTCACGAGGCGTCCTCGTTGTACTCGGAGGAGAAGGCCAAGTTGTTACGACACGTCGTAGCACAGACTGACGCTAAGAACACTGAACTAACCGAGTTTATGTCTTCACTGCAGCTGGATCAGCTGGATGTTGTAGATTCTGACCAGAAGTATGTCTCGTAGCAAATATCCATAGTTTATTGTTTTGTTGAATCTTTCAAATATATTCTGTTATCAAGTTCTTATCATTCAAAAGGATGAAGTCATTGACCTCAATAATAAGACAATGACATTGTTTTTGTTATTACTAAATCTTTTAAACAACTATAAGGAAAAAATAAATCTATTTTTATGCTTATTTTATTGTATTTTTTCCTATGATATAACTAAGCATGTGAATTTATTTTTACTTAGAATTCCACAAGAAATAGTAGACAGATGCGCCGCAATGAATGCTAAGACGGAAATAATTCAGCAACTCGTGGACTCCATGAACAGTCTGGCCGAGGTTATCAGTGAAGTGGAGCACTCACTTAATGACATTAAATCACTTATTCAGGTAACTCACTTTGGTACAGCAATGAAGTTAACTAAAACACATATCTGTTGACTATCTCATCTTACATATAAAGATGTTTAAGTGCAACATATCTGTTAGAATATAAAAATATTATTATTATTTTATCGTTATATAATTTTACAGGAAGAGACACTTAATGAGAAGGAGTATCAGAAGAAAATGGGACCCCGTCCTCCCTCCATTGTTCAGACGGAGATATCCCGAGAATATCATAAGTACCAAGAAGCACACACCCGCACTAACGAGAGCAACCAGGTGTTACACAAGGCCATGACGCTGCACATTGCCAACTTGAAACTTCTCTCCCAACCCTTGGATGTGCTGCAGACCAAGATACCCAGCATTGATAATATTGGTATATATATCTTCTTCTAACTCTATTTTTTCTACCAGGTTCTAACAAATTTTAACAATTTAAAATAAGACGAGTGTCTCAAACGCGCCCTGCTCTGACAAGAACCACACAACAAACTCTTAGGAGTATTTCATTATTGTGATCACTGTTTCACAAATGTCAATATTTAGTGATTAATTTACGAACAACTAGAACCATTGCAACCAATTCGATGTCGGCTTAACAATTCGTTTATAAATAAGAAATCAGTGGCTGCTAGAGCAATCATCGCACCCAGCACCCGTTCACAAGCCAGCTATTCAGTAACTCAGTTAATAGACTGCTTGTGAACAAGATATTTTTTTTGTGATTTTTATATTCAAATATGTCACCTTGTATAATAGCATCATCATCTCATTATCTTCCTGCCCTTATCCCAATTTTGGGGTCGGCGCAGTATTTTTTTTCCTTCCATATTCTCCTGTCACTCTCTTCTTATAATAGCAAATGTATATCCCAGAGGGTCTAGACCGCGACACCATGTGCGAGATGCGGCGCGTGGTCGGCAAGGCGCGGGAGATGCAGACGCAGCGGGACGGGCTGCTGCAGCGGCTGCGGGCAGACCTCGCGGGCGATGACGTCACGGCGCAGCTGCTGGCGCGCCAGGACCCGCCCGAGGAGATCTTCAAGCAGGAGATAGAGAAGCACACGCCCACGGTTAGTACAGCACAGTTTGTAGATGAAGTTGTGGAGTATTACTTCTATCATATCATTAATATTTAAAAAATAAGTTTTTATAGAGTAGGAGTGTTTTTCATTGTGGCCGTCGTTCTAGGTGAAAATAATCGAGCAGAACTTAGCCGCTCAAGAAAATATAATCAATAAGTTGACCTCGCTGTACGCCTCATACGGCGACTCCAGACGCCTGCTGTCCGACGTGCTAAGGAAACGCGAGGGACTTATCAACGGTAAACATCTCCATATACTTCATGTCATTCAATATTGACTTCGAGACCGCGCATCAAATTAACTTCCTTTCAGTTACTAAGAATGTAAATACACGTACGTACCTCTATATGACTCAAGACACATTTCACTTCCAGCGCTGGTGACGTCATACGACACCCACGCCGAGCTGCTGGGCAAGTCTCAAAAGGGCCTTGAGTTCTACCGCAAGTTGTCTCACAACGTGTCGGGGCTGCAGGCACGGCTGCGGTCAGTGTGCCAGGTGCAGCGGGAGGAGAGAGAGGGACAGGTCGCCGCCGCCGGTGAGTTGGAGCGAGGCGAATGGAGTTTTGCCTACCTTAGAGACAAATATGTAAAAATAATTACGGGACTTTTTACTTTATAATTATTAATTCAGTAGGAGATGTATGTAAAAAATATTAAAGGACTTCTAAATGCATACCATAACATGTTCACCAAGATAGTAAAAACGCTGTCAAAAAAAAACAGTTATATCAAGTATTGTTACCGACTAAATATTAAGTTAATAAATTTGTTTTAATTTACAGCACCGCCTGTAACATCGGCGCCAGCCAAGACTTTTGATGTGCCCCCCACTCCAAGTGGTGGTGGTTTAAAGCTAAAGGACTATTTGCCATATATGAAGAATAGGACTCTCGCTAGAAACACGCCTCCCCAAGGTAAGCTGAATTAAATTATTGATGGCGTTCAATAATTACATAACATGTGTAAAATTAAGGTTGTTATCTTTCAGCTCAAATTGAACCATTACCAAACGAAGCGTACTATCCGGAGACAATCTATCCGACATCGGTTCGTCCGACACCTGTAGGGTCTGAAGGTATTTATATTAATTAATAAAAACGTTTTCATTTAAACATTTTTATATAGAAATTAATATTGTTGCAGCCACGGAACTACCGCAACCAAATCTACCAGATGGAGTGGTAATGCCCCAGGGAATGCAAATGCATAATCCATACGCAAGATATGCGAATCCGTACGCGCCAGAAAACGACGCTTACGCCTCTCCCGGCTTTGCCTATCCGAACAAGTTTAACAAACCGGACGATAATTACAGCTACACGTCCTACACGCCGTCCCAGTACTCGTCGCAGGTGCCCGACCCGCAGACCTTCACTAACCCATACTACTCGGCCACTCACAACAACCCCACGGTTGTAACGGACTCACAAAACGTTAATCTGCCTAGCAATCAAGGAAATGTCAACCAAAATTCCAATCAATATGTCTACACCGACCCGAATACCACTCAAATGTACAACCAAATGCCTTCCACCCCAGAGGTGACTATGCAGCATAGCCAGGATTTCAACGCGAGTTTCGCCCAAATGCAGATAACTGGACCGAAAGTTGATTCACAGCCTTACGGGGGCGAATATTCACAAACACATTATAGTGTTCAATACCCGCAGGCGTACACGTCCAATATGGCGACGTACAGCCACGCAGGACAGAACTCCAATACAAACATTGTCCAATCCCAAATTCCCTCCGATAATAATGTACATTACGCTTACGATCCCATGGGCCAGTATGGACAAACTGTATCCAATGCACCAACTCCTCAAAATGCGCCAAATATGTCGCCTGCGACCCCAAGTCCCCTTCCTAATCAGAGTTATGCTCCTAATATCGCAAATATGCAGTCTGCCTTCCCAAGTCAGAATTTCACTTCTAATATGGCAAATATGGCCCATCCTATGCAAAGTGTATCAAATCCCATTCAAAATGTGCCTAATCCAGTTCAAAATGTCGGTACTCCTCAGCAAAATATCGCCAATCCCATGCAAAATGTTGCCAATTCTATGCAACATTATGGTACTTCAAATCAAAACGTGGGCAATCCTATGCAAAGTGTTGCTAATCCGATGCACAACACTGCAAATCCCATGCAACATGTTGCTAATTCCATGCAAAATATTCCAAGTTCCAATCCCAACTCTTCCGGTGCCGTGCCCGGCATATCAGGATACAATCCGGACCCTCAATATGCTTATTCCAGTGCATATCAAAGTATATCACAGGGCTACGTTTACACTAACGCAGAGAGCTCTCTCACCTCCACCACAAACGTAAGCGTAACCGCATATAGTGTGGGACAACCCTACAGCATTCCCACAGATTCCACATCATATATCGATCCAAATCTCTCGCAAATGGACTCCATGGATAAACCTATCAAGTCCCACGTCACCGGTCACGCCGTAACCAACTTGCACTATCAAAACTATAATCCCACCGTTAACTACGTTGATCAAACTTATCCAGCACCTCAGTACACTGGCGATTCGAACCCTGGCTATGGACAAAACTATCAAAACCACCCCGGCTACACGTACAACGCTACAACGGGGAATTATGATTACAATTACGGGTCCCAAAACACGTATAATAATTACGGCCAAACCATGGACCCTCAGTCGGGTACCAAGGAGGCGAACTGGAATGCCCCCGGAGTCTATACGAGCGCTGGGGTTTGTCAGACTGTTCAATCGCCATCAGAGAACCCTCAAATGAATCCTGCACAGGACGGCAACGCACAGACGTATTACAATCTGCCGTACGGCTATCTGACTGCGACCAACCAGGCCAATGAATTCATTAACCAGCCCGTCGAACAATCCTATCCCTCTGAGGTCACCAATTACGGAGCTAATATCAACAACTCCACGTACATGCAGTCCGGCCAGCCGCACTATACCAGCGTTTCGTTTGCAAACAATCAAGGTAAGTAGTACACGATTTAATGTTGTTAAATTATTATTAATTTATCTGTTATAATCACGAATTAATTATTATGTAACGTATGTTATATTAGTAGTAGAATGTTGTAATTTTATCCGAAATAAATGTTTACCAAAATATTGTCATTTTTATTTTTCCTTTACAGTTACAACTGCAAAGGAAAATGCGACTGAACCATCTAACAGTACTCCATCCACCGAATATTCCGATCAAAAAACCCCAGTGGAGAGTAATCCCAAAGACATCGCGGAAACCAAATCCAGTGTCGCAAAAATAGAGGAACCCAAGCCCGAGATGTCATCGTTTGATCTACTATCGGGTCTCGACTTTTCCGTGGAGCAAACTCCACTGAAACCCGAAATTAAAGTACCCCAAATCTCTGAGAAAGCAATTTTTAAGCCCAGTGTAGTTTCAAAAGTAAATCCAGTAGATATACAAGTACCAAAACAAGAAATAATAGAAAGGCCTGCAAAAAGAGATATCTTCTCGGATCCCAGTCTGCTAAATCAATTTACGCAAGAAGTTAAAAATCTCCAGAAACTAACTGATTCCTTTACCAACAAGACTCCCAGCGGACTGACCGTATTAGACTCTAAGTGGAAGAATTTGCAAGACGTCCAGGTAAGTTAGTTTAGGTTTTTAAGAATAGATAATAAGAGAATGAGCGATGATGTTGGAAAGGTTTTGATATTGGATGATCAAATAACGTAATGTAAGGGATACTTTAAAAAATGAACGAGGAGAATTAATGTAGGGGATGGGTGAAAGATTGAGAAGTAAATGTAAATAGTGAGAACAATTACGATGTATGAAGTAATAACGTTCATAAGAAGAATAGGAAAATGAGAAAGCAGTAGACTGAGATGGTGTACCAAAAGAATTATGTTAGTTCTTAAAAGGGTGATTGCTGACTTTTAATTCTTTCTTCCTTTTAATTGATTCTTCAATAAGTTGCATAGGCATACCAACAAAATGGTTTGATGGTTGGATGGTCACTATTGCGCTAATACATCAAGGGTTAGCGCACTAGTGTGTAGTAGTCATCTCTAAAAGATAGAATGCAAGAAATATCGAGGATCAAAGTTCATGTTACAGAAAATAATATGATAGGAAAGTATCGAAAATGACTACGTGACGAAAGTGAGATCACCCAAACCAGTTCGGTTTTATACCGGGTTAAGGAATCACAAGAAAAGCAAACGTGCGCGAGATAACTAGTATATGTTTGTGGAAATATATCCGACAGAGGCAAACTCCAAAACTTTTTGTGGCAGGCTTTGAAAGGGAAAGGTGTGCGAGATAGGTAGGGTTGATCCATGTTATGTACGGTCGGAGAGATACACAAGTAAGAACGGCTTCAGGTAACACCGAAATTAAATTTAACTTTAACTTTTCCCGTTAATAATGTATGTCTTATTTCAATATATTGGGCAAGGCACTAGGTTATATGGATCGGTATCCTGGATTATGATAGGAATAGGTGAAGGCCAAGTTCATGGTGATACCATGTAAAGATGCGTGCATGTTATGATAACTTGCCATAGAATTAAATTGTCGACCAAAATAAGATAAGTGTGTATGTGGATGGATATTAAAGAAGAGGATGACAAATAAGAAATGGATGGAATGCGTGATAAAAAAGCACTTCACTGAGATAATATTTGACATTAAATGATGTAAGAATTTGACATTACACCGATCCGAAATAATTCGGATAAAGGCTAGCAAATAATTATGACTATATTGTATAGTGATAATTGATTATTTTAGGATAAGGAAAACATGAAAAGGTCCAAATCTCTTGGCGCGCGTCACTCACGACACGCGGTGACGCCCTACGACGACTCACGAGCGAGGCTCGTCTCGGACCCCGACGCCTATCTTAACGCTTCCTATTATAAGGTATGTAATTATCTCATCGATCCACAATTGAAGATCAAAAGCCGCCTAAAAACTCAATTATCTGAGCGATTATTAATCATCAAAAGAAAAAAAAAATCCGTGCCCGCAGGGGGACACGCGTGGGTAGACCTCGTGTGTAACTCGTTTAAAATATAACTCACTACCTAAGAATAACACCCCTTGCGAGAATAAACTGTGATAATTTTATTTGGCTTAGTCAAAGGAGTACCACGTGCTTTGCCTTAAATTTAGAGTAAAAAATAACCTTTCTATTAAAAATACTTGTGATGTAAAAATGTTAACCAGAAAAAAAGTTATGAATTTTTTTCCAAAAATTTTCGGTTTTTACCCCTACCCCTAAATTATTGAAGTTAGGTTTTCGGTGTGTCTACATTATTTATAGGTATTCATCAAAGACATCACATAATATCAACGCGATTGATCTACTTTGTATAGGGAAAAAGATATGGTCGAAAAACTGAAATCAGAAAAAGTGAGTCCCTAGCGCCTCCCGTGGCCGGATTTCTCTGGTTAACGAACTTGACCTTCATTTTTGGATGGTTGATTTTTGTGCAAAGTTCGAAAGCGATCCAAGTGAAACTGCGGCCGCTATGGTGCTGACAAAAGTCGAATTTGGACGCACGCATGCATATATATATATATATATATATATATATATATATATATATATATATATATATATATATATATAAACTTTTTGACCAATGGTCATTTCGGACTCAGGGGGTCATAAGAAGACCTCCTGGGAAGATTTTTTTCCAAAATTCGAAAGTCGGGTACACCTGAATAGGCAGACCGAATTCTTAGAGGTCTACCCAAAAATAATTCCAATGTTTGGTGGCTATTTTTATTATTTTGGGTTATTCTCTTATGTTTCAATCTAAAAATCTTACATTTAAATCAGAAAGGGTTAAACTTTTATATACATTTTATAGGAGAAGAAACAGTTAATATTCATTATTTACAAATTATTCTGACTTATTATTTGTTTCATCCACCATTATGCGGAATATAAAATATTTTGTATTTATTTTCTAGCAACTCTCGCCTTGGTGCATACCTTTGATAATATCTAAATGTCCCGAAGAATACGAATACACAATATTCTGGAAAACTATGTTGGAAAATAAAATAAGCTGCATCGTATGTCTTTTAAGTGAAATTGAGGTAACCTTTATAAACTCTTAAATGTGATTTTTTTTGTTTGCTTTGCATACATAATATATTTGTTACAGATGCAAGGAAATGCGTACTGGCCGACAGCGATGGGACAGTCTATAGACTTGGCTGGTCTGAAGGTGACCCTGGAGGAGGTGGCCTGCACCGTGCACTGGACGGAGCGGACGCTCTCCATTGCCGCAGATAACACTGTCGCCAAGATCACCCACTACCAGATCAACGTGTTCCCGGCCAAGTGAGCAACGTCTTTGAATCACCCATTGATATATGTTGATAGAATTGTTCTGAATCAATGCCTGATTGATGATTGACTTTTTTTGATATTTTGCATTACATTAAGACTAAGCCTCTGAATCAAACGAGCTTTATCATTATCATGTGTGTTCACGTGTGTGTTCATTGATGCGTTCATGTTTGTTCACGTGTGTTCATGTGTATGTCCAGGGTGGTGTGCGCCCCGCTGGTGCTGCTGGCGGACAGGGTTCTGAGCCTGACGTACTCGGGTCGGCTGAGCAACCAGCTGCAGGGCGCGTGCGTGCAGTGCGACCGCGGCGCGGGACGCAGCGGGGTGCTGGCGCTACTGCTTATGGCCATGTGCCAGGTGCGGGCCGGGCACCTTCAGCTCTGCGGTGAGACTATACAAACAAAAATGACGCAAAAGTCCTTTGTTCTTGACGATTGTTCTTTCTGTTATCTGCAAATTCGGAATTTATTTTGTGTAGGCTTTATGTTCAAAGGGTATTCTTTTTATTATTCTTATATTGATATTGCTTTTGGTTCATTATATTTTGTCTCTTGTATTGAGTGAGCAAAGTTTATAATTGATTTCATCTCTCCTCAGATATGTTAGATGCGGGATGCGTCAGTCTGTACGAGAAGAGAACAAACGTGCTGGAGGACACCAAGTACCTGTCGGACGGCTACAGGACCGTGCTGTTCTACGTGCAGGGCGTGCTTTGCTCCGGTATTTTTGTTTTATTATTTTGCTTTTTGACATGTATTTTAAAATGTATAAAACGAAATTTAGCAAAAGAATGATTAGAATTTTGAAAACGTACAAAATAATTCAGAATGAAACATACATTTAAAATTTTCTGTATAAGCATTTTCTAACATTACTACAGATAATCTATATTTAACTAGTAGTCTTTATTAATTATTACTGAGATCAAAATATTATTACGAGTTTTGTTTCCAGGTACAACGATGTTTAACGGTGAGGCGGTATCCGTGGCGTCCGGTGCGTCAGTCCTCCCTCCTCTCCCCTCCCCTTCCCCCTCCCCCTCCACTCCCTCCCTCACCTCAACCAAAACTAAATTCTCGCGGGAATCCTTCGAGGAGATGAAACAGTCCCCCGGATTGAAGAGTGGGGATATGAAGGATCCCCTCAACTTCCTCGACCCGCTGTGGAGCTTGAAGAAGAAATAATTGTTAATAGATATATAATAAAATTGAAAGTGAATTTTTGATTATTGTCATTAAAAAAATAGGATATACGATTATACCAAAAATAACATTGCAAAAAATTATTTAAAGTGATCAAAAAAGACAACATTCCATTTAATAAAATATGGATGTATGGATGGAAATATAAAAAAGACAATTGGGTGGTTTGTTTGTGTGTAACATCATTGATTTGACTGACGTATTAATATAAAACGTGAAAGTATTTTTTATATATAAATTAGATTATTCGCGTATTATTTTGTGCTTTTAATAATTAAAATTATTTAATAAAGTAAATAGGTTTAATAACTATATTCCCCTTCATCTATTTAATAGTACTTACTTGATTATTGTATTAAAATTTACATTATCATTTAAAGTATTGGATACGAGATGTTTGGAGTTATCGAGACTGTTAAGTATAAAAACTGAAATAAATATTATAACGAAATTAGTTTTTATTTTCACCACATACTAATGTTCACTAACTTAACATTTTTGTTAAAGAATTAATACGTAAAAAAATGTTTTTGTTTTTATTTACTTATCAAAGTAAAAGTATTTAATTTATTCTCTAGTTGTATGTCGATAAATATGTATATGTATATATTTATATATTACCTGTACCTTGCCACGATTAGCAGTTGCATGTATGAAAAATATTTGTAGTTAACTAGTATTTGGTCTGTTTCAAAACACCAAACAAAAACAAATCGATAAAAGTATTCAAAACGTTCGAATTTCAAAATTGCCTGCATTCCAAATACTTTCCATTTTTAAACTTCGTTTGAACGCTTCGTAAGAGAGAAATTATTACAATTATAAAAAATATATATACATAAGATAAATAAGAACAATTTCTGAACCAGATTGTATATTGTGTTAAAATTTGAACATTAACCAACAACATTTTTAACTACATAAAATACGGTTAAGAGAATATTATTAGGTACATTTATACTTCATTCCATTGTGACTTAATTTATTATAAAGTTAAATAAAAAACTAGATACATAATTATGGATGCCATTAAAGCATCCAAACGTCTCCCGTGACTACTAATTGAATTGGACAGATGTATTAGTAATTGCTATTCCAGAAATTATCTACCGTTATTATAAAGTTTAATGCAATACTTAAACTTAATATGTACATACTTGGTGTTTATTTATATTCATTAGGGAGTTAAAAGATAAAATATTACTACTAAAAAGGTATTATTACTCCAAAGCCAAAAAGTACCTATTAATATTATGATGGTGAAAATTTAAATATTGTACTTTGTTCGCGCGGAATATGTTTTATAAAATAAAACTAGCCTGTTTGTGTCCTATAAAAATCGGTTCAGCCGTTTCAGAGATTAGACGGACCAGACAAACAGACAGATAGATTTTAATAAATATATTTTCATCATTTTCATACGTATTCAGTAGAAATTTGGAATTACAAACAGACACTGATAATATTTATATGTATAAATAACTAATAGCAAAATTAAGTAATTAATGAAATTAAATTGCAGTATTTTATTTTATAATAAAAAGTATTAAGTAATAAGGTTAATTGAGTAATATACTGGGTTGATTAAGATTGTCTAATTCAGTTATATTATTACAATATGTATTTTATACTTTGATTTATATACCATAGTTATATTTTATATGTAACATTAGCATAAAATTGAAATGGAGTGAAGGTTTGTTTTTAAATTTTATCCCTTGGTAATATAAATATACGTATCAATATATCGAATTTATTAGTTTTTATTGTAAATAACAGATTTACGAATCCTAATATTATGTATGTATTTTAAATAATATGATTATATTATTCTATTATCCTTAATATATTTTAATGTAAGACAAACAAGGTATAAAACTGTTGTTGAATTAAGAGCTGCATTAAAAAAAATAATTAACCTTTCTTTAAGATACAAGTTTCTTGTGGAATGCTGACAAAGTGCTTGCAGGCTGCAATAATTTCCAGCACGGTACGCTGAAGCCTGAAGCAAGCTAAGCACACTCAGTCGGTAGTTCCACACTGGCTGGCGCTGCCTTCTGCTTAGTTCGGCTCAAACCGCCGATAAGAACGCACGTGTACGCGCTCATTCGCAACAAAACCGCGCACGCGCTCTCGATCAAATCGTATAAACGCGACGAAAACATTGGAAAATTATCCACCCACTTTACTGAACGCAAGTGACAGTGACGTTTCGGGGGATGTGACAGAACGCGCTTTTTATTATGTTTGTGTAATAATTAAAATTTTCAGTGCTGAAAAATATTGAACACATCGAACCCATTGACCGGTGAATTAGTGACATAAATAGTGTTGTGAACTGTGTTAAGATAGTAAAAAAGAATGGGTCATAGTGCTGGGTAGCGTGATGATGCGAAAGGAAGCAGCCGGCGCGCCCGGCGGGACTGAGATCGCCTTAAACTCAGCCGACTGTCTTAATTTGCAGCAAATTCTTCAGGCTTTTAATACTAATATTAGCGAGGAACACGCTTGGGCTTTATTTTACCAAACTTCCAAGTGTTACCAGAAATGTATAGACGATGGAACTGCCTATTACCTGCCCACTGAGCTGAGGCATGTGTTGCTCCATAAAGACGGCACGGTGCACCCTGGCACCTTGCTGCATACAGGGGGTGAGTTACTAAGATATATCAGTTATGTACTTAATTGGTTACGTATTTAGTATTACAAGTATATTCTTCGTTGTATTTGTAACACGGTTGGTGGTTATGCTAATTTTAAAGATAATTTGTTATAATGTTTTAATGAAGACTAAAGTATTTACATAACATCGAAAAAACAACATTAGCAACTAATTAGTTTTATAAGTATTTATTAGGGTTTTATTAGTGTAAACAAATTTTTAAATGACCTTACAAAATTTATCGTTATCACTTATCGGACAAGTGTTTGAATGTATTGGTTTAATTTAATTATTATAAACAGTAAGATTTATAACGTATTTTAAATTATCTGCAATTATTACGTAACATTTATTATATATAAATAGAAATGCAATCAGCAATACATACTATACAATATTAGAATATTAATATCGCGAACTGTCAAAACGAAACTAAAATGGCGGTAGTTGACTTTATCTTTTTAATTTTTTGTAGTAAAAATAATTTGTTATCATACTATTATTATTCACTAATGTAATATGATGGTGTAATCTATTTTTTATTGAAATACACGACTAAGACTAGTCCATGACCCGACGTTGTCTATTAATTTATTATCTTAATTCAGTACTTACTTAATATAATGATGACACTTTTTATTTTGATAAGGATAAGAAAATAATGATAAAAGCGATTTTATACTTTATCACTAATTTTAGATATTTTAAGGTGTTCAGATAAAAAAATTACGTTCAATAATAAAATAATAATAGTAAAAAAAACTGATTAAGTTATATTTCATGGCGAAATGATATATATTTAATGAAGAAAAGATTTCAACTATAATAAAAAAAATGTAATAACATTCTATATCTATACTTATAAAATTTAAGTGTCTGTTATTTCAAAAACAGCTTTTCACTAAATGCATATGAAAGTATGTACAAAACTTACAAAAAAAAATATATTATAATTTTTCTGTCCGTCTGTCTGTTCGTTCGGTCCGGCTAATCTTTAAAACAGCCGGACCGATTTTAACAGGAATTTAACGACATATAGCTGATGTTATAAGGAGTAATTTCACTTCTTAAAAAAATCAAAACGCGCGAAGGATGTCAGAATAATTACATCTAGTATTATATATTTCATCGTAGTAGTTGTTTGTTACAAAAATTATATATAGCGTTTGTAATCGATACTTTCACATTAAAATAATTTATATAAACTATAATATCATCCCCATCTCCATAAGCGAGTGAGCGAGTGTCGGGTGACCATTTCTATGTATCTAGGCGGTGGCACCGATCCGCTGACGTCATCATTACTATTATTTACGGGTGCAATTCGACCGGTCCTACGGCTTTATATGCATTTTATTGTGTACTGACCCATTTTGTCTCTAAATGAATTTATTAACCGGCCGCCTTGTGAAATGTAGCCCGATATATGATCGTGACGTGAGCTCTGATTTGCTCTATACGTTACACTTGACGACTCGTTCTAATGCACTCTTTCAAGGATTTATACATATTAGGTATATCTATACAGCTCAAGTTAATGTTGATAAGAAGAATAGGATGTCAGTATTAGAATAGCATTATAAGATTTTGAACGATCATTGTTATTTAATATGTATTTGACTCTTGCAATCCCGTTCTCAGAAATCATAAATAGATTAGAGGATTTCAGTACATTGGTTCTTGTACTAGAATCCTCTTTATTCCTTCTACTATTGAAATAGAGAATCCCACGAGTTGAAATAGTCAAAATAGTAATAAAAACAAATAAAGAAAAAGTTTAATAAAAAAAATGGTATACTAATAAATTTTCAATTGATTTATTTCTTGAATTCCCTGTTTGTTGGTCCTAAAATAAGAAAACATGTATTTTTAAATAACAAAAGTTATAAAACAAAGCGATCGGAATCTGTCTCATTTTAGTAGATCATCCATTTTCGGTCGGCGTGGTCGAAGTTTCACTTCTCGGATAACTTATATATACAGAACTAAGTTTTAGTGAATTTTATTAAAGTTATATAGATAATTAAACGTATGTTAATTATGATATTAATCGTGTTCGAAAACAAACAATTTTTTTTGTCAAGTGACAATATTAAAGGAAGTTAAGTAAAAAAAAAAGGTTTTTTTTGATATAATGAAAGAATTTTATAATTAATATTATTTTAATATTTTATGAAGAAAATTTGAGTTATTAATATGACACCAGTTGAAAAGGACTATTAAAAGTAACGTGTCAAAAAAAAATAGACTAATTTTATATTAAATAATCCTTTAGCGTATTCCAGCATGAAGACAAGAATTTACTATTTGGGTTAAAAACCGATGAAAATGCCAAATTCGACTTAAAATTTTTGTCGAAAAGATATATGTAATCCAAAAATACTTTGTCACAAATTAATATAGAGTAATTAAGCAATTTTTTTATTCATTCTAGCAGACTGATTTTATTCAGCCATCTTGCTACAGCAGCATAATAACGGAAACGAATTCAAAGGAAATATCACCTGAAATTACTTTAAGAGTAATGTTGTCTTGATCTCGTAATCGATATTAAATATTACTTTTCACATGCACCTTACATATGAACAGGTGGAGGACGACTGAAAAAACATGGATGGATTGACCATATGGTGAAGAAGGGAGTATGAACAGAGATGACGAGTAACAGGAGAGTATGGAAGGAAAAAACATATTGCGGCGACCCCAAAATTGGGATAAGGGCAAGAAGATGATGATGATGATGCACCTGTAGTGAGAGCAATCTAAATACGTTCACAAAGTCTTCCGGCGCTTCTCAGCTGATAACACGAGGTAGAAACGCGACTAGCGACCCGCTTTTCAATGTCTCTTCCGTTGACTTTTTTGTACCTGTTATTTACTATTTCTCACGTCGGATTGAAAGAAGATATTATTGCTACATAATTACTACCTAGTAAGTACTACTACTATGAAGTTACGTTTAAGTACTTCCGAATGAAGTATTAGTGGAAGTAAGAACATAATGTATTGTAGTATTATTTCTATTTTACAACAATATAATTGACGGAATTGAAAACGCATTCAGAGGAAATAATAAGGCTTTTCTAATATTTTTCTACATTTCTCAATGACGGTGTTCCGAGTAAAGTCATTAATTTTCTTTTATTGTTTTTATTTTTTTACAATTTAATAAATCCGTGTCCGAATACTATTATTCTAAATTCCGTAGTAGCAAATCGTCAGCCGTCTCTCAGCTTTCGTTCTTCAGAATGTTATAAATTTACATAAAAATCTCTTCGGCGGCCATCGATAAACAGAATCACATTTCAAAGAACGGCTTCCGTCCAAAAAACGTGTGGGACAATGGGTCCGAGTTACTTTTTTTTTAGTGTATACGTAAATTTATAAACCAGTTAAAGTTGAATGGTGTATACGTTTTCAATCTACCTGAACGCTTAAGGATTTCCTAGAAAACTTCAAACCGGCAGGTAGGGTAGTGAAACCAATAAAATAGGAATAGGCTATATGTATTAATTTTATGCTCAATAAATTATCTTAAAATGAAAAGGTATAATAACGAAAACTTATTGATTTTTATTTTGGTCTTAGGTAATATAGGATAATCGTAATATGTATCTAAATATAGAAACCCATTGTTCTAAATAACCTGTTTTTATATTAACCTCCACTAACAAAAGTCCCAAGCTTAATTCTTTGTTACATAAACTTTTGTTTGGTGCTTTCTTTGTTCTCAAATTGGTTATATGACTATTTAAGCAAATGTTGAAAATAAATTTCAATACAAGTGTATTATTATATAAATAAAAATAAAGTGTCCGTTTGTAATTAAAAATTAACAGCTTTTCACTTACATAAAAATAATACTGTTTTACTTTTTTTTTCTCTAGACTGTCTGTCCGTTTGGTCAGGCTAATCTCTGAAACGGCTGGACTGATTGTAACAGCACTTTCACTGGCGGATAACAGATGTTATAACGAGTAACTTAGGCTACATTTAATTTAAAAAACATATACCGCACAAACGAAGTCGCGGTCACTGCTAGTATATATATATATATATTTATATATATAAATAATACCGTAGCTGTAGTCGACACGTGAATACCAGGCTTCCATAAATAAACGGCAAGTAGGCGTCACACTGGCTGGATAAGGGTGGGTCCTTGCAACCTCAAGGTCGCTGGATCGATAGCCTGCCTCGTCGCTGTAGTGACGTCACATCCGGCAGATAACTGCAACATTTCCTATTTCGTATTCGTAATTGACGTACACATTCGTTTTATTTTTATAAAAAAAAATTACTGCCTTTAAGCAAAAAAAGCACTATTTTAATATTAATTCATTAAACGGGTTAGCAGTGCAGCTTGCTTCGACTTTGTACTCAATAAATTCGTCAATTATAGACAGTTAATACCGTATAATAATACAGCTGCCACCACGCGTGTACGGTGCACTTTTTATCTGCAGCGCTGCAAAAGTAAAGGTGACAAATAATTCGCGACCGGCTCCACCGCTCGGCATTCCTTTACCCTCTCCGATGCTAATTAACGCAAGAGAATCGCAAGGAATTTCATTATTTACACGCCATTAACGAGATAGTTTCTAAACTTTGTGACAACCTCACGCTGGCTGACAATCGTTTGATGTTGATAATTAGTTCACTATAAGACTATGTATATTTTGCATGAATGTTTAAGATGTCTTCTTGACTTTTCTTATCTATTTTTTACAGATTATTTTTATATCGATTATTATCTCGTCTTTATAACGACAAAGAAGTATAGTTTTCTATACATTTCATTCAAGATAATTGTTTAATAATAGACTGAGTTTGCATGTAGATATGAAATGTATGAATAATTATGTGTGTATGTATGAAGCTTTCTTATTAATTTCATACACTTGTTCGTATATTATCATTAGATAAAAACAATCGACCTTTGTATGAGATAAGATTTACGATTAAAATTTTATTATATAATAAACGTCATTGTGTTGTATTTTATTGGTTACTAGCTGTGCCCGCGACTTCGTGCGAAATTTGAAAATAAAAGTACTTCAAGTTACTCCTTATAATATCGGCTATCCGCCAGTGAAATTCCTGTTAAAATCGGTCCAGTGTTTCAGAGATTAGACGGATCAAACAAACTGATAGAACGACAGACAGAGAGTTTTTTTAAAAATGTAATCGTGTATACTTTCAAATGAATTTAATAAAATGCTGTAAATTTGAATTTAAAAATGGACGCTTTGCTTTTTTTTTATATGTATACATTAAATGTAAGAAATATTAACAATAAAATGTTTTTTTATGTATGTATGTATGTGCGTATTGGTATATTTATTAAAAGATCGCAGTTTTAATGTTATTATTATCCAATATTACTGGTAATTTAAATTTAAATGTTAAGAAGATATGCTTTTGCGACCATAAATCTGTGCAACTGATCGTCTCTAAGAATATTTGTTCATTTTAGTAATGGAACGATTTTCAAGAGGTCACAGATTCGATTCCCGCTCCTGTCAATGAATTTATGATTCTGTATTTATTATAATTAAATTTTAAACTGATTATTTCTAAACGGAATGAGATATTTAAATTCTTTTTATTTATTTTTTTAAACCTGCCCCTTCCCAAGCTCTACAGCTCTGCCAAATTTCATTGAAATCGGTTCCGTATTTTTTAGGTGATGTTGCTTCAAAAAGAATTTTGCCAAACGGTTAAGAGTTTCGCTTACGCTCAGCTCAATAATATGATTTTTTGTGATATCTTGAACGTGACAATATAATGTATATGTAGGTATACCCATATCTAATTGAAAAATATATTTCTTTTTTAATATCCGTATTTACGAGTAGCAGCTATTCAACTATTCAGTTTGTAAAATATCTAGAAAGTTATTATTTCCTATAGATTCCTTTAACGCTAGATACATTAGAAAGTTTTGAAGATATTATTATTTAGTGAAGGATCTCTAAATACTATTTAATGATATATTTTTATTTAACGATCGCTTTTCTATATCGTTTGTAATTTAGTTGGACGAGTGATGTTTTCATTTTCAATTATTGTATTTTATTGTATTGTGTTATGTCATCAATCAACTTACCTCTCGCTAATAATAAGGTGTACAAAATTATTATTATAATGTTTGCTCTGTTCAGTATCTGTATTAAGTGGTGTTGTGTAAACGTTTTTGAACTGGAATGTACATGTACCCGCACTCATCTCAATCAAATTCAAATTCGGTGGGTGCCCTCAGGGTTTGTTATAATTTAGAATACAACCTGTTTTATTATTTGATGATAATTTTACGTTACGTAATATGTGTTTAGGTCTATATATGTAAAGTTAGTTGTAGGGCGGATGAGATTTATCTTACTTTCTTTACGTAAACACGTTAAACGTAAGTAATCGTGGGAAGATATCGTTCGTGTCGTTTGTTTTTGTTTTAACTATATGTTAATATTATAGGAATTCACTTACTTATCCGGTCGGAAATGTTAAAACCTCGGTTAAGTGAGTGATTAATTTGATTTATGTTCTATATTTCCCAAAGAAGGTTTTATAATCATTTTGCGTTATTTTTAATTACTATTAAATTGATATGTGAACTGTTTTTGAATATATTAACAATATATTTCTAAAATGATAATTATAAACAAGTATTGTAATTTGATATTCAATTTAATGTGTATAATGTAGAGAAACCTCCATTTGATTTGAATTGACGACTTTACTTTGTTTATATATATTTGAGGGTTATTAAGAGAATATATTGTTTCACGAGTTGATACACTTATATGTATGCACCATTGTAAAGTGAAAATGGAGGGATTTGTATACGTTTTCAAATAATATTTATTTTCATACTTACAATTTGACTAGATTAAGTTAAACAATATTTATCAAAGAAGTATTGTGTTAATAATTGACATGGGTAAGATATTTCATACATTTTTTATAATCACAATTTTATCATTATGTCATGAATGTCAAGTCTTTTATTTGGATTGATTTTCATGATATCACTCTATACGTCATCATCACACTTGACACTTAATAAATCTCATGAGATTAATCTCAGCTCTACCACTTTATCTTTGGGATAAGGTGAAAGAAATGTTTCCATTGATCGCAATTTAAATTATAATAAAATTAACTTTACTTTTTTATAACTTCTTTGTATTTTAAGAAATTCGAATAATGTATGTTACAATGTGTAACCTCATAAGACCCAATTGTATTAGAATTTTATAAATAATATACTTCTGATCTGTCCTTGATACATCGGTGTCGTATTCAAGTATTCATTGACACATGACAGTCGGCCTTGAACGTATCGAACACGCGCACGCGCAGCATTGCACGTTAAAATAAAGATGTTTACCACGAAATCATTCTTTAATAAGCACACGTTCAATGATAAGAATGTTTGAAAAATATTTACTATGACCCAATTTATTATTTTGTATAAAATAATTTATGCACTATGATTATTTTGATATTGAAATAGTCGTCGATGATGGATGATGTCTTATCTATTGTTATCAAAATATTGTGCTATGATAAGATTTTTTTTTGTCTTAGGTTATTAAAAAGACGCCATGATGACTTCTTTATGACTTTGAGATTATTATACCGTGATCTGGTTAAGGTTTGTTTGTTTGGTTATTGTTTTTAATACATATGTGAAGTGCTGAGGGTGCTCCCGCGCATGTTTCACCAACGAAGTCGTGATTCAGAGCGTTACAATAGATTCCTTTCTCCTAACTGGGGCGTAGGACTGCGGCCTTGGGGTGACAGACTGTGGGCGGACGCTTTGACAATTGATATGCCTCACACGTTTGTTTAATCTCGGATGTCGCTTTTTATATCGTAATATATATGTTTGTTAAACTATATCAGAGGTTTAAGTTACGTACGAAAATACATACAAAATGTTAGAATAAAATAATATATTTAATTCTTTTAAGATCAGTTTTTGATATCATTCGATGTCTATATTTAGTTTTGTACACAGTAATAACTGATGTAAAATAATAAAATAAAATTATTAAACGTGACAAAGGCGCGAGTTCCAGCGGCGCGAGAAGTCACGCGAGGCGCGGTGGAGCTGTAACTGGATACGTACCGAGTACCGACCAAACGAGACCGCGCTAACGGAGCCATTGAGAAGTAACGCCGATTACATCTTTAACTTACCTGTCAACGGGATGGTCTTATTTAAAAATATAAATAAGATACATTTATCTATACACAACTTGGAATGTAATCAAATTGATTTTAATATCTGAAATGATTTGGTTGTAGCAATGTGTGCAGAATTCCATGCGTCTTCCATTTAGAGTTTAATTAAAATAGACACTTTTATAATTCTGTTGTGGTTGAAGATGCCGGGACACGTGAGGTAAGCGTAATCTGATAGCGAATAAGACGAGACCGCAAGTATTGACTCCGACTGAAGCATGTTTGTATGAACGTGATGCTTAGCGCTGCTTCCGAACTTATACGAACTATGTACTCGTATATGGTTATATGTGATCTTTGGTGTATATATATACTTATACGATCGTATATATGGTTATATCTGATCCTTTGGTGTAGTAATTGACTCTTAAACAAGTTGGATCGTTTGGAACTTATACCACTGTTATAAGAGAAAGTAAAGTTTCTATTATAACTCCTCTTCCTACCATGAGTGAGGTTGTTGTTGCCTTCAAAGATGGCAACAGTTTCGAAATTTTCATATTTATTGATGTACGTGGGCGAAAGCACTTCTTACCATCAATCAAGTGGATCATCCACTCGTTAGCCATCCAGTCCAATAGAAATAATACTAGTAATAGTAGCATGTTGTCAAGGACGATAAGAAAGGCTAGAATAAAAAAAAAATCCTGTTTAGGTAGATTTGCTACTTCTCAGTTTATATTTGAGATATTTCTCCTCTATCTTTAAGATATTTCTCCGTCTTTTTCTTACAAAAGGTAATTTAATATAAATATCGTATGATGTATCATTTTAGCTCCTTGAAGTGTAATAAAGTTGGCTCTAGGAGTAAAGAGGTCAGCCAAAGAGGATGTGTTGGAAGTACGCCAAGACTGCAAGCGCATTAGGCTTGTTAAAATATGACATATTGTAGTGAACAATTGACATATCGGTGAAATCTAAAATTCCTCTCAGACTAATTCATATGAACTACGCCTCGTCCATTATACCATTATATGAAAGGCTTCACTTGCAATTTCTCTCGTAAGCGTCAATTCTGTCTCCTTCGTACAAATGAGTCAGCACATCGCGAAGATATTCATTATAATGTCAATGTCAAGCAAACAAACCGAGCGGTCGTTAACGTCGCTTGAGCGGTAGTTAACTGTGTGTTAACTGTGTTGCGTAAGGGGTTGCTATTATGACGATTTTGGCAGCAATTAACCTTGAGCTCGCTTAAAAGAGTTCTAAAAGACGTAATTACGTGGGTATATACGACGAGTTTTAAGGGAAAATCAATTAATTTGTTAGATGCGTCATTGAAGTTAAATAACTTCAGATTACTTCAAACCATCTATTTTTTTATTCTTTATTACAGACTAGTTGTGCCCGCAACTTCGTTCGTGAATATGTTTCTTCAAATATGTTACTCCTTATAACATCATCTATATGCCAGTGAAAGTCCTGTTAAAATACGTACAGCCGTTTCAGGGATTAGTCGGACCAAACAAACAGACAGACAGAAAGAAGTAAAAATATTTGTTTTAATGAAAAGCTGTTAATTTCGAATTACAAACAGACACTATAAATTTATTTATATGTATAGATTTAAGAGCTCGAAATACGTTAACAGGATACTTTTTGATACAATTGATTTCCGTAAAAGATTAAAAAATTACCCCCGGCGGGTAATTACCGCGGTCGATCTTCCGTAAAATTTGAAGTTCAAATCCGGAATCGGTGCCGATGATTTATATCGCTCGTTACGTCATCGGTATGCAAGTGCTTGTAATCCACTGACCGTCGTCGGGTTGTGTCCGACTTGCTCCGTCTTGCGTAACGCCGTCCAAGTCACAGTGGACATATATCACAATCATAAACAATATAAATTAATTTATATTTTAATTACTACACAATTTTCTAATTCCAATTATATTGTCACATAAATTTTACAAGCAATAAACCTGTAATTCTTATCGCCGTCCGTCAATTCGTATTTATTATCCTAAGTTTCGTTGTATTTCATTCATTAATAATAATGCTATATAATGTTTAATTAAGTTAATTTTTGTTCCACTTGTGTTACTTTCTATCGAGTTAGCATCGAGAGCCGTATAACGGTTCACAGTTTTGTCTCTGAGATGAATCGTTTCTTCCACCGGCCCTTCAAACGATAATGTTACCGCTACGTTTTGATATTTTTGCCTCTTAAATAGTCATTTCTCGTATCTTTACGTGACTTTTATTTTAATACACGAACTGTATAATATTTATGTGAGAATATATTTTTTTAATATGTAAATCATATACATAACATATATGAAATATAATGTTATTATATGTATATAAGTTTGAACTAACTACGTTTTTTTTAATCAGTAGATTTTATTAAACTAAATTTATATAAATCTGTATTTTTTTTGTAGGAAATGCAAGAAATAACTTTAAAGTTATATAGACCAAATGTTTAAAAGTAATTTTATAACACCATATTTAATTAAAAACTATATATTATTTTAATATTTTGTTATCATTTTTGGGAATTCCGCTGATTCGATACGAAATTAATCACTCACTTATCTATAATAATTGTTCATTTATTTATTTTTATTTATAATTATATAAAGTTGTACGAAACACTTAATTTTACGGTTACACAGTTTCCATAAATAATTAATGGTGTAACAAAAGGATCCCATGGGAACGTTCGCAAGGGGGTTCCGCCCGACGACCCGCGGACACCCCACATTGAAGATTACAGATCACAAGGCATGTATTATTATTATAAGCTTCGTTATAATACATATGTTGCCAATATTGGTTCCAATGTTGGTGGATATTTGGACCAATGAGATGATTATAATATTACTTAACCTATTAACAAAATCCAGTTAAGTATTGATTGACTAAAGTAAAAGTTATGGGTCACTGCTTATAATTAAAGTTTTTTTAGAATGTTAAAAATAAAAGGGCTTGAAAGGTTAATATTATCGTGATTTACCTTAATGTGCTTAATAGTTTTTTTTTTATTTAAATCAAATTTAGATGCGATTCAAACACGCGAAATTGTCATAACCCTTTTTTTTACAGCAATTGCAATTTTATTATTATAAGCATAAAGTTTAATTTGCTTCAATACATTGTTCTATTAAAAAAGTATAAAACACTTGTATTATTATGAATATTATAGTAAATTGATATAATAAACTTCAAAAGTACGTATCCGTAGATCGACTCGCGGGCAAGTTTAAAAAAAAGCATATTACCTTTTTTTTAAATACTATTTTAAGATTACTTAATTTATTGCAAATTAAGGTTATTAGGTGTTCTTTTATCTTTATCTTTTTGGGTATCCTTTTATATTTATATATATCTTTAGAAGGACAAGAAAACATTTTTTATCGTAGATGTTTTGCTGTAACATATATCTAAAAATTATTTAAGTGTCACTTACATGGATAGCTTACTTACTTACTTACTACTTATTGAACTATAACTTTAATATAATGTATTAACTGCCTTGAATGACACTTAAACAGTACCTCTTGTATACATGTCCGTTAAACTTAATTTTAGTGTCGATAAATACTATAAGATTTTTTTATCTAAACTAGTATGAATTACGCTCGTTTTTAACACTGGCACTTATCAATTAATATTATAAAAATATATTATAATACACTTTAACATGTATTAAAACAGTGGGAAATCCTAACAGCTGTAGCTTTAAAAGTATTCAGGGCAGATCTCTAGTGCTCGTAAGTCGCGGTGAGATTGAAAAACTTTAGTTTCTAATGTTTTCTCTTCATTAAGTAATTAAGTGGACTACGTAGGTTCGTTTATATTTAAAGTTTTAGTATTATATTAAAACCTTCATAGAATTATAAAAATAAAACTTTTATATGTTTGTCATCGATCTTGAAGGAAATTAAAATTTTATAGAGGTGTGAAAAATTATGTTTAAGCTAACATTGCCTCTGAGCGATTGTTTAAACAGCAATTAATAAGAAAGTCTTTGGTATACATGTTTGTAAATGTTGATTGACTTTATTGCTTCTGACAGATTAATTTTTTAGTTCGTATCTACCATTGAAGTCTATTTAAAATATTTAAAAATAAATTCATTGTTACGTACTTAAATCTATGAACAATTGTATTATATTTGAATAAGAGCGGTTCCCGTAATTTTATCATTAAGATATCAGTTTAAGGAATCAAGATCTTGGAACTAATTTTGAAAAATTAAACTTTCCACTCGCTTTGTTTGAGTCGGAAATCAAAGTTAACTCTGCTTGTTTTATCTCAAATCTAAATGATTACAATTGAAAACATCCGACGAATTAATGTGAGAATTTTGTATATAACTAGACGAAAACCAGGCTTTGCTTGTGTGAAATGTCGCTCATAGTACACAATCTTTAACAACATGTAGGTTCATAGATATTTTTGTAGTTATCGGTTTTCAAGGAATATTTATATTATTATTATAAATGATTATTAATTGAACTCTGACTTAATGATACGTGTGAGTCGGCCTTAACAAATTCAAGATGGCGTCCCGCGGCAGTGACGTTTCGCTAGTGTCCAATATGGCGACTGCGTTTTGTCTGTCAGCCTCATTACATTTTAACAAAATACTCGACAATTCGAATTTTGCGGATATATATTGTCGACTCGAAATCATTATTCTTTTATGTTTTATTATTCAGTTAAGGTTTGAATCGAGTACCCCTTGAAGAGATTACTAATATAGATGTTTTCACTTGCTCGGTCTGTGTCATTTTCCCTTAATCTAATACCGTGACTTATTAATTTTAGTTATTTCATATTACGTGTCTGATTGATGCTAACCATTGAAAGTAATGACATGATAGCACCGAGTGGCGAAACTAAATTACATGCCATTTTTTCCATTCACGACCCATTGTCCGTTCTGTAACAGTATGTTTGGTCTTATCTCATCTTAAATAATGACCGCAGACCATTTCGGTGTAATAGACGAAATTGTTTACGAGTGCCTACCTACCTACCCACCCCCCTACTTTAAAGTATTTTTGATCTTACTTTCTAAGGTGAATATTTGGCAATGTTATTGATGGCTCCGTCCAAACAATGTGATTGTTTTTATAGGACCGTCTTTATATGGAAGATAGAGTCGCTGACGAAATTCACATTTGGTACATTACGCAACAAACAATAAACATAATGGTGGTCTTTGTAGTTGTTTAGTAACGACCGTCACCACGTTACTGTGACTGAGGATGATCTAACAGATAAAACAAAGGCTTACCGGACTCGTCTAGCCACGGAAAGTATATGGGTATTATATTTTAAACTAGCTATCCCCACGAGTTCGTTCGCGGAGAGTATATTCTTTTTTTAAAAAAGTGGCCTTAGTTTCTCCTTATAACATTACCTATCCACTAGTGAAAGTCCTGTTAAAATCGATCCAGCCGTTTTAGCAATTCGCCGGTTCGCAAGACAAGGAAAAATTTGATTTTCGTTCTATGTAAGTACCGTACATACTTTCATATGCATATAGTGAAAAGCTAATTTGAAATTAAAAACAGACACTTCAGTTTTGTTTATATGTATGTACAAGTAACATTTTGAAGTTAATATAATACTAAGAATGTCGAGCACGACGCCGGTAGCAATACTTTAAGATCGCGAACTCTTGACCTCACTAATGTTAATACTTTCTAAACTGTTATTACTTTAGTTTTTGGTCGAACGATGCGAGTTGGGAATGTCGTGATTCGGTTTTGCTTTTTTTTTTTTTTTTTTATTTTTTTACTATATCGCTTTCTCGACACTTCACTATTAGGTTTAAATGTATGGATTATCATATGTATGACGTCATTCATTCAATCTACATTGCGTATATGTAAATTAAATATATTACACTTTCAAGTATGGCGATACTTAAAGATGGACATGTAGGTATCTAATTACTATGATAATTGTAGTTTTAATAAATGAAGCGCGGCCTCTCTTCATCGCCGGTGTCAATTTAATGTCAATGTCGCATTCATTTGTCGTGTGAAAGTAGGTATAATTATTATAAATATATTGATAAGTGTTTATAGAGAATTATCAGCGTGGGAGTTAGCGCTAGTTTTAATTGAATAAAATTTAGTATAGATGTTTTTAATTTATATATTCAACAATATATATTATATATGTAAAACACTTAGTCGCAATAGTGTTGGTTATCTGAAGTTAATATTTATCAATAATAATCATAAATAACTCTCGAGTGGATTGTGACTACATGACGGGTATTGTTTATTAGTATTTTTTTATTCAAATTAGATTTGAGGTTAATTAATAAAAAAAATATATGATTTAATTGGATATTGTCAGATTTTCCCAAAATACTCTACGTCACTACAACATTTTGTATTTAATGTTATCTTTCTGTATGTAACAGTTGGTTTTCTTCACATTGGGCAAGTAGTGAGTCTTACCAGAAATATAACACGTATTATTATGTAGTTGTAACTATATTACGTGCCATTTCTCTCTCACGTTATATATTCATATCTCATATTATATATATATATATATAAATATATATGTATATATATACATATATGTGACGTAATCTAAATAGCTAATATTAAGGGGTAATTTTTCGCAATTGAATATTGTAAAATGCCTCAGTTGGTCAACTCCGCACACGATCGCCGGAGGCTTAAGTTTTTCGTGACTTATCCCAGCCCTCGTTAACATTATGTACGGTACGGATCGTCGGATAGATTGCACGCTCCTTTCCAATTCTCTATGTTACGGAATCATAAGTAATTTTCGGGCTCCTAAAATATTACCATAAATTACATATCCTATCAATTATATTATCTTTTTTAGAAGCGGTATCTAATAAACTATTACTTAGACTGGTTTAATATAAAACATTATAATTTGAATCTTTTCTCTTTAGCTTTGTGACGTATGACGACCCTAACCTATATTTAAAAGTGACTACACATATATATTTTCCGAGAGAGAAAATGAAAAGCGCAATTTTAGCGTCGGACAGCTTTCGTGAAAGCATCGAGCCCCCGGCGATGCCTGTCACATTGGAATTAACTTTCGAGGCTTCTGCTACCTTATGAATAGCAATATTCCACACGTAATACACATTATTTATGTACTTCATACAAATCATCGGTTTAGATATTGAAAGAAAATATCTAGTTATAATTAATATTATATCTATTAAGTAAATGAACAGTATATACTTACTTAATGTTGGGGTGACGAAAGGATTATCTAGCGTTGCCAAATATTTAATATATCTTATCATTTTATAATTAACTGATAGCTGACTTCATATCGTCAGCCGATTACGCGATTTGGACGTGATGACGTCACGTCAATGTGGAAAATACATAGGAAGGCTATTTCGGTCTTATTTAATTCTGATCCCTTTTCCTTCTTCCTCCAAAGGAGCCTTAGGGACATGTAACCGACAGATATAAATAATATCATGATACTTTTGCGTAAATGTATTTTACGGTACAGGAAAAAGGTCCTCCGCTATTTGTTTGATTACTTTACTTGTACAGAAATAAACATAAATGAAAAAATGAAACATAGTTTATAAATAGAGAAATACATTAAAAAGTTGTAGAAAAATCAATAAATTGTTAGCAAGGTCGCGTCAGCCTTGCATGTTGCCTCAGGTAAACAATAATTGCTATCTTATCAGAATCTACCGAAAATTGGGTCACGTGGTGAAACAAGATGTAAAACAGCATATGGTCAATGACATACATAGCCTTTTATCAGCTCAAAGCCTTATTTATCTATCGCGTTGAATCAACCTGAAACATTTTGATACTTGATGACATTATTGTACGTTAATTTAGGAACTTACAACTTTCCTTCCTTCTACACCTATCAGTACAATCATACGAAAATCCATATCTATAATAAGTTTTGATATTTTCGCATTCATGCAGACAAACAAACCGTTCTGTTTTATACATGTTGATTGCTGTTTTGGTTAAACGTATAAATCACGTGAGTTTGTAAAACTCGATCGAAACAATAAGCCGTTTATGTTTCGGTTATGTTTTGAATAACAAGTGGTAAGTTTGGTCTAGCCAAAACCGAATACCACGGCATTGCTCATACCCTATTTTAAAATACGTACATAATTAAAATGTTTATAAATCTTTTATAACACTAATAACACCTTCATTCATACATTTCATTACATTTTTATCCGTAAATGTGTCTTCATTCGGTTCGTGTTATACGTATTTTATGTGCAATCATTGCAACCGGTCCGGTTCCGTGTAAATTATGAAACTCACTCTGTCATGTAAAACATTACCAGCTATTAACCGAGAAACGTAATCTTTGAATAATATTTGCTTTTCGTCTGTCTGTTCAAGCACTAAACTAACCTAGTAATTCGATGTACTTGCAAATGAGATTGCAAACAATACATACAGAGATACTAGGTGATAAGACATAGTCAAGGTAAAGTTGTGCATTGAGCTGTTTAAAACAAACCAAGATAGCGAGGCACTAGACAGGAACACTATAAGATGAGTGCTCCTTCATCATTATTTACTTCATTATAATGTCCTTTTGAATGTCGTATATAATTGGTTCATTATCGTATCGTCCTTCCATTTCACATTAGATTAGATTGTTATCTATGGTTTAATAACCATTTAAAGTAACAAAAGTGAAATAAAATCATTTATATTTATATTATATATTATAACTCTATCCGCAGCATCTCCGATGGTACATACGCCCTATAATTACGACCCATAACTCGATGTTGTAATCTCCACAGGATACTGACTCCCATAAAAACTAGTTGCTAACATTAAATCACTTGTTAAACGAAACCAGACACCGCATTGTTTGCCGTTTGGTAAAACAATAGAAACGTCACTTGATATACGCGTAGGTTCGTCGAAATGATAAGATTAATATGTTTTTTTTTGTAATACTATGTTAGTGAGTTGAATTGATTGACTCATAATTCACTATGTTCCTGTTAAAATATCTTAATTTTACATAGTTTTGTTACAGCGCAGTTTTTAATATCTTTTTCTCCGCACTATTAAACTTTGAGACAAAGATCTTTTGGATGCTCCTAAGGTCTCTATAATATATATTTTACAATTCTACCCTTCCTCTAACGTCGATTATGCTATTCTAAATCCTCATATGTTGTAAAGGAGCGTGGGCGAAGGTGATCATTTACCATTATATGACTAGAATAATCTTTTTACACTATTCCATTAAATCACGCCCTCAATTGTTACGTAAGTATTCATCATCATTTTATAAAAACAAAATCGTAACAATGTTAAAGTTTTATATGTTTACTAGCTGGGCACAGCTACAGCGACTACTCGTACGTTCGTGCGGAATATATCTCAAAACAAAATTAGCCTAAGTTACTCTTTATAACATTTGCTATCCGCCAGCTAAAGTTCGGTTAAAAATTGTTCAGTCGTTTCAGAGATTAGCCGGTACAAACACACAGACAAAGATTTTTTTATGGAAGTACTGTATATACTTTTACACGCATTTAGTGAAAAGCTGTTAATTTAGCATTACAAACAGACATTTTATTTTTATTTATGTGTAGATAATTATAAAGAAATAGCACAAAATAAAAGCACGTCTTACTTGGAGCTTAGAGACTTGGTACTTGGTGTAAAGGATTCTGCGAGTACCTTTTGCAAGTATCTCCAAGGATCTCGAGAGATGCCACTTGTAGTTAGTTGTCACTTGAGAGACGTTGAGTTCTAATGTTGCATAAGACATGGTTTTTTTTAAAAATAACTATTATACTTGTTACACAACAATGTATGGAGGTTTTTTCATATTATTTCAATGTAAAATAACAAATAGTATAAGGCGAAGAGTTACTTTAGTTTCCTCTCTTTTACTTTTTACTTCATGCAGTAATAAGAGCAGCACAGCATTAAGTACATTGAACTTTAAAACGTCGCTAGTTTTGTATTTTGTTTCGTCTAAAATAATATACGCAAATTATGCGGAGGAACGGTTTTAGAAAGTTTCGAAAATATTATTATAACTAATATTCTGTGGTTTTTAATATTAAACTTAAATAATATTTACGAGTATATTACGTTTACCACCTAAGATCTCAAAATGCAAAATGTGTTTCGCTGACGATTGTCATTCTCAAAGGGTGAATGCACTGGACAAATATTTAGCATTGAAATAAATCTTGGTGTTTGCATATTTGCGTCTAACTGCTCTTCGTAAAAAGGATTTGATTAACGTTAAGTTAATGACAACAATGACATGAATAATGATACAAAAATGACAGGAGAAATTCGAGGTGACATATGAAATTTATTGTTTTTTTTATATCATCAATAATTTGTTTACATGTGTCGTACTCATTATAAAGATTTTATTACACATGTATTATCGTGTATCTGTTGGCGATGCTGAGTCAACCGTCATTTTTGTTCAAATTACATCTAACGAAGTAGGTAGGTACCACAATGAAATAATCTCCGTAAAGGTCATTACCCTCGAGAAATTGCACTGATTTATTGAAGACTACCAAGCAGACTGTAACGTACTTATTCCACTAAAGTAAACAAATGAGGAAAATTGTACCAGAGAACAATGTATTTTTTTATATTATCAAATGCATATTTCAAATTATATAAATTCCGCCATGTTGAAACAATACTAATTCAATAATATTTTGTTACAGACGACAGCAGCAGACAAAAAGTGAAATCAGAACATGAGGTAAGTTTAAAATAATTCTTTGATGTCTCGATGTGATTTTATTATGAACTCTGATAAGGCATGGCTCCAGTTAAAGACTGCGTCGGTTCTTTTCATGTTAGGATATGACCAAATAATGAAACGAGGGGACCTGGGATTTCAATGTTTAACTAAATAAATAACGGATTGCTTTATTTTTATATTTTAAAATAAAAATTTGGATTTTGGATTTAGGATTTTGGTAGCTCCCAGCCTAATTGATAGCAAACAATAATAACACAAACACACACACACACACATATATATATTATATTGTTAAAAGATAAGATTACATTCTGAAGTTCCAATTAGGGCTCGGCAGTAATAGTAATTGCTATCTTCAACTAACAATTTTTACAAACATTCTATTTTAACGGTTCAACTAATGGTACCGAGTAAAATCATGTTAGAAGCGGGAGCACTATAACTAGAAAACCGTTCAACCACTGTGGCGAGTTTATCTCGTGGCGTGCGCTCCCTCAAGCTCGTAATCAAAATTTACGATTTGACCACACACCCGTTGGTTAGGTTAGACCTTCTCGAAGATTTACGATTTGTAACATTTTCATGATTCAGAACAGATTTATTTATTGACTCACCCCGCGTCGGGTTTATTGATTTGAACATTAGTTTTATTAATTGCGTCATATAAATTCTTTTATATTCAAAACACATCATAGGATACGGGTTTTCCACACAACATTATCAGTTAAGTTATGTCGTCCATTCATCAGCGTGATGGAGGGACGCCGTGCTGTGGGAAATCCTCTGAGGTGCAATGTTAATATTTATAGACCCACCACATTATTATATTCACGACTTTTATTTATGTTTATTCGTAAATAGTTCATCACATGCAATCATTGTAACTTATGTTTCTTCTAAGATTAAATCGCCGGTTAACTTTTAACTATTAGTTCCTTTATTGGTCTACTATTAGCATATAAAAAATAATTATGAAGTGTAATTTGTATTGTTAATGTCTCCACCACATCGCGGAATGTAAACCGCAGTCTTGTTTTCGGTGTGAACTATAACAGATATAAAATATATCACAATCTAACTCATTACTGCCATAATATAATATAAAATAAATATAAATTAAATAGTATGAGTTATATTAATAATTGTTCAAGATTTTATGAGATTCATCTGCATTCGTTTCTGCAACTAGTTCTCAAGGATACGGACAATAAAAGTTCAATCACACAGCTCGCGGTGAATGAAATGTAACCCGGTCGAACGTAAGAGTAGGTACAGTCCATATCGGATTCAAAGGACATTACAAAATGGTGATGTTATTTCACAGAGAGACACAGGAACTCACAAATGAAACAACAAAATCGAACACCAACTCGGCTACTACTCGAGATATCAATCGATCGGGCGAAAGTAAATCGATTATTACTAACCGTATCGGATTATAATATTTATTTGATCGCTTTGTCATTTGTTACCGCCTCCTTAAGGTATATCTTATTTGCAATAAATTATCAAGTGTTAGTCGTAAATTTATTGTATTCTTCTTTGTGTGAGATACGAGTTTTGAGAAAGTATAAGCGACACAGTAACATAAAAAGCCATCGCCCGGATCACTGATTTATTAAATTGTTAAATGATGATTTATTTTATTGTCTTGTAATAACTCAGAAAAAAAAATTAAAGAGATATCTATTATATGTTAAATAAAAAAAAATCTATTACATTTTTCATTTTCATAAATTATCTTTTGGAAAACATTATACGTTAATTTGCAATTTAAAAATATTTGGATTGTTCTTTGATGAAATTAAGTTTGCGAAAATGGAAAATGCCACCAATGCGCCGTTATTATTAAAAATAGGGCTTTTAGTAAGTAAATTATCGAGGCTGTACTAAACTAACATGTCGTAACCGGTCTGTGCATTAACTCTGACATGGAAGCCCTATCAACTGATTAAATACAATGTAAATCGCACTTGCTATTAGCTACGTATTAGATATTGCATATCAGATTGTAATGTGTGATGTTATTTAAATTTATTTATTTATATATTTTCTACTTTGAATCAATCAACCAGTGATCAATTGTGTATCAAATGGGAGTATCAGGAGGGCCTCTTTTGATAACATACTTATCAAAATAAGCCCTTCTGTAAACACACTCTCCAACTTAAAATAAGGTTACGAGTGTTCCAAACGCACTGAGAAGAACCACACAACAAACTTAGCCGGGTATTATTTATGTAATTTAGAATTTAAGCACTACTAATTAAAAAAAAAAAACAAATCATGACAATCCCGCTGAGTTTCTGTCGCCAGCTCTTCTCAGGTCTGTGCAAATAATTTTCCGAGCTGGTGGTAGCTTTGACAATGAAAAAGGTTTTGTATGAAACTTATTTTCAATAAAGATTTTTAATTTTGATTTGATTGTGATCACTGTTTCACAAACGTCGATATTTGGTGGGCAATGTACAACTAGAACCATAGCAATAATTCAATTTTAACTACAATAATAATGTTATTTTCATTAAATTTAAGTTGATTATTTTGTTTATACTTTTAATTTATCTCATAATAATTTCGCATGTCAAGTTTCTCAGTATTCTGATGGTCCAATTCTTTTGTTTTACTAATTATTAAGCTAACTTTGACATTGCAGTGTGATTATATAAACGTATGATGTAAGTAACATCCGTTACGACCGTTGCTGTTTCCTCGTTGTGATTGCATCCTGTTAAACAATGGCACATCTAAATCGCATTAATATACTTTTTTGAAATTGAATACGTTTAATGAATTCCATTATCAGAGTAAGATTATATTCTTTATTAACATAGAATCTTTTAGGTTCGTGATGATTTCTGCCAACCGTGGATACTATTTGCGGTATTAACTGTAAAATTGTAACAAGATTATAGAGATTATGCGTTCCGTGAGAATACTTGTACACAATGTTAAGTCTAAAGATTTGAGACAAGTATTTAATTGGTTAGATAATTTAGCGGCTTTGTCCCACGGCTGGCCGTCCTTAATGACGTTTAGATTGCTTGTAAAGGGTTCTTATAGTGTTGATAGTGCTTTGTAAGCGTTACAGGGATATCTCGAGGACAAGTGTTTATTATAGTTGTTTTTTGCAAAAATCACTTAAAACTTACAACAATATTTTAAAACGTATTAACATATCAGTGATAAGATACTAGTATAATTAATAGTTAAGAAACAGTTTTATTGGTGGATTTCTAAATAGTTACAGTTACCTCCAAAGACTTTAAGAAGATTTAGGGTCAAACAAACTACAATATATTTGCGTATTTTTTATTACATCACTTTAAAGGAAAAAGATTCTCGGACGTCCCATATGTCAGTACATTATATTGAACTGGATGTAAGTAATGTCTATTGCCAGCAATCGCTAACCCGACAAAACCTCAGGCACGTCGCTGCACTTAAATAACGATACAGCTTCACAAATAATTACTCGTGTTAGTTTATTTATTGCGATAACATCTTTAGAATAAAACAGTACCAAAGAAATTTCAACTAAGATTAATTTAATCGTACCAAAGAAATTTCAACTAAGATTAATTTAATTATTTATCTTATTTAACCATGGTCTCACAATGCATTTATTTCAATGAAAAGCATATCGTTGGTTATAACTATAAAAAGATCGTTACTTGCAAGTATTTGCCGGAGATGCTTATTGATGATCGTGATTTATAGGCTTTAAAAACTATTATCATTTCTGAAACTGCGAAACGCAAGGCTGGGATACCTCGCAGAAAACGTCGGTGTTGGGAGAACCGTTACCAGATGATAGAACTTCTAATAGGTTCTAGGTTATAATCAAAGTAACAGTTAGATTGCTTTACCCTATGATCAAAGACACTGACACAAAAACAGATAATTTTGTTATGTTACCGCTAAAAGGTATCTTGTTCACAAGGAAATTGTATTATTTTCTTTTCACGTTAAATAAATTCGATAATATGTAAGATACACAAAGAATCAAACAGCATCTGACATTTGTCAAAGACATTCAGCTCTGGCACAATTGCGTTTATGTACATGAATACCGTTTTTGGTATCTCCAAGTTTTACATCGACCATTATATCATTGCTATTGTCATTAATTATTTATTCGCAAAATTCTACTTTGATATCGCTGCGCTAACAGTGTTATTCGTTTGCCAAAAGAACATCATTAACTTTGTCACTCTGTAGATACTTTGGTTTTACTATTGTACATTTGTCTAAGTGTCTCAAATATCACTCCCACGGTCCAAGCTACGAATGGTACTCCATTGTCCGTTCACAGCTCCTCTGAGATAATTCTTGACCTTGTTCTGGATTTCGGTCTTTTGACTGTATCCACGATTGCTATCATGTACAGGTTTATTACTTAAAATAAATGGTTTTCTAATTCTTAACACTCGACAATACCTCTCACTACTTACTTACCGAAGCTCCTACTTTTACAACTTTCTACAATTAAATTATATTGAGAGATATACCACACTATACACGACTCACTTTACGCTTAAGAAAAACTTATGAGAATATGATTTTTTAAGGATTTTGGCATTCATATATTCAATGTCAAATACATAAGAAAATATAGTATAAATATATAAAAAATTGGACTGCTACCAAACTTCCCAAGTGTTTTCAAAATAATTAATTAAACAAGAACACTATTATTATAAATGTACTGAATACTCTTGTGGTAGGTTAAGGAGTACGCGGTACATTATTTTCGTAAGCTTACACTACACTATATAATTACTTGGTACGTGAAGTCAACGCGCTACGAAGCCGCGCGCGCAGCCACGGTCAAGGCCAATTGCTCGCTTTTTATTAGCGCTCCTTGGTTGGGTACTGTAGGAATGACTTAACGCACTGGAAAAAATTACATTGTGAGCGGTAAGTCGTGTTTTGGTAGAATTACTTTCAATATAAAGTTAAATCTTTTTTATTTCATGCAAAAAAAAAATGTTTTTGTAACCCATAAATACATAGTTTATTAACATGTTCATACTATGGTAAATTGTCAAAATTATATTTATTATATATATATATATATATAGGAGTAGTGAAATGTAAAATACCCTTTTCTGGGAATTTCGCTTTATCGCTTGAAAATGATGCGATCAGTTACGATTAAATCAAATCATGGCGACGTTGGTAATCTATTGGAACGTTCTTATGGTATTATTATCGATTACACGGAGCACGTCCCGAGCACGTGCGCGATACCCGCCTGTCAAGATACCTTTACAGATATATCTCAATAGCTTTTAAATGTTTGCCATAATTATCACCTCAAGTGTATAGGGATTTAGTTTGCGCGGTTCTACGTGATAAGATATCTATGATTAGTTTAATTTGGATTAGAAACAATACACTCCTTAGTTCCTCTATCGCTTCGTATAATTACAATTTTAATAGATGTATATTCCTTAGTTATTGTCTTGTCTGGAAGTGACTACAAAAGCACGTAGTAAATTAAACTCCTATTTCCATTGCTAATATATATATATATTTTGCATACGATTTTAAGAAACATACGGAACAAAATTTTACTCAACATTGAGTAAAATTCGATTGTAAATGGGTTATCTATAGTCAAATATAATTTGTACAGTTGTTTATTGTATCGGGGTCACGCATCTAACACTTGTCTCATCAGGTCTAACGGTCCCCGACGCACCCTCTGATCGGTTACTTTATTGCCTCACGATGTCTGTCATTAGAAAATAACATTTTAATCACTTTCAGTTTCAATATCATTCTAATCATCTATAGCCATTTCTTCAAATTGTGTTTCTATTACTCATGGACCTCACTAACCTGACTGTTACTCGCAAACTGAATGCATATGTCGGCGTAACTATATAATGTAACGTTATTCGCAACTTAGTTATATATAAAGCTAGTTTTTACTACTCACTCTTGTAATATTACAGATTGATTTGGAATAAAATTATCTCGCGTTACTTCAAGGTCCTTCATTCTCATCATTATATTCATTGTCCTTGATATTTTAATATGCAACGCAGGACTAGGTACTTATCAATACGTATATCATATAAATATTTCACCACTTACTGATTTCGATACGGGGAAGTCTTGTTTCACCTATTTATGGCTGAAAGATGAAAGATGAATCTCTTCCGCGGTCTGCGCTGCGGCTGTGCCCACGTGTCTATTTCTTCTGTAACTGGAATCTTGCGACCGATCGACCGCAATATTTCCTCTATTATACGTATGCGGAAATAATGTCAATTTCATCAAATTTTCGGCAAGTCTTTGATTGACCACAAGTGACAATAATAAAAACGAATATTTTCAATATAATTTCTGAAATGTCAACGGTCATCGATAAATAATTCAATTTTATTGTAATGGGAGCGCATCCTGTACGATTTTGGCGCTGCACCCATTGCTTTTACAATTTATTACATTTGATATAAGAAGATCGGCTTTATTAATCTAGACCATCGGGCGGTCGTAAAATGTAAAATTTATAGCGGCATTACTTGCTTCATTAGAGATTGTAACAGTGAAATTGAACAATGTTACCTGAAGATACTCCTCCGGATTCATTAGAACGTTAACCGACATTTCTATAATTAATTTAATTACCATTGCACTAAATGAAACTGAATCACTTATAATTGAAGTGCAAAAATCCGACCGTTCAATCAGCAATGCTATTGACAACAAAATGTCTTTTATTAATACCAATTTTAATTTTAATTATAATAATCATTTTGACGCTGGTTATGATTTTTTTCAATATTTTCCGTTAAAGTTGAGATCGTTATACATTTATTAAATACCTGTTGCGTTCATTGATACTACAATTTAGCTCCGATTGGCAAAAACCGGTTAGGAGTGGCGACCGTTAAAATCCGTTTGATCGGTTAGTAGCCTATAATAATTTTAAAGATTCAATCCATATCCTATCTTACCAATAAAAAATGCAATCTTAATTAAACATTAATTATAACTTTACGGTAATATACAACATTAATATGATCTTATTAATATTTAGTTTCTTAATTTTTATCTTTATTTATGATATCCATTAGTTTCTCTTTCAACGCGTTTATTCGGATATTCCGAATTTAGTTGTATACGTCGGCAAGTAGTAAAGACAGAATGCGCTTTCTATCGACTGTGTCGTTTTCGATAGTAGCCTTGTTATCGTAGGAGGCATCTGTTTTTGCTCCTTTGTCTGCTCAGAGTTTATCGTTAATTTGCGAAACGTGGGAAACATTAATGTCCCGGCTTGATACATCTTAAATAATTAGTATTATCTTTAACACCTATAAGCTTAACTGCATTGCGGTTTTCTGTCGTGACTTCTGTACTGCAAGTCATGAATTAAGTTTATCTACTAATAGCGCTTTATTTGTTAATGATATTTTTAATACGGTTAACGGAATGTTGCTTTTATTGTAATTTTTAAAATTTCTTATTATTTTTCTGTTCGAATAAAATTTGATTAATGCAATCAGTAATTTTATTTGATAATGTTATAATTATAGCCGTTTCAAATATTCATGTTTTTTTTTCAGTCAAATCGATTTATAATTTTTTTCCTTTGATTCCTTAATAAGAAGATTCGAATCGTTGATAATTCGACTACCAATGTATAAACATTAAATTAAAATAATCACAACAGAAACAAAATTGATCAGCTCGGAAGAACAAATATTTGCCGGGTGTTCCTTTATCGGCGTTTGTTCTGTAACTGGACATAAAGCAAGGCGTGCAGTAATGACGTCCATTACTGTTTTTGCGGCGGCAGGTGACTGCTGATGCTGTGGAATGTAAGCAGCATGTGCCGCAGCTGATGTAATTAATTTTTTGATGTTATCTATATTATTTTATGCTCCATTACGTTACCACTTCCCATCTCCGTGATGTATATCTATCTATTGATTATAAGTTAAACAATGTTTTGTACTACTGTGCTTATTTGTAATATCGTTTATTTATTAAATTATAAACAACAGAGACTTGTCTAAGATATTATTAACTTTCAATAATAATAGGTTTGTTATGCCTGAGCAAGGCCTAACAATAAATATTTTAACGGGAAGGAACAACGCCCCTTTTAAAATGACCAAACATTGTTTTAGATTTGTTGTTAATTCGAGCTTGTCATTATTAATGGAAAAGTAGTAAATCTAATCTCTAATATCTGTAAAGTAAGTGAAATAAAACTATATAAGTATTTATTTCCAATACTGCAATAACTGGAGTTTATGATAGGTTTCAACAGTTTTTAAAACTATTGAAAGACGCTTCGTATTACGTTTTTTCATGTAAATGGTCTTATTGCTTCCCTCTTTTTGTATGTAGAAATTTATAGTACCTAAGATACTTAAATCTTGTTGGTGCAAAAGTACTGTGGATGTTTCTTGAAGTACGAGGCGTCAGGTGAAGCGCACGCAATACAATCATCACAAATGATCTTAAATAATGATTTAATACAAATTAATTCAATTTCTACTTTCTTATTTTGACAAAAACGTCTAGTTCCATCGATGTAATAGATAATATATATAATATTATTAAGTTTCTCCACAGCATACTAATCAATTTCGAGCACGCCATACATACAAAATTACTTTTCTCCGTTTGTTATTTATTTAATAAGTTACATCATCTTTTTTTTTGTATTTAAAATATATATTAATACAAATTTTATTAATTATTATAATAATAAATCATGTCAACTGATTTTAAATATTACATCATCGTTAAAGACAAAAAATGTTATCATTTTTATAAAAATTTTTATCGTGTTTCAGGGCTACCGTCACGGTGTGTTTTATAAACATTGAGTTTTTATATTAATTTGACTCCTCCGAGTATTAAATGATTACAAAGGCACGAATAAGTCCTTAAAATTCTTTGATAACCGACCGTAACATAATTAAGTCACACATCTATTGTAAATTAGGCTGTGAGAAGAATCAGTGATAAAATTATAGACTTCAACAGTACGAATACGATATAGACAAATCTGTAATAGGTAGTTATTATTACCGTTTAATGACTTTACCATTATATTGGTTTTACGTTCAAACATCTCGCTGCTTTCCTTAATAATATGTTATTATTGGTTATTAACATTGCGTTTGCAATTACAACCGACGCTGGAGCTTAATGAAGTAAGTCAAAGTCAATATGATTTATGCTGATTTGGTACTTTTATGTTTTTGTGTTATATATCTACTGAACGTTTTATGAAATTTAAGTGTTAATTGCAATAAATTATTTAGTTTTAAAATGATTGCCACCAATTAAACATAATCAAAACGATCAGGATTCGAAATTGCGACTTGTGAGAATCTGTCATCGTCGCTCTACCAAATGGGCTATCGTGTTGTTTAATCTTTAATTAACCTTCTTTGTCGTAGGTTTGTCGTAGACAATATGTATTGAGTTTATTTTTGTGTTTATTTTATTTATTGTCTTTTCCACTTTGAATCCGTACCAGTGATCACTTGTGTACGTAAAATGATATCGAAATAAGCCCTTCTGTAAAAACACTCTCCAACCTAAAATAAGGCTCCGAGTATTCCAAACGCGCTCCGCTCTGAGAAGAATCACACAACGAATTCAGCCGGGTTTTTCTTTATTGTGCTCATTGTTTCACAAACGTTATTATATTATTTCTAACTTTGAATTATAAAATAAAATTACTATACTATACTATATGGTAATTCTCTATTTACATATTAGTCATGCTATTTATATACTCTAAAATTATAATTACCAGATAATGTATCTAACATAACTATTGTTAATATATACAAAACTTATCAAGTTGCGATCTTACTGATACTGTTACTTAGGTTTTAAAGTATTTTTTGCTTGTTTCACGTTTTAATTTTTTATTTCAATACCAATTTTTGGGTAGCTTCTTTTTCTATCATATAAATTATTAATGTTTAAATAGTAATAATCTTTACGGAAAGAATATTTTCTACATAACATTAACCAGCTCGGAACATAACAGACCTGTGAAGACTTGGATACAGAAAGTTAGCGGGATTGTTTTATTATTTTTAAGCTATACTAAAACCTATATTACATTTGTAATATATCTCGAAGTACTCTGGCAGCTAACGTGCGTGGTGCATCATTTTTTTTATTCATTAATTATAGTTGTGAATAACAAAATGTAATTATTAATTAATTTAAAATACTTAAATCAAATTATGAAAGCATAAAAGGAGTGAAATTACTATTGCATTAATATAAAACTACTATCGTCAATCTATTTAGGGATCAATAAATTGCATACAACGAGGCCCATACATATGTACATTAAATAATGTATGTCACAATGTCAATACACCGTCGCGGGCGCAGCTCACTTCCGCCGTGCTCGCGCGAGATTATATTTACACCTGTGTTAATTACTCATATATATATATATAGTATATATTAGTTCTGATGTATTGTCCTTTCGTTTTTGTGTTTTTGTATTAGTTTATATATATAAAACTATTTTTTTCTCAAAAAATTATGCTATGTTACATAATGCTGACATCAGAGCTATTTGTACGTAAGAAAGCTTATATACTATTATATTTAATATTTAATTTGTATTTGTATGTAGGTATTATAAGTAAAAAGTTGTTTTTATGTGTGTTAATGTGTGTTACGATGTCAATAAACTGCAGCCAGTAGTAGTAGCGGCGGCGGGTCACAATTCGTTGAGCGCCGAGCCCTTGTGCGCATCCGGCCTCCCATGATGCGTTTCACACTTGACTGTCGTGTGTTATGTTAATGATATTATTGTTTATACTAAATCATTATCATTAAATAATCTATCAAATTATAGTCAATTAATTCATTAATCACTAAATTATAACCAATTATAATTAACATTAAAATTGATGGAATGATTTATTTCGTTTCTAATAAATTTTGTAAAATAGAAAGTTTTATATTTCATACAAAAATTTACCAATTTACCAGTTTGTTATTTGAACATAAAAAATATAATATATTTTATGTTGCGTAAATGTCAAATTAATATATAAAAAAAATATAAATATATAAAAATCTACAAAAGAATTCGCGCGTCCCCATAACCCAGATCACGGTGGATTCCGCGAGCGAGAGTAAATTGTTTACAATACATGTGGAAAGTAATTTTTATAAGATTTTTAATAAGGTGAGAAAGGATGATGTTTAAAAAAAAAAAAAAAGAAAGTGCAGTTTCCCGTTCCTGTCAAAGAAGTGATAGTTTAAAATGAATGCAACATTAAAGTTAATTAACTCGAATATTTATAAAGTTAAATGGCAAAATAGCAATCAAATTAACTACATATCTGAACCGTAACGGTGTTAAAGAAATTATCCGTTAGACCATTTATTCACCCGATACCATTTCAATATCGCCCCGGGATGAACATTTACCAAAGTGAGTGTATTTAATGTGTACGTACATATGGTAGTGGTCCACAAGTTGCAGTTGCATAAAAACTACCTGTACCTGGACGCGTTTTTGAAGAAGATATTATTGCGTACATATTATTATCATTATTCGTTTCCAACAAAATTTCGTCGAAAATAAGAATATATATTTGTACACCCGCTATGAAATTATTTATAAAAAGGTTATATTTGAGATCAATAATAAAGTCAATCAAATAACAGTAGCAGCTTTGTATTACAATTTTACTTTAAATAGTTAATTTTATTTTCAGAAGGATTCAGATAATGTTATAAGATGTCTGTAATCTAAGTTCATTGACACGGACCCATAATATTTAACCCCGTCAAAAGGCTCGGAAACGAGAGAAATCGTTTGTATTTTTATAAGTGGTTTAATATATTATAAAAAAAAATATCAAAATATATATTGTTTTGAAAGTTCTCGATAATTGATCCAAGTGAAATTCACATTCTAAAAGCTTCGGTAACCGTCAATAGTCGGACATAACACGAGTCGCTTCAAAGAAAACGAACTCAATCACTTTCATCTCAGCATTGTACAGCGTAATGATCACGACAAATATATACACAACGGATCTATGTGTTACATCTCAAAAACTGAGCACATTTTGTGTTAAGCGTGCGTATTAGTTAAAGTGAAATGCTATACTTTTTATCAATACTATAATTACCAAACATTATATTACTTCTACCGAGATTTATATCTTACATGTTAAGGATCATTGTCAATATATTATTCGACAAAATAATAATTTTATAAACCTTATTTATGTAAAGGGCGTCGATAACAGTTTTATTGTATCGACAAGATTTCTAAGGCTATATAATAGTTGTAATTTATAGCTAGCCGGTGGTGGAGAACCGACTCTACCTAACCCGTTTTCTCTCGACCTGCCGTCCCACCTCCATCAATCACAACGAATAAAAACATGTGATTTGATTACACTTCATTAAATGTGCGTATTTTTTATTTTTATTTTCTCACGATAATGTCTAATAGTGTACTTTGCTTGCAACAGCACCTAATTGTTTTTATAATTAAATATTTTTTATGTAAATTTGTATCTGTCTCGATGTTTTTGGGTTATGTCTTGGATTATCATTTGCGAAGATTTTTTTTAAGGTGTATTTTGTAATTATATCGAAATTTGAACCACAATTTTTAAATATGCTATACATAGTGACATAGACTTCTTTAACTCTCAAAAAGTATTACGTAAATATTAATATTAATATAATAGTATTAAAGTAAAAGTATAGAAATACTTCGGTTTCTTTTCGATATTGTTTCGTTGATGTGTTGAAAGTTCTCGTCTGATATCTGAATGGAGAACAATTTCTCCGTCCTTTGCCGTCTCGTGTTTACTTTCGGTCGTTTGGTGCGTGTTCCTCTGTGCTTTATTTTTATATTTTGCTATTATATAGTCCATTATAGTAACGATCTATTAAGGTGATATATACATTATGTCTTCAGTTCACCGTGTTTGTTAGTTTTAGGACTATGTATTATAGTTATTGTTAATAAAATCAATAGACACACAATGTTTATATTTTATCTATTATATTTGTTACCCCCGGCTTTTGTCATTGTGATTTCTACACGGATTAGACAAGTATTATTGATGGAGTCCTGGTTTCCCAAACACCAAATTTTGTCCTAATAATGTCCTTGTTTTTTTTATATTATATTTTTAAATTAAAAATCCTTTTGAAATTTATTTTAAATTAAATAATGAGACTTTTGACGTTATAATTTTAAAAAGCTCTCTAATGTTGCCTAGCGATGATAAAATTTATAGACGAAACATAATGACAAAATTTTCAAAAACAAAAGCTTTTACGAATTCTTATATTTTTTTGGCAGTAGAATTTTTTATAACACTTATACCTATACATTTTTTAGTACAATTATTATTTGAGTGCTAAACTCACTGACTGTTAAATATGACAACAATTACGCTGCTTTTAATATGTAATGAATGTAATAAGATTTGTACTTTCTACGGTCGGACCGACTCGATCGATACACGGACGCAGATAGCGGACAAATCTATTCTTATCAAAACGAAAGTTTTTAATTATATTTAAATTATTACATTTCATTAATAATGCAATAGAATTTAATTTCATGCGAATAGAGTTTGAATTTGTTTAATATAATGTAATCATTTTTATTGTAATTGAAAGCATGATACGTAATATTACGAATGTGTATTGTTCGCGAACTTTCTTCTCGGTAGATAATTAGTGGAGGTGTCCGCGGGTGACGCCGCGGGGCGGGCTCACGCTGGGGTGATGATTGCCTTTGAATTAACACTGTAATACATGGATGCAAGGAATTACATGATTCACGTAATATAGTTGTGTATTACGAGTGGATAGATGCGAATGACCGCTCCAACTTGTAATAGTTACGAGTTTTATCGTAATAAGAAATGGTCTTTTTTGTGTAGGATGAAATAGCAAAAATATTTTATAAGACCACCCATTGAAAATATGTATACATAAGTTTTATTTTTAGGTATGTTAGGTCATCGCAAAATATATACCTAATTAGAAATAAGTGACTTATCTCCTAATTGATAACAAGGGTCGGTGTGTCCGAGTTGAGATCAAGTTTTTTTTTAATTGTTGCCTTGCGCCTTATCAGCAGTTGATGAAGTCACCCTCCTTGGATTTATTAATAATTACGACAATAATGTCAAGGAGCATAAGTTAAGCAAATAAAAACATTCTCGTACGAATATGTAACAGGAAAAATACTTTTTTTAGTAGTAATTTGAATGCCTTTCTATGTTATTTCTCTTTATACAATGAACTGTTTAAATGATCTACGACCTATCTAATTTTATTACATTAAAATTAAAAGACTCTTGAGAAAAATTATATAATTAAATTGAATGCTGACATCACTGCATATCCAAGTTTGACTTTAAGGATATCTAATACGTGTAGGAGTTAGATTTTTGGTTAGAATACTCGTATATTTTATGCCAATGTCACGAGATGTATATTCTAAATCGAATTTTAATTATACTTTTAATTTTGTGTTAATTGTACAATAACAAACGCGAGAGCAAAGATGTGTCTTACATCAATGTCTCAAATATATTACATCAACTTTCTGACTGTTTTTTTGTTTTTGACAAGTAATTTAATCCGTCCATTTCTGTAATGGTTGTGGGCGATTCCATAATGATCGAACTATCGATTAGGGTTGACATAAATAATAAATAATAAAAAAATATATAATACCTACTCTATTTATAACAATTTTATACTAACATATGTAAGTAAAACCATTTTTAAAGTTACCTGCGCAGGTGTTATTAAAATAATGCATTAATACGGACATCTGTCAAATATCTTAAGGGTCAGTTGTTTCACCACATTCCTTGAAGTTTAGTATTTTCGATTAGTATGGCGACTATGTTCAAGATGCTATACGAATTTATTCTTAATTATAGCAAACTTGCAATTAAAAATAAATTGTTTTCTGAAATACCAATTATATATTTTTTTATCGCATACTTTGTTTAATTAATTGTTTTAATTTTATTTTTTATATTTTGACAGCCCTAGAGCTTCGATATATATATTTCGATCGACATTACATTTTAGGATAGAAAGCGCCAGTAAACTTTCGCTAGTACAAAATCGGCGAACGACCCGGTGTTTTGTTAAACCTATCGATTATTCATACACTTACATGCATGCATTGCTCTTTTGTAATGTCTAATTTTGCCTCCGGCCTTGTCTCTGCTGTTAGGAAACTTCACTTTAAAATCATGACTACTTAATAAACTGACAACAAAAACATTAAAATATATATTATATAATATTTTTTTTTTGTGAATTAGCGTTAATATATAACATAATTTCTCTGTTATTAGTGAAATAAGTATTCAATTATGTGTTCGGTAAAATATCGCCATCTTAAAGTTATCAGTTGCTAGATAAAGACAATTTATTAACAAATGATTTAAAAGTAAACTTTCAGTTTTATAATATTACTAATAAAATTTTATAACATGCAATAAAATAAATTTTTGATGTTATAATTATAAACAATACAATACTATTTTACAATATATAAAAAGCTTTCTAACGAGTGGAAAACGTTTGCACAATCGACGTATAACTGTCATTTATATAACACACACATTAATAATCTACTGCGAAATATCGAAAATAGAAAAAAAACAACAAATTTTTATATATTTCATTTGATGGGACTTACGAAATCGACTCCGCCATTATCAGTTTTGCATAATTTGATTATTATATCAATATCGAAGTTTCTAATTCTAGTGTGTGGTATTTGTGAAATGTGGATATTGTTTTGAACGATAATATGGCGGAATAAAATATTATGATGATATTAAAAAATAATCTGCAGTAATAACTTCCATGGGAGAGCTTCCCATAGTGTAAAAAGTGAAATTCTTATCATGTCACGGGAAGGAATCCGCTAGAGCAGGAATTCAAATAAGTGCTAGCAACATTATTTAACTTTTCCCATCGTTTTATAATAACGTTTTAGGTATTTTGTCGGAACCTTATATGATAAATTGTTTATGGTATGTTAAATTTTCACTATATCAAATTTTTTCTTTCCAAAATTTACTTATACGGAAAATATAATGGAATTCCGCTCTCACACTCTCCTTTCCCAAAAGCATTGTTGCGTAAGTCCAACTGTGGACCGTGGGAAGTCATAGTCATATTCCCGAGAAATGTGGCATTGTTCCCAGATGATACGGGCCACAAACTTCACTCAAATTTAAGTACACGGTAGATTAAAATCTCTAAAAAAATTATATATAATTAAGTGTTATATACAATGATCTGTTTAATATTTTACATAATGCGCAATGGACAAAAACAAAAGACATATATTGAATGCATTATAATTTTACACTTTATTTAAAAATATTCAGAATAATATAATAATATTAAGAATATTTGAATCTTGAACGTATATGAAACAATAAATAACCTTGAAGTCTTTCCGGTCTTCAAATGATAGTCAAGATGGTCTTGATGATACTGGTAATGACCATATAGTAATGTAACAATAAAATATCTCCGTTACCAAATCTGCATATCCTTTGATTATCCACTACTTATGAAATCTGGGGCTGTGAAATGAACTTGTAAGTATGAGATATGCCTTTATGTATGAAAAATGCCTTTATGTGGTCGTTATGTCTTATTTCTAGTTATACAATATTAGTTGCAACGATGTCAGTGGTATCATTATGATTAATTGGAGCGACTGAAGCCTATTTCCGAGCTGCATAATTCCTTATGCAATACCCGGTACTGGACTTTATGGTGTAAATATGTTAATTTACTTGTTATTAGGTATTGTAAGTGGAGATAAGCACCTTTTAGCGCACACCAACACCTTACAACTTCATGTCTCGGTCCATACTAAATAAGGTGACAATCTTTTAAAGGACCTTATAGTACCAAAAGACTTTATAATATCAAAATAATATTTTTATGTCAATCTAAGTCCGTTAAATCTCTAATAGATTTTATATTCGAGACAAGCAATAAACGTTAGTATATTTTCATTTGTACATCTATCTCGTGATTCGTTGGACTGTTTATCTTCCTCGTCGAAAAGGCAATCTGGATGTGAGACATTAAATTCCATCAGACATTTGATTAGCAGTTAATTTGAATAAGGAAGCCCCGGCCGGCGCCGAACGGTCCCAGTCTATTTACATAAGCTTTCTATTCGATAGATGGCGCTTTGGTTGCGCAACTGAATGAATGGCTCGTTAAATGTATGATAGCGGTGTAGGAAGGACACATATTGAGATTTATTGCCAACACACATTCGGGTTGGCGCTTATTATTGATTGTGTTTCCTTGATTTCGTACAATACTCTCGGCGCTTTCGCTCGTAGCGTGGCTTTTCCAGATAACTTATAATTTTATGACTTCTAACATTGATAAAATATATGTTTGTACTTGCATTAGTCTATTAGTCTATAATCTAATATTTAAGAAACATAAATATAACGATAAAAAACATTTCAACGGAGAGTTAACAGTAAAATCCGTCAAAGTTCACGTAATTTATAAGTAAGTGACTATACTGTTACTGCAGTTAATACAGAGCTCCGTAACCATTTCAGTTTATGTATATCTGTATATACATTATAACTATTAAACTAACAGAAACAAGCAGATCCATTAACAAGAACGCGTTAAGAAGTTTCCATTATAGAATATTTCAATTCAAGTCAATTTCTTGTATTTATAACGCTAGGCAGTTGCATATTAAGTGAGTTCCATTATTTCACTATATCTCTTATTGGCTCTTTTCGTATATCATAAATATTCTTTCCACTGATATTACGATAATATTAATATTTATATATAATTAATAATATCGGAATATATCATTCACTATTCGAATCAAATTCCGCAAATATATTATCTTACAAGTAATTCGTATAACAGTGTGTCGTGTTGTAATCGTCTCTCGCTCGACTCGTTGAACCATATATAAATGATTAAATAAATTCACCGAATACAATGAACCTTAATCAAAACGCGTGTGAAGTAATTCGATTAAATTGCCATCCACTTACAGTGTGTGAGCGAAAATGATAACAAAGAATTAAAGATGAAGAATTAATCATTAAATGAAATATTTGTTTAATCAGTATTTATGATAAGGTTATCAACAAAAATATTTTTTTTTTATATTTAACGATTAAAGGTCACTGTTGGAAATTAAAATAATTAATCTTAATTGTAGTAATATTTTGTTATTGCTTAAATTCAGTAAAATATCAATGAAAAATACAGTAAAGCGATCGTGGTACATCTTGAACCGCAAACAGGTGGCGAAGCAATGACTAAGTAATCATGGTTAAAATTTAGTGCGTCGTTAAAACAAAATCGATTAAGGATAATAAGAAAATAAATTAATAAAACGTAACTTCAAACATTTTATACAACTGTAATAAACTAACTAACAACCATAAAGTAATAGATAACAAATAGTAGTAGCGTCGAAACTTTGTTTACAAATGTACCCGTATCAGTGAATTACCAAGCGTAACTCAATCAGAACTTTTTCATTCGAGTTTTTCTCACTCTGTGACTTTTTACGTATATTTTTCACAAGTCACGTAACATTTCAATGTCAATAACCTTGGTTCATTCGCTTATCGGCTTTTACGAGTTTGTTATGCCTATTGCATATTCCCCTAACGAGATTGCTTATAACATTATATTTATTAAATAAAATAATCAATCGGTAATTCGGATCACAGTATAATTTGTTAACCCTCACACGCTACTTTCTCATAGCCATAAAGGGCTTGTCAGACCCCCGGTACCAGTACAGTGACCCGGGTAACTGGAGAGCGGGTTATCATAGTTCATCTCAGCACAATTGAATATAGGTCTCTTGACCTTGTTACACACCTCTCTGTGCCGATCAGCGTGATAAGCTCTAGATGTATAAATAGCACGTGAACTTTTACTTCTGACAGATTTGATTGCTAATTTCTAGATCGAAATCGATAATTTTAATGGATTAAAAAAAAAAAGATATCAACGAAGACGTGACGTGACGTGAAGTATTTTATTTACTTTCGTTTACTTAATCCGTTAGTTTGTTAACTAAAGTGTATTATGAAAGAGATCAAAGTTCTCGAAATATGTTCGTGACAAAGTTCTAATATATTATAATGGTTGTCGTAAGTGGCGACGCCGATTCGAAATTTATGATTTTTATTACATTTTGACATGTCGATTTTGTTTCGGATAACGATACTATAATCAAAGCGCCAAAGATAGACTCAGCTAAAGTGGTAAATAAGATTTCAATTATTTATTTTCCTGATCATTAAATATGAATATTGAACGCCGACGCGTTAATCAGATTATATTTACTTAACTTTCTAGACTACTTTTGTATTAGCATAATCTTGGTTTAGTTTTATGTAAATTAATTTATGAAATTCAAGTTATAACTATAGTTAGTTGTAAACGTTTATTGATTATATAATAACGGTGCGAGGAAATGAGACGGCGAGGTAACGAGATTGTTTTTATAACCATTAGTGTCGTCATAATCAACATCCTACTGGAACTTTAAACCTTTGAGGCTTTCATATTATAATAAAATATGTGATAGAATTGACGTTATGATAAATAACTGTATATTTTTTAAATGACCTTAGAATGACGCTAATGGAGTAGACGCACGCGACGCGTATTGCGTATCCGACGGCAGATCGGATGCTGTTATTGGTGTGTCAGTTGCGTTAAGTTGTGCAACACAATGCAACATCATATTGCACGTGATTTGCATACAATGAGCACGATAAGCGCCGCGTTGTTTGGCTATTTGCAGGTTCGATAATGATATGCCTGTCATTGTCTATTACAAGCGTAACATTCCTAGCTGCGTGTGGCATCGGGCAGTGTTGAAAATATTTATGAACCCGTTAACCCTGGGACCGCCTTTGGGCCCTCATTCCTTCCCTGAATATAGCAATAGGCAATATCACCACCTACCATCATGTGAAACTTCTGCTCATTTATCAATTCACTTCAAGCTTCAACAACTTTTATAGTATTTACTGTGTTTAAATTTTGTACAGAAATAACTTTGTCGTCAAATAATATCCTACTATCGGTTATCCCAATTCCAGCACCTATCGAAATAGATTTGTCTTGCATGACTTATTCCTTTCATCAATCTTGTTTCCACACTAATATTAATTGACGAGTGCAAGACCACGCTTCGAGAACACTGAGAATTTAAAAAGTTATATATTTGTGATAAACTAAGCGCTTAAAACGCTTCGTCGTTTTACAAAAGGAGTTGTTAACTTGATTTTTATAAAGCGCTATATTTTGTTTAAGCCTCTTTTCTATGCAGATTAGTTTGGTAATATGTGTATCAACAATAGACTCGCTTTGCCGTTCCAGTCAGTACCCGTGATAGTCATGCTGGATAAACAAGAATGAATTTGTAAGATTTAATGAAGGTTGTTACATCTTGGGGAAATTTTCATATATTTGAATAAAATAATAATAGAAAATGTTTTATTGTTTCAGTTAGTGATAAACTTGGCGATAGTGGTGTACCATGCGCTGGACTACACGCACGGAGAAGATGAGGAGCGCCTCATCTCACCAGACCTCGAAGGTCTCATCACAGAGATGACTGGCAACATTACAGGTAACTATCAATATATAAATAACTTTGATTTTATTTAATATTGCCTTTTCCATCAACAATTTAAAGGTAACTGGATTACCGTGAGTGAAAACGCATTACAGAATATAATTGTCATTCTGTAAGCTCAGACAAAAACTTTCACCTTTTTTTGGCCTTTTATTGTCAGCTAACAATACAAAAGTTTTGATAATTTATTGAACTGGAATGGAAATTTAAGTTAGATCGTTGTTAAATTGAAAAAAAGTCAATAAAAATTTAACTAACTACTTATACTTTAATACCTAAATGCTATACATAAACGAACCTACTTTTAATTAATCACTTTTGTTGCTTATGACCGAAATTTTTTGTAGTCTGATTATTATTAAGACATCTTTAATAAATATATTGAATTGGATGTTTTTGTTGATATTATTGCTATTGTAATATCCCATTTTATATCTCTCGTGCTGTGATTTTGATGAACAGACGTGCGTGCAAACAAGTTTTGTATAAGCGTAACCTTTATGGTGTCCCGTTAGAATTCGAATCGACGTGAATTAGCTCGATGTTCGTGGATTCACAAATAATTTGAACCAATAGATATTATAAATCGAATCGATGTTGGAAATACATTTACTGATTTAATAAAATCAATTTAATCTGAACGCAGTTTATAATATAGTAAGTATCTCATGCGTTACACTTGTGAAAATGATAGAAAAATCTAATGAAGCTTCACCTTTTATTGGTTATTTAACCTAGAGAGAAAATAAATACAATTTGATATAAATTATCTAAAACAATGGATGCCAGCTCACAGCAAAAAGTCTATTATTCCCCTTGCTTATTTCTTCCATATACAATATTATGTTGATGGGAATTTTTCTAATTCAACTTAATATTTATGTTTCATTGGTTAGTGCTTGTTTCTTTTTAAAATGGATCTTCTATCGTGCGCTAATGTTTATTAATAACTTTATAAGGACACATACAAGATATAAAGAAAAACTTTACTCGGTTATCTAATAACAAAGTATAAAGTGTACTTATGTAACAGCACAAGAAATGACATCAAGAAAGACACTTCCATGAAGATAAGACCAGAGATGGATTGAAATAATAATTGGATGGGAAATGCAATATAAAGTTATAATGTACGTAGCGGATGATGGAACGGTAACTAGACCTTAGTACCCTATAAATCTTGTAGCAAATACAATGACGAGAAAATTCCATCATTTACATACACTTATGCCTTACATAGCTGCTGCGAACTATGTGTTTTTCGGCAACGTTATTGTTTTACATCCACTATGATCTATTTTATCGTTTACTTGTGTGAGCTTGGCAATGAGATTATATATTGGTTCAATAATATATACAAGGTTGTTAAAAATCTTACGTTGATTTAATACATTGTTGACATTCGAAGGATAATATTTGCTATAAATATGTCTCTAGCTTTCACCAAATAAATATTATTCGTCAACAATGTATAGTATGTGGTCCATGTGACATTTTAGATGTTGTCGTTTATCAGCGACCTTTGCTCCAACAGCGATCCGAGCCCCTCCCACAGTGTTAGTTCACAATGAATCGAGTCAATCCGTTCCGCCTGCATTTCACCACCCTTTCTAACTCTCACGGATCTTTCAATCTAAATTGAGTTGTCACATTTTTTTTCGGTTTTATATGATTTTTTATCAACTGACCAGAAATGATTTTCAAGCACAATTGCAACAAAAGTAACTAAAGCTTCTCTTCTTCTTCCTTCATCGGAAAGTATTATATTTTATATCGCTTATAAGGTACGCCAATCAAAAATCACTAATAAGAGAACTCGAGTCAACCAGTTTGTAATAACCAGTCTTCAAGAAAAAAACTAAATACGACCTAAAAATCTAAATTACTTTCTCGATATTTGATTAGAAGATTCAAGAGGTGCGTATCGTTGATAAACCGATTAGTATTATATTTATTGTTTGTACCTTAAATAGAATATTGGTTTTACGTTCCCCTACAGATGGCAACTACGAGTACAGTATTTGTATAATACCCTAAAAAGCATTAACTTAGTATATATTTTTTGGAGAACTATTTATTTCAGAATAGGTAGAAAGCAAATTATGTATTAAAATATCAAAATTACCTTTAACTATCTTAGTGTTTTTGTGATTATTATTTTAATATATTATCCAAAATCAAGACTTTAATAGTTGGAAAACTAAAATAAAAAATTTATGACAAAAAACAAAACCATTTTATTTAACTTAAGTCCTACCTATCTATGTTTATTAGAGGTGAGAATAATGACATAACATAATAATGTCCAATTATTAATTAGAAGTCTCTTCCTTGTATCTTTATTTTCTATCCTCATAGCAGTCGGTGATTGTGTTTATTTTCCTATTGAATCCATTGACACCGGTGATTAAATCACAATGTGTTCGTGCGTAATGTACGAATGCAGGTCAGTCGGTCGCTGACAGGTGATCGTATTATACAATTGATCTGGGCGTATGATTGTCGCTCGTCTATCTTCATGTTAGAAACAGGATGCTATGCTAATATTTCAAAATCTAAACATCACTCAATCAATGTGATTATATTGATTGGTATTATTTATCTACCTTCGAAACAAAAGTCTTTTCTACTTTTTCTTTCATTTGAATGTGTCTCAATCTTCGAGCGATGGGAGGATACTAGGCCAGTGGGAGAGGAACATAAGGGTGAGTTTGATATGCAGCTCTGTTACTCACTAAAATAAACGTAGATTTAATAGTTGCTTCACGCTGATTTTCGATCAGAGCATGATACTATACAAGTCAAGTGAGTACAGTTAGAAAGGTATAACAATAAGATAAACATTTGAATTGGAGATGACACCTAACTATTTAAAAGTACCGTCACCCAGTAACCTGCAAGGTCATGTTTAACAAGAGAGAAGAAAGTTAGCTCGAAACTTTTATCGCAACTTTTATATGCGGATCTGAATATCATTACGATATTCCCACGGCTTTGTAACAGTGGATCATTTAGTTGTAATACAAATTTGAATATGAATCAAATTAATTGTGTAAATACTGTGTTGTGTTTTTTTTTACTCATCGTTACTTGAGAAGTTGTAACAGTGACCTACTAGTTGTAAATCGTAAGCTGAAATAAATTTTTTATTTTGTTAAATAGGATGTTGCCGGAAAAGGTTGTTTTTTTAAAACGTATTCCCACATAATATAAACAAAACCTATACCACATTGAACAGATTTCAGACGTTATTCTTTCCACCGTCGGCTTCTCGACTGAGAATATTTGCATGTTAATCTTAACGAGTTGATGTTTCGGTGATTTCTCAGTACATTCTGCATGGTCCGTTAAGTTCCGTTTACGAGTCTACTGAGACCTCTTAGAATTTGTTCCTTCGTGCAAATAGGGTTTATGCCTTTTCGGAAACATTAATCTGTGGAGTTTTCGTTTAAAATAGCTCACCTCAAGAGATTCCCGCGTAAATTAAGAATGAGTTTGTCGTCACGGTGCTTTACCGGATTGGCTGCTAAATTAATGATCGCGGTGTGTAGATTTTGAATCGTTTGTGTTCAATTAATAAACAAATATGTGGCTTTTAGACACAATAATGCTATTGCGAAGAAATTTTGAAATTTTGGGAGTTTGAATAGATATGTATATGTATGTATGGACTATTGGATGTATGAAAGGAAATTGTGATGAATAGATATATATTTTACCTTTTTTCGCAAAAGAGTGAACAGATTTATATGAAGCTTTCAATCTAAAGAATACCGTGGATAAAGTCGCTGGAAAAGCGAATTCGTAACATTTTTTAAAAATATAATTTCGTCATTTCTTATTTAATGTTTCTGTAGATGTTGCATAATATACAAAACCACAATTTTATATGAACTTTTTATATTTCGCAATCAAAGATAAAAAAAATTAAACTATAAAATAACGAGGCGGGGTCGGAGTTCAAACTCGCTTGTGACACTTAATTATTCATTCGGTTACCTGAGGTTATGTAAATAGTGTCCTGTCCGTGTTTCATCAGGCCCCGTTGTAAGAATGTGTCACTTTTACAGTGGGTGTTATTGTTCTAGTCGCGAACGTTGCTACTGTCATAATTTTAGAATTATACGTTCATTTACGCGTAGGTAATGCATCTGTATGCGCCTGCGCATCTAATTTAAATTGAGAATAACTTGAATAGTTTACAAATATTACATAGACCATTTAGCCACAGCAAACTATGATTTCTTGTTGCGATACCTTTCATTACAATTTTTTAATTGTGATTCCGTTACACGTTCCTAATACAACGGGGAGTTGATTAACTTTTACTGTAGAAATCATGATCCCTTGAGTGAATAGGTCTCAATGTTTATTAAAAGGCTCTCGTCCCGTAATACCTTAAGGACTTGTGTAATTTTTATTTTATAGTAATCTGTGTGTGTGTTTTTATATAAACTTTATACTAACAAACATTTTAAATTAAATAACTAATAAACTGTATTAAAATAAAGTTCAATTAAAGTTTTAATTTTGGTTTCGTAGTTTTATAAAATGCCTCTAGAGGTCGGATTTTAAATACTTTTAATACATTTAAAAATAACATTTTTTAATTTAGTTTGTTAGCTTTATGAAATCATACTTAAACTTTCACAATGACTATAATAGTTTAAAAAATACGTTATACAAGAATATATGTAATGTGTTTTTGCAAACCATGTATATGTACTTCCCGGGTTCGTCTATAGTTGGTATAGTCCGTGCGGACGCAGTCGCGAGCAACAACTAGTTTACATAAAAAATGATTATTATAATATTAAAGAAAGTGACATGTTATTTATGTAATGTAATATATTTTATTCATTTGATAAGTATTAAAAATAATTACACTTATTTTTAATTATAATTAATTTATATATATTTTTTATCTATAATCGTTTTATTTTGCTCTTTTTTATTATTATATTAAATATTTATAAAAGACAAGACAATTTTCTAATAAGTTTACAGATTATTGTTTTAAGGCATTATAGAATCACATTTGATAAACTTTTAATTAAATGCTAAGTAAGACATTAATAATCACGTAATAAAAAAAACCGCAATAACTTTTATATACACACAGATAAATCTTAAATAAAGAAAAACTATCATTACATCAAATTAATTCTCTTAAAGATCATTTAACATAATTATATATTATATAGCTTTGAAAAATGACGATAGTTCAACTTAAATTGGCTGGACGTCTATGTTTGAACCCTTTTTAATATTTTATCAACTGTTGAACCCTTTTTAATACTCTATGAACTGTTGTTCCATTTCCCTAATCCACTTACATTCAGGGTGATCTCGTCATCTCAGCCCGCAGTCACTTGTCCTTCACAACTGGTAATGCCCAAAACCTTGACTTTCACCATCAGCTGATTTTATAACTCGTTCGTCTTGTGATCATCCGTTTTTTTATTGTTTTCGTTGAACGTTTTTAATCTATTGATGTTATCGTTTGAATATAAACTTAAGAAGTTTACTTTGCGTTATATTCCAGGGTACACTTTTATGTGAATCTAAAGTTTCGCAACATTCAAGAATTTTTAGTGGATCGAAATGTATGGCACGTGTTATGTTAAATTTCATTTAAAAAGACTACTGGGCTACTCTTCTCAGCAGAGCAGCATTCTGAGCTGGTGGCTTACTCACGGACTGACTACACTGACCTTTTTTATTACAATAATTGACGATTCGAAAGTGCGTGTAAATGCCTACTTGAATAAAGATATTTAGAATCTGAATTTGAATTTGCAGCAAGTACGATAATGGGAGATGCTCGAAATCAGAGTTGATATATACTGTAATATATATGGAGTTTAAATAGTTTTATTTTAATGTGTATTACTCATTTATAAATGTAAACAACGTTTATCTTTACAGTCAGTACAGTGTTGTGATAGAAAATATCAGTCTCTTGTAATGTCGTGAGGTTAAGGAGAAAGTGGCGCCTCCGAGGGCCATGTGAGCTTTGTACTGCACAATGTTGGAAAATTATTATTAATAGCGTGTACCGACGGACCGACTACGGCTTCTCCCTTCATATATAGATTGATAGATCGGACACGTGATAGTTTAACTTCTATCATATTAATAGAATTGTCATAACTACCTTATATATCTTCCAGTTTACATTAGTAAATAGTATGTTATTTTATATTTAGTATATAATGAAATTACGTTAGAATCACAGTAACACGTGAACGGTAAATAAATTATCTATAGCAAAACAGTCGATACGTTATTTATTAGACGGCAGTATCTGTCGTGGGAGAGAGTAAATAGATAACACTAACCGTTGGTTGTTATATCACTTATTCCCATAGATCCCTAACGGGATAACTTCGTTGTACTATATTATTATGTTATGGTATCCTACACCATGAATTAACTTTTGCAAAATGATTTTTTTATTGTTTTTGCATTACTAAATAGATTTAAATTCGAAACGAATTAGGCAGTACCGACACCATAGCTCAGTTAGTATCAAGATGAAGATTGACATCCAAAGTCCCAAGTTCTATATGTATAAAAAAAGTTGTTAAAAATTATTTACAATATTTAAATCTAGTTAAATCCCCTTACTATGTTTATTTGTAAAATTGTTTGGTTAAAATTATTGAGGACGAAATTTCGAAACACAATGTCTCAGCGTGACCTCTCAATAACTAATCTCTAATAATAGTTCTTCAGGTAAGATTACGTATCGCTATTGGAAAGCATATTTATTACCTATGTCAAATAAGATTGAGTGCAAATGTACGTAGAATATTAGACAAAGAGATTTCGGATGTATTAGTCATTATTAAATATCGTTCTCTTAACAAACGGACGGAATATCTCTGACTTCACTCGAGAAATCAATAAAACTCTAGTTTAAAATAACATCCCCGACCTTCATTTGGTCAATAAAATAAACATAAAAAAAGTATGCAAAATTAAATTTAATGTTAACATTAGAAATTAAAAAAATACATAAAATAACCATTAAAATTTTATAGAGAGTGGAAGAAAGTATATTTTATTGACCAAGAAAATTGCGAATAGTAATGATCGTAGTCAAGCAAATTAAAAATGTTGCCAAACGAATAAATTTCATTTGACTAATTATAATTAGTGTATGTGGCGTTTATAGTGGGATCAGAGGTCTTAAAGGTGTTAAATAATCCTTTACACAATCCGAGATAGGAATCAAACTGGCGCCGAACGTTATCGCAATTACATGGACGTTTGTGACGAAACCGAGGATATAGACCCTTTGTTAGTATTTATTTAGATGATTTAGTTCATAAGCATTATTATTATTATTATTATTATTACTTCACGCGATAACTAAATGATTATATTTATTTATTATCATATGACCCAACCGTCAAGGACAAAATTTATATCATTTGCACTTATTTATACGTTATCATCATTCATTAAGGAAAATGAGTTTATAAAATTATTATTTCCCTTTACGATATTGATAATGAATATCAATATTTGCTTATTTTAAATCATGACTGCGCCATGACCGATGTCAAGCTGTCAAGAACAAAGGGACCGCTTAGTTAAATTTTTACACACACACATACATTATTCTACGTTAATATAGTGATGCTTTAAAATACGTGACAAATGTTATTTGTTTTCATTAAAAGAAAAGCAATCGGAATCACTAAAATTATAAATACAGTTAAGTTAAACAGTTAACTATGAAATGCAATTGGATTATTCGCTCAATTTTTGGTCAGTTACATAGTTAATGGTATCTCGTCTATGATTCATGACCTCTCCGTTAAGTGTGAGGGGGGAGAGGGGGTTTGGAGTGACAGAGCGTGACTGAAGCGTCTTGCGACACGCAATCCAACCACACGTGGCCACCAAGGTCGTCAGGATTAAACTCCGTATTGTTGTCTGCAACTCGCTGACAGTTTAACGAAGGCTTTGTCTTGTAAAACGTCAGCTTTAATCACATACAGAAGCTTAACTGACGGTTTTAATGGTCCCGTAATAAATTTGCGAGACTTTGAACATTATGTATAATTTATATGAGCAGCTTGTGATGGATTTAATCAATGAACTGAAATCTAAGCTTCTATCTTAATTTATTGGTTGATTAACACTGGGATATCATATTGGTCGATAGTTTTTCTATCAGGATCCGTATTTTACAATAATGTTAAAATTAATCTAAAGATTACTATTATTATGTATAAATGTTGTTCTAGATGACGATGAAGAGATCGGAGGTCTATCGGAAGGCTCGGAGACGTCGGAGGGCGGACGAGCGGACACGGACGACGAGGGGATAGAGAGAGACTCGGAGCCCGCGCCCAGGAGACGACGCGTGCGAAGGTTCATGCTCAAGGATGTAATTGAGGTAGGAGTTTTATAATGGCGTCCATTTTTTTAATGCATCTTTCTTTTTTCCTCTCGTCAAGAACTTGAATCACTCGGGTAAATGGAACATTATAACGTTAACTATTATTTCAGATGACCAACTATTTATTGCGTAAATTAAATTTATTGTTTTGTAATTCGATTTGCATGCTATAGAGCAATGACCGCGTAAAATTAAAAAAACGGTTGTACATTATTTTTACAAAAAACACTGACTTTTATAACTAACGATTTATCACAGCTATAGCATAGCATTCACCGGTAAAGGGATGAGGTAGTTGGTATATTTCAAGGACACACTCTTTCACTTTGGAGAGGACTACCATTCTTATCTGAACGAAATATCAGCAAAGAAACACACATTCCTGGGAAAGTCACTTTATAATCGAACCCGATTAACTGGCTTTTAGGTAAAAACAAAATATGTATATTAATATTATGTTAAACAATTTTAAAAACAGTCGGATATTTTTTGGGTAATGGCTGTCACCGAAACATTAAGTTGGTTCCGATCTAATGATTTTTGATAATTTTAAATATAGTGCACTCGTTTCGATTGCCCAACGTGATGCTGACACATGGGTCAATACCACGGGTTGCATCATGTTATTATATAACTTTCACTGCACGCGACCCAAGGGATCATCTGGTTTATAGTCAATAAATGGATTTCCTTGTTAAGTTGTTGATTATAATTTTACGATTATTGATAACGCCGGTACTATTTACATAGCTCTCAGTCGGCTATCTCGCAGTGAACGGGTGAAAGTATATATATTTTAAATTTTAAAATGTTTTATATCGCTCTGAATGTTTTTAATTTGATAAATTTGCATAATTATTTACTTACACTTAACATTTCTTCCAAAAAAAAAAAAAACATTTTTGTAAATATTCTTATAGCTTTTAAATGAACATATAGTTATACTTTCTATCTAAAATGATTAGACAAATGATATCTTCTAATTTTGTGGTTTTGTTTTCAAACCAATTTTTTTTCTATATAATGTAGGTATACTATACTTCATACACCAACACTTATTATATTAAATATTTATAATGTAAATGGACAGTGATAATTCAAATTTCTTGTTATTAACCATCGACCCCAGACATGACCATTTATAATATAATATTATTTAACAGTAGATTATATCTGCGGCGTTTGTAACAGATCCATTTATGGGATCTTAATTCGTCGTCGGTCGTGCGGGTAATCCGTTATCTCATGGTTGTATTGCAAGTAATTCGTTTTTTTTCCGTAGGCGTCGCTAACGTGCGAAAATTTAGGATGTTATATTTATATTTTGTGCGGAATATTTATATTAGGCATACACATATAATTATAATAATAGAGTATCTTAACACTAAAGTGATCTCCGCCAGGTATTTATGTTAGAAAGAAAGAATATTCTTATAAGGTTAAGTTATATAAAGAGGTGTGTAAATTATTTGTTTAAATTGTTTTTGTATGTTGCCTTATGTCAATAATAATAGACTTCAAACAACCCTGTTTCATCTGTATTGTTCATCTCAATTTCGTTTTGAATCTTTTTATGAATATATAAATTGTCGTAATTAAAATTTTCAGTGTATTTTTCATATTAAGTCGTATAATTTATATTGAAGGAATTAATTAATTAAATTAATAAAACTCTGTGAAGCCGCGAGGAATCAATATTATCTCTATTTAATTTATCGTACATTATTTCTCATTTATGGTGTTTTATACAGATTTTGTTTTTATTCTGGAAAATATTTCGTATGCTTAGAAATATCTAAATAATATGTTCTAAAGATAACCTTTGAGCAGCACAGAGCGTACTTACCGAGAATTAGTTGACGAGCTGCTGACAAGAAATTCTCAGTACTCTTACACTGAAGATGCCTTAAATTTAATATTTCTCGGTAGCTAATGCGTTTAGGAACTGGAGTAGTTGTTTTTACAGTTATATTCGGCAAATAAATAATAATCTTACATTTTGTTAAAATTGTATTGAGATATTTGTAAGATTGAAACAAAGAAAAATTCTTTTTATCAGACATCAAAGCTTTGACGTCAAAGATATTTTGATATAAATAGCTCCAGATTACGGTAAAGGCGATAAGGGTTTTTAAATTTATAACATTTTACGGGCACTCCCATAAGGTGTTATATTTAATTGACAGATGTAAAAGCATGAATAGAAGGTAATAGTGAACATGACTAGAGCATGTAAACTGTTTGAAGCAAACATTAAGTATGAAGAACTTTACAAAAAACATGAACTGATAAATTCGATACGGCTTGGAATAATTTTTTAAAACCAATAAAATTTTAATCATATGTAGATTGTCAAAGTATTAAACCACCCAATAGATTAGTAATAAAATATTATCTGGGGGATCAGTGCTGCACGTGGCACTGCGGCGGCGGCGGGCGCGGCGCCCGTGAGGCCGCGGCGGCGCACTACCGCGCGGTGTGCCGGGCGCTGGTCGCCGAGGCGCTGGAGCTGGCGTCCTTCCTGGCCAGGGTGAGGGTCACCGGAGCCAGGGATCTGGGAGCCGCTGAGGACTCCGCCACGCATCTCGACACGCTGCAGTTCTCTGATTGGGTCAGTTTTTTTTTACTTTACCTGTATCAGTTGTATGTTTAATTTTAATTTAAGACTTTAACTTCATAGGGTTGAGTGTACGCATATGTAATGAAGCTCCACAAAAAATCTTAGACCTTTCTTTTCTTATTTTTAAAACTAAAATCAAAAGAATATTATTAAATTAATCTTATTGTATAACGTTCCAGAGTTTTTAGTAAATCGTAATGTAGGGTATTATTAGGGACTCATTTGTAGGGTAGATGTTATAATGTATGCTTCAAACATTGTTAAATTCCATTTAAAAAGAGCAACTGTTGGGTTTCTGGGCGGCTCTTCTCAGCAGAGCAGTATTCCGAGCCGGTGATAGCCTGCTCACGGACTGATTACACTGACTTTTTTACCTGCTTCAATAAAGATATTTTAAATTTGAATATATATGTATTCTAATTTGATTTTTTTTGGGACATTGTTGTTTTTATTCGGGACATATTGTGCAGTTCTTCTAGTTGGTTTTACTTTATTTTCTACAGTACCTACAATTGCCCTTAACTCGTTACTTTTTTAAACGTGTATTACATATCTACAAGTTTAATATTATTTTAATGTTTAATTTATAACTCATTCTGCTATTCGGATTTCTAAATATTCATACACACCTAAATCGTGGGAAGCTGTGTTCTGTCAAAAGGCATTTAGTACATGATAATTAATTTTGTTATATTGTCAGTGCAACAGCGCAGACAAACTACATATATATATTAGTAATAGATGCCTGACTACTGCGTGCTTTAGTGGGCGGAATGAATACGAGTTGAATATCTTTGATGAAATGACTACTACATATCATATCATACGATTTTCTTACTTTATTTTATTCGAATTAACTTTAGAATATAAGTAGGAAGCTTTAGAAGTATTATGATTGATTGACTGATTGATGATTATTAAATGTTTGTATTTATTAATATGTGAGTTTTCATTTATTTTTATAATATATTTTTAAATTTAAAATATATTTAAACTTAAAATAAAATCATAATAAAGAAATCACTGTGTGTGCGTTTTTTTAATTACACATGTAATAGTTGAAAGTATCTTGAAATACTAATAATATAACAAAATCAAGGATAAAGTTTTAAATAAGGAAATAAAATAGCTTAAAATACTAAAAATATAACAAAATCAAGAATAAAGTTTTAAAGAAGGAAATAAAATAGCTTAAAATACTAATAATATAACAAAATCAAGGATAAAGTTTTAAATAAGGAAATAAAATAGTTTAAAATACTAAAAATATAACAAAATCAAGGATAAAGTTTTAAATAAGGAAATAAAATAGCTTAAAATACTAATAATATAACAAAATCAAGAATAAAGTTTTAAAGAAGGAAATAAAATAGCTTAAAATACTAATAATATAACAAAATCAAGGATAAAGTTTTAAATAAGGAAATAAAATAGCTTAAAATACTAAAAATATAACAAAATCAAGGATAAAGTTTTAACTAAGGAAATAAAATAGCTTAAAATACTAAAAATATAACAAAATCAAGAATAAAGTTTTAAAGAAGGAAATAAAATAGCTTAAAATACTAATAATATAACAAAATCAAGGATAAAGTTTTAAATAAGGAAATAAAATAGTTTAAAATACTAAAAATATAACAAAATCAGGGATAAAATTAAAATAAGGAAATAAAATAGCTTAAATTACTAATAATATAACAAAATCAAGGATAAAGTTTTAAATAAGGAAATAAAATAGCTTAAAATACTAAAAATATAACAAAATCAAGGATAAAGTTTTAAATAAGGAAATAAAATAGCTTAAAATACTAATAATATAACAAAATCAAGGATAAAGTTTTAAATAAGGAAATAAAATAGCTTAAAATACTAAAAATATAACAAAATCAAGGATAAAGTTTTAAATAAGGAAATAAAATAGTTTAAAATACTAAAAATATAACAAAATCAAGGATAAAATTAAAATAAGGAAATAAAATAGCTTAAAATACTAATAATATAACAAAATCAAGGATAAATTTTTAAATAAGGAAATAAAATAGCTTAAAATACTAATAATATAACAAAATCAAGGATAAAGTTTTAACTAAGGAAATAAAATAGCTTAAAATACTAATAATATAACAAAATCAAGGATAAAGTTTTAACTAAGGAAATAAAATAGCTTAAAATACTAAAAATATAACAAAATCAAGAATAAAGTTTTAAAGAAGGAAATAAAATAGCTTAAAATACTAATAATATAACAAAATCAAGGATAAAGTTTTAAATAAGGAAATAAAATAATTTAAAATACTAAAAATATAACAAAATCAGGGATAAAATTAAAATAAGGAAATAAAATAGCTTAAAATACTAATAATATAACAAAATCAAGGATAAAGTTTTAAATAAGGAAATAAAATAGCTTAAAATACTAAAAATATAACAAAATCAAGGATAAAGTTTTAAATAAGGAAATAAAATAGCTTAAAATACTAAAAATATAACAAAATCAAGGATAAAGTTTTAACTAAGGAAATAAAATAGCTTAAAATACTAAAAATATAACAAAATCAAGAATAAAGTTTTAAAGAAGGAAATAAAATAGCTTAAAATACTAATAATATAACAAAATCAAGGATAAAGTTTTAAATAAGGAAATAAAATAGTTTAAAATACTAAAAATATAACAAAATCAGGGATAAAATTAAAATAAGGAAATAAAATAGCTTAAATTACTAATAATATAACAAAATCAAGGATAAAGTTTTAAATAAGGAAATAAAATAGCTTAAAATACTAAAAATATAACAAAATCAAGGATAAAGTTTTAAATAAGGAAATAAAATAGCTTAAAATACTAATAATATAACAAAATCAAGGATAAAGTTTTAAATAAGGAAATAAAATAGCTTAAAATACTAAAAATATAACAAAATCAAGGATAAAGTTTTAAATAAGGAAATAAAATAGTTTAAAATACTAAAAATATAACAAAATCAAGGATAAAATTAAAATAAGGAAATAAAATAGCTTAAAATACTAATAATATAACAAAATCAAGGATAAATTTTTAAATAAGGAAATAAAATAGCTTAAAATACTAATAATATAACAAAATCAAGGATAAAGTTTTAACTAAGGAAATAAAATAGCTTAAAATACTAATAATATAACAAAATCAAGGATAAAGTTTTAACTAAGGAAATAAAATAGCTTAAAATACTAAAAATATAACAAAATCAAGAATAAAGTTTTAAAGAAGGAAATAAAATAGCTTAAAATACTAATAATATAACAAAATCAAGGATAAAGTTTTAAATAAGGAAATAAAATAATTTAAAATACTAAAAATATAACAAAATCAGGGATAAAATTAAAATAAGGAAATAAAATAGCTTAAAATACTAATAATATAACAAAATCAAGGATAAAGTTTTAAATAAGGAAATAAAATAGCTTAAAATACTAAAAATATAACAAAATCAAGGATAAAGTTTTAAATAAGGAAATAAAATAGCTTAAAATACTAATAATATAACAAAATCAAGGATAAAGTTTTAAATAAGGAAATAAAATAGCTTAAAATACTAATAATATAACAAAATCAAGAATAAAGTTTTAAATAAGGAAATAAAATAGCTTAAAATACTAAAAATATAACAAAATCAAGTATACAATTTTAAATAAGGAAATAAAATAAAAGATTTTATTTTATATTATATTTATAGAGCGTTAATTGTTCATTCCCGATATCTTTAAATCCTTACATACAGATATATAATGTTATTAATCTTATAAGATATTAAATATTTTGCAAGAACTTTAATAGGTATGGTATAATGTTCCGTAAGTATTTCGGACGCGGGGCGGACTTCATTTTAATTAATATTAATGGCGGCATGCCCTCTAGGAATTTCGCTTTGAATTAATTAGATTATGTGCGTGTGAACCACCTGTGTTGAGCTTTAATAAATATATTATAAGAGAATAAAAGAATATACCCTCAGAAAAAAGTTATAAATACAGTGCGTCAACCATATTGACGGTCAATTACCATCTTGTTCTTGGGTAAAAGTGTGTATGGCAGTGGTCACGTAAGCCATTTTTATTTCATTTTGCTATTGTGTTTTAAAAAGAGTAATCGTTACGTTGTTATTTTGGTTGGGACTTGATGATTATTGTTAATTCGATTACTTAGTTAATTTTATAATTTTGTTAAATATTAATAAATTGTAATCTTTGTTCAATTCGTTATTTTTTTAAGTGTTTGCCACTTCTGATTCTTATAATATATATATCCAGTCCAAACCAAGCTGGACCAGCTTAAACCAGTTTAAGCTGGTTTTGGCTAACTTTTTTTCCATTTTAAAGCATCTAATCTGTTATATAATAATCTCCACAGTAGGTACTTGATATTAATTAGTTGCTCAACACTTGATCACGATTCTGGTAGCTAATATTGTAAGGTCATGTTGGTGGCGAGTGACGCGTGAGATAGGTCTCGATCACATCACCACACCGCACCGCACCACACCAAACCACACCACAAGCTCCCGAACTCACCTACATATTACCACCATGACTAATACGTGTTTTAATAAAGTAAGATCGCAATGTTATGTCTAGGGTAGATAGGTAATTATGTCATTTTATTAATCACACATACGTTATGTGCCTGGTTTTTCCTAATAATTTGGAAACTTATATACCGATATAGGGGTGTGCGTAAATGAAGTATTTATAAACAAATTATGATATTACTTTTCTTTATTATAGTCGAACCGAAGAATATGGAGAGCTTTGCAAGTATGTATTTTGAGACAGCAGTAGTAGTTATCTTTGATTTTTATAGTAATTTATGTTGCATATTTTGGCATCAAACATGAATTTGTAATAATAATAAACATGTCCTAGGGACGGAGCTATTTATACGACAATAGAATTAATAGATTTATGTGTTTGCGTTACGAATTTGTAATATTTTATATTATTTTATTTCCTTTCGATTATAAATAGCAACGCGATGGAGTGATTAATTGCTATTAAATGATTCCAGGCGCGGTTCTGGATGCAGGTGATCGGGGAGTTGCGGATGGGTGTCAAGATGAAGAAGGTGAATTACTCGCGGACTCCGATAGAATACGAATTGACTCCATACGAGATCCTCATGGACGATATAAGGTCCAGGAGGTACACCTTGAGGAAAGTTGATGGAGCGATACCGCAGAAGTAAGTAACGTTTATAATAACTCTAACTAATTGATAGTTTTTATGTGTCATTTATATATTTGATATTATCTAAGAGTTATTGGAGAAAATAGATTTAAAAGTTTTATAAAATTATTTAGTTTTATTGGTTTTAGGTTATTTCTATGTATCAACATTTTATATTCCTATAATTAAAAAATTAAAAAAATGATAATAAAAGTTAGAATAGTAAAATAAACATCGCTTTTTGAAAAATTATAAACTTCAAATACTATAATAAACTATCAATAAAATCAAATTTTGTGCGTGGTTATTAATGGTAATATCAGAATTATTGATCCCAGAATGAATTTGTGTCCCAGTATTAATATTATTTAACTCAGAGATACTTCACTTCCAAGACTCAAAGATAAATTGTTAGTAAAATAATATAAGGTTTTCTGTATCTTATTCCTGTTATTATTATTGTTTCAGTGTGAAGAAAGACGCGCACGCTATGATACTCGAATTTATAAGAAGTAGACCTCCACTTAAGAAGGTAAGATCATTTATATTATATACTAGCTTATTACCTCCTACTTCGCTGGGCACACTATTAATTTGGATGTGAACTTGGGTTGCTATGGTAACCTTTGTCATATTATCCGTTGTCATCGTAACCGTTGCTATAGTAACTTTTACCCCCGCGTTAAGTTTATAGCTCCTACAGGTTTAAAACTTGACGAAATGCAAATTTGAAATCCGTTGGGATAGTAATCCGTAAAATCCGTTCTTAGTAGACGTCTACGTCACAAAAGAAGTAACTATGTAAAATTGTAAGTTAATCGGACAGATAGGATAGGATAATTCGGAAATTTCGTGATGAGTCAGTGAGTGGTAAATCGCTTATATGTATATATATATAGATAAGATATATCGATAATATATTATCGATTGATTGCTAATTGTCGATTTTCTATCCTTAATAAGGCCTACAAAAAATATTTCTTATAATAAATAAATACCAACAATAAAGCCTTTGTAAAATTCAAAACCTTCATTATTTCCATTATTTGACAGAATACTAAAAACTTATCAATGTTGTTAGTATACTGTACTTATTTTAAATTAACTGCTAAGTTCCTGGCGGCTCTCAGCAGACCAGCATTCCGAATGATCGCTTACTTACGGGCTGACCACTGACTTTTTTAATCTAAATTCATTCAAGGTTGCGTGAAAATGCATACTTGAATAAAGAAATTTTCAATTTGGAACACCTTGTTACGACTAAGACAGTTACCTCCCCGTCTCCCTCCAGGCTTCGGAGCGCAAGCTGGCGCCCGCGCGTCGCGAGGTGACCCCCCGGGAGCAGCTGCTCGCCTCCATACAGGTGGGGCGGCCGCTGCGACCCACGCCGTACTCCTGGAGGTTATGTGAGTTCATTTTATTATACCTCACGTGTAGACCTGTCTTTATGTTAATTTAATTCTATTCCTCATTGTGTAGGGCTGCCTTTATATTTTTTTGTTTTTTTTTTATTATATTCCTTATTAATATATCTGGCACGTCTAGTGCTATCTTTATGATCCGAGGACGTTTTTTTTTTTTTGCGAACTTTAATGCGTTTTTCTTTATATAAACAGGCACTTTCTATAGGAAAATTTATATTTGCGCCTTCGAAATTAGTCATAGCAAATCCTAACAAATATATATTTGCTCAAAACTCTAGTTTAAAGAAGTAGTTTTACTAATTATTTATACTAGTCTCATCTTTGTAACCCTTGTTCCAGATTCCCAATCCTTTTCCTATCGCATTCCCGAAATTATAACATCTCGTATATTCTGAATTATAAGGAGTATAAATTAAATGTGTAATATATTGATGTAAATTTCTGCATCACTTTTAAGCACAAATGAATTTTGTTTGAAATTTTAAATAAATGTATTACAGGGGACTTGTGTTGTTGCTAATTATTTCTGACATGCGCTTAAGAGTATACTGAAGTAGATTTTGAAACAAGTTACTATCGCGTGTAACAAATAAGACAATTAACAATTTTCTTTGAAGTTTTAATATGCGCAGTTTGTACAATGTTCAATTATTTATTTATTTATTTATTTTCCACTTGGAATCCATACCTTGATCACTTGATCACTTGTGTACGGCAAATGGAAGTGACAGGAGGGTCTATTTTGATATCGTATGTATCGAAATAAGCCCTTCTGTAAAGACTCTCTCCAACTTAAAATAAGGCTACGACGGTTCCAAAGGGTTCTGGTCTTAGAAGAACCACACAACACACTCAGCCGGGTTTTTTTTAATTGTGATCACTGTTTCACAAACGTTAATACATTTAGTGTGCAATGTACGAACAACTAGAACAACAATTATTATGTTTTAATGATATTTCAATAGATCGAGTTAGATTTTTAACAGAATTTATTGTTGAAAAACTCAAAATATAATATTGGAGGGGACAAGACGAAGTCGCTCACAATATTTAATAAAAAAAGTTAATTTAATAATTATTATACTTGTCATAATACAAATCAATTTTGACGAATATTTTTCTATCTTTGGGAACATTATTCTCTCCTTAAGTAAGATAATAAATCATTTATTTACTGTACAAAACTAAATCGTAGTATGTAAAATAAAAATTTAAATGTTTTTTGACATATATAAATTGCGTAATCGTAATCTCAACTATTCTCTCGTTTTGATCTTCACACATCATAAGGCTGTGCGTGTGTGAGTTTGTGTGTGTGTGTGTGTGTGCTTTGTGTTGCATCACTCGGTATACTTTCAAAACGAACAATAACAGTTATTTATGTACACTAATAAAACCTTAAAAGACCTTCCTTTCATTGTAACGTTATATGAAGGATGGGGAATATTTCGCAATGCGTTTTTATTTTACATACGTTTCACTTACAGCTTGAGTCTCTTTACCATAAATATAATAAAAATGTGATAAATTAATATGTTTAAAACATTATTAATCTAGTGGCTAAATATGTTTAAATGCCAAGGTCTGGAGTAAATAATTTGTTTTGAAGTAATGATAATTGTATTTTATATCTTATTCTAAGATAAATGATCCTTTTAGCAATAAATTTATCTACATTTCGTAAATAGATATCAGAGAACTAAATCACCTTATTTTCATATCTACACCTGGATAGATAAAGGGACTGCCTAAGATACCCTACATACAGTATATTTATATATATATATATTAGACTGGTTCAAAAAAAGTGACTATTTTTTTTTTTTTGAAACAATTTCATTTATACCTTCGAGGAGGTGTAGAAAGATGCCTGTTAAAAGGAGAGCTCTTAATATTAATATTTAGAGGTCGCTCATCGCAGATTTCTATTTCCCATTGAAATAACATTGGAAATTTTTTTTTTAAACTTTGGAATTTTATATTTCGGTCTAGAAGCAAAATGCCGAGATGAGCGATATGTATTTTTATAGAAAATTTGTTGCTCTACAATAAAGGTTTCTTATCATTTTTCGACAAATTCACTCCTTCAAAAGTTATTCAAGGTTAAAGTTTAATTTAAAGTAAATTCAAGTTTTTTTTCTTGATTTCTGACAAAATGTTACAACTTATCACTTAAAATCATAAAATCATTCATGAAAATTTAATGAATGATTATCTAAAGAAAAGTAGAGCCAGTTTAAAATTCTAGATTTAGAAATCACCTACTCTTCCACTTTTTTTACAGTAACAACAGCACTATGTTTTAATGTCAACTTGAGTTGGTTATGCTGATACAAGAACACAGACATAACTTCTCCATTGGTCGGAAGTTTACGTCCAGTGAAATTATCACTCAATTCACCAATTAAATATACTTTCTTTTCCATAATATTAATAGTAAAATTTTAAACTACTCAAAACGAAAATTATAAATTTCTATTAATTGAAATCTTAAACAATAACATACGAGTCGGAATTTAAAAGAAAACTTCTCAGCAACTTAAAACGATAACGAACAAAGTAATAACATGCTTCATTTTTGGTCCACCGATAAGAAAGTGACCGATATTCTCCATAAACTACTGTTGGTAACTGTTTCAAAAAAATTTTACCATTGAAAGTGGAATTAATATGAATTAACATGGAACTAAACTTCAATTGGGGTTATTTATGATTTTAACTAGAGATTTCTAAATCTAGAATTTTAAACTGGCTCTACTTTTCTTTAGATAATCATTCATTAAATTTTATGATTTTAAGTGATAAGTTTTAACATTTTGTCAGAAATCAAGAAAAAAAACTTGAATTTACTTTAAATTAAACTTTAACCTTGAATAACTTTTGAAGGAGTGAATTTGTCGAAAAATGATAAGAAACCTTTATTGTAGAGCAACAAATTTTCTATAAAAATACATATCGCTCATCTCGGCATTTTGCTTCTAGACCGAAATATAAAATTCCAAAGTTTAAAATTTTTTTTTCCAATGTTATTTCAATGGGAAATAGAAATCTGCGATGAGCGACCTCTAAATATTAATATTAAGAGCTCTCCTTTTAACAGGCATCTTTCTACACCTCCTCGAAGGTATAAATGAAATTGTTTCAAAAAAAAAAAATAGTCACTTTTTTTGAACCAGTCTAATATATATATATATATATATAATGCTATGAAATAATCTTTTTCCATAACTGTGGAGTAAAAATAAAGATAAATTTAGCAATTAGTTCAATACCTGTAGCTTTGTAGTATTAAATTCCTTCGGGATCCTCACTCATGAGTTCGTAGCATGGCGGAACCGCTTCGTTCGCTTCCGCTTGGTTACTCCTCAAATATATCATCATCATCATCTTCTTGCCCTTATCCAAATATTGGGGTCGGCGTCGTACTTTCTCCTTTCATATTCTCCTGTCACTCCTTTCTTCTCCATATCGTCTTTCACTCAATCCATCCACCTTTTCTTCGGCCGTCCTCTACCTGTCCATCCCTCCACTACCATATCCAGCACTCTTTTGGTTACATGCCTTCCTTAAATACATATAATATTTTTTATATGATCTTGATATATATATTTTTGATAGGGTAAACTAAAATAGAATTTTATTTAAATATTAAAATAAATGTACAATTAAATTGTACTTCCAAAGCTTCTATGCATGCTAAAATGAATTTGTGTCTTCCATTGTGACATTTCAACTTGTGAATTTTAAATGACAATACTTACCGTCTTTTCTATGTGAATGCAAATTTGATGTCGTTTTTTCTTGCAATTATTTCATTTTTATAAAAACTGGATCAGCGCCATACAATCATAACAAAATAGGTCGCTTTAAACACACGAGCGGTTTTGTACATTAAAATAATTATATATATATATATAAAATGTACGATAGAAGTTTGAGAAACGCAGACATAGCAATATTGTTTTATATTGTCTCGAAACACCTTAAGCATTTGAATTTTTAAATAATATAGAAAGACACGGTAGCTCATTTGTTAGAGCGACGGGAACGGCATTCCAGAGGTAGCGGCTTCAAGTCCTGCGTCCGATGAACATCATTCTGTACCTATTATTTCAAATTTTAATTGAGTATTATTTTTATGAAAATATGTTTTATATTGTTATATGTATTTTGATTAAATATGTATTCACTTTAATTGTTATTGTAACTATTTCAATGTACAATGGAACACTAGTTAGCGGATTCGCCCGTGCACTACTATATAAAGTTCATACAATATATATATAGATACATGCATACATATAAATAATATAAGTCGCAAATAATATTTGGGTAGTCATATATTCTTAATTTTCACTAATATCTATCAACCATTTAGGAGTTATAAAAAGGCCGACCAAAGTATGGAAAATGTGTAAAGCCATGAAGAGAAGTGTGAAGTCATGAAGAGACATTATTCATAAAATATAAAGACAGATAGATTTTTTTATTGTTTTATAATTACTATAAATAAGTGTTTATTATATTTTATATCGGAGTTATGTTATGAGGCTAGCTACCACTTTATATATATATATAATTGGGGTCGTCTGTTACGTAATCCGCAATCTCCCAAATGTCTAGGTCACAGGGAAGACCTATGTATTGATCCACCGACGCGTAGTTAGTACTCTAGATTGTTGGTATATCTATCTATATAATATATTTTATGTAGATATATATATATATATATATATATATATATATATATATATATATATATATATATATGATATGTGTATTTTTTATGTAATAATAACCACAATTGAGTTTTCTTTGTGAAATACTCAAATTTCTTTTTTAAAATATGACATTTGAGTCGTGTTTTTTTCTCGTTGTTTGGATAAAGAGATAAATTAAACAAAAGTACGTTTATTTTATATTAGAAATAAAATATTTAAAATTGAAATAAAAATTAAATAAAACAGTTTTTGTTTTTTAATGAATATTATAATTATTATACGGCGCTATTGTGAAGCGTAGTAAATGTTTAATCAAGCAAGTAATTCCAGTGCTTCCCAATGCGGCTGTGTTTTTTATCTGTTAATTTCTCCTCTGCATTGATAAAAAAATAAACGACACTCAACAATAGAATGGGAAAAACGATCAAGACCGGATTACGTAAAACTGGTCTTGGTCTGAGATTCGGAAACTTTAATCGTTATTTAATCTTATTTTCGATTAAATAACTGTGCAATATTTAGTTGTATTGTATACTGTATATAAAATTATGTTTTATTTTATACTAATACTAATATGACAATAACCGCTATTTACTTTGAGAATCTCAGGTTAAGAAATGTAACATTGTGCTTGCGTCAGTACTCAACTACTCAGTCCGCGTCCAACGTTACTGCCGGTCGGTTGTGTGTTCAGTTGTCATATCCAGATGTAGTTTATAACTATTTTGTTTCACGATAAAAAATGTTAATAGTTTAATATTTATATATAAATATTAAAATTATTTAATTTAGTTATCGAATAAAAAGTGGGTTAATATTGTAATTGAATTAAGTGTATGTTTTACGGCTTCAGTTCTAACTGGTTGTATTGTAAACAAGATTAATGAAATTTATTGGTTCCGTGGGAAAGTTTGTGAAAAATTGTGTTTCGAACTAAATTGAATTTAATTAACGTTATATTAGGGTTGATTTTTAAGATCACAGTGAGTTATGACGAGTTTGATGATGGGAGTCTGTATTACGAATACCCTTGCAATGGATATTAGTCGTAAGTATTGAAATATAAATTTTATAGCATATATTAGAGACATTATTTATTAATAATTAGGAATAAATGTAAAAAAATATTAAAAAACATGTTATGCAAGGTGAATGGATCGAGACATGAGAATATGATTGTATCTCGCTATCTGATACGTGAGTCTGTGATTACAAAAAGAATGTCGATTCATAGAAAACTATTTGTAATACTTTTTCACTTTTACATCATACCTTGGTAACATATTTGATATTGTCAAATTATTTTTTTTAATAGCAAAAAAACCTAATCAAATAATATTTTTTTTCTCTTAATTTCTATAATATTATTATATTAAAAGAATTCCTGTATTGCAGTAACTATAACAAAGATATGAATATCAAAAATATTTTCTTAAATACAAAATTTATCTTAAACTGGTAAATTTATGAATAATAAAATTTCTGAGAATATGTCCTTAGAAAGTGTCTTACTCATCCACCTTATTCAAGAACATTTCGAGGGCTTTGCAATGCGGATCTTAGGTTTTTCCTTTCACGTACTGACTGACCTTCATAAAGATGTTGAGGCCGTTAGCTTTATCTTTCAAACGACAATCGCGAGTTCGTGTAAAGCTTGCTAAAAAGCTAAAAAAATATTCAGTAATGTGAAAACAAGTGTGGACATGTTTTTAGATTTATCTCCATATTTATCTTAAGTTTTGTATGTCCGTTAAGATTTTTTATCTTGTCGTAATAGTAATTAAGGTTTGTTTAATTGATTCGAATAATTTACAATTTATAGTATGATTAGTGGCTGTTTGGATTCACCGCAATCAATTGATTGCGGTCAGTGATTGAAAACCATTTAACTGGTGATCTATACTAATATTATAAAAAGAAAACTTGTTTGTGTGTGTGTTTGTTTGTAACGAATAATCTAAAACTCTGATTTTAAAAATTATTTGGTAAGTGAAAGGTACATTGCCAGCCAATATAGTCTACTTTTTATTTTCATTTGCAACACCAGAAGTTTAATGTAAAGACGAAATAGCAATAGTGACAAATACAAAATAAAAATTTGAATAGTGAAGCAAAACGAGGTAAAGTAATTTTGTTTTTAATAATATGTCACATTAACAATCTTATTATGTTTAAGTTTGTAAATATATGAATTGCGGAATGATGATCAGAACGTTTAATTAATCATCGATATTGGAGGTCTTGGTTTCAAACTATTAACTATATGTTATTGAAATGTATTTACTATTTTTGTTTTTGATGTCATTTGAATAAATAACTACAAAAACATGTTTACAAACTACTTCAATAATCATTCAAAAATATACTCATGTAAATGTAAAATGTTACCAAAACACTCATTAATATACCGACGCATTCAAAGAAGTTGCCTAAAAGTTTTTCGTTTCTCTCGTTTCGTAAGGATACGGGACTAAAATCACGACTTCAAATGTTCTTCTTCGTAATAGTATTTTATTGGGACATTAAATTTGCATAATATCTGCATTGTTTCATAATCGACACATATTTGTTAAAGTTAATTAATTAATTTATACTTTAATTTATTATAAGAGGAGTTAAATATTTATTACCTTGGAATATGAAAATTGTCTCGACTTTCATATTTCAGGGTTATAAAGATTCTATCCATCTTTAGACAAAGCGTCGGGTCAAGGATGAATCTGAATTGGACCTTTGCCAGATTTTATATGTAATGCTAATGGCGGCAACTGTCAAAACAGTCCGCCCGTTTATTATTGAGATAATATTTTTGCCTCTATTATCCCTACCTAAAATAATTTTACATTTAAAATATTATTAAACTATCGCAAATCTATTTTCTTAAGTGCATGGTATGTTATATTATTTTGAATATGTTACAACTATATTAAAAATACATAGTTTCATTTAAAGGTAAATCTTTTTGTATTAAAACTAAACAACAAACTAATTTCGTTTAGTTTTGATTTGTTTATTTGAAGTTTTGTTATTTTAATCTATTCCTTTTGAGTCTAAAATAACTTGATTATGAAATATTCCAGCTGACATGACATTTAAAATACAACTTCAAGGTCTCAGCCCTTTCATTTTGCTATAAAGTTCTGCAAAATATACGAAATAGAATGTATTATGTATAAAATTATATTAAAATTGATTTGGACATAACATATTATGACACAATTAATGACTATAATGGTGCGTTCAGTGCGATCGTGACTCGGGTTAGAATTGCCTAATAATTACTTTGAAATACACTAATGGGTCACACTAGCAAAGATATATGTTAAATGCTTTTGAGACTAACTTATATTCTAGATAGATTATATTTTGTCTCTCTTACTCTTTCATTATCTATAATTTTCTTTCTCTTTTTCTCTACGATAAATATTTTCGACCTCGAGCAATTCTTTTGAAGTTTTCTTTCGCAATTTCGGTATCGGTCCATTATTCGCCTCATCTTATACGATAAATGAAGTAAGAGTTTGTGTTAAAATTATGCAAATTGACAAAAAAACGAACACCGACACAAACGTGACCTGAGTTGTGATGTTCTCAAAATTACATGGGGCGAAAAAATGTTACAAGTCGTGATTGTACGGATAAGTTTATAATAAAATATATATTGGATACATTTCATAAGGTCTAAATGCTCAGGCACCTTGTACCATGTTGTTTTATCCCAAGTGGGTAGGTATAGAAAGGACTGGCTCTGACCTACCATTACACCACTCTTGCTTCGAGTCGAGATACTAGATGGGGAGATTTCGACATTATGTGGATCGATGTTTAGTAGTAGTTTTGTTAATAGTAACAATTATATTTTACATAACATAAGTTATACAATCATTCCAAAATATTTGATGTCAATTTGATTATGCAACTAATTGAATTATTCGATATATAAAATTTATGTGTCTGTTTGTAATTCCCAATTAATGCAAATGAAAGTGTATAGGGCACTAACTTAAAAAACAATAAAAAAACCTGTTTGTCTGTCTGTCTGTTTGGTCCGACTAATCTCTGAAACGGCTGCACCATCATCAGCTATCTTTCAGTGCAAGGACTGCACTGAAAGATAGCTGATGTTATAAGGATAAGTTACTCCTTTTTATTTTAAAATAAAATTCCGCGCGGACGAAGTCGTGGCCACAGCTAGTGTTATAATAAAATCTTTTAACCAATTAAATAAATTACAAAATAATAAAATAGTTTTTATTAATAAATCGTGTTTATAAACATCTCAGATATAATTATAATCAAGCGGTAAATGGCAGACTCGACAAGGCCGGCAGGTAATCTTTTAAAATATTCGTCTTTTGTAAGAAATATACCGAAAGCAACATTATTTTATATGTATATATTAATAATATTGTTAAGTTTCTTTATGTTGATTATCATTATTCATCTAATATAAATAATAATGAGATAATAAACATTTGCGATATTGCTTGTATTATTAACTTTTATGGTACACACTTGATAAAGTCACGGAATGAAAAGGTTTAGACAAAAACATTGGTCGTCTGGTCAGATAGAAACAAAACAGGATTTTTTTCTTCTCTGTCCTCTATAATGCGACTGGCGTCTACACTGCTTGCAATACAGTCTAAATAAGGTATTAACACTAAACCTACCGACAATTCTTGTATATCTTTTCCTACCGCACGCGGTTGAATTGAATGGTAATTAAAAATTATTTTATTATATAACGCAGGTAATAATGGAAATAACTAAAAGTAAAGAGTGAAGAAAATATTATATGCATACTCTAAGAATTGTCATGTAGTTTGATAACGATATTATAACGTTTAAAAATGTGTAAGTTTTACAAAAGTGCAAGGACGGTCAATTTGACCGGTACTTGATAGGTTTAGTGTTAAAATACAATATAAATGTAAATATAAAATCGATTTTGTTATCCTCAGATAACTTATTTTTTGACAGTTAATTAAAAAAAATAACTTAATTATTCAGTTTAATTTTATTTGAGAATAAATCCACCTCAAATATTATTAATAATACGAAGTAAATTAATACATATAATAAAATATAATTATCCGTAACAGGGTGATGTAAAATGTTCATGAGAATTAGTAATCTTTTTGTATCGTGCTTCCGTTAGATTAAAGATAAATATTTTTCTCAGCTACTCTCTGATTGCAATACTGAGACAATGGTCTGTTGTACCACGCAAGGAGTTAGTCAATACTTGCCCAATAGAGCCTAAACAAAGTAACAATTACCATATACTAATATTTTTCTTTTTTAAAAACAGCAATTAGAAATATAGGTCAAGTGGATATCCCTCTCTCTTTCTCTCTCTAATCCAAAGTTAGTAATGTTCAAAAAACGTTACAATGGAGCTCTCGAGAACTGACCTAGGTCCGAAAGTATGAAAAATCAGGTCAAGCGTGACGTCATATTACGGCGTCATAATAAATGGACCTAAGCCTAAAAGTCTTACAAAGTTTTGATAATACAGTAATATTCAAATTTCAGTTTGGTTTTACTTGAAGCAAAGGTTACCATTCCCACGCAGTGATCAGTATTCACGAAATAGTCTTGTGACGTACTAATAGTGACATTTAGGAGAGTACTCCCCAGGGTTAGGGCGCATGCGTAAACAAAGCAACCCTTAGGTAAACCAATATGGCGGCCGGCGCCACGACCTAAACACGCGTCCTCTATTTACATCGCTTTTCCGCTCAAATAACTTTTGTGGCACAATAAAGATTTTTTGTTAATTTGCAATTATCTTTTCCGTATTGTCTTTATAATTTGTAAGGTTGTTTTTATCCGCGTCGTGAGTGACGCAGTGCGATCATATGTTATTACATTGTGAGAGACAAGCATAAATCGCAGGTCAATGCCGTCAAGTGTTGTCAAGATACGTCATTTTCGTCAACGTACCGTGAAAATATAAAAATATTAACCGTTGTAATTAATTTTTAAAATAAATTTTGCCGCTCTACTTATCAAACAATAAATCTTTACGTATCAGTGAAAAAATTTTCTTAATTAAAACGAATTGGAAACGTAATCGGAATTTCTATTAAATTAAAGTTTAAGAGTTGCGCGGTTATTTTTTGTGACGAGTTAGTACCATTGGTCAAGCTGCGTCGGTCCAGGGTGTCTCCGGCGGCGCTGCTGCTGGGCACCAGGCCGATCTCCGGTCTCGTGGAACCGGTCCGGAGTCCAGAGGAACCGGCATTGGACGTTGCTCAAGATAAAGCCTACTGGGGCAGCGTTGCGAAGGCTATGTCAAGTAATAGTTTTAACATTATAAATCAATTATTTGGTTATATTTCTTTTATTGGTTAGTTTTAATTCATCGTAAATAACTTTATCAAGTTAAATTAAAATTCATTTAAATAAATGTAATTGTTATAATTACATTCGTTTATTTAAAGTCTAAGATTTTTTCACTGACCTAATTTTGACGTTCTCTTTAACATGTTATATTAAATGTCAAAGTAATTACAAGTTTGTTTTAAACTTATATTTCTTGAACACAGCGCTCAGTTTACTTTATTATGAAACAGGAAAACTTATTTTCATGAACATTGAAAACATTAAGTAAAGTTTTCTAAAGAAGTAAACTTTATATTTGACTTATTCAAATCAAAAGTGAACTAAGTAACTTACACAGTTGTTCACAATGAAAACAATCGATTTTGCAAATCACATGAGAACCCCACTTAACCCTTCTATAGAAATGATTCATTCCTCACTCACTGTAGTAAATATTTAAATACATATATATATATATATATATATATATATATATATATACATATTAATAAAGTTGGAGTGTCTGTTTGTAATTCCAGATTAACAGCTTTTCACTAAATGCATGTGAAAGTATATACGGTACATAAATAAAAAAATATTTTTCTCTGTCTGTCTGTCTATTTGTTCCGCTTAAACCCTGAAACGGCTTGTCAGATATAACATCACTTTTCCTTTCAAATAGCTGATGTTATGAGTAACTTAGCCAATTTTTTTTTTAAAAACATTCCGAACGAAGTCGTGGGTACAACTAGTATAGAAGTATCGTTCAAACAAACTAAACCGAATAATAACTGCAGTGAATTGTGTATCCGCTACGCTCCTATTTACAGTAGTGGTAAATGATATCGGGTCGGAACTAATTGATTCGTGGCTACGAACTACTCGACATTGAGAAGCGATACCGACGTGCTCTTATTACCGTTATGTATTGATGTAACTGACTAAAAAGTATATACTATGACCGCGACTTCGCGTGGGATGTTTTTTAAAATAATATAGACTAAATTACTCCTTATAATGTCAGCTACTTGCCACTGAAAGTCCTGTTAAAATGTGTTCAGTCGTTTTAGAGATTAGACGAAACAAAGAGAAAAGAAAAATTTTTGAAATTGTTTTTTTTTTGTTTAGTAAAAAGCTGTTGATTTGGATTTACAAACAGACACTTTAATTTTATATATATATATATATATATATATATACCTCGTTCAGTTTATAAATGTTTTTGTAATCTCCGAAATAAAGCTTTATGGTGTTGAAATTAATTATAAATATATAATAAAGAATATTCTAATCTTTACATATTTCAACATTTAATTAAAATTATGTTATTAATAAAAATAACATGACATATCTAGAAATAAATTTATTTTCAATCTCTTCGCACCAAATGTCAGAGTTCAATCCTTGCGCTGAAAATAGTTAACCTTCAGATTATTTTCTATTCATACACGTTTTTATGATTAATGGTTAAATCGTTAACACTCACTCACTCACTCAGTCCGGATGATTTTGCGTAAACTGTGTTATTTTTGACATGACATTCAAAAAAAATTTGGATTTTGAGGTCTTTTATGTTATATTATGAGTGAATTTTCACTTGCAGTTAACACATTTTTAAATTGTTTTCGAGTAACAAATATATGTATGGTATAATTTATTATATTACTTCATTTAGCTGATTCGTTTTGTACTTATGTTCCGAAATAAATTGGGCATATTAAACCGTAGTAAAATTTTTTCTTTACTATTCCTTATATGAATTGATTGGGTTGTAACTATTTACTTAGTAAGTACAAAGTTTCATATACAAAATTGTCAAGTATAATACAATTCTATTATTTTAAGTTTTAGTTTCGTACCTGCACTGCGGATAAACAGAGTGCGCGTCTAAGTCTTAAATAAAGTTTGTCCATCCACGTCAGTTGACTAATATAAATAAGCGTGATTGACAGACAGAAATTAATACTATAATAATTTGTATTATTATCACATTACATTAACTGTGATTTTAATAACATATTTTTAAACAATAGACAACTTACTGTTGTTAGCTTTATATAAGAGAATACTTTTTCTTTACAAATACAAGTCATTCTCGTACAGGGATACTTAGTTTTAGATATAAAAAAGATGATAACACTCGAAATATTAAGTAAAGTTTATTTTCTTGTTATTATATATTAATTAATTATATAATTGATATAAAAAGTATTTTAATCACACTTCAATGTAAATAGAGTGAATGGAATACAGTGGGTTTGTTCGGAGTATTTCTATTATTGTGTGAAAAACAAAAACAACGCCAACACGTTGGTTATCAGCCATTGTTTCTCGTACTTTACAAATTGCTCGCTTCACTTGGCGATGTTTTGTTTTGCTTTGATTTGCTCCCATTCGGAAGTGTCGGGTTACTTGAATTTATTTTTAGCTAACTCTTTTTAACCATTATGTCTTTAGTAAATGAAAGTTAATTAGTGAAAGTTATTATACTTGTAAAATGATTTGTAAGCTGAATAATAAATAGATGATTTTGAAACATGTTTTGTAGAAAAAGTCACTTATTTTCGGATCTTTATCTACTACTAAAGATTAATTAAGTGTGTGCTTGACAGTTCTTCATTAATCATTAGTTCAAAACATAATACAGTATTTGTGATACAAAAAGTGTATTATTACGATGGTATTAATAAAATTTACAATTATACATCCATTATATGACGCATGTGAGTATTATCATAAGATTATGGAGTTTATACTAAGTATAAATTTGGCTTAACTGAGTATTTATAGATAAAGTATAGCCTTTAACATTGTTATACTCTAAAGTTAGTTAATCTGAAATATACTATTAATGAGTGGTCTTTTAGTTAGTGTAAAATACTAATTTTGAATTTATTTTCAATTAAATAATTTGAGTTTCTTTTAGGAGGAATGTTGCATTGCAAGATAGACGGAAAGTAAAAGTCTTCACAAGGTTCTGAAAGTTTTGAACTATGTATATATCTAACAAGTATCAAGACTATGTAATTATATATTTAGGTAGTCCATTATTGTACCATTTATATAGATTTAATAAACGATGTCACTGGTTAAGTATCCAAAGATAATATATATTATTGATATGGATAACTTATTTAATTATCCATCCCCAGCTACGAGTGGGTCGGGCAGCGGGCCGGGGGGAGGAGAACCCCGCCGCGGTGACGTCACACCCCACGCACCCCCCCAACGAAGACTCATCAAAGTTGACTTTGACAATCTTGAGGTGAGATTTATATATATTAACACCTGTACTAGTTTTAAAGAGAATTTTGTTTGTTCGTCTCAATGACTACTTGATCGATCTTAATCATTCATTTACTTGTCGAAAGCTACATTATGATTTACTCATACATACTTTTATCCTTTTATCCTGATATTTCTGCGGAATCGACGTGAAATATAGAAATTTGTTGGCGTTTAATTATGTTAACACTACCATAGTATCTAGATTTTGTTAATTAACTATCAAAGATGGCTACTTAAGAACGTTAGAGTAGCAGCAGACGAAGTCATTGAAAACTGCTAGTGTTATATTACTATGACGGTATATTATTTTCAGTGTATGGTTCAAGCATATGAAAATGTAAGTTAATATTACGTATAATATATATAAAAACACAGAGTAACGAACTTGGGACTCGCCGCAAGAATTAAAGCCTCGCCACGTATACTCATCAATAACTCTACTAAATGCTAATTTTATAGTGATTGCTTCAATGATCGCAGCGATTACGGATTTCATATGAAATTATAGTAAACGAGCAACGGCACGGGTACGAGCAGTTACGTAGTTAATATTAATAGCAAAAATACACTTGATTTGTGTAATTCGAAATGAGACTACGTTTCTAATACCAGAGCCAGTGACGTGAGTTTCTATCTTATTAAATTATCTATTTTTTTTTATATCAAAGAAATTAACATCCTTTTGGGTGTCATTGAACTGTAAATCATTCTTGCGTGAAGGAATCTATAGAAGATTACTACAATGTCGTTTGTAATGTTATCAAGCAACTAAGTAATGTTAAGTAGGTTTAACAAAGTTTAAAACATTAATGTTAATTTTACGTATATTTATTTAATGGCTTAAGAAATCTTAAATAACGGTTAAATTATTATTAATAGTGTTAAGAATAATAGTGTTAATATAATTACTACTTACAGTTGCTTTAGGTATGTTTGAAATTAATTTATGTGATATTTCTTTTACATAAAAATTATAAGGAAACGTCTAAGTACATCAATCGTGAAGACTTTTTTTAAACGATTTTTTGTTAAATGGTTTATTCGTATTCAATAGATTTTATAAGTGATTTTGATAGAATTTATTTGTCGGATAATAGTGTTATACAAAATGGGTTTTGCTGCGGAAAATATTTCGATTTAACTCGAACTGTTAACCAAATTTGGGGTTATAGTTGCAATACAATTAGAAATGATGGCTTAAATCTGATGGCATCTGTTTGTCAAATTTAAAGTGATATCTGTTAATTGCTGTATGAATACAAAAGGACAGAAAACAAATTAAGAAGTTATATTTTATTAAGGAATCGTAACAGAAGTACCAATAGTAGAACCTAACGGCATGTATATAACGTAGAAAGCAGACACACTTGAACAAACACTTCTTGCAAGGTTTTAGTAACCTACATGTTATTGATATACGATTTAACACTTTATTTATATAAATATATAGAACATTTTCGTTTAAATCAATTGAAAAAACGAAGCCCTAATAATTATAACTTCGTAATGACTTTCGCATCCGCAATTCATTCATTAGTCGTTAAATAATAATAGTAATAAAATTATTTTAAAATACAATTACCAACTATAATGTGAATTGTCGGTAAAATGAAGGTCGTCACAAATATGTAAATGTTAGCACTCTTTATCTAAAAATTCATGTGACATGGTTACTGTTAGCTCACACACACACACACATACACCAAAGACTGAGGCAAAACCTATTTGCATATATTTATAATTGGAGTGACATTAAGTCTGTTTGTACTTTGTAAGAGAATGACAATTATAAACCAGAAATAAAGTAATTTAGATCACGTTTTTATTAATAAAGTAGCATAAAAAAAGATAAATAACAAAAGAGTGCTGGGTATGGTAGTGGAGGAATGGGTAGGTATAGGATGGCCGAAGGAAAGATGGATGGATTGCGTGAAAGACGATAAGGAAAAGGAGGGAGTGTGTACAGAGATGACGAGTAACAGGAGAGTATGGAAGAAAAAACACACTGCACAGATACCAAAATTGGGATAAGGAGCAATAAAAAAGGATAAGGAAAAGAAGGTTCCTTATACGTCAATAATTATAAATTTTATTAGTAAGTTAACGTTAATTAGTGGATTGATATTTGTGGGGTAAATGAAATGGATCGTTATTTAGGACAGGTTGTTAACCGAGTTGCAGTTGCAGTGGTGTGTTTTTATCAGCCATTTTCACGGAAGTGTTGCTTGCTGCATTCGATTTCTTGTTACTGCAACATTTTAGGTCGTGAAGGGTAATTGCCCTAAAGCCTACCACACACGAGCGAATTACTATGAATATTTATATTTATTTTAAAATAAGTTTTGTAAATTTTTTACATGCTTTAGAGGAGATTTAATAGAATTGAATGAATTAATAAAATATGGACCCAAATGTGCAAGAACGAATGAAAGAATGGAACGAGTATATGAACTGGAAAGAATTAAATTATAAAATTGTAACTCGAAACCTAAAAAGGGACGAATGACGCAATCTTATTTATATTATAAATAATGTATTTAATGGGCTTTGATCACGTTAAAGGTTGCTTTAGTACAGTGAAGCCTTATTATACTGCCACATTATTATAATAATTGTCATATCAAAAGCAATTTTAAAGTCTGTTGTGTCTCCGACGCAGTGCGCATTGATGACGTCATAGCTCACGTCATTAAACTGGACTCAGGCAAGTAACGAAACTCGATCAAACAAAGATCGAATGATACGTGATGTAATCGGTTTTATCGATACTATTACATAATCGATTAACTATGTAACGTTTGAAATGTATACACGATTAACCTGCTGTCCTATAAATTATTCATCTTTAGATAACTTAAAATATATTATATCACGGCTACGGCTAAATTTACCACTCGGATTTGGAACGAACTTCCTTAGATGGTATTTCCAGATTGATACGACATGGGTACCTTCAAAAAAGGAATATACTCCTACCTCCAAGGCCGGCAACGCTCTTGTGAACCCTCGGATGTTGCAAGAGTTCATTGGTGGCGGTGATCACATATCAACGGTGACCCAAGCTCGTTTGCCCTCCTCTAACATATATATACACAAACTTTATACTACTGCATACATTTTTATTTAGACTCATATCTTACCTACATTGTACTGCAATACACTCAATAATAGCATAAGAAGGTTTTGATCGTTAAATAACATCGTCAATACTGGGAGTGGTACGTTTTGGTGGTTTTACGACTGACCTAATAAATGTAACGACGTTTGTTACTATCGATATGATCTCAATAATTTATGGTACAACCCTATAACTAGGTATGTTTTGTAGTTTGTTTTTCTTTTTCCCGTAATTCATTGTTTGTTGTTTTCTTTTTCAAAAGTGTATATATAATAAATGTTTATAGTTATCTTTTTCTTTCTAAAAAAGGCTCTTCTTGTTCTTAGGTAAATAGGGAAATTTAAAAGGAATATTGTTAGGTTTTTCTTATAACTTTGTAAATTGATATTAGGAAATTATTTCTAGTAATCAATTACAAGTAGGGAGAATAAATTTCTTTAAACACAGTCGTGTTTTCTGTGTGTGTGTGTACACTGCCTCCATCGCACGAAGAGGAGTTTACTAGTTTTATTGAATTATTGTCTGAAAAAACACATAAAAGTCAATAAAATATTGCTTGACAATCTATACATATAAAATTGGAGTATCTGTTTGTAATTCCAAATTAATAGCTTTTTACTAAATGTATATATAGTACTTATAAAAAAAAATGTCTGTTTGTTCCGGCTAATCTCTGGAACGGCTGGACGGATAGCTGATGTTATAAGAAGTAACTTTGACTTATATTTTAAAAACATATTCCGCGCTGATAAAGTCATGCGCATGTGCATGTTATACATAAACATGCAAGGATTATGATTAATAATGTTTAATTTTATACATTTACCTACAATATTTTTCTACATTTAAGTCTTTAAAGTTGAAGTATATTTTTCAGTGTAATGTCTTATCGTGTGTTGGTATGAAATGTGATCCCGCTGCTATCAATTTTCGTAATGAAGCGTTACGCAAACTACATTTTCTCTCCTGACACACTTTCTTGTTATGAATTTTTGTAATTTTCACCATTTCACCATTACCTACTCGTGTGTGCTATTTGTAATTGTGACATGGTTTTATATCACGTTTGAATATTGTCATATATATATATATCATATATACATATTTATTTATATTATTAACACATCCGAGCTCGGCTAATTTACTACGTTTCTAATTCTGAGTACTATAATGAAATTCTGAAGGTGATTGCCGCAAACTTGTATCGTCAAGTGAAGGATGTGAATTCACGTCGGCGATACCAGGACTAGAATTTGAAATGACGTTAATTGACGTCAGAGGTTGCGAATGTGTTAAAATATTCTCATATTTGTTAGGTTTTAAGCGTTATTTACGTAGTAGGGATTGCGTGTTGGAATGAGACCGGTATGGATTATTTTGATGTAGGTCGGTCGGAATACGACTTCCATTTACTACCATTGATATATAATATGTAATATATATATATATATATATATATATATATATACATATAAAGTGATTTTTGTTATTCACAGGACGACGAAGACGAAGACGACACGGAGACTTGCGTTAGTCCAGAGACTTGTCCCCCCCAGCCCTTTCCCAGGCACACAGTCAAACAAACCCCTCCAAAACCATGGAAGAGAACTGGTGAGTTATTTGTGTTATTATTACGATTACCACAGGGCACACGCGCAGCTTCAGATAACTGAGGGTAGTTTTGTGGCGGTTGGCTTCGTTCACAATCGGGCCTTGCTTCTGCAGGATTTAATGAAACTTTTAGGTCCCTCTCGTTTAGAATATATTGATTTAGAGTATCCCTTTAACACAAGGACGATAGACAGATGTGTAACGCACTTTATGTATGGAATAGTGTCTGTGGAGACTCCGCGGGCTCCGCCGCGCGCGCGCATCTCCCACGACGAGTATCACCAGTTTTGCGACGAGACCCTCGAATGTATGGACGCATGTCGTGTTTCTGTGCTAGCCTTTATTTTGCATTACCTACCTCACGCTTACGCTTTAAGCTATTTTATATTATAATTATAATAGTGTCCGGTGAGTTTGAGGTTAAGTTGTTTTATCGTTAATAGCGATTAGTTTTCGGAATATAACTTAAAGATTAGCTTGTTATCAATGGTTTATTTATATCTAACATATCTAGATTTATTTTCTTCTCGCTCATTTTGTTTTAGTTTTTTTTTCATTTTATAGAAAAAAAAATAAAAAGAAAAAAAAAATGTTTTTTGTTTTACTTTAAGAAATTGAAAGTCTTTATAAATATTTTGACCCACTATAAGACGTGCATAATCTACGTTTTCTCTTCTTTATTAACTGTTAAGAAACAATTTAAGATCATAACATTTAGTTTTATATATTTTATTCTTATATCAAGGTCATTTAACGAGGTCTGAAATATAACCTAGAATTCTTTGACCACTCGGTAACGGTATTTCTGACCCACGGAAGTTTTGTTTCGATGGTTTTTGTACACAATATTAAATGGATGGTAATGAGATATTCATAAAAATGTTGCGGCCATTATTAACATTTCATACATAATTAGTTTTGACATAGCATTAGAAATAAGAAATGGCGCGCAAATAATAAAAATTCGCCTTCCGCTTTATTTATTCTAAAATAGCTTGTAGGCAATTTTTGTCGTTACTTATATCGCTTAAATATTCTTGCTATATTAAATATTATTTTAAAGCTTTTATTCACTATCATTAAATTTATTTGACGATAGGAATATTATTTGTTGATACTTAGTTAATTTACGAAATAGTCTTTAAAAATCGTACAAGAAACATCTCATCATATAAATAATTTTAGTTTGTTCTCTCATCATATTGATTCTGCTTAGTTCCGGGAGAGTAAATAGTAGGAACTTAAAAAATAAAGTCATGTTCACACTACGTAAGACATTTACAATACAAATCTTCATACGATATTATGTTAAGGGACATTCACACTTGTTATTGCAGCGTACGACCTGGCGACGCAGTGTCCGTCCCGTCGCGCGTCCATGCGTCGTCACACAGTGACGCACGCGTGTGCGACGGTCGACGGCGCGCAGTCGCTGCCGCACTCAAGGTATTTGACATACTTTTGGACGCATTTACTTACTACTACTACTACTTACTAAAACATTATTTTATAATTGTTCATACATGAAAGTCAGAATATATGATAGTATTTTCTGTGTATGTGAACGAATAAGACTTATTATCGAATTGATTGCGATGGTTCTAGTTGTTCGTACATTGCTCACTAAATATGAAACAGTTTGTGAAACAGTCATCACAATAAAAAAACAAAAAACCCGGCTGGGGTTTTTGTGTGGTTCTTCACAGAGCAGGGCGCGTTTGGAACACTCGTAGCCTTATTCTAAATTGGAGAGTGTGTTTACAGAAGGGCTTATTTCGATACATACGATATCAAAATAGGCCCTCTCATTTGACGTACACAAGTGATCACTGGTATGGATTCAAAGTGGAAAAGATATAAATAAAAATTCTTTTGCCAGGCCGGGGTCGCGTGCGTCGTGCGCCGGCGCGTCCCTGAGCAGCGACGACGCGCAGCTCAACGAGCTGTCGTGGTCGCGCGCCTCGCTGCAGGACGAGCTCATCAAGTCGGTTAGTGACAGCCCTACCAGCCCGCATGTGAGTTTGTGTAGCTTGATTTTTTTATTACATTAGTGCAGTGTTTAAGGGTCATAATTTTTTTTCCGTTGTGTTAGATATTGTTTAAAATTCTGAGCTGAAGGTGAATTCTTGATTATTAATGTGATTTTATTATGATTTAAAAAAATTATAAAGTCTATTTTTTTTATGCATTGTAATAGTCAACTAATAAATTAAAATTTATTTTCTTAAGTAATTTCGCGAGTTTTTCAGGTAAAATATTGGCAAACGATTTAAGCCGCTGTTATATTTGCTTGGAAAATTGCATGTCTTTTTATTGTGTTTAAATGTAAGTGTAAGTGCTTGATGTAGAAAATCAAAGTCACTAGTAGTGTAAAAAGGTAGTGCACATGTTGGATAATATCTATAGAGTAGTAATAGTTTTAATGATTAAATTGTAAAATGCTGATTTTTTTTTGTTGGAAAATGAGTAGACATAGATTAAAATTATCTTAATATAGAGAATATTGTAGATTTTGTTATTCATATAGTTTAGATATAATAATTGTTGTAGTTACCCGCTGATTTAGAAGTATAGATAATTTTTTTTACGTTCCATCAATTCAATCAGTAATAATAACATTATCCAACAGAAGCAGTGGCAGGATGCCATAATATCAGAGGAGCGTCTCTCCCTCACTCTGGAGGAGATCGTCCACATCCGCTCCGTGCTGACCAAGGCGGAGCTGGAGGTGCTCCCCGTGGAGGGGCGCGTCAAGGAGGACGTCGAGAAACGGAGGGTAGGTCGGAATTCTATCTAATATCCAGGTCAATGACCTCGATCGCGAGGCTGTTGTGTTTGTATGTGTTATTCTTTTTGATTTCTTCTAATATAATTTCAATTTTATTTATTTTGTCTTGTCTTCTGTGTTGTTGTTGTTATTATAGCTGTTGTTTTCTTTCAGGTGTGCTTCCTTTGCTTGAAGACGCGATTTGGTATATTCGGTCCTTGGGGTCAGAAGTGCAAACTATGCAAGAAGACTGTGTGTCAGAAGTGCTGTTCAAAGGTAACGAAATAATTCGTTACTCTTCAATATTTTATATCTTTATAATATTTTAGTACAAGTAGACAAAACATATATCGACAACAAAGTAAATAAATGTGATTGTTATACCCCGTAGATGCGCATCCCGACGGAGCACTTCGCGCACGTGCCGGTGGCGCTGCTGTCGCCGTCGCTGCTGCCCTCACCCGACGAGGAGCCATCCTTCCCGCGGTCGCTCATGGCGCGCCTCGTGCCGCCCGACGGCGCCGTCTGTACCCCCTTATAACATACCATTGAGAAGTACTCACTGTATTGAATACGAAATAATAACGATGCTCCTCCAGGCGTCGGTGGACAACAGCGTGGGCTCCGCACCCAGCAGCCCGGGTGCGCGGCGCGGGGCCTCCGCTCCGGGGTCCCGCGGCGCCTCCGCCCTCGGGTACAGCGACGCAGGGCCCGGCAGCATGCCCTGCGTGGCCACGCCCCTCTCTGCCTTCTCCACTGTAGACCGCAGGTGGGCCTCCCGAGACGTCATCTTGCACTGCTTATAGTCGATGTGTATTTATTAATGTAATATTCCGTCCCCAGGGCGCGGTACAGTCGCGGATCCGCGGGCGCGTGTGCGGCGGAGCGGCTGCGCGGGGTGCAAATGGCGGTGTGCCACGACTGCAAGGCCATGGTGCTGCAGATCATTAAGTCCTCCCGCGCCTCCCGCTCCGCCTCCCGCGATCGTGCGCTGCGGCACCTCACCCTCGACCTGGCGCCAGTCTACACCGCAGACTGCTAGCTCCCGCTCCCCTCCCCCTCCCCCACCGACCGGCCCCCCTACCGTACAATTGAGGCACAATTGTAGTTCGGAACGCTCAAATGTTACGTCTAGATCACCGACGAGCTTCCAAGGTTGTGTATATGGACCGTGACCCTTGACTCTTGACAATACTCTATGACCTTTGACGGATAGTGAAACGCGTTTCTTTTAATTATCTCTTACGTGTCGCACAAACGATCACCCGAATTAACTATTTACATTGTCCCGGCGATCGGATGTATCCCCACTAAATATTTAATATACTAATAATAAAATTTTAAAACTATTTCAAAAATAAATATCTACTAAAAAAATAATATTTTGTCACGTATATGTAATAAATAGATGTTTATATATTTTCCGTATAATAGAAATATGTCTACAATTTGAATTTGAAAATAATCTGTGTTCAAAATAAATGTGCTATGAATGTTATCGTATGAGAGGTGTTATATAAATGTTGAGATATTCTGATGTATTTCGTTTAATTCCAACTTGAGGCATACAGCAATAGGGGTAGGGGTTGTGTTATGCGATAAAGTGACAAACTAACCAAAAAATTAAATATCAGCTTGTCGCGGAAACAAAAGAACACTTTTAATTCAGTTTAACTGAAAGAAGTTGGAAAAATATATATGATTTTGGCATTAAACTATAATATTAATTTGAGTTTGTCTTGACTCATTATCGCATAACGCATCCCAATCTTATGACTACGTGTTATCAGCTGATTTGTTTGACATTCCACAGACAATCGATTTATTTTCCTGTGCCATAAACAGATCATTAACATAGATAATAAAAGATGAAGGCCACGTGTACAAAAACAAAAAATAATTAGCTGTGGTTTGAAAGGAGCTTAGAGTTTACGAATAAGTTAATATTTATTTTCTGTAAGCTTTAAATTTGATTGTACATATTAAATACTGGTCATGCAAAAAAAAGTAAAAAATTAAAAATAAATTAAATTAGTAAAAGAGGTTTTGTCGCTTTTGTCGCCTTGAGCTAAAAATGACAATTATTCTCAATATATTATAGGGACCACGGCCGAGGGATATTTAATATACCCTTACTATTTTCTTCTCTATTCTATTTAGTGTAATATATTTTAATAAATAGTTATATCCAAAAAGGTTACATGTACTCGAATTAATACTTGTGATTTTTTTTCTAATATTAATTTTTAATTTTAGAATATATTTTAAATTTTTTTTTTATAATTTTGAAAGCTGATGTTGTGTGGCCAGTATTTGATTTTCGAAGGTTATCATTTGTTATTTTATTCCGTTTCACGTTTCATTCACTGTTAGATTAAATATTAGATTTAATTAAATTATTTTGCCAAATATGTAACCGCCCTCCATCCTATGTACATACTCATTTAGATAATTATATCGGTTACTTAATATTTACTTTAAGAATTCGATGTTCATAAAAAGTGTAATTTGTCTTAAACTTTTTAAGGGCTGGGATTTCTTCTAATTTTTATAACAATTACTTTTTTTTCGTTCAGGAACATTAATAAGGAATATTCTTTAAAAAAAAATAAATTAATATTTTTTTTCCTGTTCGTGTAGACATTTATAAATTATTAATAGACATTGCAATTATTTTTTAATACTCTAGGCCTAATGATGTAATTATTTGCTATTCGGTTGCCATTTTTATATTTGTATTGAATGTTTTTTTTTAAATATTTATTCCTTAATGTAACTTAAATTCCTATAAAATCGAATCCCAGTTATAAATATTGTAAATGTATGTAAATGTTAGTAGTCTATATTAGATGTTACGTAGATTGTAACCGTCTAAAACATACATACAAAAGAAACAAACGGTAACGATATTAAAACAATTACAAATCGAATTTTGAATTTTATTCTTATTAAAAACCTTATCCCATTAACACTATTTTATAGTTTTTATTATGATCCAGAATTTTAATAAACTCAATACTGTCATGGCGTTTCAAATAAATTCCGCGAAGATAAGAAAAGCAAACGTAACAACAGATAACTATGGAGAATAAAATAATAGGTAAAATAGTCAACTGGTTTTTTGTCAGCCAAATATTGTCATGGAAAAAACGAGAAATGAGAGGGGAGAAGAAAGAAAGAATGGGGTAAAAAGGATTACGGTCACTCAGATAATAAGTCAAGTTAAATAACAGACCCGCTACCAAGTTTCATCAAATTAGTCCAATTATTTAATTGTTTTATATTTATGATTAGTCCAAATCAGGTAAATTCTTTCTACTGTAAATGAGTTGATTTAACACAATTATTATTGCCCATAACGGATATGTAGATACATGTCTATGTATGTATACACTGATGGTATTCTTAAAATATACTATTCTGTAGTACAATATTTAGATTTATCTTCTACGATATAGCCAGCGTTTAAATAAAAGCTTAAAAAACTGACTTATCTTATAAATGAGATATGCTAAATAGATATTTCATCATACATTCCACTATTTGTCAGCGTGGCTTATATGTATGTTTATACCGAATTATAGCTTTTAAGTATCAGTCTCTGAGCTGCAAACAGACGGACGGAAGAGCATGATAAAACGAAGGATTTCTACCTACGGAATCCTAAAATAGCATACATTTACATCGTAGTTTAGGATTTTTTGTGAATTTTAGAAGAATCTCGTAAGATTGCTATGCAAAGTATAAATCAGCAGAGTTTATTTAACTCAATTGTTTTTGAAATTTGTTTCCCACATATAGCAAAACATTACCAGGTGTCTCGTGCTTCTAAAAGCACGGTCTCGCTGGAAGCAACTATTTCTGTATTAATTTTACTGAGTGTTAAACTAGCTTATAATATCCCATTGTAACATACATTAGTGGTTGGTGGAAATTTTGGCGATTACAATTAGATAATGCTATTGATCCATTATATCATTGATAATGACATTATGTTTTCGTACATTGCAAAGGTATACTTAATTATATCTTTGTATAAAATTACAACTAAAGCGACATAGCAATACAAAATAAGTGGTCTTAGTTCCCATTTTTCTTATATAACTCCTAATACTTCCTTATTCCTTATATTTAAATCCTAACTTTTATATGTTTTTATTATCTCAGAAATTCGTATACTAAATTCATTTGTTTATAACTTTTATATTTCTACTAGTTTTTTTTACTATCACTACGTAAAAATACTTTTGAATGTTTATGTAATATATTAAAGGTTTTTTTTTTCAATTTGTATCTCGTTCTTCCTGTCCAATATAAATAATACATCAAGAATTCCCTTTAATTATTACTGAACAAGATATTATTATTTAGTTCAGAATTTAGTGGTAAATTGTATAATTGTAAAATAAATCAAAACAACACTATCTCATAATACTGCAACAAAACTTTTATTTATTTAAAAGGTTTTCCTTTTGGTAGTACTAGTAGGTCGTCTTATTAAAATTTAAATCTAATGAAATCTGCACTTATTATTTAAAATGTTTATTTCAAAAGAAATGGAAAATAGTTAGAGATTGTTACACACGTGACAAGAAAATGGAGATTGAAAACGATGGAACACATTGTAATTTCTGAGCGATCACTAACATCCTAATTCAGTAAAATATACCTCGTATTTATCAGAATTTTTAGATTATAAAAGTGTTTGATCGCTTTTGAATAATAAGAACGGCGACGATGCTTTTGGCGAAATGCGAAGTGTAACCGAAAAGATAAAATAACAATGATTAAGATCCTTATAGTTATTTCTTATTCTCTTTTACCATTAATAAAAAAAAAACATCAAATTTCGAGTAGAAATCGTGAAAATTTTTAATGAAATAAAGTACCAAGTCCCAGACTAAATACTACTGTAGTAATTAAATTCTTAATCTCATTATATTATTGCAATTATGACTTCATTCCAGGGCCTTTGCATATTTAGATATAATTATTGTTTTGTTCAAAGCAATCAGTTGTTATTGTACTAAATAAGTTGTTATTCAATTCTGTATTCTTAAACTGTATATTGTAGTATTGTAGAATTTAATTAATGTAAATAATTAATCAGTAATAGCAAAAAGGAGTAATCTTATACATATATATATATATATATATATATATATATATATATATATATATATATTTTGTTACGATTTTGTTAAACTTGGAAATTATATAAATAATGAGATAAAGAGGTACGTACGCAATATTTGTAAAATTAGAGATAGTATTTTTTGTTGCCATTATAATAGAAGAGTAAAAAAAAATTGTTTACATTACTATTATACTATTTAGCGTATATATGCCAACTAACTGTGCGGATAATTTGCCGAATTTCAGTGCTTAAGTTCAATCAGTGCTATTATTGAAGAAAATAATGGCTGTGCCGTAGTTCAATGACTTCAATGCGCACCCTAATGAACTTTTTTGTAACAATTTATTGGACTTTTGTGAAGATCAGAAGTGGATCTGTATAGTCCTTGATCTCATGATAACTGATGACACTTATACTTTTATTAGTGAGGCCTATGGTTGTGTGAGATGGTTGGACCATTGCGTTGTCTCTTATGCAGCGTTGTCGACTGTAGTTAATGTACAAGTGTAATACGCCGTGCATTGGTCTGATCATTTCCCCCTTATAATTGATTGTAACTTGGATCTTATTTCGTATAAAGGCACAACAGTTAGTGCTCAGGTTGTTAATGGGGTTTTATGGGGTAAACGTACAGATGAACAGTTGTTGCGGTATGGTCAGTTGTGTCACGACCGACTACTAGACATTGATTTTTATAATGAAATGGGTCCTTGTTGCGAAGGCATATGTGCTTATACAGAGCACAATATATTGATAAAAAAAATATATTTTAGGCTGGTTACGATACTATCCGAGGCTGCTGTAGCTACATCTAAAAGGGTACGAAGGTAAGGTAAGGTACGGTAAGGTACGAAGGAGAGGTGGTTCTGTTGCGGGGTGGTACAAATATGTTGCTTGTTACCACAGGGAAGCCAGGTTGAGGTTTTTGGCCTAGGTGGAAGCGGGTAAACCAAATACGGGTCTAACATATAGTGACATGAAAGATAGTAGGAAATTGTTTAAGCGTAAGCTGAGGTGGTGCCAGGACAGACAAGGTCAAATTAAAATGGATGCCCTGGCATCTCATTATCGGCCAACAATTTCATACAGTTCTGGAAAGAGACGAGAAATTTGAGCCGGAAGCCTGGCTTTCTTGTGATTGTTGATGGTGTTAGCGATAAACATATGATTGCCAACATATTTAGTGATCATTTTAGAGCGACACCTCGGCATAACGCTAGTATTATGTATAAAACGTTGTATATAAAAGTATATTTGTGCCGTTAACAAATTCTAAGCTCCATTTTTATGTTTACAATCCTTTAATCAGTTTTTTGTGACCTGTTCAATGACATACGTGTTATATATATGTATCTATTACATATGTATGTATGTACTTATAGTACTTGTACTTATAGTTTTATTATGTGGCATTTATTTATATGTTAAGATGTCAAGAAAACGTTATATTTACTTTTCTCGTACATAACTAAATTTTGAAATCAAATCATAGATATATGGGAAGATGTTTATTTTACACGTATTGACTGTTGTGATAATGTTTCACTACAAATTATTTATCTTATAATAAATATAGATATACAATCTCATTATTTGCGGATCTTTTTTCCTCATGGTTTATATCCATATAATTAGGGCCGTATTTGGAAGCTTGTAGGTCCTGGGGCAAAGAAGTAGCGGAGGCCCGTAATTATTTTCCAAATAAAAGGCTGTTCTTCGGTTTATTTTACTTATTCTATTTCTTCTTTATATGATAGTAAATGGAAACTTGCAATTATAATTTTCAGATAAATAGATAACAATATTAATGTTCGTGTAAGTATTCTTAGTAAAGATGCAAAAAAAATGTTTGGGGAAAAAAACGTAAAAGTTGCTGACCCTTCAAAATTGGGATATTTTTTATATATTGTGGTGGCCCTCTCTTGTGGCAGCCCCGGGGCAGTGGCCCCTCCTGTTCTCTCTTCAATCCGGCCCTGTCTGGTAATAGCGAGTCTCTTTGAACATTTCTCAGGATCACAGTACAATTTCTAGCTAGAAAGACCACGTTTTTTTGAGAACTTTGAGTTCCATACTAAAAAGTTTTGAGGGTGTCCACTTATAAAGTGTTTTTCTTAATATTTGTTATTAAGTATATTATATAAACTGATGTAATAATGAATAAAAATAACATCTCTGTAAGTGTCACTATTGTTTATAAATCACGGACAAGCTGCATATATATTTAAAATAACTCATAACTTTAATACATAAATTAAAACTCTTATGATCCTTGTAGTATAATTTATTATTGAACAATACATTGACGTCAACATAACAGCTGACTGCGGATAAATAAAAAACAAATTAAATTATAATAACATTTATTGTTTGCTACCAAACTGATATAGCTTATAAATAAATTATCTAATGTCTATCCTACAACTAGGAGACCGCCGTCCATGAAGGTATGGGGGGGCACTTCTAGGTTGAGGGGGGCGGGGCCCTTGCGGATGCGTCCGGAGGCGTCGTAGTGTGAGCCGTGGCAGGGGCAGTAGTACCCGCCGAAGTCTCCGGCGTTGGCGACGGGCACGCATCCCAGGTGGGTGCACACCCCTATCACCACCAACCACTTGGGGTCCTGGGTGCGCTGGTTGTCGTGCTGCGGGTCCCTGAGCTGGTCCACTGGAACTGCTACCTCAGTGGAAATCTCGTTCTCTGTCCTGGAAGAAACGTTAGTATATTCTCTAATGTACAAAAATATAAAACACAACCGTAAATACAAAAGGTGGCATTATTGTTAAAGAACAATCTCTTACAAGCAACCTTTGGTTAAAGGACAAGACATACAAGTGTTCTATATATATAAATATTATAACTATTATATTTGTACCACCAATCTATATAAGAAACCTCAATGGCTGGATGGATATAAATCATGCCTTATATTCAGAGCTATTGCTTCTTTTACAATTAACAAATTTTGTAAAAAAAAAAAAAATTACATCAGATTTTACTGATTTCAAAGAACTTGATGATATTCATAATTAATTAAAAAATATTGATGGTCAGTCTATTATCTAAAATCAGTTGAGATAGAGAAGTCATAATATAAAATTAATATAGATTATAAAATAAATATTTTTTTGGATGCAACACTTTTCTTTTTTACAGTATTTTGAATAATTCCAGTCTAGAGGACGCAAAGAACAGTGATAATAATGTAATTAATATATATAATGTTTAATAGAATTAATAAAATATATTGACTTGAGCACACTTGAGGAATTGTATTATATTTTTTTAATAAAATATGTCAATACTGACAGACGAGAAACATATCTTACAGATTAAGACAGAACAAAATATGTAATGCATAAAGTAATTATTATATATATAGTATTATTTCATTAATTTATTCCATAAAACCTCACCCGCACAGGCACAGACCAAACTAACCCCAAATACTATGTGGATTTCTAAATTCACAATTTGGAGAAATCATGGTCATGGTAATCATAGTAGGGATTTATAAAATTGCAAAATGGTTATGTAGTTTATATAAAGTATATATTTCTATTTAGACAAATTTAGTTATTCAAAATCCGTTTAGGTGTAAAATTAGTATATGATTAATATTAGTTAGAATACCTGTGACGGATGAACAGTGGCTTTCCACGCCACTTGAAGGTAACGGACTTTCCTTCGGGGATGTCGCCAAGCTTGATCTCAATCTTGGCTAAGGCCAAGACGTCAGCGGCGGCCGCCATTGACGACACGAACTGCGTGACCACAGACTTAGCGGCATAGGCACCAGCAACACTGCCAGCTATAACAGAAAACGTGACCATAGGAGTAAAATGTTAAGTCAAAAATTATTGAAATGATCATTCACAGTTCACAGAAGCCGGCTATAACAGAAAACACATGATCGTAAATCCAAATTAAACAAGACCAAAATACTATGTTGGAAATGACATGTGCCCATTCATTTTACAGAAATATCCTTAAGTGTACAAAATGTTATTTAACATCTGGTTTATATAAGACAGTATTAAACTCAAATATATATATTATATATTGAGTATTTGTTTAAAACATGAAAATTATAAACAAATTATTTATTTAGCTTCACGCCATATCCCTTGCAGGGTAGCCAGAGACGACGGAGGGCCAAACGCTACGGTCCCTGCATACCTCTTTCGCCTCGGCCACAGACATCAAACTCTTCATACATGCCCTTCCAGAGGGTCCTCATGCTTTTTACGTAACCTTCCTCCAGTATCATAGATACTGTGTTTTCGAAGGTCACTCGAGGCCTTCCTCTGTCTCTCTTACCGGTCACTTTTCCTGTATAAATCTTTTTTTATCATTCTTTCATCACTCATTTGTTCGACGTGCCCAAACCACCTGAGCATGTTCTTCTTCATTATAAACAATTTTAATTAATTTTGCGCAAGTAACGTATCCAATACAAATAACTGAAGTATTAATTGGAATGTTGTGTGGTTTTGTTGATTTAACCCTTTGCGCTCGAGCGGTTCCTGAGAGGCACCATTCAGATCAATGTGTCTAAATGTCTTATCTCGGGTGATTATAGAACATCATTTTTAATAATTGTATTTCATTAAGCTAATAAAGTATGTATAATGTTAAAATAAGTCTCATGAAATAAGCGGGAGCATGTGAGATTACTCTCGAGTTGCTGGTTCACCCGACAGAAAAGCGCTTGGAGCGCAAAGTGTTTAATATTTATTTATATAAATAAAACTATTGTTATGAATTGATAGCTAATTACAAGTGTAAAAATATGTTTGTTAGTTTTTAATTCCCATGTCACATTGAAGGATTTTATTACGGCCCATTGAGTATATTTATCCAAATCAACAAATATTTACTTGAATTGGTCTAATACAAGAATTAAATGAATAGAAATTGTCAGCTACTCATGATTACTGAAATAGTAAAGATAAATGTAAGAATATTCATAAAAAGTAATACAATTTAAAATGATATGTAATGTGCCATTGCACTTTAATATTTTATAAGCTTGGAATAAATACATACCATAAAACATCAAGTAATATTTATATTAACATAACTAAGTTATACATGTTACATTTCTGAGTAATTCTTAGATCATACAAAATAAAATGGTAATATAAAAAAAATCTGTATTTACTCCTATTATTATTAGAATGTAGTTCTTAAAAAAAAATTATATAAATATGTGCTCTATTAGAATCTAACCATATCTAGAAACATAACTAACATGAATATATAATAATTCATAATTTTAAGAACATGTTATACCTGTAAGTACAAGTCTTATTTATAAAACCTATATATTATGTATTATTGATTCCTGTGAGAAAATATTATGCATCTAAATAAAACGGCAAACTGACCTCCAGCAATAAGATAAGTGAAAGACTGGCGCTGATCGATGTTTTCATCGGAGTTAGATCTCGGGTCTTGGGTCTCCTTGCGACGGTACGCCGAGAAGTCGGGGTATGCAATGTCGGTGTGCGCAAAACGTACTTGAGTTGGAGCTGCAAATGACATGTTATGTAACAAGATTTTCCAACGTCATAAGCACTTTAAAAAACACTTTTATTGCTTGCTCTTACCAAGATTTCCGTGTCTGACTTTTAAGCTTTGTATGGGAAGAGCTCCGTGTAGAGACTGCACGGTTGAAGTCTTGGGGAGAGGTTGGACAACCAGTTTTTCAGCAGGTACAGCGACTGCTACGACAGGCTTCAAGCCATTTGATGTAATGGAACATGTGGCTTTAAAATATGGAGCCAGATGCCCCGCCCGAGCTACAGAAGTCATTTTGGAAAAATAATTTACGCAATAGAATTGCTTTTTATTTTCGCGATACGCGAACGCCTGATTGAAGAAAACGTCAAAATCAGGATTTGTCAGAATGTCAAATGTCAAAAAGTCAACAAAAGTTGCCATACAACATATTTAATCAAATCAAAATATATTCCAGATAAAAAATTGTAGCCCACACTATTTCAAAAATAAAATGTGAAAGATAATTTGTCTTGATTATTATTGATTCTTTTAAATAAAGACAAAAATTAAAATACCATACTTAATATACACTATAATACTTTCATATATACATGTAAAATATAAAATTTTAATGATTAGAAAAATATACATGATATGAAATGCAGAATATAATAATAACGTGACCTTCTTTACTCATTTTATTCATGAAATTATTTAAAACACATGTTTAAAAACAATTTAAAACACATGTTTAAAAACAGGGAATTAAAACACAAAAACTAAATATTAACATAACTTGTCTTATAATATTTTAAACTATGACAAATAATCAAAATATCTCCTATAAACCAAATAAAAACCATGATGTAGAACGGAACTAAAAGTTATATATATATATATATATATATATAACAATATATATATATATATATATTGTTATCTCATTCTCATCTCTCATCTCATTGTTATATATAATGTTGTCTCATTCTGTATATGATTGAAATATTTGTTGAAATGTATAAAACTTAATAAGTTTGTTAAAATTTATAGTGTCTATATTTAATACCGTTTCAATTTTATTTCAGAAGTTTTTACAATAACTTTATACGAGTACAAGGTATATTTTTCCTCTACATTTCATTACTTGTTCAAGTAGATTATTAATTGTTGTAGGAGCGAAACAATAGAGGGCGCTTTAGTTAATATCTTAATAAATTAACAAATAGTTTACAAGGTGCATTATGTCTAAAACCAATTTCCATAAGTTAAATAAATAGAGGACAATTAGTTTCAACGCATTTAGTCACTATGCCGATAACCAAAAGGAAATGCAACATATGCGAATTTAGTTAAACCATTGCTTCATAGATGGCGTTAATACGGTAAATTGATGACGCTAAATCATTGCGTTCTATATTCTAAAAACTTCGAGAAAATACATGATATATTTATCTAATTTAGTAATTCTGTCTTGTCATTAACCCTTTAAGTTGTTAGTTTTCGATGTCTGTTTACCTAAATTAAATAATTACTTTCGACGCGAATACCTAGACGGATTAAAATGAAAAAAGTAGTTTCTTCCTAAAAATGGCTAAAGATATAAAAAATTTGTTAAGGCACATTTGTCTTTCTATATTACACACAATGTAAAATAACTAGCAATTTTTCTAACTTAGATAAATTCAAATAATTTTAATTGATTCTAACAAGTTTTTGACTTAATCTATTAAGTCATCAACTAATCGATTAAAAAGAGTAATGAAAATACGGAAATTATATTATACGAGATATATTTATAGCAGTTTACATATTATTAGTTATCTACATCCTTCTTTTGTTGCTACAAATTGATTATTATTATTAATGGAAATTATAAATAAAAAATGTCGCAGGCATAGTAACGCTAATTAAACTAAATAATTAACATAAGTTAATTTATAACGAACATTCATTCGACCTCGAATTATTCCCTTAGTACACGTAGTTATGTAAATATTTTCATGGCCACTCCGCAAGGCGCTGCGTTTTGTACAGCTGTGTCCGTGAGCGTGACTACACGCACACATGCACACACAAGCTATGTAACACTGTAGATATTTAACGCATGATTCACACATACAAAATAATCCTTGATAATTCAACTATGGTTGTGGCAATAAATAACGCATTTTGTTATTAGTGGCGCGCGTCGCCTAAACAATTGAAAAGCTTTATATTATGCGTATCATTGTTAAGAAGATTCTACTTAAGGTGAGCAATTAGGAAAATAAAAGAAATTGATGGCTAAAAGAAAATTAATTTGACAGAACGATGTGTTAAATAGGTATTTTTTACTCATTGTTATTTTTATATTTAAGTATAATAGTATAATAACAAAAGATTCTAAACGGCATATTACCAGTCGGTTGTATAAATTATAATAGCACAAAAACAAAATGTATAATGAACAATACGTCTGCAATGACCTTAACTTGCATTTACATTTCCGTGGTGCCAGATCTACGCGTCGCGTCACGCACAATTTTATAACAATAACAATAAATTGTATGTGTGACCAACACACACATGTAAACGGAGATGTGTGCTCATATGTTTTAATACTTCTAATAGATGGCGCTAGTTTCGATATCTTTAAAGCATATCGTGCGTTTTAAAGATGCGTTTCAGAACTGAATAGTACGAGCATTGAGCGAGGTTAGATAATGGCGGCGATGCGCGGGGCGCTATTGGGAGGGACGATCCAATTTAAAACATGCCATTACACAATGAATTTATGGCCGCATACGGCTGACACATTGCGTGCATGACATGTGCGTTTTCTGGAATGTTTGAATAATTTGTATGAGGTGCGTAATTAAATTGATGGAATGAAAATTTGAGAATATAAATTGAGCGCTTGGTCAATGTACTGACAAAATTCTTAAATCATTGACATGCAAATTGCGAATGTTACGTAAGAGGATGTTGTTATATTAAAACATGTAACGTCAATGATTTGATTATGCACTCTGTATAGTAGTTTCAATATTCAATTATAAAGTGAACATTGATACTATATTTTTATAAAGTAGTTCAATTTCTCACGCTGTAACGACGTGATAACGCCGAGTGAACTTTAAAAATACATTCAGAAGAAACTGCATAATTTAACAAATAGAATTCTAATGTTTGATTTTACTTGGCCGGGGTCCAAATTGAGCGGTCATTTTGTGTAATTTGGCAACTTTTCCGCTTCGCCGACACCTGTCGTCATCGACTTAAGTCTGTGAAGTTCAAATCTCTCTGGATTTTTATTTTACGTGACTCGTTTAGAGTTATCTCCACCGATAGCGAAGTACCTTGATACAAAGCGACACATGTACATTTTATATATTCTTTAATTTTATTTTTATTAATTTAACACGTGTTTAAACGTGTTATTGGGACAGGAACCGAGCATTGCTCAATAATAATAAATGCATTAATCTGATATCCGAATACCTGTATATCAGGCAGAATTCTTGTTATTTGCGGTGCGTTAACCTAAAGACCTCGTGTTCCTTTTTTATACAAAACTGGTTAGGAATTTGTCCACAACAAAAGCTGAGGGAACACTAGGGAAGGGCAAGCTTAGAAATACCGAAGTAAAAATACGATCTTTTGAATTAGCTAATACTAAATGTGATTACTAATCAGTGTTATTTGAAACTAGAGAAAATTGTTTTATGATAGATATATCATGCAAATATATATTGGAATTATAAGAATAAGATGCTATATATCTAAAATTCAACATTTGAAGAGAATGTATAAGGATTTAGTAAATATAATAACAAGTTGAAAGTACATTTTTTAATTTGTTTATTTATACGAATTAGTTTGTAACATTAGATGAGATGTGGAACAGAATGAAGTCATTCACGTTAGTGGGGCCACATGCGGAAATCTTTGCTCCAAGGACAGACAACCGGTCTCAAACTGGACCGGTATCACATAATACCAGAAGGGAATCAAAAATACGACCATGTTTTACAATTCATTACGAGTACATGTACCCTCATGTACCCTCTGCTTATGTACCTGTGTACCTAAGTAGGTATACATTTATACAGATATCTTTTGAATTTAAATTTAATTTATTTTATACGTAATGTTGGTGTTACATAAAGATAAATAAATATAAAGTTTTGTTTAATGTAATATACGTAAAAGATATAAAAAATCGTAAATAAAAGGGTTTACGAGTAATTATTTAAGAATCAAATACATGTACAGAAGTTTTCAAATATTCAATTATATTTAAACATGTAGGTATAAATTCAATGCCTTTGTGAGATGAATTAGATTAGTAAGGGTCACGTTTAAAATGGGTCAAGGAATGTTATGATATACAAACACTGACATTCAAATAATGGTGGCATTTATTTGGCTATTATACAACCGTGTAGGACACTGGCTTCTTTAGTAAAATCTTTTTTAATTAAATTAATTATTATGTAATAGTATTCAGGTAATGCAACTTTTCTTTGGTAAAATAATAAATGAAACATGATTAAATATTCAATTTCTTTTAAATAAATTTTTGTTATAATATTTCATATTGAACTATTAAACTTGTATGTATGTAAAATAATAGAATAAAACCCTTAACTAACATAGATGATATTGTAAATGTGTTTGTTTGTCCTTAACGAAGTAACAAATCGACATGTAAAGCCAAAGACGCAGGACTTGTATTACAAAATCATACTGAAGTAAAACTATTACTTTAAGATTAAGGCTGATGTATATAATATATGCATTAATAATATTATATAGAACATGTGGAGCTTGTACTAGGACATTGACACGGCCATCTGCTCTGCACATTTAAAGATATTTAACGAATATATTGAAACAATATAACACCATTTGGCAATAAATTTATGTAATAATCCCAATATGGTACTAGAAATAATACATTTGATTTTATAGACATTTAGGTATAAATATTATTGATATAATTCTGATCGTCAACATTAATTATCATAATATATTCAATGTCAATACATCCACCATTTTGTATAGTTTTATATGTATATATTTGTTGTTTATTATTTTTGGTACAATGTTTATAAATTGCAGAATATTTTGCACATGCAGTTTCGTAGCAATTCTACGGTTTTTGTGATTATCGTAGCCGGATCTACGATGCAATAATGCACCGTAGCGCATTGTAGCAATGATGCGTTTCGTAGACAATTATTTTTCTAATTAATATTAAATGAAGTTATTCTTAGCGTGAAGTTGTTTTTAAAAATTGTATTAATGAATTTGAATTATTTGAAAGTATTGTTTGAATGTACCTCAATTATTTTAGGCACTACGCCTTGGAATGGTTTAATTATTTATATTTATTTTAATTTGAATGCGTAGCTCTTGAGATAATGAATATAATTTATTTATTTGATATAATTAATTAAACTGGTTTTTAAGTAGGTTTTCAAATTAGCGTTTATTAAAAAAAGATACTAAAGTAAATAAAAAAATATATTATTTTTAAAAATGCATAAATTTTTATTTTTAAAGTAAAGTTTTACTATGTTTGATTAAAAATATATATATATATATTTATATAAGTGCTAATAACATAAAAACTCAAGTGTGTCTGTAGTACCCGTTGCTCGTGAGAACGCTCCCGGCTAACGAACTCAGACCGAGTTTATTTTCATTCCTACGTTTTGGACTGTATTTGTGTCTCTAACGAACTTATATAGAGGTTATAATAATGGGAATAGCGATTTTACTGAGTACAAAGTATGAAAGTTACTATTTTGTGATCAAAAGATTTTGTTAAATAAAAATATACAAATTTTGATACATTATTTACACGCTAATATAATTGTTTATTAATAGTACATAATCTTTGTTCTAAATTAGTACTCTAAATCTCGAGAACACTACCTTATATATTCCTGGTTCGTTCGTTCTCTTACAGCCGCAGAGTAAAAAACTATAGTCTATCAAAATAGCATACTGGCAGACTGGCGGGCGTGATCATTGGAGATTTTTTGCATGTGGCACTTGTGTATTTCTTAGCGATGACTAAATTATAGTCTAGGAATAGCAGACAAAGAACCGCATTGCAATTCGACAGTTGAGTGAACTTTGTGTAACAAATACTTTTTGTTGCTAACGCTTCTAAGTTTAATATCATGCAGGCCGCGATTCGTTCTTGTAAAAGTGTTTACTTCTTTATTAGTTTAATTTAAAACTATTTTATAATATTTAATATAACAAAATAAGTATTACACCTATAAAATATTTAAACTCCCAACAGCTGTAGTGTAATGGTTAATAATAATCGCTATCATTTCACCGCAGGTGGGGGATTTAGGGTTGTGAGAATGGTGTTGCTAAATATAACACTTCGTAATCATAGTATTTTTACTGCGTTTGTATACATGAGTGTGGGAGCAAAAATAGTTCTGGTTAAGTACTGTTTGTTTCTAGAGTAAATGCTGGGTGTTTGTTTATGTATAATAATCGAAGATATTTATTCTCGCTCCTACACTATCTATTTTAAATATTACAAGTAGTTCGTATGAAAATTACAATCATAATTATAAGTAAAATTACACTGATATTAAATTAGTGACGATTCCAAATGTTAAAGGCAACTAATAAATTATCAAAACTAAGTCACTGTAAAATAGATTCAGATGTAGTTTAATATAAGTATTTGTGTAAATATTGATTTAGTGAGTCCGATGGCACGTTGCTAGGCTGTGGATATTGCGATATTGCAGAACGAAGACACGATAAAGACTAGAATGTGCGGTCATTGATCCCTTGACAGATGTGTTTAGTGTATAATTATATCACACAAAAGATTTTCATATACAAATTTTCAAGATTAAAACTAGATAAGTTGCCCGTATCCCATCATTATCTCTTAAATTATACTTAGTAGATATAGTAATTATTGAGGGATATAAAATTCCACTTAGAGTTAATTCGTATAACATTTAACCCAATTTTCGACATTTTTATAGAGTATGTGTCAGTTAATCCGTGTTTCAGTTATCTAATAATAAATTCGGGTCTCATACATTTATTTTTAATGTAGTATACGTATAATTAAGATAAATATTGCATTGTCATAGTATGTAGCACGCAGTGTTGCTAGGCTCCGGCTTACGTCATCGTTTATCGGAATGTAGGCTCGAACAAACTTCAAGGTTTACTGCATCGATATTGAAACTAAATCCTTTGATTCATGTCTAGTTTAAATGATTTATTGATTAATTAGTACTGTATTCTAAAAATATAATCCAATTATTATTTTGTATTATATAAAAGTTAGTAATATTGAAGATCGGTAACATCGTTCTAATACCAGCTATTGTCACTCGATGTCAACGAACTTTAGCTGAAGATATTTTTGGTAATTGACATAATCTGTATTTTGATAGAAGCTCTTACAATACACATTCTACTCAAACACTCTTATCATTATAATTTGATTAGTTATCTATTGCGAAGATATACGTTTTATAATAAGGTAAGAATTATTTTTCGTATTTTATTATATATGTTCATAGTCTGATTATGTAAAGGAAATCAAATTTTAACGAATGGATTAGTCTGGAATACAGATTAATTTTCTTCCACTGTCACACTAAATAATATTGATGATTCTGGAATCCATTATTAATTCTTCATCAAGTTTGAACTGATTCTAATATTGGGAATACTTAAAAAAATATATAATTGTTATTTAAATTAAATCTCAAAAACATTCTAGGCGTAAGTGAAATTTATAGTGTTAATATAACATTTTATTAATTGTGATTGCGTAATTACTGAAAGATTGAAGTCAAATATAAAATTGTGTTTGTTAATTTTGTTTTTCGAGACGAATTCTCATTCTAGTATCCTGAAGAATTTTTTATATAAATTACTTGATAAAAATACAAATTATATTTTTATCAAGTGACTGTATATAAATGAAATATTTTTTTAAATTATTGTTTAGTATTATGTTCATATTTTGTACATTTGTCGGTTTATTTGTTTGTTCGTACATCTAATAAAACTAAAACCATTAAATACATATAAAATATAAATAATAAATGGTTAACAAAATAATAAGAGGGTTTGCGTTTCATAAAGTTATCCTATCTTCAGTATATACTTCTATTGAAAGTTTGCTTTAATCATTTTAGTAAGTAAACCCTATCTTTTATTTGCAGCTGGTCGCTGACACCTGAAAGGCTTAAGGTCTCTGAGTTGCAATGACTTTGGCTTTCATTTACAGTCTATAGAAACTGACAGAGTGGCAAGTAATTATATTAGAATTTATGATATCCCAACATATATGTGTAGATAACCAAAGGGTTCTGATATTGTTTAGAAATGTCATTCCAACATAAATGTTTATAATGATAGGAATCTAGCATGCTTTTATATTTGTAATTTGAATTAAACTACTTTAACGCATTTACTTACTTATGGATACTTCATATTACTTGCATGCGTTATAATAAATTGCCAAATGTAATGGTTTCATTAAAATATTAAATACTTGACAAATTACTAATTAAGTTTTCTCATCATAATCCTATCTAAAATTGAAGCATTTAATTGACTCTTCGATAAGCAAGGATAGACAGACGGATAAGTGCCTGAATGTTTCGTGACCGTATTATGATTGCGGGCGGAGGTCCCAATGGAGTTGCTTCCCCTGGATTAGGCTGCCGGTGCTCGGCTCACCTTGGAGAGTAATTATAATGATCGGCGCCGGAACCCCAGTCTGGAGCGGGCGTCTTCCTGGAGAGGTGTGTCGAGGAGGCAAGCGGAGGTACGCCTACCCGATTTTCCTTCTCTCTTCAACCACCACCCAAATTCAACCCCGAATCCACTCTCTCTTTCCCCCATCCCGTCATCCACCCACGCCCACACGCACTGTAATAACCCAATTTGTAAGAACCCCCCAATTTCAAGGACGGCCGTCGGTCTTTATGGCGGCGGCGACGGCGTTGATTCCCCGACCTTGTTTATTTCAGTTTCTTTTTGTTTAGGAACTGGCTGAACTTATTTTCGTACTTCGGGCTCATACTTCACTTGTGTTATTATAACTAGTTCGGTGACGTCTATCGAGTGGCGCACGGATTGGTGTTTTGTGGCTTTATATAATCCTGTTACCAGATGAAACGTTTTCACATTGATTGGAAAATTGATCCCCCTAAGTCGTTCATTATTTTGTCTTTTGTATAACATATTTCCTTAATTTGTAACACAGCCTACTGTGGGTCGCGGGATGACATAAAAGTGATGAGGCTCATTTGTTTAAGTCATCTGAAAGTTCAAGGCCGCGCACCCTTACCAAGATCCAACCTATAGGGCCGTCTAGACGAATTCACACCTCCGTCCCTTCAAAGGTCCAACCGAATTATAAGTTTTCGATCTTCCATGAAATAATTATTGCTCTTTCCATTAAAAAATTATAAATTTATTACGTATTAAGAAAATATTTTATTTTATCGTCGTTAAAAAGCCATTAATAAGATTTAATAATTAATTAATTTTACAAAATTAAATAAATTTATAATATATTGTATCAAAAACCTTCCACTAAGTGAGTACTCTATAATCGTGATATAATAATAAATCAACTGAAATATAACGTATTTTATTAAATTATATTTTCTAAAAACAACATATAAAAACAACCAACAAAGCAATAAAATAAAACAAAAATTAGTAGAATTTGAATTGATAAAAACTAAATGTATTAAATTAAAATTGACAAAGATAAATGAAAGTACTGTAAGTAATTCACTACTTTATCAAATCGAAAGTGCATCAAACTGATACTATGTATTGACAGTATCCACCAGAAAAGTCTGCGACGTTAAATTTGTAACTTAAAAATTATCTAAATTGCATCTCCGAAATTTAAGGTCGAAATAGGCTAATCCTATTTTCCAAATGTTTTCTGGACTAACACAGCTGGATGTTCAATTGTCTGTGTTTTATAAAAGCTTACCGTCTCTTAATAAAATGACTATGTATCTGTAGTTCTTTTATCGTTTGTACAGTGTGAGAAATACTATTTTATTTATGCAGTATGTAAGTTTTGGATTGTAATCTTAAGGTTAAAATTTGAGATATTATTCTATTAAATAATAAGGTATTCAACTCACCTAAATTGTTTATAATATGAGTTAACTAAGTTATAATCTTATTTCAATACTACTCATGAAATAATATGAAAATTTTATGCTTTAGTTATGTTAAAATAAAATTAATTAAAAATGTAATAACTACCAAGCGACGGATTTGTTAATTGCTACTTTTTTATTTTGATTAGTTAATATATGGTATTTTGTGTAAATTTATGTTGGGTGTAAATAAGGACATGATTATCTGTTGTGGGTAAGTCATTATAACTGGAGTAATATTTCATGAACTGTATTTATTAAGTTAAATTTTACTCACGTTATTTTGTTGTTTATTGAAATTTTAAAGTGTTATAGAGCTAATGAATTTTTCCATCCAGGGTTGATACATCAATAATACAAAAAGTTGTTTGTTAATATCCCAGGATAGTTAATAATCTGTATGCAAATATTATTATAAAGTAACATATTTTATATTATATTAAAATATGACAATTCAGTCTCAGTGAATTTCAGGTAAAATACTATTGCTGTATTTTTAGGTGTATTTAGTTAATTCACATTAAAATTTGTGTGACCTTCAACCTATCAGCCTACACGTGTTTGGGTCTGAATGGCCAGACTCCTCCACCCCTAGGGGGGCAACATTTCAATTTAGGACAATGCGAGCCTAGCGAAAAATCTACTGAAACCTCCAGATCTATTTCTTAATTTCTATAACGTCTTAAATTTAGGATCATGATAAAGAAAAGAGAAATTTATCTACTTGTTTGGACGGTAACGGGCATTATTTGTTGGTAATTACATATCAGGATGGGATCCGTTCAATTCAGGAGAATAGCGTAAAGAATCATGTATGATAAAAATAGTTTGATTTCTTAACTTACGAAATATTGCACATAAAATAAAATTACTCAATTACTCAATTGAAATATATAATTTTATATTGTCGTATGCCATTGCCCACACCTAAAAAAGAACTCGAAAACAGTACGACATATGTATGTTTTTTTTTGTGTTCTTAATTATATGGGCTTAACTTTGTATGAGAGTTTTTTTGAAAAAAATAGCGTTTTTCTCCAAAAAAGATATGTTAATGATAAAAACTGAAACAAAACATAAAAAATTACACACTCCTTTATATTAATATAAAAATAATACTGATAAAAACCTTATATGAATATAATTAATATATTTCTGAACGGCATGTTTATAGCAATATTTAATTATGATTATAATATTCAATATTGAATAGTATTTGGTCTTGCCCGGGGAAAGGCAGGTGCCCAAAATCAATACATCTGATGTCAGCCATATCTGAATTACACCTTTACAAAATATATAAACTTAGAATGCATATGTTAAATATATTTTTAGTATATAGCTAAACATTATAGTTGTTTTTTTATCATACAAATATAAAAGAAGCAAAATAGAAATATATTTTTTTCTATCGAAGTCGATCTAGACTCGGTAATAAGTTACAAACGCGATCGTCTGTTTTTTCGAAGGACTTTTCTTAAATGCTACAAGAGAACTAGAGCAAATTGGAAAACTTATCAGAACTGAAACTTAGACATAACACAATGTTATACAGAATTGAATAAATGGAAGTAACTCAAAGAAAACAAACTTGGATTCTGAAAATATTTATGTCAAAGAATGCCTTTAAATTATTTTCTTTATTAATATACTAGCATTTCTGCTCGACTCTGTCCATTCCATCGATAGTGAGATGTTATATTACAAATTTTTGTGAGTAAATTGACGGATACAAATGAACGCATGAGTTTTAGTTATAAGTATAAATTATATATATTTATTTTATGTTGGTACGTTTTTTGTAACAGAAGAAAGGTTGATTTTTTTACTCTCATTTTCTAACTCATGATTTCAAACCTTGAATATGTCCCACTGCTGGACACAGGCTATATTTTATATAAATGAGCGTAACCCACCACGCTACTTTAGTCGGGATACGAGAGTTTTTTTTGACAAACAGATTTTATTTCACATTTATTTCTCAAATAATATATCATAATCTACTAAAATACATTACATCCCTTCAGTCATTCTAAATTTGATATACATAAAAAAATATGATTCTATTATAAAAATCACAAGAAATTGCTAGGTTTCGACTACAATGCCCTTTAGTGCCTGGCTCATATGCATAACTTATGGCGATAAAGCCTAGGAGCTAGGAAATCGAGGTCGTCTTTCGTCTGGAGGAAACTGCTTGAAGGCACGCACCAGTCTAATACGGGTAATAATGTAATATACTTTCAAAAGTCGACTCTATGTAAACGATTACCTAAAATTATATTCAACTAACATAAATAATAAATCTGTTATCCACAAACGTAAAGGTAACAAGGTTATCAAATAAAAATTAAACGAGAAAGTACAAATATTATATACAAAGAAAAGCAATATAAGAAGCTTTGTTATGACAACACGACCGGCAAATACACGATTAAATATAGACATTCATTTGTTTTGTCTGTTTGATAAACAATTAAATATATATCAGTGATATTCAAGTAGTTTCATTGTTTTTTCTGTATTTCAGTGTTAAAACATTAAATTCTAAATGTATTTCTCACGTACATATTACAGCTGATGGTTGAGTATCAAAGTTATTGTTTACTCCGCGTAATCTCAAACGATCTTGAAACGACCATGCACTTTAATTTCAAAGCAATAAGGAGTGTAATGGCTTGTACGTGTGTGTCTATTATAAGGTTTCGTCGCTATTGTGTAGGCTTCATTGTCGCCTAGATATAGGTTTCGTCGGCACGCAACCAAGGCTATATAGGTTATTTCTCATTTGATATTCTTTTGTGAATTTCTTAGGTTCTTAATAATGAAGGTTATGGGATTGGAAGTCATGTTCATGATGAAAATTCCTTTAAGAAAAATTTATTCTTTACTGTAAAAAATACATTTGCAATTCCAGGGCAGCATGACAGTAATGGAGCTAAATAGACAAAGCCACGTAGAGTTAGCAAAAAGTAGGTATTAATTTAACCTCAGGTCACGGATCCGATTGCAGCGGCCTTGAAATTCACTGATCGTTTTAAGAAACATTTGTTTATAAATAAAGTGCTCTTTATCTTTTACAATTAAGTTTGTATAACCGTGAAACTGTCAGCTTACGTAAGGAACGCCAACGTCTCTCTCATCAACAAGCCTACATTGGAAAACGTCCAGTTGCTAATCGCTGAGCCTGGCCATAAAAAGTGAACCGTCTCTGAACTGGGTTAGAACGTACATTAACGAAAAACGCGTCTCCAAAAATGTTGGCAAACGCGAACTGATAGCGTGCACGGGGCTAATGCCCTCCCCACACCATTGCAAGGCCACCCAGGGCCGCACTCGTAGTCATGGCGATCGTGTAGGCGCGTTGCGAAGAGACCCGCCACCCTCCCCCTCCCGCTCCGCTCATTTCAAGCTCTTTTCAATCCCTCAATGGCGACTAAATCTCTACCTAAGGACAGGTATCAATTTTAGATTTCATATAGGCTCGTGTTATTCCGAAATTGAAACATTAATTATAAATTGAAATACGAGCCAAGACTTTATATACATGTAGAAGTTTGTAACACCTAGGAGTAATAACAGTTTTGAATTGATATTTAATTTACGTTAATTTTCTATGACATTTTAAACAAAGCATAATCTTTGAATACATATAATGAATCAAATTAATATTATGTTAGTTTAATTAGCACCTTGAAATGTAAAAAATACAAATAATTGGATAGGTGGGATAGGATAGGAACACCTTTTGTAAATTAACACGAGCGAGGCCACCGGCACCTCAGCAGTATGAATACATTGTTACCCGATGGAGAAATAAAAACATAAGCTCAAGGATAAAGACCTTGGCCTGTTCGAAGAACAATCTCAGGGACCTTGGAGTGATTCTCAGAATGTAGATTCTTAATTTCCGTATGAATCAGTTTGTTAATAACGGCTGATAGTTTTAAGGAAACATTTAAACGGCCCTTAAATTTTTATTATAGTCTGTAACTTTATGAGTTTCTATTCTAAAACAAATCATGTAATTGTAATTAAAGACACTAATTATTATTTTAATATATTAATATAATAGTTAGCTAGTCCGTCTCTGGCAGGGAAGTACATAGTCTGTAACGCGAAGTCGCAGTTTGCTATTTGTGAGCACCGGGCCTCCCACACCCTTAATACGCTCCAATAATTCATATTCGACAATCATTTCGTCTTTCGATCTGTCATACAGGGCGTTATAATTTACAGTAGTGTAGTAGTAATGAATATATCAAAAGTTTGTTATAAAATATTATTGGTGAATAAGATTTTATCTTTAGTAGTTTTTACGAAAAGCGAGCTATTTTTATGTTAACAAAGGATGGCATTATGCAATTTAGAGCTTTACAAGTTTCTGTAGATACTTTTTATGATTTTATTACAATTATCAATTTTGAAATGATTTTTTTATAGAATCTTGAATTTCTTTAAACACCTTTTTGTTAAACGGGTGAATAAACTAAATTAGGGATAATGCAATAATTATGTGAACCAAATTTATGCAATGAGGAAAAAACCTACCAAATATGTAACTTGCAACTTTGGGTTTTGACAAGACAAAACTTAAAATCATATGGTAGAAATAAATCTTTGAAGACTTTTAGATTTTTATATGAATATAGTTTTTTTAGAGTATTTAAAATATAACATCGGTCTTTATAATACAATAGTGCTTATCTGGTTTAAGAATTAAAATGTTACATATATTTAAAATACTACTACAGTATCGTAATATATATATGTTATATGTATAGTATATATGTTATTTAGCCTTTAACAATAATAGTTACAATTTATCCGGTACATGGTACAAATAGACCTTCAGAAATAATGGCCACAACTTATTCTTGTGTAAAAACATATTAATATTATAAGAACAAAGCCTTACAACATAAAAAAACAGAGATCGAGAATAATTACTCAATAATAAATAATATTTGCTTACATTTATACTAAATGCTGTAGAACATTAGAAAATTTCGGTACAAATCAGAAATTATTTGCTTACCTGTTTCATTAAAATGTATAAAGTAAAATGTATTTTATATTAGTATTAATATTAAAAAGTCTCTTAATTTGCGTTACATTTATTTTGTTTCTAAGTTAAAATAATGAGTCGACTATAAAGCTAGTCCGTTTGCCGCCAAACCTACGTAAAATTTCTAGATGTTCTGTTATAAAGGCTAGTGTACAACTATGTTATATATTGTATATTAAGAGAGCAGTAACCAATAGCATCCTGGTTCTTATATGACAAAAAGAAATCACCCCATTAACGTTGCTGAACTTTTTCTATATATAAAGGTATTAGGTTCAAGGTTCTACTAAAGGTTTGATCACGAATTGACAGAAAACTAAACAGAATAAAAGTTGTCAAAAATAATACACAACATCGTTATACAATAAAGAACCTACCTCTTATGTTTTGGAGGGAGGAGGGAGGAGGGAAATTTAAAAATTGGAAAAATAAGTGCCACTTAAATTACTATACAACCAATACATATAAACATGCGGATATTTTTTTTTATAAGGCTTTATACAATGTATAGTCATGGTAACGTTTTTGTTATATAGTATTTGTTTATCGATAAATTTATTTAAGTAATAAAATAAATTAATATGATATTACATTATACATTTGCCTTTATATTTTCAGAGGAACATGGCCCTGAGAAACTCCAGTAAAGGGCTCGTTGTCATAGCAACGTTTAGACTCGGGTAGGTCTCAAATTAACAAGAGTTATTGATTATAGAGATCAAAATATTCAAAACTCTATGGAATATATTTATTTATAACATTGCTTTATGAATGGTAAAGGAATATATAAAAGTGATGTTGTTAAATAATTCTTAAGTCTAAGACTTACCATTCATTAGCTTCTGTTGAATATTTGAAGAACAAAGAAAAGTTGAATTCTAGAACGCTCCTAATAGAAATAAATGAAATTATAACATACATATTAGAAACATATAATTGAGTTTGTTGTTGAAGTATGCCGCAATTAATAACAAAAAACACTCATTAAAATACATATTTTTTCAATGATTTAAAGCATCATAAAAACGGAACAAGGTAGAATGATTGAAGTACCATGTATAGAAGTGTATGTTGGTGGTTTGTTCGTCACGGAAATTACATTTCAAATACTTGGTAATACGTAAAAATAAGTTCGTAAAAATTACCATCCATACATTGGTGTAATTACGTGATTACGTGTATGAGACACGTGTCTCGTGTCTCAAATGTAAGGTACACTATTTATTTTGGTAAGTACTGCCCAATGTACATGATTCAAGGAAAACGGAAAGAATCCAGTAGGATATTTATATATGTTTGTATGTATCCCCATGGATTCACGATAGAAAACTCAACAAACAACTATTGAATAAAAATATCCTTTCGAATTCAGGAAAAGTATTCTGTTTTAGCGTTTCGTTGTACGGTACCCTAAAAATGGAGTTATCTGCATCGAAATAGCCGTGACTTCCTCATATGATAATATATCGTATAATTCCTTGTTGGTGATGTTACATTCTGTGAGAGATAAGAATCGATCGACCTTTAAGAGCCATGACCATCGATATCAAGTTCGTTATGTAATCATTCCATGGCATTTATGGATAAGGGTTCATACTCACTGGTAATTAATATATTTGTTCTAAATAGATAACATTTATAAAACTTATTATCATACTTACAAAATTTACTTTACTCCCGTTGCAGTTTAGTTTAATAGATGATTTAAAAAATCTGAACATTTATATATGTTATAGAAATAGGACAATTTTTGCTGTTATACAAAATATCTTGATAAAAAAAAATCAATGGGAGTTCTTAATTACACCTGGTAGTTAGTGTGTTTGATGCTTTATTTTAGAAGATGACCAAGACCTCCCACATGTTATTACGTAAATATACAACCGCCCATAAGATTTTTAATATTCACATATATAAGTATAGTTTGTAAATAAAGTAAATGTTTTGTATTGAAATAAAAGAAAAAAACATATTATGTTATCGATCTATTTACGTATAACAAAATATTGATTAATAAATTTATGTTTTCGAAATGAAAGATGAAAGAGAAAAAAAATAACTTAAGAAAATCTAAAGAGCAAGTATAATACGATATGCTAGAAGAATCATGAATTATTCATCTCTAAAAAATGCAGGCGGTAATAATTAAAACTGGGATCACTGTGAATATAGTAGGTGGCTATGATTAGTTCATCGTCATTTAAAGAAACACAAAAGATTTTATCTATGAGCTACGAAAACTGGATACGGTAATGTTGACAGTATTCTTCGTTTTTCGTATTTTTTTTTCTACTGAATACATACTTCGATGATAATTAATTTAATATAAAATACTACGAATTACCATGTAATTATTCTAAGTGTATTGTTTTTCGTTTATAATTTATTATAGTAATAAATATATTAAAAAATATTTCATTTCTAAAATATAAAACAGATTATTAATTTAAAAAAGTTTAGAGATTTAAATTAAAAAACATATACATCAAAAAATTGCATAATAATATTTTAACCAACCTGTATGATTAACTTATCTTTCAGCTGATAATTGATTATATATATTATAGGTAGCTATGATTTCTGTCCACGTGTATGAAACGCCTAAACTGATGCAATTGGTCGGTCGCTTTTGAGAGATGACGTCAACCAAATCGACCGGGTTCACGGTCGACAGCAAGTTCATTTTTCTAGTATGCGGTTTGTTTCCATTTGGATTAGGCTAAATCATAATTAGGAACTTATTCAGTGTTATATCTTTGCTGAATGTATTAGACTAAATCACAGTTAGGAACTTATTCAGCGTTATATTTTTGCTAAATAGATTAGACTAAAACAAAATTAGGAACTTATTGAGTGTTATATTTTTGCTGTATGTATTAGACTAAATCACAGTTAGGAACTTATTCAGCGTTATATTTTTGCTAAATAGATTAGACTAAATCATAATTAGGAACTTATTCAGCGTTATATTTTTGCTAAATAGATTAAACTAAAACAAAATTAGGAACTTATTCAGTGTTATATTTTTGCTAAATAGATTAGACTAAAACATAATTAGGAACTTATTCCATTTATATTTTTGCTGAATGTATTAGACTAAATCACAGCTAGGAACTTATTCAGCTTTATATTTTTGCTAAATAGATTAGGCTGTATCATAATTAGGAACTTATTCACTCTGTTATATTTTTGCTCAATAACTTTTTTTAGACGTTACCAGGGTAAAAACCGTTTTATTTTTTTCTGTAACGTGTATTTTAAACCCACAATCCAATAAATTGTTGTAAACTTTTCCTTAAAATATGTATATTTATTCTGTGTAATTAATAAGATACACTCATTATCATAACTCTATTTTTATCAATAAATGCGTGTTTTATTCATGCCTAATCGCTAATGTGACTAGTTTTAATATTCAGGAAATGTTAAATTTATATTCAATATCAATGACGTTATCAAACAAATTTAATAAAATATCATAAAAAAATAATCACCTGGCGTATGTTTTATAATATAAAAAAAGTTGTATATTTTTAATAATGTTAAATGTCTCCTGATATCTTTTGTTAGTTTATATATTTTTTAATTAGAGACGAAATATATATAAAAAAAATCTTATTTTTATTTAGAATAGTGAATAGTGAATAGGAAAGATGGAAAAAAAAACATTTCACATAATTTTTTTTTGTCTGTAAATTTTCATAGTATATATAAAATAATCTAAGGCGATGTCTCCAAAACTCCAAAATGTCAAAATGTTAAAAGCAGATGTAAAATTCACTGTGTTCTGTTTTATTTTTTACAAACTAATATTGAATAATTTATAATACTTGTTTCTTGGAACTATGTAATTAATGACACCCGTGAAACCGGGGTGAAAGGCTAGTATAGTAATATTGTTATTGTGTTTTTGCATTTCGTAGCGCGGAGTTGGGCCTGTAGTTCACTGATAACATTTGTCGAGTTCACGATTTATCTTTTGATAAGTATTACACGAACACGTTTAGAAAATATTAAAATTGTGGATTTTTTTGTTTTCGGTTTATTTTTCCTTACTATATATTATTACTTTCCAAATTATATTATTTCAGTTATACCTTATATTAATGATTTTTAACTTTCATGCATATTCTAATTAGAGTACATACATTCATACATATCCGGTCTTGCATAGTATTTAATACACCTGCGAAAAAAAACTGGCTTTGAGATCAAGATATTAATAAAATGTCATAGTCCGTTGACGGTCGTAAAAATTTAATAGTAAATTTATGATATTTTAGCTTATTACTATTTATAAGAAATGCGTTGATTTCCTGTCGCTATTAAATTAAAAACGACAAGGTATATAAAAAAATATATTATAATTTTATATAAATATTTAATTGCTGGAAGGCTTGTATCTGAGCGGATCCAGCGCAGCCTACTAAGACACAATGCATAACCTTCATTAATAAGTCAGTATTGTTCTCCATCTTTACCTTTCTTTTTCTTTTCATTAGCATCGTAAAAGGTTTATGCATCCATTTCATTATTTAATATACCAAGCGATCACCTAGCATGCTAATGGAGGTGAAATAGTTCGCTTAATATTGGATAATGATGTGAGCTAGTTAGGCATACCTTCTGAATAGGGCATAAACCTCTTAACTGTTAAAAATTATTTAATGTTAATTTTATATTAACATGTTAGATAAGCCATTGATGAATGTTACGCATGTTGTTTTTGTAACAACTAAAAGCGATATGTTACAGCCGAAATTCGCATAATAGAATATGGAAACTAGTTTTTTCACAGATACAAGTTTGTAATTATAAGAATGTAAAGTTATAAAAAGCATCGCCTCTTGACACGTGTAACTTCTAGTTTTAATAATATCTTTTACTGTTTTATTCTAGTAGCGAATATCTTTTAAGATGTATCTGCAATGTTTTGGTCCATGTTCTTAAATGATCTATGATCTAGGTGTTAAAAGTATGGTCACCTTGAGAAAGAACAAGGTTAACCAAAATACCCAACATTTCACAATATTGAGGTCATAAATAAAAGGAGGCTTTCATTTTCAGTGGAACCGAGTTGCTATCGATTGCATGGAAGCGTCAGGTTTACGCGGAAGTCGAGAATTTTTCCTGTGCAAGACGTGTGTGTGTGTGTGTGAACCTGCAACTAGTCGTTCGAGGTCGCCCACATTTGATCTGTGCAAATTTCGTGCGCTAAGGTCACTGGCCGATTCCAGGGTCGCACGGCCGTATCTCTCAAATTTTGTTTGTTAATTATAAAAATAATGCGTTATATAAGTTGTATGCATCTCTCTCGCACCTTCGCAGAGTCGATATAACCGTCGCACGTAACGATGTGGTGCACACAGCAACATACTAGAAAAATACATCTACAAATTTCGGTTGTCGCCCGTTTGTGTGCGTGAGTGACGTTATCGTACAATGCGATTACAGGGGCGTATTGGAAGTTTTTTTACGTTTCATAGATATGACGCTCTGTGTGGCTGACCGCAAAGCTTTCCTTTATCTAAACCTTATGCAATATTAAGGTATTTTAGTTTTTTTAAGTACAACAAAAACAAAGTGAATATCTCCCGTAATAATGGATGTGGAGCTATTAGATAGAAGGGAGTGCATTGAACGGGCGGTCGCCTCAATTCGGCACTGCGCTTACACGTGCCGCTAAGTTGTCCCCTAGATGCGATCTTTGGCAGTCATTGTATGCAGTCATCGTATTTGCGCACTAGCGCCCCCTCTCCCCCCTTCGCAACCTCGCTCGCTCGGCTATATTTATGATTCTTATCTCCTTCTAATAAGGTGTATAATGGAAAATAATAATTTCGCACACCATACACTCACTTGTTAGGAGATATAACTTGTATTTAGTATTCAAATTGCGGTTTTTATTTTGTGTATGTGTGCGTTAAGCTATTTAAACAATGATTTGGATTCGGGGTATTAATTGAATATTACATTTGTTTCATGGACATGTCATTTCACAACATTAAGTAGGTAAGTATGTGTTTAGAAAGGAATCATGAAGATATGAGTTGTATTAACAATTTTCATTTAAAATTAAGAATTTGTTGAACTGAAAACTGTATTGACCTTGAATGAAAGATCAAATATTTTTTATTACGTATTTAGTTAAAGTAAATAATAAATATTGTAGGCGTTATCGTTTTATCCAGAAATGGGACAAAACAATTTATTTCAAGTGGCTAAGTCAGAAGGGGCATAAACAGTCTTGACTTGTGTCAATACAAACAATGTTACTGATAGTGAAAGCAAAACGTCGGTGCTATTTGTTTAGTCGTCTCACAAGTCTGCTCCACCTGTGTTCTAATTTATAGAGTTGTATAAACTCCTGCAGATTTGCGACTTAATTGTCGTTGGTTTGTAAACTTGAGAAAAATGGAAAGCATTAGGTTTAGAGTTAATCATCTTCATTATAAACACTTTTTTTATTACTTAAACTATTATTATTAAGTATATTTCTGATTGAATATCTACAAAAACTCATCCAAAATATTTCAGCAATTATTAAATTACAGTGCGAAGTTTTTAGTCAATATATTTTGTAATAAAAATAATTGCGTTATGTAAATGCTAATATTACAATAAAATTGTTCGATTGTTTTCTTTACTATTGCACGAGAAAAGTTAATTTGTTTTGAAACAATTCAACATGAATTGAAATCAACGATTTAAATGGCATTGTGAAAATATGCTAAAAAGAACTGACAATTTATAACCTTTGGAGCAAGGTTAGTTACATATTCAAATAATTGGTTGCTCTTAGGTATATACAGACATACAAACATATACAGATATATACAGACACATACAGACATATACAGACATATACATACATATACAGACGTATACAGACATGTTTTATATAATGATACAGACTCGATTTGTTCAAAAGATAATCAGTTTATTTTATATAAATAGAGTTGCGATACAAAATAATAAATATAAAAGAATATTCTCAATAATAATTAATAATATTGTAACATATAATTTAAGATATAATGTTTGACATTCGATGGTTATAAACAAATACCACTCCCACCCGAGAATTAGCCCCCGGGGATGTCACAAGGACAAGGACTACTACTAATACTAAACTGGGAATCGAATACACGATCTTTGGCCAATCAGTCAGAACCACTAACTACCAGACGAAAGGACCGTACTTATTTTGTTATAAATAGATGGAAAAAAATTAAACTAGTTAGATACAATGATTTTACGTGTTTCTAGGAGAAGCATCAGTCATTCAGGACATATATATATATATATATTAAGATTTATATAAAACATTACTAAAAACATGTATTGACCTAGATAAAGTGAATTATTTTAGATGGTTACCAGATGCCGGGCTGGTAACATATAAGTGGATACTATCAGAGATAAAATAAGTTTAATTTAATATTAAAGAACACGAAAGATTTTTATTTATTATTATGTAATAATTATAAAAAGTATATATATATACTGATATGAAATATAACAAATATGAAAAGAGAGCGAAGTAAGACTATGGAATAGGTAGTGATTGTAAGTATGTGTGTGTTTGTGTGTCATAGTGTTTAGATGTCAATAAGATATTCCTTTTTAATGATTTCCTTGATAAATAATAATAAAATCGTAATAATATGCGTTAAACATAAAAATGTTTCTATAATAATTTTGTTTCTGTGTTTACGTGCTCATCACTCAGAACTTGTGGAGCAATCCAAACCAATCCAACGAAATAATGGTTATACGTAATTTATATATATGGCCGAATATATGGTAAAGAAAAAAAAGAAAAATGATAAAGAAATATCAAATGATATGAGTTACAAGTATTCATTAAATTTATTCTCAATTAAAACAATGAATAAAATAATTTGAAAGATCAATAAGAAATCGCAAATGCACAAATCGAGTGTACCCGCCACGTTGTCTATCTGACCCACTTTTGGGGCTGGGGCTATTTTGGAAAGAGAACACCAGCTGCATTCGTTCCACAGCCATAGTGACCTGGATTATTACCATGCTTTGTTATATTGTTTATATTTGATATGTAATATCACGTAACGACGTACGAGTATGATGTGTAAATTATAGTCAAAATCATTGTTTTGTACTTCCGATAGATATTTTCATACAATCATCAATCAAACTTAAACAATCTTGGCACATGAGTCCATGGCATGTAGGTATATTATTATATTAGAATAATGTTGTGGTTGGATAATTTTACAGCATGTTTTAGTTCGAACATGGGGATATTAGGAAAGTGAGAGAAGGCAGATCCTGTGAAGAAAGTTGCTACATAGTATATTTCAATTTCCACTAGTTGTATGAACTTTTTTCTCGAATGCTGATTAAAACAACCATTCACTAATTTTAGTAATAGTTTTTAGTAAGTTTAGTTAGTTTTTAGTAATAGTTTTGATTGATGGACAGTCATAACTCTTGGCAGTACTGTCAAATCATTTTCACTTTAATCATTCGGTCAGAAACTGAAAGTGTATGCGTATTGACAGTTCATCGCTTAATTAAACCAGCTTGCACAATTCAAACACATTGTGCACTTAGTCGTTCGTCAGTGAAAGTCTTTTTAAAATCGGTCCAGCTGTTCCAGAGTTTAGCCGGACCAAACAGACCCACAAACAAATTTTTAAATTGTTTTTTTTATCTAAGTACCGTAATATACTTTCATATGCGTTTAGTGAAAAGCTGTTTTACTTGTACGTATAGATAAAATTATTGTTTAAAGTTGTAAATTCCACTATACACATCCCCATATTCATTTCACTATAGACACCATAGCTCAGTTTGTACAGCTACGTGGACGGACACCTGGAGGTCTCAGGTTCAGCTCGTCTTAATCTTCCATTCTTTATTAATTTATATTTTTAACAAGCAGATTATTCTGGTAAAAACTATTTATAGACAATTTCAAAAATAAAAACTTTCTTTGTTTTAAATGTACGATCGTCAATGTGAATAAGGGAAAATAGGTTTTCATTGTTCAATTCCATGCATCACAGAAATTACTTTAAAATAATGATATATCTATTTTATTTTAATATTATAATATCAATTAATAAAGATTAAATGCAACATGTGTTTAACCACCAACATTTAACTTTTCTTTCACTTGAATTGAATTCATTCATGTTTTTCTTGAATATTTATGAGATATAAAGTTAAAGTATGCAAATCCATAAGTTTTCACTTTCAGTATTGTCTGAGCGGCGGATAATTGATCGTGCAAACATTCAAACCGTTACGCAATGCATTTTTTAGGGGCTGGTAGTCAGCGCTTTCAGATACAGGGCGGGAGCGGGGTGAGGGATATGACGTTCGATTTAAAGGGTAGGTTGGGGGTAGCTGCAGGGCTGTTGACGGGCGGCCCGCGCGTGCGCGCGAGGCCTCGCCGCCGCCCCGTTTCCGTAACGTTGACAGTTCGCCCGTACTTCCTCGATATCGCGCGTCCGGAGCGTTCCGGCAATACCTGGCTCTAGGCCTCCACTAATGCCCGATTGACTGAATAAATACACGTAAGTTGCATTTCATCTTGCATTATATATTGTGTTGCATTTACCGGTTGTATGTTGCGATTCGTGTATAAGTGTGTTTGTGTTTTTTTTTGTGTTATTTGTGTTTTTTGTGTGTGTGTTTGGTGTTTGTTTAGATTAATTTAATTATATGTTTCGTGTGTATTTTTCTGACTCCGTTTTTAGTTACAATTTTGGTTTTATGACATCCTTTGTTTATGGAAGTAAAGTAATTTAGGAGACGAATAAGCACCTTTTAATGTATGCAATATAATTATTAGATCATAATTGAACATTCTCATTATGTTAGCTACAACACAGTGCGTCTGATAAGATAAAAATATAAACCTTTCTCATATTTTTACGACGACATGATTTGATTTTTTATTAAACAAAAAAAAACATACAATAAATGGTGCTTTATTAAAAAAATATTTCTTCCTTCTCCTTCTTTATTTTTTAAAATATTGTTTACAATTTTTTACCCAATTTTAATATATGGAAAGTCATTGAATAATTGATATAAAATTCATAGTGATTAATAATAATTTGTTAATACCAGTTTATATTCCATTTATGAAGTGAGATGCAGGAGTTTGGCATTGAGGTGTTCTGCGCATGCGTGTCTATTTACCCAGATGTAACATTAAGACCATGTATTAGTTAATGTCTTCAAATATTAGATATTCAAGGTCACACTTATAAAATAATTAAACCTTTACGAATTAATATATACTTTTAAAGTTAATTTTTTTTAATAACTCATTAATTTTGTTATGCACATTAGGAAAATCAAGGACGAAATTATTTTTATATACAGCCAAGATAAGATTACTTTGAGTGTGTGATGCTGGAAAAAATTACTGCGCAATGTCATGCGCATACAAAATTTTTTATTTATAATTTTGTATTCAGACGATTCTTATCAAAACGTTTTATAAATATTAAATCGATTAAAAATTAATTTTGTGAAATAATCGTTCTAATACATAAAATGAAGGTTTTATAAATATACCGCTGCTAATAGTTGGCGCCACTTGATCAATAATGTCCGTAAAAACTTTATTGTGGTAATTAATTTACTTTTACGGTCATTCAGAGAATTAAGGTATTTTTCTATGGATTTGAAATTATATTTCAATATGTTTATATTCGTATTGAAACCAAAATTTTATAGCAACAAACATTTTTCTAATTAACTGCATTTTAAGCTATTATGAACTATGACTATTATGAACTATGAAAAAATATGATATACATAAGAAAAATTGACTTAATTAAATTTAACTGAACTAAGCCTAAATTATTGTAGATATCTACAATTAAATTAATATATTAATAATTATAATGTTATACGTCTAATATTTTTGTCTATTTCTGTGGACGGAATGTAGATACGGCGGTATCGTGATCCAGTGCACTGATAAACGCGATTAGATTACAATTTAAGAATCTAAGCCCTTTGTAATAGATGTTGATACTATTTTATTAATAATATTACTTATTTTATATTACAATTTAGTAACAACTGCACTGAAACTGAGCATGATGAATTTGGAATGATTTGATATTTGTTTTAAGGTTTTAGAAATCTTTATTGGTATAGTTTTTAATAGTGATTAATAAATTACTGATAAAATATCTACTAACACGTGGTATATTCACGAATAAATTAAGAAATGAAGCTTGCTTCTGTCCGCGCCGTGGTCCGTGTTGATAATTTCGAACTAATCATCTTCTGGGATGAAAATCCCTTTTTGGGGAGCTTCCAAGTATAACTATGATATGTGGATAGTTTTCTTATAACTTAACACAAACCTGAAACCTATATTATATAATATCAAATATTATTACATAATATAATATCAAAAGAATCAGAAATGAGTATAACTCCTGAGGGCATTCCCAAAACCTGTATACTTTAATCTTACACTGGTTCGATTTACAACTTTCAAACGACATAATAATATGATTTACCTTTATATTTATTCTCTCAAATCAATATTAGGGAACATCCTAATACCAAAGCCTTATCATAATTCACGTGGCCTTGCCAGTTGATAACGTAGAGACTATTTAATTTGTTATTGTTCTGAGCTGCACATTTTATTTACTATATGCTATATACCACGTACTTCCTTGCTTATTTATTTCCTATTGACTATATAATATTAATTATAACATATTTCAAATTGCTTGATATTGACCTAATTGTTACATACTTTCAAAGTACGTAATTTAGTCTTCATAAAAGAAAAACTATATATGTTGTTATTGATACTTCATAATCGGATTTGAATGTTATTTTCTTTTATACAAATAGTGATTGAATATGAACAGATATACTTACATTCAACAGTGACACGTGTCGAGTGTGTATATGGTTTGGAGTATGGTATAATGATTAAGGAACTAATGTATAAAATCAAGGTCATTTTATTTTATAGCCTGTGTTCGGATCGACTGCATCATTGTTACTTGTGTCGATCGATTTGGTACAATTATTATGTCATTGCAAAGAATCCTCATGTCGTTCGTTTCTAACGATAATGCGTAATAACTGAGTAATATTGTCCTTTATGAGCTTATAATTTCAATTTCTTAAAATTATAGTGTCATTATTTAATAGTTTGTTTCGTATTTGACAGTTATAAATCAAGTAGGAAGTTAAATTTTAAAAAATGGGAACGCTACCAATATCGCATTTCTGAAACGACTTGCCAAGCTTCAGTCACGAGGCATAGAAACCATAAATCTTTACTTCTATTAATATAATGGTTTTCCGCAATCAACGTTTTGTTATTAGGCATGTTTAATATGCATTGTGAGTCCAACTGCAGTAAATATTTGTCGTCGAGGCCATATGTCGCCTGGAGCTGAAATAATAGAAATTAGCAAAACCTTGAGACTACGTAAATCACGGAAAAACTACGAATGCGATAGACGCGTGTGCAGAATCGGCTGCACCGCCATCGACGACGCGAGGGGCGCCGCTCTAGCCGTCTTTTTTCATTTTGCGTGCGTCTTTTTTTGGCAGCGCGCGTTAACCTTGGATTTTTTCATAGCGAAGCGCTGCACGTACGCGCACAACTCGCAAGTTTCGTATAGTCGTAGAGCGTCCCCCACTCGGCGCGTCCGAATTTTCTGCATTCAGACGGTGTGAGGAGTTTTCGGCGGTCGCATTCGCGAGCGAGGCTCCCGGCGGTTAGGAGCGCGGCCATACTTGAGACAGCGCACAGCGCACCACGGCGACCGGCGCCAGCGCGCGTTGCAATATGCGGAAGTGAGCACGGACATCGCCGCAGCACCGCGCTAGTGTTACGACAGTGAACGCACATCCAGTGATACAAACTATGATATTTGTGCATAGCTCGGTTAGAGCGTTAATGGTTTTGTTTTGAATAATCACAAGAACAGTGGAATTTGACATTCATGGAATCGAGGAAAGTATTGTTGCTCTAATATATTGTAAGATCTTCCGGCTTTTAGATACTTGCTTGCGAGAAGGTCAAACGAAAAGTGTCAGGCCTTATTTGGGAGTCAATCTACGCTCGGTATAAAAGTATGCAGTCTTTGATAAATTTTTGTTGACACTCCGTAGCATGCGATAAATATTAAGCAAAATGAGGGGATATAGCAGATTATGCCTTAAATTGTTACAATGAAAGGACATTTTTGCGCAATTCACGGTAGCCTTCCTGATTTTGCATACACGTGCTGTCGCTTTGGGGCTATTGAACTTGATAATGAGACAACCGTATTTCCTCTTTTTTATACACTTATATTGCATCACTAAGTTTTTGCAACATTCGCGGACCGGTTTCAGAATTTTCATTCTAACAACGTACTTTGTTGTCCGATGTTAGTTCAATGAATTCATTTCAACGATCGTCGATTTGGGTCCTGCGGTGTCGTAGAACATGATTTTAATGAATTCACCGTGAAATCCAGTTTAGCAGCAAAAGTTCGGTAATAATTATGGGCGTGAATAGACCGCGCAAGTAGGTAAGCCCGGAACCGCTCCGTGAGACGAAAACTGGTCTTTCGGCGCATTAACATTTGCATAGAAACTGTCAATGTGGCCCCGTGGGCTATTAGCACCTACTGCGGTCGCGACAACACTCCCAACTACTCGTACGACTCGTACGACTCGTACGCACTACGCACTCTCGCTTCTATTTCACATTGTTCAAAATGTACCTCGCTCGGGGTACTACTGTAATTGAGATGTCATGTTAATTTAGTAATGCATTTATGTTAGAATTCTAACTTTATATCTCCATTAAATCAATTTTCTGTATTAATTACTACATTTAATAAAAACTAAAATCTGCAATCAACAGGTGACTATTTTAAAAATAAACTTAATTATTAATTATCAAATAATATCCTGTTTGATGGGAAGAAGCGCAATGAGTAGGTACGAAGGTCGCTCATAATTTACAGCGCCTAAAATTTTTTTGAAGTACCAATTGCGTTTGCGACTGACGAAAATCAACCAATAGACGGCCAGCTCGGTGACACCGGCTCGCATTCATAAACTCTTTTATTTATTGTATTATGAATATTATCGTGCGTAGTGGAACTAGCCAAGACCATTTTTTTGTGTTTTTGAATATAGTCAATGAAATTTGTTGTTCTATTCTCTTTAAGCTGTTTTTGGACTTTTGAAATTAACTTTAATGCTTAAATAATATTTGAGATGTACTTATGTATCTTTAAAGCTATTATAACCCAAATATTTTTTGATTCCTGTAAAAACCCACAAAATTGTTTTATTTAATAAGAGATAACGTAAAAAATATTTTCGATACTAATTGATAGAAACACGTGGCAACTTTGCAGTCAGATAACCTTGTATTTCACTACACTTTATAGACATGATTAGAGAAATATTTTTATATGAAACGATAAGGAAAAGTATTAGGTCACTTTTATATATGTTTGCTTGTAATTTATACTTCATTTATTAAAAAATATATTTTGATTTCTATAATACTGAATCACGGCGATTCAGTATTATAGAAATCAAAAGACTTTTAATTTATATTACATATACAGAAAGAAAAGACATAATATAACTCTTAGTAATTTGAAGACTCATATTACAGTTATATTTGAAATACTATCTACCCAAATTACGACTGGTTTTTCTCAAATACATTTGGTAATATTCCATTAGGCCACAAGTTCTAAATAATTTAAAACTTATAATTGTCTGTACTATTTCAAGGTTTTCAAACGTTTCTACAATTTTCATTTCCACTGGGCCTCGGGGGAAGGGGAAGGGAAGGGGGGGTGCAAGGACAACTCCGAGGACCTTCGAGGCGCGACAATTACGTAATAATATATGTACGATCGTAATATACTGCTCTGAATTTCTAATATACATATTATTTGAAGTTGAGATTGATACAATAAGACACTGTTTTGTTTAAAATTAAGAATAGGCTTCCTGTTATTTCATTATATATATGATATTAATGCAGTGATTTATCATTTAAACAATCTCTTATATTTGTGAAATATTATATTTTTAAATAGTATTTCTTCCCAATAAAATGTGAGGTAGAATTCTTAAATGATACTTCACGGAACTTAATAGTTAATGTTCTGACATCCCTTAATAAATGGTTGGTCTTCTATTATGAAAGGCAATATTCCGTCTTTACTTCGAAATGTGTCCAAGGTCGAGACTAACGCTTTTGTTTAAAATGTATATTTTTTATAATTTATCACATTTTTTGAATAAGAGAACGCTAGTAGTAGGTACTTCAATTTGTTGTATTACGATTTAAGCTCACTAGTTACGAACTCTTTTTGTTAGGTATCTTTCGTATTAATTAATTAATTAATTAATTATTGCAGTTAATTAATAGACTACAAATATGTTACAAGTGAATTATTTCAAATGATTTTTATAAGTGTTATTCTGTTTGAATAACAGAATTATTGTTCAAAAGTCTTTTTGTTAGACCCAACTTAAAACGGTTGTCAATATCTGGAATACGGTAGATATAAATTTGTCAGCTATCATTACAATAACAGGGTAGTATGTTAGGGGCAGTAGTGCCATATATGAAATGGGACATTTCTTTAATGTAAAACATGTAGGCTAATAAAAACAGGTTCTATAATTCGGCCAAGGACGAGCCTCATACATCCTGTATAACAGCTACAGAGACCAGTGAAGTTTCTTAAATATTATAATCTGCTTATGAATAAGTAAATTCTCCTTTCTTCATTGACATTATGTACTCGTTATTATTCGTATATTAACTGTCATCGGTCAGATATTCATAATTCGTTGTGATTTTTATTCAAAATACGCAAATACTAATAATACTATTGTAGTAGTTAGTAAGTACTGATACTACTTTACTTATGTGCGTAGTTTTTATACCAAATGGTGTCATGATAACGAACCCCCTATTTTATTCACCCTGACCTACATTCAGTAGCACTTCAATGACATGTAGTGAGTCATTGGACAATTCGGTTTAAAAAAATATACTAATGTGCAATATTCTATTTTTAATTTCACTGAAAGAAATGTCTTAAGCAGTCATTTAGACCAATTTACCGAGCGCTAAGTCAATTAGCGCACTAATATTGGTCGGCAATTGTGAAGAGCTGTTAGTGATTTAACCAGATTTTTAACTCGCTCTTTTTGAGTTCAGACAGTGCACTTACAATTGTATAACGATAGTTTTATTAGTACTAAACTACAAACATTTAAAAACTGACCAGTAGCCTAAACAAAAACTTTTATAAATCAAAAGACGTAATCAAGTAATATAATAAATTTTGAGTAAAACAATGAATATATAAAGACGATAAAACACTTGGTATATACGTATTATAATAATCAAACACGGAAAAGAATATATGTTTATCATAGATATCTATATCATAGATTATTTTAACTGAGAGATTAAGATACCTCAAAGCAATCCTCCCTTCTTTACCTATTTCTCAGCAATATTTGTAAGTGTGAATATTGTATTATAAACCATAAGGAGATCTAAGTAAAGGTATTTTAAACTAACTTTAATTTCTTATATATTTTTTTAAGTACTGTAGAATGTACCTGCAGGCTGCATTAAAGTGAAAGGTGATCATATTGCACATAGCGTGCTTTGTGAGTTGTTTTAGGCCTACTTAGTTTTTCTCACGGTTGGTCAGATTGCACGTGACTTTTGAAGATACTTCTTCATTATATGGCCATTGATATATTTTCATTGTTGGCTTAATTATATTATATTAACATTACGAAGGTCTTGCTCTCCATTTAATTTCAATAATTCCTCTCAATATACAATTTTAAAGTTTATTAATTATTCTAATTAATATTAATAGCAGCATTATGATAATTTAAACTGCATTAGAACAGAAATGCTTCGGTATTAACCAAATTCCTCGGCTACGCTTAATATAAGAACTTCTATCTTACTACTGAAGGTGCAAAAATGATATTAAAAAATATACAAGGAATAAATTCAATTACAAACATCTTGTTTTTGGTGAATACAAAATGAGTAGTAAAACACGATCTGTTGGTTCATCTGCAATACACTTTGTCGGTATAGAGAGGTCTGTGAAACGTGCGTGCGTGAGCGCATTGCAACGGTATGCAACTTTCTATTTTGAGGCCCCCCCTCCCCCTCCCCCCAGACTACGCGGGAAAAGCTGCAAACTACTAGAAAGTTTATGGAACATAATATTTTTAATTAATGAGAATTTAGTAACTTTTTTGTTAACCAGCTATCCGAACATAACTATATGTGAAAAACTATAGTTATTATGTATTTTGGGAAGGTCAATATATCATATTAAATATGGTAACATTTCAGCAAAAACTTTCAAACGTGTGATATGAAAATTAGGTTTGCCAACATTTACCGTAATAAACAAATGCATCAAATACTTGTTTGAAATTTAGAAAACTGGTATCCGTACGTTTCAACATACACGCACGCCCTTAGAGGGCCGGTGACGCATTTAGGAAGCCATTTATTTCCTATAAAGTTAAGACTGCGTCGTCGATATGTTTATCTTTTGGTATTGAAATGTTCATTTAGTTTATTTTATTTTATATATTAATATAATATGTAATTATCATAAAGATAAAATTATATCAGTCGTGCTGTCTGTGGTCTAAGACAGAGGAAATCTAGCGTTTAAATATTACAGGGACAGTTTTCGTATTATCTTGTACCATCCAAATTAGTGTTAAAGAATCACTTGACACACTGTATAATATTCAATCATTATTGTATATATTGCAAGTCAACATGTTGTGGATCACACGAACGTTATTACGGAAAACCACATTAATTTATTTATATTGTTATTATAATATAGAATAACCTTAAAAGTATTGTTATCGTGATTTCATTACGCAATCGTTTCCGCCTAACGGGATCTCAATTGTAATATCAAAGTCAGTGCATTTTTTGAAGCATACCCAGTTTGTTACGAAACTTGGTTAACACTTTGAATTTATTTGTTTTTAGCTTTACATATAATTTTCTGTACGTACATTGATACTTATTTACATGTAATTGATTTAAAAAGCATCAAATAACTTATCAAATAAAATGTATTTATATCATTTGTTAGACAACTGCCAGAACTTGTCAGAAGAGCTTCCTAAATAGAAACGAATAACATCTTAAACTTTGCGATCTGTCCTGAAGTTGGTTTGAAAGTAATAAAGAAATTAATAACTTAAACAGCTAGAAATAGCTTAATTTAGCTACAAATAAGCGCAGGTTCGTAAAAATTTGTAATAAAAAATATATAATATAGTTTTTATGAGCGTCGCGTGTTATAAAAAGCTTATTTTTATTTTATTTGAAGGCGATTTTATTGTACTTTCAGTTTTCCATTCAAGGCTAAAGTTTGAACTGGTTTGTTTTTGTGAATAGACTATATTTACGCCTGAATGTATGACATAATCATTATTTTATTAAACATGAAAAATAACAGCTGTATATATCGCTTGAACCTTTAATTGCAGTATTATACATAACAAATACGATGATAAATAGTATGAAGTACTAACTTTTTGGCCATATCTATTCTTATAATATTTTTTTTTCTTTCTTTTTGGTCTGTTTAATTTTTGAAACGGCGAGACTTTAACAGGACTTTCATTAGTAGTAATCTGATGTTATAAGGAGCAACTACTTTTATTTAAAAAAATATATATTCGCGAGCGAAGTCATGAGCACAGCTAGTTTATAAATATTTTGATTATTAAGTAAAAGTAATTTGGTTGATTAAACGCCTTAAATACTGGTTCCCATGAAAACTTTCACATGCAATTCGATATGTTTACAATCACGATATTCTAACTCTCAAATGGATGTGACGTCATCAGGAGATGAAGGGGAGACACATCACAGGGCCTTTGTGATGTCTTAATAGTGAACGTCTTTGTATGTACTAATTATTTGTACTAAAGACATATTAATGTATTGTGTTCAGCAAATTTATATTACAAATGTTTATTAAAACATATAACTGAACAACATATCGCTAGCTCTTCTCATGTTTAACAAAAGTTTTTTTAATAAAGAAAATTATTAAGTTTTTAGATATTAGTTGCTTAAATAACATATAAAGTATCTTTAAACTTTATTCTAAAGTCATATTTTATTAGTAATATTTATTACAATAAAACATTGTATAAAATTGAGTGTATAAGTACTCTCCTTCAGGTTAAAAGCCACGTTCTAATTCAACAGTAAACCTTTACTGACGCATGCAGTACTTATCATGTATTGTGACATGTTAAATAGGTCGAGTGCATGACGCAAAGAATAGTTAACAGTTTGGTGCATTTATTCATTACGGTTTTGTATAACTCGTTATCTCAAAAATCCATACACAATGTAGTATTGATACTTTATTTATAAGATACTTATATTATTTATATGAACTGTAAACGATAAAAATAGTAATATATGCTATATAACCAAAGTTTTCCCATTTACGCATCTATAAAATTTGAATAGGGAATGGTATGATGATTTTCGTGGTTCGCGAAGCGTGTTAACCCAAATAAAGACCGGATTGGTATCCAGATGCGAAATTGTTTTTCCCGAACTTGATTTCCTTTAAGAGTTTAGTTTGTTTTGTGATATATATAGTCATAATTTTGTTTGAATGTAGTAGATTATCATTATTTAACTAACTGTTAAGTGTTTGATGTTTAAATGAAATAAAAAGTTTATTTAGTATTTAAAAAGTAATAAAGGCCTATTTTATTCTTTGGTAGTAATATCTACATTATTATTCTATGACGCCCTGGCGAGTGGTCGCTGCCGGCACTTTGCGCAACTCGGTGCAGTCCCCCCCCTCCCCCCACGCTAGTACGCTTGCGCGTGTGCTGCATTCCGGAACCGGGTCGTAGCCGAAATTCTTCCAACGCCAGCCCAACCTGAGCTCCCCCCTACACGCAAAACAAATAGGCATAATAAGCCACAACGGCTCTACATATATTGGTAGGGTATACGTGCACGCATGCAAATGTACAGTTAGGCTGTAGCGGAGTGCTGGGAATCAAATCGATACCGTATCGACTGAGCTCGTGCTGACATTTGGGCCAAATGGTCCAAAATTATATAGACTGGTCGGTTTTACGGCGCTTTAGACACAGGTGAAGTTTTATTAACGTTTTTTAAACTTAAATGCGAGACAAAGAATTGTTGTTACATGTTTTTATTTGCACTTATTTGTTATTTTTTTTATATATAATAAATAATATATCATTGTAATGTTAATTTTAATACTAAATTGATAAGATACTAATTGTTACCTATTAATTTTTACTGAGAACTTTGATGTATAAGTGGAATGAGATAGACGTTGGTGGGTAAAACACCCTGCTTGTGGTTACTATGTTAAATAATTTATTTCCTTTTTCCGTAATGTAGATCGATATTTACCTCAAAATATCTACAAAGTGGAAGACTGTTTAATAATTACTGAGCACTACGTGGGAACTATCAAGTGGTTCTGGCATTAACATGATGTGTTCAGTGATAGAAGTGTTAGTAATAGTTTTTGAAAACTTATCTGTAGAATTATATTCAAATATTTTTGTGCAGAATTATAATTATATATCTATTAAGAAGACAATATTTAATAACAAACAGAAGACAATATTTAAAGATAAAATTTTAGGATAAATCGGATCCTATCCCATCGTCTAATTATAATATAATATTATTATCTTTTAAAGTAGTTACTAGTTTGTACGTTTGTTAGCTCCCTTGTAACTACTGATTATGGATTTATTAAAATAGAATAAATCCATAATCAGAAAGAAGAAAAATCAGAAACATACCCTCTAATAGAATTTGATTTTTTAAATTGTCAGTAATCGTTTCCCCGCGAACAGAATCAGGAGCAATAGATAGCATATCTACAAAATAGTAAAGAGTATCTTAGAATAAATATATTATAAAGTTATTTTTATTGGGATTTTATGTGTTTTCGTAGAATTGATAACGACCTTGAGTTGCAACAAACATAAGTATATTTATATTATTGATATTTCTCCTACAGGGCAGGTATCCGAGGCGGCCCGGGCATGGACTCCCAGCAGCAGCAGTACTGCCTCAAATGGAACAGCTTCGGCTCCAACCTGGCCACTTCGTTCGCGAACCTCTGGAACTCAGAGAGCCTCGCAGACGTGACTCTTTACTGCGAAGGTCAGTAAATTCAACCTTATTATCAACACCATACAATCTATTCGTGGAGTTCACAAAATTATTTCGATAATTTACTGATATGTATGCGTAGAACGTGATTTGAATTATAAATAATAATTATGGGTAATTTAGAAACATCTACTCCGTATTAACCTTGTACACAATATATATTGACGTCTGAAAAGTATCGAAATATAATATTCACTGTTAATAAGATAGGAAGTACATCATTTAAAGAATTAGATCTCTTTTCATTTGATTTGTCTATAATTTTATGAAAATTGATTATTTTATAAAATATACATTAAATATCATATCGCATTTTCCTTGTTTCCATAACAAGGTAATGTAATAATTTTAATGTAAAATTATTATAATTATGAATGTCACATGTTGTTCAAATATTATTTTCATAGGCACTCCAAATGTAATGTGATGGTGTAAAGGATCTATAAAAAGAATAAAATATTTAAATCCGATCTCTTCTTTCCAGAAATACATGAATTAAAAATAGAAAAAAGTTTATTAGTATCTCGTTAATATAACAATTATAGTACAAAATCATTGTCACAAAATTAAAGATCGTCTATCAGTGACATCACCTTGAGCTTGGAACCGGCGTTTCAAACGAATTTAATGCTTTTAAAATTGATATTTATTATCTTAACAGCTCAGTTATCATAACTCTGATTTGTTGTACTTTAAATATTAATTATTATTAACAAATGTATTATTGGTTAAACATTAAATTTCCGTTTAATGTTTTGGTAAACAGCCGGTTTTTGTGATATCAAAATTACGTAAATTACTTTAAAGCAAAATGACAGTTATCTTTTTATATTTCTATATTAAGTATAAGTTAAGATTATTAATCGTAATAAATTATATCTTTTAAATTTTGTTTAATCACATTTTTTACATTTATTGTAGAAATGTTTTTTTAACAAATTGTAAATCGGTTCATTCCATAATAAAGAGTAATAACAATTTATAATGAAAGTGAAATATTTGATTATATTAAAAAACCTAAAAATGCGGTAGTTTTTTCAAACATTTTAAATTTTATTCGTAAAATATAATTAATAGGTGAAGTTATTTTAAAAGTTATATTAACGGTATATTTATAATAATAGGTGTCTCTAAGACTACTCATGACTACCTTGTACAAAAATCGTAACTTCCAAACAAACCTAAAAAAATATCGATTTTGTAGACTACTTTGTTATATATTTTTAGAAGACATCTTCGGCTATTATATAACTTATAAACTTTCTAGAAATTACTACCAAAAGCCAAAATTCTTTGGAATCTGATTCGCATTCATAGATTGGGATGTTCATACAGAAACAACTATTTAGATCGTACAACTTCTTGTACAAATGTTATTAACATATTTACCCGGCTTTACTCATTAATAAAAGCAAATGATTTCGAGTCCAATACATTATTTTTTAATATATCGTTTCTTATACTTAATATAACATCTTTCTCGCTATACGTTTATCTTATCTCGGTACTGTCGAGGACGTTTGAATAGATTTCGCAAACAAATGCTATTTGCATCACGTGTTAATTGATTGACTCGACTCCGAAGTTGATAAATTGTTTCTAGTATTTTATGAATGTTTCTACTTCACATATATTTACATTAAGATTATATCAAAGTCAAATCTAGACATTTGATTTAGATGAATTACCAAATAAATAAGTTATTGTAGTTTTTTTAAGTGAATTATGTTTTATATTGTTTGTTGCAAGTTCGTTGATACCTTATGGAAATTTGTAATATTTTTTTTTGTTGTGAATTTACCACATTTTTATATTTTCCATGTGCGATGTTGTTGGCACAGCTTGTTATTAATATTAATTAAATTCGATCTATCTGTTTTGATACCTCTGTGTTATAATAATTATTGTTACTAATGTTTTCAGTATCGTAATAGGTTCAAGATTTTTCATTTTATTGATTATTTCCTTTGTTATAATTAGAATTATGAAAATATTAACTTTTTAATATTTATAATACATATAATATTTTATTATGGACATTTCAAATTCGGCAAATAAAGGATAATCATTAATACAGGAAATCCAGTAAAACGTTGGAAATTTATAACGTACTTTTAGTTAAAGTTTATATTTAATTTAAAATAAATTCCTCTTATTTTGATGAATCATTACAAGTTTATAAAAGTCGAAATCACTATAACGTTGGTATAACATATGCTGTTATATACGTAGTTAAAAAAAATTCTAAGTAGTTATAGATATTTTTTGTTAAAAGATATACAAGTAAGTACATAAATAACACGCTGTGTTATAGTGAAAAAGACTATACAAAAAATGTTTAATGAAATTACAGACTTAATTATAGGGTTTAAGGTTCAAATTGCAATGACAGGATGGATATTATCATAATATATTGAATTATAAATTATTGATGACTATGTATTTACAAGTATTTCATATATTTTCGTCTATCATATAATTACAACATATTTTGTTCTTTTCGATTATTTGTTTGCCTTTTTGTTATTTTGAAAATTTTAAAACAATTATGATCTTAGAAAATAAATTATTATATTCATCCTTTATCTATACATATTAATAAAAGTGTCTGTTTGTAATTACAAAATTAATATCTTTTCACTAAATGCTTACAAAGTGTATACGGTATTTTTTTCTCCATCTGTCTCTTTGGTCCGGCTAATCTCTGTAACAGCTGGACCGATTTTCACAGGATTTTCACTGGTGGGTAGCTGACGTTATTAGGAGTAAGTTAGGCTTTTATTCTAAAAGCAAATTCCCCGCGAACGAAGTCGTGGGCACAGCTAGTATATGAATAAAAAAACACTTTTCGCAGCCAGGAGTAAATCATAGCGTAGTTTCTCTAATACTTTTAAACTTTTATATTAGTTATTATGAATATATTTCATATGTTTATTAATAATTATTATATTATTTTATTTATAATATTTTATATGTATCGAATAAAAGTAAAAATATTATTATTGCATATGTCGCCTGCATGTGTGCGAAATCTTGAAGGAAACTGATAGAAGGGTCAACGACTCCTGTGATAAATTTTAAGTTTTTTCAAGCAATTTTGCAGCTCGTATTGATAAAAATGTATAATCACTATTATGACCTTACAGAAATTAATAAGCAAATTACTTAAGATATGACTTTAAGAGTATTAATAAATATATAATTAATAACAAAAAAGTTAGCTTTTCAATAAAAATATGATTACTATACTATAAACTAATAAAGATTCTGTGGTATTTCTTATCATTAAAAAAATATATATAATAAGAAAGAATCTTAAATGGCAACAGACAGACGGATGGCGACTTTATTTATATATGTTTTATATACATACATATATATTACATACATAAGTCATAAGTTCCAAATGTTATCGAAAATCGTACATTTGATTACATATATTTTTAAGACGATAAATGCATACTCATGTGATAATGGCAGTGTATTGAACTTATGAGTTACACGTGCCGTTTTTTTTACACATTTAGCGAGTGTTATCTTATTTATTTGGGGATTTATAAAAAAACAAATGACGAATGCACTTATTATAACAGAAACGTAAAAATTTTTGTATCCTCGTGTAAAATATTACCATAAATTATTATGTAATATCTGACGAATAGAATGACTACATTTTTACTAGTGACAAGTTATTTTCAATACTATTTCCTTCCCGAAACTTTACCTGGACTACTGGTCGTTATTTGTTCGAAATTTCTGAATTGACTGAACAATAAATAAAACTATCCAAATATTTTCTATACTTTTAATAAGGGCTCTTCCTAAGCTGGTAAAGTTATAAAATATTTTTCTCATTTAACAGGTAGTTACAGAGATTAAGAAAACATAAAAACAAACTCTGCAGCTGTATATTAACATTTTTATTTGTCCATCAAATCAATGAGTTGTTTCTTTTTAAATTAGTCAGTGGTTTCCAAAGTTTAAACTCATAATGTTGCTATAATTTTATTTGATTTATTATATTTGAATGTAGCACGAAGCCTGCATGTATAATTACGTGAAGTGTATAATTGGTTCAGCCCCGATGTATTTATTGATTGCATGGATAGGTGAATCGCATGCGCCCTGCGTCTAAATCTATATCTAGGTTACGGCCGGGCTATTGAAGTGTAGGTACCCTATAATAGTTTATAATTATTGTATATAAAGGTGATATAGAATATATTTATAAGTTTTAATTTCACTTCAATTATAGTTCATTCATAACAATATGAACTATGTTTATGAAAGCTTCAAGAGTATATCCTCAGTTATTAAATTATTTATAGAGTGGAAGATTTAATAAGTATTCTATCAGTTAGATTTGGATAGTGAAAACCAGGCTTTAAGTTGGATTTCCTAAGTCTTTTACTATTACATATTGAATATATTAATGTTATTTCAAAATGTATGAGAATATTATTCCTTAATCAAAATAATGTTTTCCCGAATTAGTTTAAGCATCTCCCAGTTTTAATAAGGGGTGTGTTGGAGCCACTTATCACTAGGACTCAATCTCATTTTATGCACGGCTGATTCTCACCGTTACTTGGTTGCCAACTTGACTTTTCCCCTCGTGATTTTCCTGTATTATTAAAAAATATTTTTAATTATACGCATATAAAATCATTAATTTTGAATATCTACTCGTCATTAATGTTGCATAAAAAGTAATCAAATACATTTTTTTTAATATGAAAATCAAAAACAATATATTTTCAGGTTAAATCTAAACTGGCTGCGTTTAAATTGAACTCCAAACGCATCGGCGCCGTTCTTATCGACCCAGCTATATGTACCCCCCTCCCCCTCCAGCTGACAACGTCACTACCCTTGATTTTGTCGACGCAAATGATATTATCGACATTGCAATTTCAGTTCATGACTAAGGCCTTTGTTTGAATAGATTTTTATATATAGAAGTTGGAATTAAAAAAAATACAATGAGTACTTTTCTCGGAAATGTCATGGATTATAAACGTAATAAAGATTTTTAGGACGTAATTGAAAGTTGGGATATGGGTAGGCAGTTTGGATTTGGGTGATTCTAGTGTATGTTACTATGGCTTCGCCGTTAATGCTTATACCATTTCAGGACCGGATAATGTTTTTTTGTGAAAATACGAGTATGTCATGCTCAAATTTCATTCGATGCTTAAATTAAAAAATATTTAACGTGTAATTGGAATTAGTTATAAAGTTCTTATGAGTTTTATATGAGATTAATATAAAAATACACTTGTGAATCTGTGAGATCATCGAAGATTATCAATACAGATACAGAATAAGATAACGCTTATATATTTAGTTACTTATTTTAAAAAATGACGTTATATTCTTGTTCTCAATGAAATTATTCACTTCAATAACTTTATTTCATATGATTTTTAAAGTTGATATTTCATTCTAATGGTAAATTCACGAATAAAACAAAATACGGAAATGATTTTTATTATTATTATCATTATTGTAAATTTAATATGGCCGTTGTCTGTTATTTCAATTTGTAGAAAGATAAGATTTTTTAATCAATAAATAAAGATTAGAGTAACATGAACCAATTCTAAATATTTAATAAAATATATAGTTTTGTACACATATTTTGCCTCTCGACTAAAGAATTATAAATAAAGTTTGTGGTATAACATTATCAAATAAATATAAATAAATAATGCCAAAATAATATCAAAAGTACATTTTCCTTGTACATAAGAGAAATACGGGTATCTAACTAATTTTAACGCTACGTAGTTTTCGTTTCCACCACAAATCAAGGTGTTTGAGGCTTAGGGGTGTTAGGGAGGCTATACAGCACCCCTCCCGCTATATTTAAGTGCATTATACGTGAAACATAACCGCCCAAATCGTGTAGTTGTGCATTTGGGCCTAATCTACCCCTAAGGGGATGCCACTATTCGTTAGGGTGTGTTAAAGGGTTGAATCCATGTTCTTTGAAGTGTTACTCGTATGAGAATTTGCTCGTGTGGAAGTATGAAAGGGATGTTTGATTGAAGTATAATTCGAATACGTTAATTACTTTTAAATGTTATAAAAATCAAAATAATATCTTTCATAAAATTGATGTTTTTTTATTTATGTAAACTGTTAAATAAAATATATTTCAATACCTTCCAATCCCTACCTGGATTTCGGTGCCGCAAATAACTGTTTAAACAATTAAAATAAAAAATAATAAAAGAATTCTTATAAATTAAAACCTAAAAAGCAACCAACGTAACCACACAAATGTAAAGCTCGTTGCACATTAACCAACATTACGATTTCACGCACGTACAGGCCGAAAATCCGAAACGGTTCACCTAGTTTTTCAGCGCCCCCCTCCTCCCTCCCCACCTCGTGCAAGATTGATTTTCTCCCGCATTTCGCTTGCACTTTCGTCGGGGGTGTGTTTCTGTCTCGCTCTTGCTCCACCCGCACCGACCTTGAAATGGGGGCGCACACAGACGTCTCGCCGAAATAGGGTTAGCGACTGGCTGGAAATTTTTCTCTGGATTTTCTTTTTGTCTCTTCTTTTGAATGTTATTCGTTCGTTTTGGGATTTTAGTTTTTTCAATTATGAAAAACACATGCATACGTTAGCTTTTCATCTATTTGTTCGAAAGAAAGTATAGAATGTAGTGAAATGATATTAAGTATATAACTATATGTTAGACTTCTTATATATTATCTATTTTTTTTAAACAGATTGTTTAAAATTATAGATATACAGTGAAATGTGATATATTTCACAACAAAAATATGGCACAACCCTACTAAAGTAGGTGTAAAGTATAGTTGTGTGGGTGCTTGGAAACGGGGTTAGTCAAGTTCCCCCACCGCTTTCACTTGCATCCTGTTCACACACACATACAACCTGACAAATTTTCAAGCGAGGGCTTTGTTCTACTTCTGCTGGTTTCCTTGTTTCGTGTTAAATGAAATAACTTTTACTTTTTCTATAATATAATTAAATGTTAAGTGTTATTGCTATAATTATGGTATTGCGCTGTTTGTCTTTTGGGCTTACACCATTTTGTTTTTTTTTAATTATATATTTGTTAGGTGATTGCAATTAATATATTATCTTTCATATATGCATGACAGATATAACAAAATATGTTGGATATAGGAATTTTCTTTGTTGTTGGCTAGCTTTTGAATAACAACGTTATCAATTCAACGACTATTTGGCTTAAAAAAACATTTTTAAAAACAACTAAAAGTATACATTTTGTATACACGTGTCATAATAAATATGAAGTAATATAATAATTAGCATCATAATCGTTTTACTTGGCGTCACTTACGCATGAAGTATACAAGGTCGGATCGCATAATGCCTTAGATAACAATTATTTAACCCTAAAAGATAATCTTCATTAAGGAAATTCAGTTTTTGGTTTTATTCACAAATTCTTCAAATATTAAAACCGTTTCTCATATCAATTATTTTATAGAAGACCAAAAGCTAATTAATGAATGTATTGTTTTAAAGTAAATTATTTGATAACAAAATGAAGTACAATGTTACAGCATTTATAACATTATTTCCTTAAAAACAAAATATTGGTGTTATAACATGGAACGTATATATTAAAATAAATTCAAGTAGATGGCATTAATGGTATCATTTTCAATCACAGAATTAATTAAACTCTATTTAAAAGAAAAACTTGGTTATTAACTAGTGTTGTCTATTAAAAAAGAAATCTGTATATTGGTAATTAGTATTTCTTCTATTTTGCTAAACAGAAAACATAAATAGAAAATGAGCTAATTCTATATAAAAAAAACTATTTTAATCATATTTAATGACAATTATAGAATAGGTTCGAGATGTTATTTTTGTTATATAAATATCCCAAAAAAGCGGTACGATAGATAAGCATTAGTAGGTCTCCAAAATGGGGCCAATGTCGGTGTTGCAAGCTGCGCCCGCGCCGACCAATGTCGAGCGTCCATTTCCTCCTTACCCCTCCCCCCTCTACATCTCCCCCGCACCAGTGGGCGCATGCGCGGTCGCTACATTGAAGATGATGCATTGCATGTTGCCTTTGTAGATTTTGTCAAACTCGTGGTTTGCTTGACCTATTTTGATAATATAATTAAATCGTTTGGTCAATAAATATAAATTTATTATTAACCTTGTATAGGTAGAGAATTTACATTATAATACACTGACGTAACTGAAGTACGTAATTATCGTAAAAGCCATAAAACTTATTTAATACATAACATTGAGAAACATAAAATGTAGGTCTATTGGTCCTTGAAACAATTTCGAGATCTCAATCTGAACGATAAAACTTAATATTCTAGGCCTAGGTCAATTATTGTTACATGTTGAAAACCTGACCTTTGTTCATAGAATTAATGTTCTTATTTATATATTATAGTACACAGAGTACTTTAGATTATTTATACCATTTTTCTTATATTTTTTTTTTGTTTAAATACCAATAATCCTCAACACACATAGATATATATGAACCCTTTTTAAGACAACTCGCCAAAGTTGTCAGATAGGTGAGATTTCTTTCAAATAGCAATATTATTTGCTAATAATTAGAATATTAGTATATAATTTTAATAAATTGTTTTATTTTGACGACAAAAACAATAAAAAGATGTAAAAAAAAATTATATATAAGTATCTGCTTAAGGAACATGTACCTACTATCATTTTCAATTGAAAAAGAACTCGTCTATTCACAATAGATTATTTCTAAAACAGAGATCTAATTTGCTACTTGTCTATTTTTATACTTGTTTCACATAAAAAAATCATATTCAACATTGTGACTTGACATGCAATATAATAAAGTAATATTTTAAACGATTTTCGCTAACAAAAGGTAAACGTCCATTATAAAAGAAACTTCTACAAAAGAACTTTCTAATAAAAGTAATACAAAGAAAAGGTCGCGCCTTAAACCGAAATAATTCAAATTCCTCCACTTGATCTTGAACCTCGTCGTTAAGAACACGTGACATCAGCACGTTACTGCTATCGTAAAAATCCTTCACTACACTTTTATAAATTAAACTATTAATAAAATCATAAACCATTGGCATTTAATGTTATCTAATTAATATATTTGTTATACACACCCATTTAGGATGATTGAAAAAATATGTTAATTATTTATTTATATATTTCATTAAGGAAGTTGCAAGGTAACGTCAATGCCAAGGTAATATTGTTGTTTTAGAAACGTTGTGGTCATGTGCATCATTTGCGTCAACAACATGTAAATAAGGCGACCATTTTTAACGCTCGACACACTTTACAGATGAGGCCGATTTGTGTTTTAAACTAAAAGACCTTCACATAATGATATATAATTCAGGAAAACTAATAAACGATTGCGTTTGTATCATTAAAGTTTTCTAAGTAAATTATTGTTAGGTTGAAAGTAAAGACTTAACCGTTCGTATGATTGACAAGAACTAAGTGCAGGAATTGATCACACTGAATAAATAAGAATGAACAAGGAAGTGTTTGTCCTAATCCGTAGGTAGATGTAGGAGCAGAACGTATTAAGCGACATTAATAAGGACATTTACAAACTTACGAGTATTATATTTATATATGTATATTATTAAACTATATTCCTAGTTATAAGCAATAGATTTTATTTAAACGTCTTACAAAATTAAGGAACCAAATTTATTATGAATAAAGATAAATTAATCGATACTAACCTGATTTAAAATTGAAGTAAGGTTCCTTAAAGAGAAGGTGAATTTTAATTTATTTATTAGGTAAATTAATTGTGTTAAATAATTACGGCCCTTTTTACTTATACACTGCCTAAATAAGTGACGGTAGCTTCAAGGTTAGCTGTATTATGTTCCGTGTGACGTAACGAGCCAGATGTAGGCGCTCTCTTGTTACTCACAGTTACTAGTTGCCATGATAAGGGATTCTTGATTAGGACCTTAGAATGGCTTAGAATTTATAGGTACAGTGAAAAAATACGTGACTATATATTGTGTGTCTAAATCGTCAAGTGTTATGGGTGAATGTGTTGTGTATTAATAAAACATCTCATAGTTTTTATTCGAGCGGTATTCTTTAATGATCTCACTTCGGTGAATTGATACCTTGCCCGGTGGTCATCTCGGTTTACAAATCCTGTTAACGGCCGATGACGGCACGTTTAAGGAAAAAGCGTTTTTTATTATATTATATTAAATTGTAAATAAGAAAAACTTTCATTATATAGTAAGTACATAAGTTTTAATGGTATTTATTTCAACAATTATTTATCTTTTGCAGGTCGCCAGTTTAAAGCACATAAAGTTATTCTGGCAGCATGCAGCAAACACTTCCAAGAGTTGTTCGATACGGCGCCTCCCAGCCACGCTGGTGCCTGCTATGTATTTCTCGAGGCCACCACCGCCGACAACATGCAGGCTCTCCTCGAGTTTATGTACAAAGGAGAGGTGCATGTCAGTCAGGATGCTCTCTCCAGCTTTTTGAAGAGTGGAGAGAACTTGCAGGTAATTTTAAATGAAGATTCTGTTCTTCTAACCATATGATAATGAAAAAATAATAGTAAACATTTTTTCCTTGAATTTCCTTGTTAAATAAGTCAATATTGTGCTTATGAAAATAAAAATCCAAGTTGCATGTGTCAAAATGGTGTTTGCCTATTCGTTGAGAATTTCTTTGGCTACAGTTTCAAATTATTCATAAGCTTGGACCTTTTGCTTTTTTGATAGTGTCAACTAAATCGTAAAAGTTTATCGGATCTTAAACTATAAATATATTGACATCAATCTAATATTATATTAAAGCACTTATTTAAATAGAAACTTTTGAAACTTTAATTATCGTATTAGACATTAATAATAAGACTTTATGATTGAGAAATTGCCTAGAAACACAAAAATAAAATACTATATTTTACAAAATATTTTTCCCTACCTGCAGGTTAAAGGTTTATCCATGGAAATGTCTCAAGATGCTTGGGTGAAACAACAAACTCAGCAATCATCAGAACGTCATCAGACTCGTATAAAGACTAGCCCTGTGTCTGGATCAGGGAACTGCGATGTTCAGGACGCGGCTCCCCCACAGACACATGGAGCTACTTTTGCTCCAATTGGTATGACCCAATATGGAATGCCCCTACACAGCGGTAGCGGCAGTATGGGTCGTTATGCCCCACCAGCTCACTTGCCCATACATTCGACTTCGCATCGTAGACCACAGCAGCCAAAACCGTCGCCGTCTCAAAGTCCACATGCTAGAAATTACAGGTATATACACAATAATAGTTCAGTATTGATGTTTAGTTTAAACTGATATATTCATAAGTTTAGCTAAAATTGTTACTATACTAATAAAAGAACATAATAATATCAATCAATTCCTAACTTTTAGGCAAAGTTCGTCTTCTTCACACTGCGGCAGCGTAGCTGATGAGCCCGACACTCGCTCGTCACCTGGCGCTGGCGGCAGATTTGAAGAGACACCTCCGGACACATCCAGTCTCGCTAACCCAGTAAAAAATAATGGATACGAACGAGCCGCTTCTGTTAATGATGAAATGATCGAACGTCTGTCTAATGACCAAGGGGCAGAAGGTAAAAAAAAAATCAATATTCATTTATAGAATTCTCAATTTCATATAATTGTCTCGTTTAGTAGTTCTTAATTTGCAATTTTTTTATTTCACAAAACATCATTTCTCATTTCGATTACATTCCTATAGGATCGCGTCACATTTCAGATTTGCGGGTGAAGAGCGAGACTGACTATCACGCCGGTAGTTATAACAACTCTCCGCCACCCGCCGTACCGATACCGACCAGCAACTATCACGAGAAGCCACATGAGACATCACCCGTACCGCCTAAACCCAGCCCCGATATATGGCCCACGAAACTGATTACAAGCAAATCTGGAGGAATCGCTACTGCCGATGGTAATATTAAAATACTAATATGAAATTATAGTTTAATTTTTTTTTGGTATCTTATTAATACAATTTTAACCATAATTATTGCATTATTGCACTAACTTTGCATTCTTGTTAAATCCCTCCATAGGATCTAATGGTTAAATTTTAAGGGCCTAACTAAAATTTCAGGTAAAAAATTAAAGTGTCCATACTGCGAGAGACTATACGGATACGAGACGAATCTGCGCGCCCACATCCGGCAGCGGCACCAGGGCATCCGGGTGCCGTGCCCGCACTGCTCGCGCACCTTCACGCGCAACAACACCGTGCGGCGCCATATCGCGCGTGAGCACCGCCACCAGGTCACGCCGCACCTCCCGCAAGGTCCGCTGCCCAACCACACGCAGTAAACCTGCCCTCTATTATTTAACTTTTATCAACCGATCTACCTCTGTTGTTTCCGACGAGTGCGGGTTTCCCGTCGGGCCTCGCCCGATCGCCTCCGTCTGCCGGCGGTCGATCGACGCCGGATAACTCTCCGGGTGCCCGTGCCGTCATTTTACTCTTGTAACGTGCGTACAATAAATTACCTCGTCGATGCATATTATGTAACGGTGTCTACCTCAAAATTGATCTTAAGATTTTTTAAGATTTTGGAATTGTACGATTATTGTTACTTAAATTTAATTTTTCCGTGTGACTTCGAATGGTTGCTCAGTGCTCGTCTCTGTCCGGTACTGTGTTTTGAACATTTTGTACCTCTTTTTGCACCCTCGACGCGTTTACGTACCTTAATTTAACTGTGAGATAAAGTTACCTTTTATAGACGATTTATTTTGAGCTCTCGGTCGAGTAGACATAGCTTATATTATATTAACTGAGCTAGGGAATCTTAGAAATGATGTTGAGACTGATGGTCATAGGCTTAGTGTATGTAAATAATAGGAGAATATTCGCCTTGGCCTAGGTTGAGACACGCGTTTGACGTTGCATGGTGGCAAAATTAATCTATACTATTATTATTATTTACTTTTTATTCAATATTCATTATTACAATAGACTGTTTAACTGGTTTAAGTTATATTATTTGAACACATCTGTGATACAATAGGACAGGCTCTGTATATTATTTTGGTTTTTGCCACTTTGTCATTTTAAGAATAAAGTACATGCGAGAATAGAACGCTGCAGATCAAGAGCAGTTTTGTACTGTACAGGTGAACGGTTTTATTTTGTACCAAGTACAATTCGCCCTAGATGCGTAAGTAGGTAGGTAAAACGTGTTAAAAAAAATTGCATGTAAGATTGGCATGAATGTGTTTACAATTCTTTACCGTCGTCGTTCCAGACTCGCCTGCGGATGTTAACATTGAGACCAAATTATTATATGTTTTTACGCGATGGTGTCGATTTTAACATTCCGTTTCTCGTTTCTTAGTGTGTTTAGATAAAGGCCACTTATTACTTTTATATACCTAGTCATTTCAAGTGCAACCAGTTGATATTTAAAGAATAATTATTTAGTGTAAGAGTGTGCGTCGGTGTTATTGTATTATAATTGTTGTGTTGACGCCGTCGTCGCTCACTACCTCATTGAATATACGTAAAATTAGTTTCCGATATGCAATTTTAAGTTGTTCTTTAACTCAAAGCAAATGGGACAGTGCCAAATAAACCTCAATTTTAAGTTCACATCTATTATTTATTTTATTTTTGTTAAGTGTGAATGTAGCGACTGTGTGTTTTGTTCCTGATATTTAGGAATGAGTTGCATTCATATTTATTATATTTATATTTTAGTGTACATTAAATTTTATTTTTTATGATAAATGCTATACAAAGGCTCAGTGATTTTTATTAAAATTAGTTTCTGTATTTTCGTTGCTCGCAAAGATGTTATACCTCATTATACTTTATCGCATTTAATGACTACAAATATGCAGTCCTGTTAGTGTCGGTATAGGTAAGAATTGATTCTAAGGATTTTCAAACTTTATAGTAAAATATATATTTTTCTCTCACTTTTCTTAAACCTACTATTAAATGTCTGTACAACTACAAACATTCTATTTTCATCATAAACTATAAGTCATAGGAAGGTTGTAAGGAAGTCGATATTAAACTTATCCTATTTTTTGTTCAATTAACTATTCATTTGGCATATTTTACAGTTTTAAAATGAGAAAAAGCTCAGTTAGTTTGAAAGATAAAAGTATATTTTTGTGGCCTATAAGTAAAAGAAATGTGCGAATCTGGTCAAAGAAATTCATTTTTTGTTTTTCTGTAATATTTACCGGTTGGTATTACCGATATCGCAAACACAAACGGCGTGTTTTGGCAATATTCTAACAAATTTTGGTACAGACTGCACCGAAGGTTTCCAGTGTAATTATTTTTATAACTCTTTATCCTCACACCTCTTTCATATTGAGGTTTCTCTACTTTTATTTTTTTATTAGTTTACATGTTATTTATCCTGGAATACCTTTGGTTGTGTCTACTTTCGTTAAGATGAAATCAGATGGGAATCGATTGGGATAATTAATATTTTGTTGGTTTTTAACGATTATTATACTTATTATTATTATGTTACATATTTTTGGCATTCTTACTTTAGGTATTGTTAGTGTTTTTGCTACTTCAATTATAAATTGTTAAATTTATTTTACTATATTTGAAAAATTAAGTAGGAGGATTGAAATTAAGTAGTTATTCAGTTTTATCATTTCTTTTCTAATGAATTTTAAATTCATAAATGTGATTTTTTTTGACATTTAATGTTTATTTGTGATACATAGAAGGGAATAGCATTAATGCATCACGTTTTAAGTTTTTTTTCGATTTCGTCGCTTTTATTTTTAATTAAGAGGTATAAAAGGATTCTCTGAACAGATGACACTAAGGGATCGCCATTATAAACATACTTTTTCTTTTTGTATTATCCTTATAAACAAAAAAAAAATCACAATATGATAAGTCAATTTTAATCCATTTCGACCGTTGTGTGTCATTCAAATTTTGTTCATAAAGTTGTGTACTAGCTGTGGAATAAATGAAATTATCTCTAAACTAAGTTTGCATTGTTAAAATTAATATAAGTGGACAAGTTACTAGAGGTCCCTAATAGATATAATGTATTGAAAAGGTAAGGAGTTCACCAAGTCGATGTTTCGCAATCCCTTGACTTCGGTCGGTCTCTCTCGCTTTTGTGATAGTAACTCTGTCAAGTAAATGTACAAATACTTTGTACAGATATTGAAGTTCTACGTTCTATATCTAATGTTACGGGATGAGGGATTTTAATCAATAACGTTATATAACATCGGTTTGAGCAAGTGAATGAAAGAAAGACATACGGTTTTAGCATTACTTATGGATACTTGTGGTGATCATTTTTAAAATCCTGCGTTTTAGCTTATTTCACTGGCTCAAAACTGCATTTACGAATAATAAATTTCTTGAATTTAATTGCTCCTATTCGGGCTCACTTGTCGTTAAGGTTATTTTATATTATATGTTACTGTATAAGTTCTTTTTATGTAAATCGCGATATGTCGTGATGGTAAAGCCAAAGATTGTTACGGGTATGGTGACCCTCTGCCGTCACATGGGCTCAGCGGCGACTTTACATTCAATACTGAAATTTTTAACAATTTCGCCGGTCGAGCCTCAAGGAGAGATGTTTAGTTGAATGTCAAGCGCCGCACGGCTCTCTTAGTATGTAAGGTAATCTACCTCGAGGAATATAATTTAGTAATAAGTAAGCTTTTAAATAGATTTTTATATGAAGATATAATGTAACTTAGTTGTTAAGAGAAAATAAAAAAATAAAAAAAATTAAAGTACAAATCTACTACCTCAGGATTCAAGTTTAGTCACTCGAAATTCTATGACTTCATGCAAGTATTAAATTAACGTTTGTATATGTGTAGTTACAGATTATATAAGTGTCATTGAGATGTTAAAATATATTGGGACTGAACGTTTGCGGATCAATTTTATGTAATGAATGATTGTAAATAATATCATTTGGCGTTCAGGTCGTTTCAAAGGTTATTGTAGTTCACGTTGATTGAATCTCTGCAAGGTAGTCAGATCTTTCAACTCAGTGGCATGCTCAAACGAGAGTCGTATGGAAGTGTCCGAGCGCATTTCAAAGTTACCTTTGAGCTGAGTTGATGGTCCTAATATATTAAGTAAGTGTTAATTAGGTTAGTTATTAATAATCTCATTGATGTTCTACCTCATGTTATAACACAACAAGCGAGAGATCGGCCCCGAGTCATTCAGCGTAATCTAATTGTACCTTCTTCACTCTCCGGAGTATAAAACATTTTTTTTTTCATAATTTTATTATTATTAATTTTTTCCCAGTTATTTCATGTGTTGCATAGATGTTACTATGTTTTAAGGAGATGAGAAATGAAAACTTATTGTTTGTTAGGTTTCTGCAAATTAAAAAATTGTAACAAAAATATTATTTTTTTTGTTTTGTTTTTTTTTTCCTTTTTGTTCCTTTATATATTTTATTTATCGACAAGTTACACCCGTCCATCGTGTTAACGTTTATTGTAATCTTAAGTCATTATTTAAGGAATAACATTTGTCTAGTTGCACTAATATTAACTGGATTTTAGGTAATCATTTGATGTTTTATATATTTTAAGCATGCACTAGTTCTCGCGAGCGTCCTAAGTGAATTAATCTCTACGAATTTGATATTTATTGGAAGTAATTGATTATAGATGTTCTCTCGTTTAAATTTAAATATAACGTGATGTAAGCTCATTTTAAATTCATTGACCCATCGATTCGACTCCATTCATTAAGAACGTAAAACATGATTTTTTTTGCTTTTCAAAAAAAAAATAGTTTCTGATAATAAATTTTAATATATTGTATTATTTGACTTTGAAGTTATTAATATACTGTGTACATTAATTTATAATTATAAAAAATTAAAGTAAAAAAAATATATCTTTCATAAAAAATTCTAATAATATGCATCTTATTAGATATATTTTACATGATTTTGTAAATGTATTGAAAATAATTTCGCGATGTCATCATTGAAAGTCGTCTCATTATGTTGAATTGTCTCGGTGTCACTTTGTAATCTTGGTGTCATACTTGTATTGTTCAAATTAAATTATAGCTGAAGTAATATCGAGCACCGTATTTTCTATAAGAAGTAAAGTACAAAACTCAAGTCTTAAAGTTACTCTCAGTACAAATATAATTTTAAAGAATATGGATATTATGTAAATGTTGCCAAAGGTATATATTTTGGAGCATCCGCCGATCTTATTTATCGTAAGTTTATCTGAATAGAGTACAAAATTTAATGATTTTTATGATGTATATGTACGACAACCCGCCATGTTGGATTGGATTGGATGGACTGTAATGTAAGTTCAATTGTTTCACGACCTTTGGGGTTTCGTATTATTAGTAAGTTTTCCAGCAGACTGCACTTGGAAACTACGATTACTTTATTTATAACATATGGTACGAAGCCTCAACTGAAGTAGATATTTGTTTGCTTTTGTATAAATATGTACCCTAATAATTTGGTAAGTCGGATAGTTAATCGCGAAGAGCGAGGGTATACGTACTCGCCTGAGTACAGGACTAGGATGATAGTGTCGATTGTAAGAAGTAATGTAAACCATCAAGGTTGTAAAACTAAGTAGGATTTTGTACGTAGCTAACTAATGATTGCTTAGTAAGTGAACTAAACGGTCATCGGTGGTATTTGTCTATAAAGGGAAAGTGATTGTCTGTGATTTTTTTAAGCGACTTTTTTATATATATGGAAAAAAAAATATTAAAATTCCTTAACAGTAAGAATAGCACTACTTGTGATTTTACATTAGTTGACTTCATTTTTTTGTACAATACTATAGAATAATGTAGGAAAAGTGTTGTAATGGTGTGAAAAGCGGGTTGAGTGTACATACATAAAATGGTAGATTATGTACAAACACTTGGCGTACGGCGTATCAAGATGTTTGGCAATTGGTATGACCATGCGGCGCTTGGAGTCGCGCGCGTCACCTTCGTCTCTGGATTTGGAAATTTCAGAGGCTCGATACGAATTTACCTATTTGAGGGCACGCGGCTCGTTAAACTTAGAAAATTAATTGATTGTATAATCTAAACATTAATAATAATTTACCTCATTCTAGCGAATTTTTTAGTGTGGTAACATTTTGGCGTTTTTTTTTGTTAGGTTAATGTTATTATGGTAGTACGTAAATGTTATGTTTGCTTCGATTCCAAGCGTGTCGACTTAAAGGGAGACCAGATTTGGTATGAAGTAGGCTCTACCGAACTCGACTTCACTTATGCAACTGGTATTTACCGTATAGCTTTGTGTTCCGAATTCTATCTGCTTCTTACTTCCTCTGCATGTTGTGGTGTTGGATTTTCTTACAGCATAATACAATTATAAAAATAATTTAAGAATAATACTCCTGACCCAATAATTTAGCAATGATTAAGACATTTTTGAATAACATACAATATCTAACATAAGTCTGTATTTTTGGATGACATAAATCCACACCACACCAAGCATTATTTATAAAAAACTGTACAAATCGAACTTCGATACAGGTACTATAATAGTCCATGTGCACTAATTATAAATATATGTATATTGCATAATACAATCCACGTCACGTACCTACAATCTGACATAGGTATAGTTATATGGAAATAAATTGTTCCAATGTGGAATTCTTAAATTAATAAAAAAATGTTGCTAAAATATATAATCAATTGTTTTATTTCAATTATTTTTATAATTATTTTTCCTTAAATATAATATATTACATCATAAAATTATTGTTACATACAATAAACAGAACCCAAAAAGTACTCGTGTTGGTGAAATAAATCAACAAAAAATGCGGAAACGATAAATGTACGTCGATAATAATTGCTTCTCAAATATCAGCTTCGGATCATGTCGGTAAATGGGCACGAGAGTTAATCACCTTCAAAACATAATATACGTATTACATACATTAAATATCAAAAGTGACATTATATGTTACTAAAATATAAAACAAACATTCCTTCAACTGAACGAGTAGTAAGTCAAGTAGTAGAGTAAAATTTTTGCCTAATTAGTAAACTTTTATTATATTTACTATGAAAGTACAATTAGTAGAAGTAGAAGTAGAAGTAAGATCTGGTAGTATTTTTTAATTAAAATCTTTTTAAATGCATATGAAACTATATACAGTATTTACATATTATTTTTTTTTCATTCTGCCTGTCTGTTTGTTCCGGCAAATCTCGGACACGGCTGGACTGATTTCAACAGGATTTTCACTGACGAATATCTGATGTTTAAAGAAGTAACTTAAGCTACTTTTATTTAAAAAAACATATTCAGTTCGAACGAAGTCGTGGACACAGCTAGTATAGCTACAACTAGAACTAAAATATAAAAACTTAATTTTCTACAACTAAAAGAGTAATGAACGAGAAAATTCTAACATTACATAATTATTTATCAAAATAGTTAATTTATTTAGTATAAAAATACAATTATAATTAATAAAAATGTAGTTATTAAATAATAAAATATATGATACATTTGAGTTGAAATCTCTTGAAAAAATATTTCTTAACTACTTAGCATATAATGCTGTGTGATTTTTAATAGTAAGTTTATAACTACTTAAAATTCAAAAAATATTTTATAAACATGAATGTAGGATAAGTAATCAGGAAGCAATCATCGTATACGATAATGTGAATAAAATAAGACTGAGCTTAGTCATAATACAATTTTATTTTAATGGTCCTTTAATGTCACCGTAACTATAATAATACCAAATTTTTATATTCTTATAATTTTTATACACTGGCATCTTTATAGAAGAAATAAATGGTACAATTATTTATTTCCCAGCACCCTAATTATCCCACACACAAATTGCCTTAAATTCCCTTTCTCATTTCTATATGAGATACTCATATATATATTTAGACTAACTTTAAACTATTATACTTTCACATAACAAGTTCTTACCATAATAACTCCATAACTCCGAAAGATTAAAATGTTTTATTGAAAATATTTTAATAAAACTTGAGATGGTGATAGTTTAATAAGACCTATTAATAACTTTTTAGAAAAAAACTTAATATAAATTAAAAAAAAATAATTCAAATGTGTTGATATTACCGAAGTTACCAACATTTAATAACTAATACGTGTTTCTTGTTTAAAAAAAACTTGACAAGTGCGATTCGGATACTCCCGATGAGGGTTCCGAACAAATTAGTAGGTTAAATTTAGATCTGGAATAGAGTTTCGAGTTATTCGTGGTTTTTTTTTCCAAGACCTTTATCTTATAAGGTGAGACGGTATTTGATATTTGTCATTATAAAAAAGTATTTAAGCGTCGTAAAAACAGTTTTGATATATTCACATCAAGTCCTTTCATATTTCGACCTTCTAAAAGAATATATTCTTTAAGATCTAGATTTAGAAGTTTTATTCTTACACAACTTTAAGGGGCTGTTGACCTTAGTATATGCTTTTAAGAAGACAGAATAGACATATAACGGACGGACAACGGACAACAAACTAACCCTGCAAGGATCTCGTGTTTTTCCTTTTAAAGTACTGAATCCTAAAAATAATGATTTGTTAATATGCAAAAAAACCTACTTAATTAGAGAAACAATAGTTTATTTGTGTAAATATCAAATTGACAGTATTGTGTGTAACATATAAAATACAAATAATTATTTTCATACAAGTCATACATAATACCTATGCGACTATTTCAAATGTCAACAATTAATATTACGTACTCAGGAAAGAGTGTACTTTCAAGATCGACTAGTAACCGGCAACTGATATGCCGTCGATGAGAACAACTATATAAAGTGGTCAGTTCTGAAACAATAATCATTGTATCATTTAATCCAGACAAACAATGGCAGCTAAGGTTTGTTCATTTATTTATAATTATTTAATTAAACCATAATATATTATTGTACTATATTAATTGTTCATTAGTGAAAAATTAGTGCTTACAGCGCACGCCTCTCAATACTTTAATACCTTATAGGAAAATAGGCATGTTCGTTGACGATGCTATCGGTAAACCTTATTTTATTTATTACAGTTGATTGTAGTTCTCGCCGCTCTAGCAGTTGTGGCCCACTGCTCAGTAGTGCCTGTAGCGCGAGTAGACACCGACTACACAAATTTCGCTTATGACGTGGCTGACCCCTACACCGGAGACTTCAAGAGTCAGGTCGAGACCCGCGTTGGTGGCAATGTTAAGGGACAGTACTCACTCCTTGACGCTGACGGTACCAAGCGTACCGTTGATTATGCAGCTGACGATTTCAACGGTTTTAACGCTGTCGTCCGCAAGGAACCTGCTGTTGTAGCTGCTCCCGTAGTAGCTGCTGCTCCAGCTATTGCTCCCGCTGCAGCAGTTATCGCTGCTCGTACTGTTGCTGCACCCGAAGTGTACTCTGCCTCTGTTCCTGCACTGGCTGCTCGTACTTTGGCCGTACCTTCTCTATACGCTGCCTCTTCTCCAGCTGTTCTCGCCGCCAGCGCCTACGCAGTTCCCAATATTTACTCTACCGGTCATTCTGTTGTTGCTCCTGCTGGTATTGCCTATACTGCTCCAATAAATTCCTGGTAATCTTAAAATCCTGACATATGGCATTGTAAATATGTAATTAAATAAATAAATATATGAATAGTATGAAAAACTATATTTAGAAGTTATTTTATTTCATGTATTATAAACGTACGAAGGGTCCATAGGTCACGTATGAGGTTGGCACCCACTCTATTTTGTAGCCTTATTCAATAGCTTTTTTTTGATGTATTACACATAATTGTGTGATTTGTGGGTGATAAGTGATGCACGTGCATACAGAGTCAATTAGCTCGTTATTATATAGTAAGGATTAGATGATGCGAGCAAATTATAAATTGCAATTTCCAAATCTGGTATCAAGGAATAATATGAAATAAGAATTAAATTAAATTATTTATTACAAGTACATATAATAATTACTACATACATTGTACAATTATTTCACTTGTAACTTCACTTGAACCAGAGACAACCATAAACACATCAGATTCATTTGATTTTTATCAGTAATATAAATACTAAAATACATCATAATAATTGGGATCAAAGATATCGCAAGTGAAGCTAGATGAATCAGTTACCGGGTTAACAAAAGGCACTACTGAGCTTTACGCCAAAGCGAATGCTAAGACCTACTATTGAAGAAAACATCGTTGGTAAAATAGTCAGGTTAAAATTACACTTGCAAATAAGGTATATAATTTTATACAATATTTTAGGTAAATAAATATAATATTTGACAATTCTATCTTATTATATAATATAAATATAAATATAATAAAAATATAATATAAATTCGGCGGTAGGCATCAGATCGAATAGCTCTTCGGAACACTCCCCGTGTTAAATCCGGTAGAAGACGCACAGAGAAGCAACGTCTCCTCGGCTCTCCGTTGTACGCGGTCAAATGGTAGAAGCTGATATTGGGGTGATCCGGACCAGAGATGAGAACAGTACTTCATTTGTGGCCGGACCTGCGCTTTGTAGAGCGCAAGTCTTTGGCCAGGATTGAAGTACTGCCTCGCCCAATTTCATCGAGGCCAACTTGGCCTTGCTCTCCAGATGACCACGAAACTGACAATCGCTCGAAATGTCGAGACCCAGTATTCTAATACTTGGCGAGGCAATGAGGGGAGTGCTCTCGAAGAGCGGTGATACGACAAAAGGAGTTTTCTTAGTGGTAAACGCGCAAACTTGTGTCTTGCTGGGATTGAATTGAACGTGGTTCAGTTTACCCCACTCAAAGAACATCCCCAAGGAAGTCTCTATAGAAGACACAAGTTTCTTTCGGCACTCGTCGACTTTTTCCCGAGAGAGATCTGCACGGCCGGAATATGCCGCATCCCCAGTGCTGTTATCTGCATAACAATGTATGTTGGAGATATCCAACATGTCATTGATATGCAAGAGGAGCAGAGTTGGGGATAGCACGCAGCGTTGGGGTACACCAGCGTTCACGGGCTTGGGGTCCAAGCAAAAACCGTCGAGAACGACCTGGAGAGGAAGCTGGTGATCCACTTTCATAAGCTCGAAAGATAAGCTAGCTTCGAAAGTAGCCTCTTGTGCCATACACGATTGAAGGCTTTCGCCATATCCAGACTAACTGCCAGACCCTCTCCCTTGCTTTCAATAACAGCTGACCAACGGTGCGTTAGATATAGCTGAAGATCACCAGCCGACCGACCATGGCGAAAGCCATATTGCCGGTCATTGACCAATTGGTGGTACTCGGGGTAGGTTAGGAGCTGTTTATTTATAATGCTCTTCATTACTTTGGATCTCCAAAGTAATGAAGAGCATTATATATAAAGAGAGGTAATGGCGATAGGTTCGTAGTTAGCTGGATCCGAGCTATCACCTTTTTTAAGGATCGGATGGACAAGGGCACGCTTTCCATGAGACCGAGACTACGCCTTTAAGGTAGGAGTACCGAAATAGACGCGTTAGCACTGGTGTCAATTCAGGGGCACATGTTCGTAGCACAACTGGAGAGATACCAGCTGGCCCACTCGACTTATGAACTTTCAAGGAAAGGAGGGCTTTTCGGGTGAGTTTTTGCCAAAAAACTATTTCCGGCATTAAGCTTGGACACCGCGGGATGATAGGCGGTGTCTTCCCCTGGTCGTCCAAAGTCGAGTTTGAGGCAAAAAGAGTGTCCAAGAAATCGGATATTTTAAATGGTTACCGGTTGATCTTTAATAAAAATAATTTGTTTAGTTTATTAGTAATAATATTAAATTATGATTCCGGAAACATAAATCGTTAGACCTAAATGCTACTTAAATAAAATAAACTGGTATAGTTATTAATTTTTTTTCCATTAAAACTTAAGTACATCTAGATTATCATATATTTTTAACGATAAATATATATGGTAATATATTTCGGTTTTAAAAGGGGTGAAATCCTTATTGCAACATTGTGTTTTTGTTTCTACAATACTTTATCAGAATTTATTATTAGACTATTCAAGATAAAGAATTGAAACCATATTTATTTATTTTTTTATTTTGAAATATAATCTCTTAATTGGTAGTAGTTAGAATCTGGTCATAACATTATGATGTTATTTATAATATATTTTGCATGGTTATCAGAGCTTTTTATTTATTTAGTTATTTATATATTTTCCACTTTGAATCCGTACCAGTAATCACTTGTGTACGTCAAATGGAAGTGACAGGAGGTCGTATTTTGATATCGTATATATCAAAATAAGACTAGCTGTACTCATTTGACAGCAGACAGTTATAGACCGTCTGGAGCAGATATACCTTACTATCAAAAACTCTGCCTAGAACTATCTAAAACCCTGTCTTATAATAACACTTTTTGTCTAAATTCGGGTACATTTTTTGAAAACCATCAAAAAGAGAAAGATTTTAAGTGATTTTAAAAACACTTTTATTCAACTTCCTAACCTATTAAATTAATATTGAATATCAGTATAAAAAGCCGTCTAAACGTAATTAAGACTTAGTTGTATTGTTCAATAATTATGTGTTATAAGCGTTTTCTTCGATTAAAAATAAAAACTTAAATTTATAAGATTAAAAAAAATCCTCCTACTTTTTAAGAACATGAAATAGAACTGAAAAATATAGTTTATATATTGGTTCCTTGTTCGCAGATTACACGAGACTACTAGGATTTAGATGTTACTTTATAGTTCCAGTTTAAACTTTTACTTTTGTAATGAGATCAAAATTGCAATAAGGTATTGTTAGCTTTTCCCAGTCCTAATATAAAATGTAGTTCTCCTACTAGTATTGTCTGACTGTCGCTAAAACACCAAATTACAATAAACCTAAAAAATTAAGGATTTTTATCAATAATAAAAGATGATAAGTAATGATTAATTTTGTTTGAGTCTGGCGAGCACTCGAAGTCTCTCCCAAAACATATAGTTTAAATATAATATAAATTTTGTTTTTTGAATTTTGTTTGAAATTTGTTTCTTATCAATATACGAATTAAGATATAAATTTTCTTAACACCAAACTGACCAAACTGAAGAAGTTGTGTGGTCCATATTTTGCATCAAGAATTCTTGATTCTCGACAAAGGTTCCCGGCTCCTAAATTTTATATGTATTGGGAACGGATATCCTCATTATATTTATAATACGTCATAAAGTTGTAATTCAGCCTTACTTATTTATATTAAATATATTTCTGTTAAATTGAAACCGGTTTAAAAGATTTATTGATATTTACATATTTGTAATCACTTTATGTTTATTATATAATTCATTCTATAAAATAAATCTGCAGACACTGTCAACTCATTAAAAAAAATCTTCAAAAAAATGTAATAAAAGTATATTTTTTAATGCAACGCTTGGCTAAAGCTGTTTAAGCGGCGGCTGGTATATCTGTAATGAAATTAAATCGTACAATTTTATACATAGAATTTTTCTCATTGTTCTTATAACCGATCACTAAAAAATTATGTCTAGGTCCCATTACGCTTGCGCTGAGACAAGGTTTTAGGTGTTCTTTTAAACATTTTCGAATTTATATTCGACAAATTTAAAAAAACATTTTAATGATATTTTCTTTGCCCGCCATTAAGCCATTATCAGATGGTATTGTAGTGTATCAAATATATCATAATGAAAGTTGATAATAAAATATTAAATTGAGTATAAAAAATATTTCACGTATTCCTTTTTGTTGTTGCTGGCTATCAGGTGGCGTTGTAACATTGTCTGATATCGTACAAACTATCTTTATAAAAATTTGTATGCACATAAATGTAATTTCCTGAAATGTTTTTTTTAAGGAAAAACGAATGTCAGGTTGAGGAAGCAGGAAGGATGGTGATAGTATGGTGAAAGAGACCCCGTGCGGTGCCGGTAAGACTGTGAGGAAAATCGTGGGTAGCTTTAAATATGACAGTGGTATGGAGCCGTAGTACATCAAAACAACCCCAACAATCATTTCCTTTAGCCCTAAAAATCCTATGCGAAAAAAACTACGTATGCCGAGTCTGTTTGTAATGATTTGTGTGTTGATCATGAATCATGAGTATGTGTGTGGATTTATCAGCCCCGTCTACGCGCTGCGATCAGACTATAAAAAATTTTATCTTCACATCACGACAACGTGTTGTGGGGCCAATTATTTAATGATACAATTATTTATTTCTTCCCAATCTTTCCCATTATCCCAATTAACCCACACACAAATTGGCTTAATTTCTGTTCTTTCATTTCTATTTGAGATACTCTTATATTAATTTAGACTTATATTATTATAAAATTTTAAAATTTCACATAACAAGTTAATTATTAGCCTTTCATTCCAAAAGACTAAAATCTATTATTGAAAATATTTGAATAAAACTTGAGATGGTGATGGTTTAATAACACCTATTAATACATTTAAAAAAAAAACTGAATATAAATAAAATAAAAACTCCAAAGTACGATATTACCGAAGTTACCAACATTTAATAACTTAATAACGAGTTTCTTGGTTAAAAAAAAACTTGACAAGTGCGAATCGGATACGCCCATCAAAGGTTCTGAACAAATTTGTAGGTTAAAAATAGATCTGGAATGGAGTTTCGATTTATTCGTGAATTTTTTTTCCAAGACCTTTATCTTATAAGGAGAAACGGTATTTGATATTTGTCATTATAAATAAGTATTTAAGCGTCGTAAAAACAGTTTTGATATATTCACATCATGTCCTTTCGTATTATATCTAACTTGATCTAGTAGGTTTCATTTTAAATTTCGACTTCCTAAAAGAATATATTCTTTAAGATCTAGATTTAGATGTTTTATTTTTCCGCAACTTCAAGGGGCCGTAAACCTTAATATATGCTTTTAATTTTAGTTTGATGTATTTCGCGTCCTCTAATTTAAGAAAAACAGATAGGCATGTGGACGGACGGATGGAAGAACAACAAACAAACCCTATAAGAGACCCATTTTTTCGTTTTAAAGTACTGAATCCTAAAAATAATGACATATAAATTAATTAATTAATATATAATTTCTTTATATGCAAAATAAATTACTTAATTAGAGAAACATCAAATTGACAACTTTGCGTGTAACATGTAATACAAATAATTATTTTCATACAATTCATACATAATACCTACGCGACTATTTCAAATGTCAACAATTAATATTATGTACTCAGGAAAGAGTGTACTTTCAAGATCGACTAGTAACCGGCAACTGATATGCCGTCGATGAGAGCAACTATATAAAGTGGTCAGTTCTGAAACAATAATCATTGTATCATTTAATCCAGACAAACAATGGCAGCTAAGGTTTGTTCATTTATTTATAATTATTTAATTAAACCATAATATATTATTGTACTATATTAATTGTTCATTATTGAAAAATGAGTGCTTACAGCGCACGTCTCTCAATACTTTAATACCTTAGAGGAAAATAGGCATGCTCGTTGACGATGCTAACGGTAAACCTTATTTTATTTGTTACAGTTCATTGTAGTTCTCGCCGCTCTAGCAGCTGTGGCCCACTGCTCAGTAGTGCCTGTAGCGCGAGTAGACACCGACTACACAAATTTCGCTTATGACGTGGCTGACCCCTACACCGGAGACTTCAAGAGTCAGGTCGAGACCCGCGTCGGTGGCAATGTTAAGGGACAGTACTCACTCCTTGACGCTGACGGTACCAAGCGTACCGTTGATTATACTGCTGACGATTTCAACGGTTTTAACGCTGTCGTCCGCAAGGAACCTGCTATTGTAGCTGCTCCCGTAGTAGCTGCTGCTCCAGCTGTTGCTCCCGCTGCAGCAGTCATCGCTGCTCGTACTGTTGCTGCACCCGCAGTTTATTCTGCCTCTGTTCCTGCACTGGCTGCTCGTACTTTGGCCGTACCTTCTCTATACGCTGCCTCTGCTCCAGCTGTTCTCGCCGCCAGCGCCTACGCAGTTCCCAATATTTACTCTACCCGTCATTCTGTTGTTGCTCCTGCTGGTATTGCCTATACTGCTCCAATAAATTCCTGGTAATTTTAAAATCCTGACATATGGCATTGTAAATATATAATTAAATAAATAAATATATGAATAGTATGAAAAAATATATTTAGAAGTTATTTTATTTCATGTATTATAAATGTATCAGATGATGCGAGCAAATTATAAATTGCAATTTCCAAATCTGGTTTCAAAGAATAATATGAAATAAGAATATTTAATAATTTATTACAAGTACATATAATAATTACTACATACATTGTACAATTATTTCACTTCTAACTTCACTTGTACCAGAGACAACCATAAACACATCAGATTCATTAGATTTTTGTCAGTAATATAAATACTAAAATACATCATAATAATTGGGATCAAAGATATCGTAAGTGAAGCTAGATGAATCAGTTATCGGGTTAACAAAGGACACTACTGAGCTTTGCGCCTAAGCGAATGCTAAGACCTACTATTGAAGAATACATCGTTGGTAAAATAGTCAGGTTAAAATTACACTTGCAAATAAGGTATATAAATTTATATAATTTTATTAAGTAAATAAATATAATATTTGTCAATTCTATCTTATTATATTTTTTATACGAATTGCAAGTTTCATTTTTAGAGAGAGATCTGCACGGCCTTAATATATAGCATCCCCAGTGCTGTCATCCGCATAACAATGTATGTTGGAGATATCCAACATGTCATTGATGTGCAGGAGGAACAGAGTTGGGCATAGCACGCAGCGTTGTGGTACACCAGCATTCACGGGCTTGGTTCCGAGCAAAAACCGTCGAGAACGACCTTTATGCTCCGCCCAGTGAGGAAGCTGGTGATCCACTTGCATAAACTCTCGGGAAGCCCATAGGAAGGTAGCTTCGAAAGAAGCCCCTTGTGAAATACACGATCGAAGGCTTTCGCCATATCCAGACTAACTGCCAGACCCTCTCAATTGCTTTCAATAACAGCTGCCTAACGGTGCATTAGATATAGCTGAAGATCACCAGCCGATCGACCATGGCGAAAGCCATATTGCCGGTCATTGACCAACTGGTGATCCTCGAGGTAGGTTAGGAGCTGTTTATTTATAATGCTCTTCATTATTTTGGAGAGAAGAGAGGTAATGGCGATAGGTCTGTAGTTAGCTGGATCCGAACTACCACCTTTTTTAGGGATCGGATGGATAAGGGCACGCTTCCATGAGACCGGGACTACGCCTTTAAAGTAGGAGTACCGAAATAGACGCGTCAGCACTGGTGTCAACTCAGGGGCACATGTTCGTAGCACAACTGGAGAGATACCATCTGGCCCAAAAAACTATGTCCGGCATTAAGCTAGGACACCGCGGAATGATAGGCGGTGTCTTCCCCTGGTCGTCCAAAGTCGAGTTTGAGGCAAAAAGAGTGCCCAAGATATCGGATATTTTAAATGGTTACCGGTTGATCTTTAATAAAAATAATTTGTTCAGTTTATTAGTAATAATATTAAATTATGATTCCGGAAACATAAATCGTTAGACCTAAATGCTACTTAAATAAAATAAACGAGTATAGTTATTATTTTTTTTTTTCATTTCAAAACTTAAGTACATCTAGATTACCATATATTTTTAACGATAAATATATATGGTAATATATTTCGGTTTTAAAAAGGGGTGAAAACCTTATTGCAACATTGTGTTTTTGTTTCAACAATACTTTATCAGAATTTATTATTAGAGTATTCAAGAAAAAGAATTGAAACCACATTTATTTATTTTTTATTTTGAAATATAATCTCTTAATTGGTAGTAGTTAGAATCTGGTCATAACATTATGATGTTATTTAAAAATATATTTTGCATGTTTATCAAAGCTTATATGATGATTTAATTATAAAGTTTTTAAAATATTTTCTTTAAATTCTCTTTCTGTAAATTGAAAGAGATAGTTTGGCTCTTTGAGAAAAAATAAAAATCGTGCTTTTCCTGATGCTTCAATATTCTAACAACAAGAAAGTGTTTAAGATTAAAAATTAATCCTTAAGAAAAAAATTACATAGCTTATTCTTATACATATTGATATTTATTGGTATAATTTGAAAAGAACGAAATGTTTAAGAACGAATGAAAAAAATTCTTTTGTTACATAATGTCTTTCTTTATTAAATATTCATGAAATTATATAAGGGTAATTATACAAAATTCTATGTACATAACAACGCAGTGGCAAAAAACAAAATTTTACCAATAGTTTAGCGGAGTAGATTCGTATCCATTAGCAGAGTAATAAGGAGACTCATAACTACCGTAAACTGATGGCACGGGATAAACTGAAGGCGGCGAATATACTCTAGCATCTGAGTATACAGAAGGTGAAACATATACTGAAGGAGTAGAATACACAGAAGAATAAACAGATGGGAATGCGTATGCACGAGCAATCACTGCAGGGGAAGCAGAGGAGTAGAGAGCAGGTTCAACCACAGTACGGGCAGAGACCACAGTAGGAGTGGCAATAGCGGGAGAGGTAGCAACTTCATTCAGTGGGGTGGCGACGGGAGCTGGTGCAACTGCTACCAGCGGATCCTTGCGAACAACTGCATTAAATCCGTTGTCATCGTCAGCGGTGTAATCGACCACGCGTCTCGTCCCATCGGGATCTACCAGAGAGTATTGTCCCTTAACAACTCCTCCTGAGCGTGTCTCAACTTGGCTCTTGTAATCACCAGTGTTAGGATCGGCGACATCGTAAGCGAAGCTAGATATATCGCTATCCACTTTCACAACTGGTACCACTGAACTACGGACCACAGCCACTAGGGCGGCGAGAGCTAAGATGATCTGAAAAGACATTAATCAGAATTATAGTTTATTATTGACCTAATACTGAAGAGCAGTAGAGATAAAATGAAAATCGAAAAAAAAATATAAATTAAAATTAGCCCCATTACTTTTAAAAACAATATAAGTCAAAGAAATATCATATATATATATTCATATTCATTTATATATATTAAGACTTACTTTGATTGTCATTATTGCTTTCAGGTGTTACTGTCAAGTGGATAAAAATGTTCCTAATTTTGTGCTTTTATATATTTTTCACACGTCTCAACGTCATTTTAATAGTTACCGGTTGACATTTAGAATTAGAGCAATTAATTCACATAAAGTTTAGATATTTTTATTATTAATTAAGGAAATATAATAACTTTTGGTTCTTGTAATGTTGAATATAATTATAATTCTTTAAAATAATCTATATTAATTACAGTAATAAAATAAATGAATTGCCTAGGTTTAAATTTAAACTTTGAAGATGGTGGGGCGTAGCTGTACTCATTTGACAGCAGACAGTTATAGACCGTCTGGACAAGATAAACCTTACTATCGAAAATTCTGCCTAGAACTATCTAAAACCCTGTCTTATAATAACACTATCTAAATACGGGTACATTTTTTTAAAACCATCAAAAGAGATTTTAAGTGATTTTAAAATCATTTTTATTTAAATTTTTAACCTATTAAATTAATATTGAATATCGATATATTATTTAATAGTTGCCAATCGTAATTTAGATTTTATTGTATTGTTCAATAATTACATATTTCCAATTTAAAATAAAAACTTAAATTTATGAGATAAAAAAAAATCCTCCTACTTTTGAGAACATGAAGTAGAACTGAAAAATATACTCGTAGTTTATATATTGGTTCCTTGTCCGCAAATTACGCGAAGCTACTGGCAGGTTTAAGATGTTTCTTTAATAGTTCAAGTGTAAACTTTTACTTTTGTAATGATACTAAAATTGCAATAATGTATTGTTAGCTTTTCCTAGTCCTAATATAAAATGTTGTTATCCTACTGGTATTGTCTGAATGTCGCTAAAACACCAAATTACAATAAACCAAAAAACTTACGGATTTGTATAAATATTAAATGATGATAAGTAATGATTTATTTAATTTGAGTCTGGCCAGCAGTCAAAGTCACTCCCAAAACATATAGTTTAAATATAATAGAAATGATGTTTTTTGTATTTTGATTGAATTTTGTTTCTTATCAATATATGAATTAAAATATAAATTTTCTTAACACTAAACTGTCCAAACTGAAGAAATTGTGTGGTCCATATTTTGCATGAAGAATACTTGATTCTCGTCTCTTGATTCTCGACAAAGGTTAAACAAATTTTGTTAAATTTTATTCCTAAAGAGAACGGATATCCTCAATATGTTTATGATACATCATGAAGTTGTAATTCAGCCTTAGCTATGTTTAATATTTCTGTTAAATAAAAACCGTTTTAAAAGATTTATTGATATTTACATATTTGTAATCAGTTTGTGTTTATTATATAATTCATACTATAAAATAAATCTGCAGATTCTGTCAACTCATTACATTTGTTTGTAGACTAGATCACCCATTTTTAATGAATCTGTTTGGATAGCAAAAATAACAACCAATCTTGGTTAAAATTGGTATATAATTTTTAGGCGAGAAATAATTTTGTGCGATTTGATTCCGATAATGCCAGACTATATAATACTGATAATCGAAATGATAATCTTAAAAAATATATAATTAAAAAATACAACGCGTGAATAAAGCTGTGTAAGCGGCAGCTGGTACTAGTAACAGTACATCTGTAATGAAATTAAATTGTACAATATTATACATATAATTCTTCTCTTTGTTTTTATAACGGGTCACTGAACTCTCAAAAGGGGAACCAATGTTGATGAATATATTTTATGTGTTTTTGAAGAACCCGTCTATGGATAGTCGTAATTCTTATTTAGACCTTAAAAAATAAGGTCAAGCGCTAAGTCCCATTGCGCTAGCGCTGAGACGGGGTTTTCGGTGTTCTTTTAAACATTTTCGAATTTATAGTCGACAAATTAAAAAAAAAACAACATTTTAATGATATTTTCTTTGCCCGTCATTAAGCCATTATCAGATGGTATTGTAGTGTATCAAATATATCGTAATGAAAGTTGATAATAAAATATTAAATTGAGTATAGAAAATAGTTTCACGCTTTCCACTTTGTTGTTGCTAGCTATCGTACAAACTATCTTCATAAAAATTTGTATGCACATAAATGTAATTTCCTAAAATGAATTTTATTAAGGAAAAACGAATGTTAGGTTGAGGAGAAGAAGGAGACATGGTAATAGTCTCAGCATGTGATATGCAAAAAAGAACTACGTAAAAACTGCTTGTAATCATTTGTGTGTCAGTGTATATGTGGATTTATAAGAGTCATATAAGTGTTGCGATCAGATTACAAAAAAAATATATATATTATGATATATTGTATAATTATTTTATTCTGATGTAATATTTATAAGATAGTATTATTTTCTTAACATCATAAGATATAAAATATATAGGTATACTTAAACGTACATAAAACATAATGTTCATGTTTTTATTTTTTATCTTATGTAAATGTCTAAAATGTAAAATTAATATAATAACAATAAAAAAATATGTTAAAAAAAGTTATTTTATTACTGTATCAAATACTGTCAATACTCATAAAACTATGTACAAATCGATGAGAGTTAATAAAATTTACAAAGAATAATATGGAATAACATATATATGAAGAGTTTATGTTTATATATGTTACACGTAGTAAAGAGGAGAAGATTCGTATCCGTAAGGAGAATAGTAGGGAGACGCGTAACGGCTATAGACTGATGGCAATGAGTATAATGATTGTGAAGGGTATACTGAGGGTACAGAGTACACGGAAGGTGTGGCGTATACAGAAGACGGATACACGGAAGAGTATACTGATGGGACAGCGTATGAACGAGCGATCACAGCAGGGTTAGATGTAGAATAGACAACTGGAGCAGCAACAGTTCGGGCGGCGACCACGGAAGGTGTAACCACAGCAGGGGATGCATCAACGACATTGGTAGAGGTAGCGACAACTGTTGGTGCGACGGCTACTAGTGGGTCCTTGCGCACGACTGCACTAAATCCATTGATATCATCAGCGGTGTAGTCAACTACGCGTTTTGTGCCATCGGGGTCTACCAGAGAGTACTGTCCCTTCACAACTCCACCAGAGCGTGTCTCTACTTGACTCTTGTAGTCACCGGTATTGGGATCAGCAACATCGTATGCGAAACTAGACACATCTTCATCTATTTTCGCCACTGGCACCACTGAACTATATGCCAAAGCTACTAGCGCGGCGAGTACTACGATGATCTGCAAAAATATTGGAGAAAATAATTATAAGTTAATAAAAATATTAATTACAAAATAACTGAAGTAAAGCAATTTACAACTTAACGTTGAAACTTACTTTGAATGCCATTGCTTCTTTACCAAGTGTTTATTTCAAGTGGATAAAAATGTACCAAATTTTTAGCTTTATATATGTTTCACGCATCTCGTATTTTTAATAGGTACCGGTTGATATTTAGAATTAGAGCAATTGATTTATGAGGTAATTTAACATTCCTTAATAATTACGGAAATAGAAATCCTGTGATTTTTTTTTATCTTTTTTTATATTTCTTCCATCCATACCTACAATATCCGTCTGATACAGTATGAAGTATACAATTGAACAGAATAAACATCATACGAGTAAATATAATATTTGTGTTTATTGATTATTTACCATATAAATGATATTAGCATGAAAATGTGTAACATTTTTATATAATAATTTCAATAAAAAATGCCGGTAATTTATAAAAAATTTAGAATTTAGAATTTTATTATATTTTATTATATATAATTTCCTTATGAGTTGATAAGTCATCTATCATCATATTTTTTAGTGATATTATTATATTGTTTTATTATAACATTAGTTTAAATTTGTTGTTTTCCTTTAGATGCAATAGCAAATAATATAACACATCCCAATGAATTACGTCAAAATCATAAGTTTTTTTCGGAGCTGCACGAACAAACGAGTAGATAAATTATAAAAACATCAAAATTGTTAAAGGTACATCATATACAATCAGCCCCTATAAAAGTAGACCAATGCGTGTCTAATATATAATTAGATAAGCAACTTAAAATGCCGAAATGTATCCTTTTAATATATCCTTTATATGTGGTAATTTTTGAAATTTGGAATCATTCAATTAGTTTTAGAAAAGTTCTAAAAACCCTAACAGAATTCTGGAATAAATATTTTGTGTTCGGATATGTTTATGGATGGATCCATATTATATATTTAACCATATTAACCATATTATATATTTAATCCTGGTTTAATTGCTTAAAGTACTTTTTCTTTCTGAGATAATAATAAAAAACGATAGTAAAAATAACTGGAAAAGTTCATATCAAACAATTGTATTTAATTCTTATACTCAGTATATATATGTACAATGTTATCCTCCAAAGCAAGAAAAAATCCTTTCTTAGAAGGAAGTATGGAACAGTTAAAAAGACTTTAAAGTTGATAATTCCTTTAAATTAATAGCAATAATAACTATTTAAAACATTACTAGATTATAGGTAAGGTTGCTGAACTTAAATGAATTAAGGCAGTTGAATGATTTAAAATAGAAAATCTCCTTAAACTAAATTTTATAAATCTCTTAATGAAATCTCAACATAATCAAGATCAAAAAATATATATATAATAATATATATATAATAATAATTTGAAGTAATTGGTTGGTAATCTTAACCATTATAGCCATTTATACTTGATTATTTATTAGACGACTATATCATAGACAATATTCAAATCATAGATTAGAGCACAGAGGGCGGGCTTTGAGCTTTGATCAAATTTTTGTTAATAATTTGTTCTTAAATTAAATTTTACAATTTTTTTACTACGTGGCTAGCATGTTTTTAGATCACTTTATATCTTTGATTGGAATAATACTTAATCAGATGGTAAATGCCTTAATAAAAGAAAATATATATTTTTATATAAAAAATAGTGGCAGGCCCGCCCTAAATACGAGAAATAAAAACAAGCTCGTAACGCCAAAATTTCGTCTTCAAAAAGTTAATAAAACCTTCATGGGCTTAGTATATGCATGCTTTTAGTATATGCATATATAATAAAGTTCTACAAGATATCTTAGACCTATCTTTTCTTCATTTGAAATCTAAAATCAAAAGTTTATTATTAAATCAATCTTATGGATCTAAATGTGTGGAACTTAAGTTGTTGACTCATTTGCAGGATTAATATTATAATATATATCGGCTAAGATTGTTATTTTTTTTTAAAGAGCAACTATTGAGTTTCTGGCCGGCTCTTCTCAACAAAACAGCATTCCGAGCATGTGGTAGCTTACTCACGGACTGACTACATTGACCTTTTTTTTATTGTAATAATTGACGATTCAAAAGTGCGTGTAATGCCTATTTAAATAAATATATTATGAATTTGAATTTAATTTTTAATAAAGCGGCATTTATATATTGGTAGTAAGAATAAAATGCTGGCGATTGCCTAAAAGATATTATGAGAATAAAGACGGCGTCAGAATCTTGTTGTAAAATAAAGTGCAAACATGGTACATGTAGTTGGTATTTGAAAAATTATGTTAAAAATTTGTATAAAATTTTTTAGCTAAACTATGAACTGGTAGCAACAGTGTCCTAATACTATAAATAAATCGTTTAAACATTACTGCCATAGCTGTCAATAGGAATCAATACATTTTCTGTTATTGTGTGCTTTTCAATTGATATGTTTTTTAATTTATGAGACAGCAATTTAGTAATGATTAAAGGAAAATTAAATATAAATAACCAACAGTGATTTATCCAGTAATTATTTGTCAAGTGACTATTATTGACCTGAATACATAACTACACTTATATATACTAATATTCTAGAGAAAACTACAAAAATATTTATTCTGCAAAGTCATGCAGTGCAGTAAACATAATATTAATAATTATTAATAGTTATATTCGATTAGTATTTGCATATGTACCTAGTAGTATTAGTATGAAGTGTTTGTACTCAGACCTAGAAAATAAACAATGAACGTGTCCAATAAAACTTTTTAAATTGTATAAAAACTGATCCTTTTATTTAATATACAATAAGCATATGTACATTATAAATATTTACAAGTCATTTCCAGTATAGCATTATGTACTAGAATTCCCTATAAGGGCTTTATCGAGGATTACCAGTAGTTGAGGGGAGCGGAGTGTACACCGTACGAGGTATAGTAAGGTGAAGCGTAGGTGCGGGCGGCAAAGAGACCGTGGCCGCCTGCAGAGTATAATGAAGTAGGGTATGCCTGGGCTACCAACGGAGTGGATGCAGCGTAGTAAGAGGGAGCCCCATAAGACTTAGCGATGATAGTAGGAGCAGAGGCTGCATATACTGTGTGGCCAGACGAGTAGACTGTAGGTGCGGCCACGGTACGGGTGGCAACAACTGCGGGGGCAGCTGCAGCGTAGACAGCTGGGGCAGCAAGGGTACCGGTAGCAACCACTGCAGGTGCAGCTGCGGCGTATACAGCTGGAGCAGCAACTGTGCGGGTGGAAACTACTGCAGATGCAGGTGCAGCTGCAGCATATACGGCAGGGGCAGAGATGGTGTGGGAGGGAACCACTGCAGGGGCGGATGCAGAAATGACAGTGTTAGCGGTCACAACGGCGGGTGCGGCAACGGTACGTGCAGCTACCACAGCAGGAGCAACAGCGGCGACAGCTGGGGCAGCGGCAATAACAGCGGGATCCTTGCGGACTACAGCATTAAAACCGTTGACATCGTCGGCAGTGTAGTCGACAGTACGTTTGGTGCCATCAGCGTCAAGGAGCGAATATTGTCCCTGGACATTGCCGCCTACGCGCGTTTCAACCTGACTCTTGAAGTCTCCGGTATAGGGGTCAGCCACGTCGTAAGCAAAGCTCGTATAGTCGGTGTCTGCTTGCGCCACTGGTATCACTGAGCACTGGGCCACAGCGACCAAAACGGCGAGTACTACAACCAACTGAAAAATATGAATACACTTTTAAAACAATAATTCATTTGAACAATATTATATTTTATGCGAATGGTTAAAGTTACCATAACTTCACTTATAAAGTATCTTATGTATAATGTTTTGCGCAGTATTCAAACCGGTATGTCAACTAAAGACAGTTTAATATAAATTAGATTTTTTAAATATTTCATTGTACACGCATTTACTTAATTGAAAATAAAAATGGCAGCCTAATCAAAATATAAAATCAAATATAACCACTTGGAAAATATTTTAATTTAAAAATAATTAAAAATATATGTGTATATTACCTTAGCTGCCATTGCTGTTTAGACAAGAGAATCTCGTACAATGAATGCAGAGTAATCAGACAGAGCTTTTATATGGATCGTACATACGAGGGCGTGCCTTAAGTTGATCTTTAAAAACGCGTACACTAATGTGGTAGCGATGGATCCGGAAACACAAGGTCGTTTAGTAAGGAAAGCATAAAGAAATGACTTGACTATTATTACTCTAGAGTTAACGATGTACATTATTTTGATAAATTTCTTTAGCTTATTAAATATTAAATACAAGTGTCTATTGTAAAATTAAATATGAATGATCACTTCATATTTAAAATTTAATTACTTAAAAAGGTCCATATAATTAAAAAATATTAAATACTTTCTGTGACATGAGTTAGTTTTTGTAATGTATTTACATGAATTAATAGATTAATGTAAGTAAAATCTTTTTATAATAAGCAAGTTAATTTTCCTGTCCTGTCCTAGTTCAATTAAAAGATATTTAAATTATATAAAGGTATATATCAGTACTTAAATGTAACAAAACCCCGGGCGGTGGTAAAAACAATAAATTGGTCATTTCTCTGAATTACTTGTTGCCGGTAAAAACGTGCATATTTAATTTAGCAATTTTTATCTCTTCCATATTTGTGCAAATTTATTATGATATGAATAATAATATACTATTGTATGCCAAAAACAGACTGCACATGGCGCCTGCTTGGTAAAAAAATGTGATTTTTAGGTTTCTCATTTGTTACCATGTCACGTACATCCGTTGTTCTTCAGAATATATTAAAGAGATATGATATGGACGTAAATGTTATATTTTGACAATAAATATACAAATTATTTTTAAACTATTTGATAAAATGCTTTTTTAAAACTTTTTTCATTGTAATGTCTTTAATTCTAAGCTACTGATAAAATAAAAGATCAGTGTTTTGCGTGTTCGTTTCACGCATTGTTATTGTTAGTTGGTTTTCAATTAATTTGTAAGAAATATATAGCTTGTTAATCAAGGCGACTTATCATATACAAGTCATAAAACATGTATATAATATAACATATACATTTCATGTAATTTTATATAAGAAATTTAATTTATACAAACAAAGAGATACGGGTTTTTTTCTTGGACGGTTAGTTAATTATGTTTTAACAGAGATTAAATCATGTAATAGGAAAATAGAAATACATTATAATTGAACCTATTAGTCCTTAAATCCTTAAATTAATATGATTCTTACGTAATATTAAAGAAAATTTCAATTGGAGAATTATTCTACTTCCAATGCAAATAAGGAATATAATTTCTCAAGATCGCCTTGAAGTATAAAATGTAGGGCAGTTGTCAGGTTAACCATTGTCCTCTAATAATTTAGGATAATTACATTTGTTTATTATTTTTGTTTATTTATTAATTTACAATTATTATTGATCTTCCATGGTAATTAAGTCTGGTCTGATTGTCAGCTCTTTCTTATATGATCAAGAGAGCTTCTTTAAAACAAATTAACAACCTCATTTGCGGTCTGTTTTTTTGTGGTACAAGAAAATATTGTGGAGAATTTTTACCAGAATATCATGGTTCCTGTACCTATTTACTATATAAAATGTTAATCAACGTTTTTTCTATAATTTTTTGATTTATAATGCTAATACCAATTATTACCTATTAATATATATTTTTATACAGATTCGTTTGAAGAATTTACATTGCAATAACATTAAGATTAAGAATAAGTATTTGTATTTAAATTATCTTTCATATAGTTTACCACATTTGCTATTATAACATATGTCTAAATATTTCAATAAATTTAAAATTCTCAAAAAATGTAGATCATATTATTTATTTCGTAATATTTTTGTTTACAGAGTTCTTAAAACTATGATACAAATTACTAAAAATATGAATTTGTCAATTCTGGTGTCCCATTTTCATCCATGATTAAAAAAACACTCTTTACATCTTCTAAAGTAATATTAATAATAAAATATTTTAAAGTAAATTGCATTGTCAAATTATATAGTATCAACTTAAAATTCATATAAATATGTAAGCACTGATAAAAATAAAAACACATATTACATATTACATACAACATAACAATAATATTGGATACATTCCAATCAATCTTTATCATTAGTTTTCTACTTAGTAAATATCACCGGAAGATGTAAATTATTGAATGGTATATAGGTTTCTATTTCCGTGAATAAACCTGTTCATCGTTATGTACAATCATAATCGGTACAGCTGGACGTCCTTGCGCCTATTATCCTAAATGTCGCTTATTGCTATATTTTACCTGCGGTTTTACTCGCATTTGCAGATGTAAATATTGTTATTTAGCCTTATTATTACTTTACATTATGTACTCAGCTGCAGCCTATGTGTTTCTGGAGGTTTATTCTAAATAAAGATAGAAAAGTATTGCTATCGCATTATTAGTTTTAATGATCATTTCTTTACCCAAATATATAATCTTCTTATATTTATAATATTAGCATATAAAATATAAAAGATATGCGCCCATATATACCTAAATTTGATTTTTTTTTGTATATTTTTGCTGACTAATAAGTAATTAATTGAAACAACATTTAACTTTAAACAACTTATTATTTTAATCATTATTTATAATCGTATAAAGAGAATAGAACTTTGCCATACTGCAATTGTGATTTAAAAATAAGTTTCATGTATAAAAATTATAATTTTAATTCAGTAAAAATACGAATCTATATCAAGGTACAAAGTACAAAGTACATGAAAGCATTTCGGAATGTATGCAATGATCTAACCAACAACTTTTAATAAGATGAGTTATTTAATACACTTTAATAATACTATTACTTCTAACCTAAAAGAGCTGTCAGAACATCAGACTATATTCCTACTACTATCATATTATAGATAGATAGATAGAGATTAAAGAAAACAATAATGCTACACTAGTTTGTATAATATTATACAGATATAATGAAAGGTAAACAAGTTATGACTAATCTAATTACTTATACGGAACTTGTGTTCGAATATTTTTTTAAAATTAAATTACACTGCAGCTTGACTGCTACTTACGCTTTGACTCATTAAGGGAAATACCTACTTTTTGCTCACGTACATTATTTTAAACCCGGTACACAAATATATATTTATTAAATAAAAAATAATAATAATCCACTTCACTTTCACCTTTACTATATGATTGGAAAATGGTTCAATACAAATATTTGATAATTTTGTGTTGATTTTTTGTTGATATGTACAGTATAATTAATGTGTCAGATATAATATTATTTATTAATAAGTTCATTGTTTTTATAATTTTTGATGAATTCTATAAAAAGTACCTTGGCGATGTCATTACGGGCTATTAACGGGTATAAGGCATTGTCGTAAGACAAGAATGTTTATGAGTTATGTTCTCAAAAGTTTAAAAATATAAAATAAAGTAAATACCGACATTTTATTTCCATATTATATTATATCTATCTTGTTATTTAGCTAAAATTGAATGCAAAGTCATAAATCTTTAAATTCTTTTGTTCGATTAATATTCAATACATTGTCTTAAGAAGTATGTCGATGCCCTATTATCTTTCTTATTTCATACATTAATAATATTTAATGAATATATCTTGTTTTGGAAAAAATCTTTAAAACATTATATATTACTAAGTTCATTTTACTTTATAACTCTATAATCGTTTTTTACAATTATATTTTATTTCTATGCTCAGTTATGCAAGTTCTAGGTAGTTTAAGCAAGGTCACATAGGAATAGTGACGTGGATTGTAGCAATATATCTTAAAAGTATTCTCTAATTGGTAATACGGGAAGTATATACTATTAATGAATTTTGTGACTTAATATAAGCCGATTAAAAAAACTCAAATTCGTTAATGTAGCATTATATATAATACAAACATTATATATAATAGTTTATTTAAGTATAAAAATATTTACAAAATAACATTTCATAAGTCATTCATACTGAAATTAGTTTAACAGCTGGAGTATAACAATCACTATTAAAAATGTCATGCATGACGACATTAAATAAGCATCACAGTATTTTTATATTCTGAAATTGATTTAAGTTGGTTTACCATCCCAAGCGGGCGTGAGCACCATATGCACCATAGGCGACAGCGCCTGCAAGAGGAGCGATGGCACCGTGAGCAAGAGGAGCAGCATAGGCGCCGTGGGCAAGAGGAGCTGCATATGCGTTGTATGCTAGGGGTGATGCTACTGCTCCGTAGGCTAGGGGCGCAACGCTAGCCGAGTAGGAGACGGGGCTACTGTAGTGGGTTGCGATAGGGGCAGCATGGGCAAGTGGTGCTGCAACGAGGGCTGATGTAGCGTGAGCCAAAGGAGCGGCGACGACTGCGTGACCGGTGTGCGCAACCAAGGCTGGGTCCTTGCGTACAACGGCGTTGAATCCAGAGTGTGCGTCAGCGGCGTAGTCGACGGTGCGACGGGTGCCGTCGGATTCCAGCAGTGAGTATTGTCCGACCACGTTGTCACCCACACGGGTCTCGTGCTGGCTCTTCACATCTCCGGTGTGAGGGTCAGAAACACCATAGGAGAAGCTGTTGTAGTTGGCACCGTGGATAGCGCTGCTATGTGCTACTGCTACGAGCAGAGCGAAGATTGCAACCTGGAAGAAACTTGTAATATTTAACAAAATTCATAGTGCAAAGCAGAGACTACAGGTTTATTTATTCTTTCATTTTACATTATTTAAAGACTTTTTATCTCCTTAACATTTATTGATATTAGTGATTACTTATCATATTTTATAGATTAGGTAATCCAATATGATGTTTTATACGAGTGTATATATATGAGAGAGTGTATATATGTATGTATATATATACAATAATTAGTAAATTAAAGTTTTCTACATGGTAAATATAATACAGTATATTACTTACCTTTGAGAACATTGTAGTATTGTTAAGTGCCTATTAAAAGCAACTGATAACTTCTGAATTATTACGGCCTTTATATAGCACAATCAGATTTGATACAGGAACTTGAGAAAGACTTGTGAATGTTGACCTACGTACGAGGAAATGACGTTCTATGTATTAAGTTTTTATACTATATTAAACAATATGTTTATTATTGATTTAGTAATAATAAGTATGAGATTAAAATGTAAGTATTGTAAAATAATATTTGTCCCCGGCTAATTAATAGGATATAAAATGATTTTCTAAATATTTTATTCCTACAGAACATATCTTTATTGTATTATAAAAGTTATGAAAGTTGATCATATTTTTATGGGATCTATTTAATACTTTCGGGGTCTATATATTGGCGTCAACTTAATTTATCGCATCATTTGTCGCATCCGAATTTAATATATTTTTGTAAATAAAATATTTTAAATTCGGATGCAGATGATTTGTGTACGAAAAAGAATTCAGAATTTATAAACAAGATTAAATTCTGATAGGATTATCTTATTTTGGTGAAGGTAAAAAAATTTAAGAATAACTTTTTTTACACAAAAAAACATCTTCAGGGTTGTTAATTTTTTTTGTGTTTATAAATAAAAATGTTTGCATAAACGCAGAACTCCCAAACGATTGAACGAAATTAGATAAATCTTTCTACTATGTGTTCGTCATTGTCAGGAAAAAAGTTGTATGACAATATATTTAAAAAAATAATAGCAAATATTTAAAAATCTCGAAAAGTGATTGTGCAAATGAGACAGAAGACTGAGACTCCTTCAATATATTAACAAAACTCTGCCAAAGTGTCGTTCAGTTCTTCAGTGAGTGTATATTCTAATAGAAAATATTTAAAAGCATATGTGATCGTATGAGTATCAATATAATTGACATTCCATTCAAGTTATCATTTCAACACAAAAACAAATGGTTTATGAAACAGCAGGTGAATCTCTGGCAACAGTTATTTATAATTATTAAGAAATGTTACTTTAACTGTGACAAAGAGATACATTTATTAATTCAATCTACAAAAATAAGGTAATAATAAAAAATGCACTTCTATTATTGTTACGGTAAATATTTAACAATATTAAAATGGCTGAATACAACATTGAAAAATATAAGAAATCTTATTAGGAACATTTAAATATAAATAAAGACGATAATTATATTAACATATTGTCAATAATACAACATTTCACAGTTATCAATAGATTAAAAATATTTATTTTTACTGTTTTCTATATTTATAAATAATAAATACCTTGTGACACTTTTAGTATATATTTTTTTATCCCAATGTAAATATAAAAATATTTTATATTTCAATTATAGGTGACAAAATTTTAAAGTTTTGAAGAAACCAAAAAATAATTAACAATTAAATCTTTTATTTCATATATAAAAGAATTTATCGTTTCCTCGTCTGTGATCAGACGGATAAAGTAATAGAATATTTCATTCAGTAATTTATTGCAATTAATTTAATTTACGTTAAATTGAATTAATTGTATGGTTTTATAAACCAAAATGTATCAGATAAGAATCAATAAGTATAAATTTAATAATTAATCTACAAAACGACTAACATGGCCGACGTAACACAGTGAGTTTAGCCATAGCTATTTTCACTATCGGATAAACAGCAAAATGGAGTGGCGGTGTAGGCAAGGGGAGTCAGTCAAATTCAATACCCCTTATATTGTCCAACAACGTTATTGTTCACTAGAGTTTCATATTGGCTCATCACATTTTCAGTATGAGAGTTGGATAATAATATAACCAGGTATTATATTTGGAATCACTGCAGCAAGCAGAGCGATAATTGCAATCTCTGAGGAATCATATATCAACCTATATTTGTTTTTATTATAAAAATATGATGTATTACTTAATATCTGTAAAATGACTGACGACCGAGTCACAATAACAGACTATATACTAAAGGCCATACAATGTGAAACCTAACCAAATTCAGCGCAGAACTTTTGTGGCCTACTTTACGAGTAATAAAATATTATGTAATAATGAGGAAGTAACACTTATAACTCGGTTACTTTATTGTTGGATTCAAAAGTTGAGATACTTATAACAATTAAATTTATTTATATACGTGTTACACATCAGAATACTTTTTATTGTCAGTGCATCATTATACAGTTTTGATTACTTTTTGTACATAAAAGAAAAAAATAAGATATTTTTAAAACAAGTGCATAATAATGATTTACTTTTTGAGGCCTCCAGTACTCAAAAAAAAGTCAACAACTTAAAGAAATAGGTACAGGTTAGAAAGTAAAATAAACTTGTAATTATATAATTTTGATAGATATTATAAAAACAAAACATTTCACATATTTTTAAACTTATCTATTTTTAATTTTGCTATTTCCAAAAAATATTAGTTTTTTATAAATATGTAGATATTACTCCATAATAAGACAGTCGTTACTCAAGTAGTTAGGAAATTCTCAAACATCCACGAAAATACTGTCCACCGATGATATCGCAACCAAATTTTACCCGCCGCTATCTCTAAATTGGAATTAATTACTGAGGGGCACAACGTACTTCCCAATAAAAACATGTGTTGATTTTCAGTGTTTATTGTTGCTTTAAATATACAATGCAATAAAAATAAAACTGTTTTCTATCGTTTATCCTTCCTTTGATTAATTAGTCATAATTAAATACGATGATCGAATAACTATTTATTTAGTAAATACTAAATGCAATACACTATAACGATAATGAAAGCGGTGGTGCGTACGGCGCTCAAGAATTTAGCTATCCTACTCATATGGGCTTTTAAATTCATTGATGACCGAACGAAATGTTTTAACTTTATTTAATAAAGGATTCTATATTGAAATTCTATATTGATACTGTTACCAACATTTATGAAATAAACAAATCTGACAAGAATGAACACTTTTTTTATACAAGCTATTGCCAGCTAGTTTGTCTGTTCCAAAATTACGATACATGTAGTAATGTCTGAATATTTTTTTTGTGTTATAAGCTGTTAATATGCGGATTCTTTTTAAATACTTTTAGTATATTTGAAATTTTGGCCAAGTCAGTTTTTGAGTTTTCCCGAAAAACAAGATAATTTTTGAACAATATAAAGTAAGGATTACATAGAAATTAAAAAATTAGAATTACGAATAATAAGTATTCAAATAAAGCGTGGTACCAAAAGAATACTGGAATAACTAACCGTGTCTTTACTTGTTCTATGATGCTCTTACATTCCCAAGAAGCCAAAGAAAATAAAGAATTGTAACTTACATTATTTAAAATAATAATAATTTTATAATGCTTCATTTCTAAATTAATATGCAAAAAGACTACACATTGGAAGTGGGTAGAAGTGTGTTATATATATTATTGCAGATTGTCAACGAATGCAAAGGTATTGTCGTAAGACAATAATGATAGGTATGTTCCCGAAAATGTTTAAATCTAAAACAAAGTAAATAAATTAATAGCGAAATTTTGTGTCGACTTGATAATATTTTTATCATATTCACTATCGTTTTATAAATAAATTGCTACATTACAATTTTACATTGCTAAAATCGAACATCATACAAAGGTATCATAAATTTTAAAATACATTTGTTCAATTAATGTTTAATATATTGTCTTAAAAAGTTTGTTGATGTCTCTGTCCCTTTTTTGTCCAATTACTTTCAGTGCTGTCTATCAAAACTCTTAGTAACAATATAAGGCATTATACGATTATTATTATTTTGAATATATGAATTCTTTGTTGAACTGACGGGGTTAGTTGTTACAGTATTCTTTTGGTTCCACGGTTTACTTGAGGTCTAATTCGTTCTCACATATCAATTATCTCGTTTCATGAGTTCTTACTATAATATTATGTTATACATTGTTTTTACAATTTATATTATAAAAATTTATTACAAATTGTTAGTAATTTAAATGATAATCCATGGACCTATCTACCCTTGGATCCGAGAATTTGCTTATTTGAATAATAAAAATTTTCTTTTGACTTTGAAATAAATCAAACGCGTTCATGATACAATAGTTTATTTAAGTATAAAAGTATTTACAAAATAACAATTGCTAAGTCATTATACTGAAATTAGTTTAACAGCTGGAGTATAACAATCACTATTAAAAAAATTCACGTATGACGACATTAAATAAGCATCACAGTATTTTAATATTCTGAAATTGATTTAAGTTTGTTTACCATCCCAAGCGGGCGTGAGCACCATATGCACCATAGGCGACAGCGCCTGCAAGAGGAGCGATGGCACCGTGAGCAAGAGGAGCAGCATAGGCACTGTGGGCAAGAGGAGCTGCATATGCGTTGTATGCTAGTGGAGATGCCACGGCTCCGTAGGCCAGGGGGGTGACGCTAGCGGAGTAGGAGACGGGGCTAGTGTAGTGGGTTGCGATAGGTGCAGCATGGGCAAGTGGTGCTGCGACGATTGTTGATGTAGCGTGAGCCAAAGGAGCGGCGACGACTGCGTGAGCGGTGTGCGCAATCAAGGCGGGGTCCTTGCGTACAACGGCGTTGAATCCAGAGTGTGCGTCAGCGGCGTAGTCGACGGTGCGACGGGTGCCGTCGGATTCCAGCAGGGAGTATTGTCCGACCACGTTGTCACCCACACGGGTCTCGTGCTGGCTCTTCACATCTCTGGTGTGTGGGTCAGAAACATCATAGGAGAAGCTGTTGTAGTTGGCACCGTGGATAGCGCTGCTGTGTGCTACTGCTACGAGCAGAGCAAAAATTGCTACCTGGAAGAAACTTCTTATATATAAAATCTTTCACAATGTACCGGGTTATTATCAACTTTTTTAGAGCAATACGACTACAGATTTAATTATTCATAACATTATAGGTTTAAATATTTTATTTTTCCTTAACATTAACTTGTATGAGAAAACTATATAAATGATTACTAATCATATTTTACATATTAGGTGATTCGATGTGATCTAATATACAAGTACATATACATATACATATATATGTATTGTTTATATATATATATACAATATTTATTAAATTAAAGTTCTCTACATGGCAAATATAATACAGTATATTACTTACCTTTGAGAACATTGTAGTATTGTTAAGTGTCTATTAAGCAACTGATAACTTCTGAATTATTACGGCCTTTATATAGCACAATCAGATTTGATACAGGAACTTGAGAAAGACTTGTGAATGTTGACCTACGTACGAGGAAATGACGTTCTATGTATTACGTTTTTAAATTATACAAACAATAATTAATTTTTAGGTTTAATATTTCATCGTTTATAATAAGTATGTGATTAAGATGTACAATAATATTAGTGTATTAATATTTGTCCCCAGCAAATTAATACACAATATACCTTCATAGTATTTGTAACGGTATGAATGTAGATCATATTTTTATGGGATCTATTTAATACATCTAGCTTATATATCAACGTCAGAATTTAATATTTTATTATCTTTTCAAAATAATGTTCGAATTTATAAATACCACCAACTATTAATAGGACTATCTCATTTTGGTGAAGGTGAAAAATAGAAAAACAATAATTTCTTAGAAAAAAAAAATACGTATTTTAATTTAGTTGTAACTAATAAGAAATATTACTTTATATAAAAATTATAAGTAAACTAACTGTATAATAAAGTTTTTGAAAAAGTAAATAATAAAAAAGTTGTACTATCTGTCAGTACTTTATCATTGTTACGGTTATAATTTGTTAATTTGACCAAAACATTGTAAATATGTTTTGAACGGAATAAAAAAATTAAATATTAAGGAAAGCAAGAAGCAAATTATATTTATATATATTTAATTAATAACAAAACGTTTCCTTTATAATTAGATATTAGGTCTAAAATATACGTATTTTGTACTGTTTTTTATATTTATAAATAATAAATACTTTGTAACACATTTAGTATATATATTTTAAACAAAATGTTATTTATAACAAAAATATAAGAGCATTTTATATTTCAATTATAGGTCAAAATTTTGGTACAAATGAAGTTGTAGAGTTGGTGATGATATGCAAGATTCTAAAAATTACCTTAAAAGTTATAGTGTACTGATGAAATTATATATTGTCCTCTTTATGGATATAGGCTATGATGTATTGATCCCAAAAGTATATTATTAAAAAAAATATTAATAAAATTGTTTGTATGAGTTGAAAAATGGACATAAATTTTATTAGTATAAAGATGTTAAAGCTTAATCATTAATCATCCAACGACCAACATGTCGAGACACAGTCGAGTATAGGAATACCTATATTCATAATAAAAAAACAAATAAATTATATGTAGCACCATAAGCAAGAGGATGTATGTTGTAGTGAAAGGGAGTTCGGCAAATTCAGAGAAGGAGTGTTATCCATGTTGGCTCATTATATCTTCGGTATGAGAATTGGAAAATATTGTATTGTTGAGAAGCTGTTGTAACTGGAACCTTGCTGCAGTGGAACTCTATGCCACTGCAGCAAGCAGAGCGGTAATTCAGTCAATCCAGAACAGAATCATATATAAAACTAAAATTGCTTTTACCATAAAAAAATACTTTATATCTTTAAAATAACTGACGATTGAGGCACAATTTTTAAATATCAATGTCAAATGTAACCAAACTTAGTGCAGAATTTTTGAGATCAACTCTATTGAAATATTGTGCTTTATTTAACTCTTATAACTTGCTTTCTTCTTTATTTTTGAATTTTTTAAGTTGAGATATTTACAATAATAAAATTTCTTTATGTATGTTACGCATCGGAACGATAAGAAATTTTTACATTTTGATAATTCTAAAACATTTAAGTAAGAAAAGCTTATCGTCAATTACCGGTTTAAAGAGATTAATTATATTAACGAACAAAGAAATTCGTTATCCAATCACAAATCTATCTCACATTTAATATAAAAACAGTTTTCTTTTCTCTGAAATTCTTAATTTCTCTTGGCCTCCAAAATTTGATTTAGGCTTATAAATACGACAAAAAAGGGCAAGAGATTTTAATAATAGTTATTAAAGGATTCCCAAACAGGATATCAGTAAATTTAAATACTAGGTATGTATTAATACTTTCAAATACACATACATATGTACCGATTATTATTGTTCCTTTAATAATACAATGTATAAATAAAATTGTTTTCTACTGTTTATTCAGCTCTGAATTTCTTTAAATAAATCTTAAATGTTATTAACATTTTTTTTTGCCAGTTACAACTTTATTATTAATAAGTCACAATTAGATAAGACGATTTAATAATTATTTATTTAGTATATACTGGATACAATAATATATTACTATAAGAAATTTGGAAATGGATATAATCAATATATTACAGATTTACAAAAAAAACAATTAATGAAGATTATATATATATATATATATCTATATTATATATAAGATATACAATTAATATTGTTTTTATATGCATATTGTTATATGTACATGAATTTGTCTTATAATAAATAATTGCTAATTCCATAATCTAAAAATATATTACCGGCTTTCTTAAAAGTAAATTACAACTGCAACCATACTTTTGTGTATATTTTAAAGGTTTATAATTTTAATGATTATTTTATAATTATATAAAACATAATAAATAAAAATAGAACTTTATTTTGGTATATTAAATAAGAATTTCATATACCAAAATTATGTTTTTTATAGCAAAGATTAAAAAACTAATGGAACTGTAAATATAAACAATTATTAAAGAAGTAGTCCATTGGCTAGCTAATAGTCGTATAGTTCACTATTTATTATGTACAAGTGTGTGTAATAACTATTTTGTATTATTAACTACTAATTAATTAAATTTAAATAGATGTATAGTTTAATAGAAATAAAAAAACTCACGATGATCTGCTTCCATTTCAGATATTTACATTTATACAAACGAATCCTCGCGAAAGCAATAAATTGTATCCAAATCTGGTAATAATCTACGTGTATTAAGGAAATATTTGTAGATGTAGATTAGATAGCTTGAATTTCTCAAAATTTATATCTTCAAGTATTTGATGCTGCCGAAGTCGCGGGGAAAAATTGATTACTATATAATATAAACGTGTGTGCTTTTCTTAATTATCGTACAACTATTAAACAACTCAACTGATTGAGATAATATTAACACATACTTCATAACTATGTGAAAACTCGTTAAGTTGTGGTATATTAAATTGTCAAGGAAGTATTGAACGATATTTATATTCACATTATATCTTCGTCTAAAATAAAACAAAAAGTCCGCGGTTCCGCCACTAGAAGTAAAGTAGTTTTCTTTCTTTGTTTAAAGATATGTATTCTATTTAAGTCTTTATGATACAGATAAAAATATGTTTAAAGCTTTATAGTTTTTTTATAGGAAATAATAAACAAATCTGTTATTGAAATTTCTAAATATATATTAATTAAATGTCGTATTATTTTCATTTATCTTATCTTTTCTTCGTAACTAATTTGATTCCAAATTTAAATTAAGTGAACGCAACTATACTTCAGTGTCAATTATAAGATTTAAAATTTATTTTTGATATTTACGTAATATAGAATAACATACATATTTTATATTTTTCATGTACTAAAATGATATATTTCATAAAAAAGACTTACTAATTTAAAAAACTAAAGCTCAGATGCATATACACACAAGAATTATTAAAGAGCCAGTCAATTAGATAGTTGTCACGTACCTATTATTTTAAACATATTTATTAATTATCATAGCTATTAATACTATAATATTAGCTTACTATATACCATATATATATAATATTTATAAGTAAGTTTCGAAACAACTTGCTAGCTAATTGACAGGATCTTTAATAACAACGTAAATTTCCAAAACTTTGCGTACAATATATATTATATTTTATAGACCTATAACTATTATTCGCACTTGGGAATAATTAAACTCTTTAGTTTCTTCCAGTTTCAGGTATAGGATAAGCATTCTAAGTTGAAATAAAAATATTGTTGAGACATTACCCTTATACATTATTTTGAATCCACGTGAAATGCGAGTGTTTATTTCATTTGTGTAAACACTTGTGACAATCTCCTCCACCGAAATATATCTTCTAAATGGTTTTGACATCTGACTATAGGCTCAGGAGGCTTAAAATTTTCTTTCTTTTACTTCTACAAAAGTGGTATCGCTGCAGTTTTTGATATGATATTGTGGTTGTGGTGAAAACGTATTTAAATAATGTACACAATCTTGCAACAGTACCGATATAAAACATATATATATATATATGTGTGTAATTCTATCATATTTGGTAAAGGAATATTTTTTAAAGATATGTTTATTATTTATTTTATTTTAATTTACTTATCGTCGTCGTTTTGTAAGATTATATTGGTTAATAAAATGATAGCAACTTTTTAACATTAAGATTTATTAAACTTCAAAATAGTTGGTAATTTCATCAATAAGAATTTAAAAAACGTAATATAAAAAGTTATTCATAAATTACGATCACAGTATCCAGATTCCATTTTTAGAAAATTTATAGGTAATTAATTTACCAGCCCAGACGAGCGGCGTACGCACCATAGGCAAAAGGAGTAGCGATGGCACCGTGAGCAAGAGGAGTCGCGTACGCATTGTATGCGCCATAAGAGATGGGCGCGGCATAAGAGATGGGAGCAGCGTAGTGCGCAGCGCGTGCGATGGGGGCAACGAAACTGGTAGCGATTGGAGCGGCATGGGCGAGGAAAGCTGGGTCCTTGCGTACAACGGCGTTGAATCCAGAGTGTGCGTCGGCAGCGTAGTCAACGGTGCGACGGGTGCCGTCCGATTCTAGCAGGGAGTACTGTCCACGGACATTGTCACCCACACGGGTCTCGTGCTGACTCTTTACATCTCCGGTGTGTGGGTCAGAAACACCGTATGAGAAACTGTTGTAGTTGGCACCGTGAATGGCACTGCTGTGTGCTACTGCTACGAGCAGAGCAAACAAGATAACCTAAAATGAACAAATACATATTATTAATATTACGTTATATATATATTTAATTTCAATACAAATTGTAGACAAAAATTATGTCCATTATCCATCATAGCGATGGAATTCAGGATAAAACACTATTGTTTTCACCTTGGAGAACATGTTGTATTGTTAAGTGTCTGTAAAATAACTGATGACTGAGCTACAATAACAGCCTTTATATACTGCTTCTTATTAATTAGTATGCATGAGAAAAGTAATCAAATTTAGTGCAGGAACTGGTGAAAGACTATACGGACATATACATATAAGGAAGCATTAAAATCATATTTACATGAAATTAATAAGTTACAAAATATATTAATAATTTATTTATTCCTTTTTACACTTGTGTTGTTTATATTATATTAAGTAAACATTACAAGTAACTACAAGTATTTTTTTGTAGAAAACATATTTAACATATCTTATTTTAATTTTTACTTGTTATTGCGCTTAATAAAATTGTAAATTTAAGTGAACGACTCGATTTAAAACGTTGAGAATATAAATCGATGAGAAATTTAAATTTTATATTGATTAATAGATTTGATGTATTATATAATCTAAAAAAATAGATATATAAATGTCTTGTATTTAAATGAAAAATACAAAAAAGGGTATCCAAATATTTGTAACACAATGTTCTAATGTTTTAAATAAAATATTTTTTAATCTAAAGAATAAACAATATTATGCTATTATCCTTGTAAAGTTGTGTTACGTAACGATGTTAATTAATATTTAAATTACTTCATTTTTATTTATTTTTTTTGGTGGTATTAATAATTATTAAATATGTTTTCACAAAATTTGCATCTTTGATAGGATAACTGAAATATATGTTGCTTATATTCGAATTTGAATATTATAAAAGTAATGAAAACATTATAATACTCGTACATAGTGTCCTATTTTTTCCTGTTAGTACATTAGGAATTACAAGTTAGTGGACCTTAGTTTCGCCCACCTATTATAGGAGCTAGGGAACTCCTTTGGAACCCCCCAGTTGATTTCCGTTGTCAGATTTTGGGGAGACCCTTGTCTCTAACCTCCGGGGGTCAAAATTTTAAAATCGAATTTGATCCCATTTTTTTGACGAATTTCGACATAAAATTTTCGACATTTTGGCATTTTTGGGGATTGACCTTCCAGGGTGTTACTGACCCCTAACAAATTTTGTGACCCCAAAGAGGGTCACGAATCCCTAACGGTTTGGCTTATGTTAGGTTTAGGTTAGGTTTTAATGACACTCGGACTTGTCCGATGGGATTAGAAGTGGTACGGGTCGGTGCTCCCTGGGAGTGGTTAATTCGGTCTTTTGGACTCACGTTAGCCACGACTCACGTTAATGTCCAGCGTGGTGGTGTCAGCCATGAGCTGCACGTATCTGGGTCCTAGCTGACTGGCAGTGTATACGCATTGGTCTGCGCTTAGGGGTGGTTCGTCCGCGGCGGCGGGATCGGACTCCTTTCCTGCGGTCTTAGCAGTTGGAAAGGAGCACCACGGTTGTGCGATCGTTAGTCTTGGCTTAGTGGGTTCGTAACTAATGTCTCATTCTTGATGGACTCGGCTGACCACCATGACCGGCGGTAGAGACTTGTCATGTTTGAAGTCGGCCCCCTCTTTGAGTAGTTACGAGGCACCTGTGGATTGGGTTCACCCCTGCCAACTCGATGCGTCGTTCTTAACTGTTTGCTCATTGAGGGCTTGAAAGTTAGTCTTTTTTCGAAAAGACCAATGCCGACGGCGCTTGACTAGGACGAATTTCTCAGGCGTTCTGTCGGTCGAGTAGGGAGCTGAGTGATCACTGACGGCTTGGGAGAGCTCGCCGTACATTTAAGTGGGGGGTCATTAACCCCTGGGCGGTCAACCCCCAAAAATGCTGATAATTTCGGGATTTGTCGAAAACTGGGTCAAAATCATTTTTTAAACTTTTAACCCTGGGTGTCAGGGGGACTGGTCTCCCCAAGATCTGACACCGGAAATCAACTTTTTGGACTGAGTTTAATCTTTTTGCTTGCAGTTTGAGCTTTGCAGCTTGAGTTTAAGCTTGCAAATATCCATAACTTCTTTTATACTAACTTAAAAATCTACTAAGTTTGAAATCTCTGAACTTAAAAACCAAATTATTGCTCATTCAAAGCAGAAAGTGGAGTTGGTTTAGTCCTAAAAAAATAAACATATTACTATGACAATGAAATAATTCATTACATATACTCGTACCATTAAAAGCCTATGTAACGTTGTGGTGGTTGTCCCGGATGAGATCAAGGTGTGCTTATAATTTCTTCATCTAACTCTTACAGCAATAACACCATCTAAAAAAGACTTTTGTGTGGCAAAAGTAATTTCTAGTGCTCTTTTATAATATTTATAGTTCTAAAATAAAGAATGGTGAGATTGTATTCAATGGGTAACACGTTTAGTACGTAGAGAAGGACTTGACTACTAGATTAATGACTCGGATTATCTCTCCTGGCGTGGTGACTTATGTAAATACATGTAAAATTTTTAATTATTATATATACTAAAGAAAAGTAAATACTTTATTTATGTAAAGGAATCCAAAACATAACAATAAATATCTATATTTTTGTTAAGTATGTTACATCTAAGAATGTAGAAAATAGGCTAAGCTATTTATTTCATTGTACGTTGCTGGTATCTGACTTTTGTTGTTTTATAATAAGGGTACTAATTAAGACATTCATCTCATACTGACGGGTCATATCTCCTGTTTATAATTCTTATAATTATTTATATCTCAATCACTTTAGTGACTTTCTCAGAAACATTAAATACAGTACAACACAATGATTTGCTTATTTTTGATTTCACTAAAACTAACCATGTCATTTACGTTTCCATTTAATGAGGTTTTATATTTAGGGTTGTAAATAAGAAAAACATTATGTATGTACAATTTCATTTAATGTTATAATTCAATGATTTTTAATAACATTACATACAAAAAAATATATAAAATTTATAATTTTCATTAAATAAAATCACAGCATTAGGTTTTTTATATTGTTCTTTACCATAGTCTACCAGCCAAGACGTGCAGAGTAGCCGAGTCCGTGAGCGCCGTATGCACCAGTATACGCATTGCCGTATGCTCCGTAGGCGATGGAACCGGAAAGGGGAGTAGCGATGGCACCGTAAGCAAGAGGAGCCGCGTATGCATTGTATGCGCCATAGGAGATGGGAGCGGCATAAGAGACGGGAGCGGCGTAGTGTGCAGCGCGTGCGATGGGAGCAACGAAGCTGGCAGCTACAGGAGCGGCGTGAGCGATGAAAGCTGGGTCCTTGCGTACAACGGCGTTGAATCCAGAGTGTGCGTCGGCAGCGTAGTCAACGGTGCGACGGGTGCCATCGGATTCCAGTAGGGAGTATTGTCCACGTACATTGTCGCCCACACGGGTCTCATGCTGGCTCTTGACATCTCCGGTGTGAGGGTCAGAAACACCATATGAGAAGCTGTTGTAGTTGGCACCGTGGATTGCGCTGCTGTGTGCTACTGCTACGAGCAGAGCGAAAATTGCAACCTAGGATGTAAAATTACATATTATTTATTATTAGTTGTAAACACATACTTTGATACATCATTTAATTACTACCATAAAAGTTGGCTGGTTGGTTAGAAATGCCTCTTAGTATTAAAATATATTTTTTTGTACTTGTGCAAGAAATTAATAAATAAAAATAATATATGGTAGTAAAACATTACTGAGTTTACCTTGGAGAACATGTTGTATTGTTAAGCGTCTGTAAAATAACTGCTGACTGAGCTACAATAACAGCCTTTATATACTGCTTCTTATTAAATAATACGCGTGAGAAAAGTAATCAAATTAGGTGCAGGAACTTGTGAAAGACATGCCGTCACATACCCACAAGGAAGCTGTTTTAAAAAACATGTTTACAAGAGACTTCAACTCTATATATAATGAATGAGAAATATTTTGTAATTAGGTAACATATGTATTATTTACAAATTGGTATATTATATTTTTAAAAAAGAAAACATTGTATCCTACATTGTTGCGGCGGTGTTTTTAAATGAAGTTAGGTGTTAGTTAGTTATTGTCGTTTAAAAATAACTTTTCCGTGCACAAGTTAAGATAAATTATAGTAATTTATGTATGTATATCTTAAACAGTCGGTAGGAAGTATTTAATAGACTGTAGACACCTTTTTTTCTAAAATAAGCTGTTTTGTTTCTAATTTAAGGATTACTTTTAAGAAAATCTTTTTAAATGTACACAGGTGGATCCTTAATGACATTAAGGTTGTGATTGATAGGTAATTATGTATATTATTTCTTATCAGGATTTTTTTATTATTACTTTAATAGCTCTTATGTTATTTAAACTTTTATTTATAAATTGAGAATGCAAAATTCATCACCACGACCAAGGTCTGAAATACACTCTAGACATACATTCTCATCGCTCTAACAACAGAGATATCATGTCGTTACTTGCCTTGCTTGATTTTAACGTTCTATATTTTATAAGTGTCTTTTCGCGATTTGATTCGTTGATACTACTGTGGCTAGTTAAAACAAAATTAATTGTTTTGTACAAATTTCGTTGATGTTCTTCCTCAAACAGTCACAAGTTTTGAGGGTACTGTCCTCACACAAACCTAATTTACAAAAATAATTAGGGATGAGTTTTCTTTTATAAGATTTATATTTCTTAAATGTTAAATGTTATTGAACATGAAAGTTGTATGAAAATTTTTGTAATTCCTACATACTGAACTTTCACGATATAATATTTTGTAATGTGGGTAATGCAACAATATCATTGCTTATATAACTATTTAATTCTATTAAAACTACGTAGTATAAATGTGTTAAAGCTTATTATTATTGTATTAATTAGATTTAAGAGTTTAAAAATACTTGGAAGAATTGCTATTATTAAACATATTATATAAAAGGCGAAAAGTTATGATTTGACATATTGACAGAAGCCATCTTTATAATATTAAATTATGATGTTTCTATACTCAAATATTTTAAACACAAATGTGGAAATTATGGTTTTTTGTAGCAATTAATTACAACATATTTTCTTGAATTTTATGAACAATACGTTCAGTATAACTATTTTGTCAGTATTTAACTTATTCAAATGTTTAAAGCTATGATTATGACCAAATGCCATAAATGCCATCAACCATTTAGCTTCTGTAACTCTTAAATTAGTATAAATACGGCTAAGACACCCATTTGATTTTTAAGAACATTATTACTAAACATCTGAAAAATCTGATAAGCTAAGTATGTTAATTCTTTTGTTTATAATATTTTAATTTCATGTTGTTACTTTGTGTGTATTTAAATCTATTATGATTGTAATTGAGTAATCTATTGTGATTGTAATCTATTAGCAAAATTTTAAATCATTATACACACTAAAGAAAAGCGAATACATTATTTGCTCGTATGTTATGTAATTTGAACCATTATAATAATGATATATATTATTATTAAGTATATTTTATCTAAGAATGTAGAACATAGGCTAAGCTATTTATTTCATTTTTTGTAGGTGGTATCTGACTTCTGTTTTTTTATTATAAGGGTACTAATTAAGACATTCAACTCATACTGACGGGTCATATCTCCTGTTTATAATTCTTATAATTATTAATTTTATCTCAATCACTTTACTGACTTTCACAGAAACATTAAATATACTACAACACGAAGATTTGCTTATTTTTGATTTCACTAAAACTAACCATGACATTTACGTTTCCATTTAATGAGGTTTTATATTTAGGGTTTGTTATACACACAGTGGTCTCTGTTTACTAAATTTGATTATGCCAGCAGTTAGTTAGTTACCTAGTGAATAAGAAAACATTATGTATGTACAATTTCCTTTAATGTTATAATTCAATGATTTTTAATAACATTACATACAAAAAAATATATAAAATTTATAATTTTCATTAAATAAAATCACAGCATTAGGTTTTTTATATTGTTCTTTACCATAATCTACCAGCCAAGACGTGCAGAGTAGCCGAGTCCGTGAGCGCCGTATGCACCAGTATACGCATTGCCGTATGCTCCGTAGGCGATGGAACCGGAAAGGGGAGTAGCGATGGCACCGTAAGCAAGAGGAGACGCGTATGCATTGTATGCGCCATAAGAGATGGGAGCGGCATAAGAGACGGGAGTGGCGTAGTGTGCAGCGCGTGCGATCGGAGCAACGAAGCTGGCAGCTACAGGAGCGGCGTGAGCGATGAAAGCTGGGTCCTTGCGTACAACGGCGTTGAATCCAGAGTGTGCGTCGGCAGCGTAGTCAACGGTGCGACGGGTGCCATCGGATTCCAGTAGGGAGTATTGTCCACGTACATTGTCGCCCACACGGGTCTCATGCTGGCTCTTGACATCTCCGGTGTGAGGGTCAGAAACACCATATGAGAAGCTATTGTAGTTGGCACCGTGGATGGCGCTGCTGTGTGCTACTGCTACGAGCAGAGCGAAAATTGCAACCTAGGATGTTAAATTACATATTATTTATTATTACTTGTAAACTCATACTTTGATACATCATTTAATTACTACCATAAAAGTTGGCTGGTTGGTTAGAAATGCCTCTTAGTATTAAAATATATTTTTTTGTACTTGTGCAAGAAATAAATAAATAAAAATAATATATGCTAGTAAAACATTACTGAGTTTACCTTGGAGAACATGTTGTATTGTTAAGCGTCTGTAAAATAACTGCTGACTGAGCTACAATAACAGCCTTTATATACTGCTTCTTATTAAATAATACGCGTGAGAAAAGTAATCAAATTTAGTGCAGGAACTTGTGAAAGACATGCCGTCACATACCCACAAGGAAGCTGTTTTAAAAAACATGTTTACAAGAGACTTCAACTCTATATGTAATGAATGAGAAATATTTTGTAATTAGGTAACATATGTATTATTATATTTTTAAAAAAGAAAACATTGTATCCTACATTGTTGCGGCGGTGTTTTTTAAATTAAGTTAGGTGTTAGTTAGTTATTGTGGTTTAAAAATAACTTTTCCGTGCACAAGTTAAGATAAATTATAGTAATTTATGTATGTATATCTTAAACAGTCGGTAGGAGGTATTTAATAGACTGTAGACACCTTTTTTTCTAAAATAAGCTGTTTTGTTTCCAATTTAAGGATTACTTTTAAGAAAATCTTTTTAAATATACACAGGCGGACCCTTAATATCATTAAGGCTGTGATTGATAGGTAATTATGTATATTTACTCTTATCAGATATTTTCTTTTATTATTACTTTAATAGCTCTTATGTTATTTATACTTTTATTTATAAATTGAGAATGCAAAATTCATCACCACGATCAAGGTCTGAAATACACTCTAAACATACATTCCCATCGTTCTAACAACAGAGATATCATGTCGTTACTTGCCTTGCTTGATTTTAACGTTCTATATTTTATAAGTGTCTTTTCGCGATTTGATTCGTTGATACTACTGTGGCTAGTTAAAACAAAATTAATTGTTTTGTACAAATTTCGTTGACGTTCTTCCTCAAACAGTCACAAGTTTAGAGGGTACTGTCCTCACAGAAACATAATTTACAAAAATAATTAGGGATGAGTTTTCTTTTATAAGATTTATATTTCTTAAATGTTAAATGTTATTGAACATGAAAGTTGTATGAAAATTTTTGTAATTCCTACATACTGAACTTTCACGATATAATATTTTGTAATGTGGGTAATGCAACAATATCATTGCTTATATAACTATTTAATTCCATTAAAACTACGTAATATAAATGTGTTAAAGTTTATTATTATTGTATTAATTAGATTTAAGAGTTCAAAAATACTTGGAAGAATTGCTATTATTAAACATATTATATAAAAGGCGAAAAGTTATGATTTGACATATTGACAGAAGCCATCTTTATAATATTAAATTATGATGTTTGTATACCCAAATATTTTAAACACAAATGTGGAAATTATGGTTTCTTTGTAGAAACTACATCATACATTCGAAAAATATAATGAAAAATACTTCCAGTATAACTATTTTGTCAGTATTTAACTTATTCAAATGTTTAAAGCTATGATTATGACCAAATGCCGTAAATGTCATCAGCCATTCAGCTTCTGTAGCTGTTAAATTAGTATAAATACGGCTACGAGTCCCATTTGATTTTTAAGAACTTTATTTCTAAACATCTGATAAGCTAAGTATGTTACTTCTTTTGTTTATAATATTTTAATTTCATGTTGTTACTTTGTGTGTATTTAAATCTATTATGATTGTAATTGAGTAATATATTGTGATTGTAATCTTTTAGCAGAATTTTAAATCATTACACATACTAAAGAAAAGTGAATTGAAGGAAAAGTGAAGCTATTTATTTCATTGTATATTGCTGGTATCTGACTTCTGTTGTTTTATTATAAGGGTACTAATTAACACATTCAATTCATACTGACGGGTCATATCTCCTGTTTATAATTATTATAATTATTAATTTTATCTCAATCACTTTAGTGACTTTCTCAGAAACATTAAATATACTACAACACGAAGATTTGCTTATTTTTGATTTCACTAAAACTAACCAGGACATTTACGTTTCCATTTAATGAGGTTTTATATTTAGGGTTGTAAATAAGAATAACATTATATATGTACAATTTCATTTAATGTTATAATTCAATAATTTTTAATAATATTACATACAAAAAAATATATAAAATTTATAATTTTCATTAAATAAAATCACAGCATTAGGTTTTTTATATTGTTCTTTACCATAATCTACCAACCAAGACGTGCAGAGTAGCCGAGTCCGTGAGCGCCGTATGCACCAGTATACGCATTGCCGTATGCTCCGTAGGCGATGGAACCGGAAAGGGGAGTAGCGATGGCACCGTAAGCAAGAGGAGCCGCGTATGCATTGTATGCGCCATAGGAGATGGGAGCGGCATAAGAGACGGGAGCGGCGTAGTGTGCAGCGCGTGCGAAGGGAGCAACGAAGCTGGTAGCTACAGGAGCGGCGTGAGCGATGAAAGCTGGGTCCTTGCGTACAACGGCGTTGAATCCAGAGTGTGCGTCGGCAGCGTAGTCAACGGTGCGACGGGTGCCATCGGATTCCAGCAGGGAGTATTGTCCACGTACATTGTCGCCCACACGGGTCTCATGCTGGCTCTTGACATCTCCGGTGTGTGGGTCAGAAACACCATATGAGAAGCTGTTGTAGTTGGCACCGTGGATGGCACTGCTGTGTGCTACTGCTACGAGCAGAGCGAAAATTGCAACCTAGGATGTAAAATTACATATTATTTATTATAAGTTGTAAACACATACTTTGATACATCATTCAATTACTATCATAAAAGTTGGCAGATTGGTTAGAAATGCCGCTTTAAATTATAATATTTTTTTTTGTACTTGTGAAAGAATTAAATAAATAAAAATATTATATGCTAGTCACACACTACTGAGTTTACCTTGGAGAACATGTTGTATTGTTAAGCGTCTGTAAAATAACTGCTGACTGAGCTACAATAACAGCCTTTATATACTGCTTCCAATGAAATAATTTGCATGAGAAAAGTAATCAAATTTAGTGCAGGAACTTGTGAAAGACATGCCGTCACATACCCACAAGGAAGCTGTTTTAAAAAACATGTTTACAAGAGACTTCAACTCTATATGTAATGAATGAGAAATATTTTGTTTGTTTGGCATATTATATTTTTAAAAAAGAAAACATTGTATCCTACATTGTTGAGGCGGTGTTTTTTAAATGAAGTTAGGTGTTAGTTAGTTATTGTAGTTTAAAAATTACTTTTCCGTGCACTAACAAAAAAATAATTATAGTATTTTATGTATGTATAACTTAAACTGTCGGTAGGAGGTATTTAATGGACTGTAGACATCTTATTCTTTTCTAAAATTAGCTGTTTTGTTTCCAATTTAAGGATTATTTTTAAGAAAATCTTTTTAAATATACACAGGCGGATCCTTTATATCATTAAGGCTGTGATTGATAGGTAATTATGTATATTTACTCTTATCAGATATTTTCTTTTATTATTACTTTAATAGCTCTTATGTTATTTATACTTTTATTTATAAATTGAGAATGCAAAATTCATCACCACGATCAAGGTCTGAAATACACTCTAGACATACATTCTCATCGCTCTAACAACAGAGATATCATGTCGTTACTTGCCTTGCTTGATTTTAACGTTCTATATTTTATAAGTGTCTTTTCGGGATTTGATTCGTTGATACTACTGTAGCTAGTTAAAACAAAATTAATTGTTTTGTACAAATTTCGTTGATGTTCTTCCTCAAACAGTCACAAGTTTTGAGGGTACTGTCCTCACAGAAACCTAATTTACAAAAATAAATAATTAGGGATAAGTTTTCTGTTATAAAATTTCTTAAATGTTAAATGTTATTGAACATGAAAGTTGTTTGCATATTTTTGTAATTCCTACATACTGAACTTTCACGATATAATATTTTGTAATGTGGGTAATGCAACAATATCGTTGTTTATATTACTATTTAATTCTAGTAAAACTACGTAATATAAATGTGTTAAAGTTTATTATTATTGTATTAATTAGATTTAAGAGTTTACAAATACTTGGAAGAATTGCTATTATTAACATAATATATAAAAGGGGAAAAGTTATGATTTGACATATTGACAAAAGCCATCTTTATAATATTAAATTATGATGTTTGTATACTTAAATATTTTAAACACAAATGTGGAAATTATGGTTTCTTTGTAGCCACTACATCATTCATTCGAAAAATATAATGAAAAATACTTCCAGTATAACTATTTTGTCAGTCTTTAACTTATTCAAATGTTTAAAGCTATGATTATGACCAAATGCCATAAATGTCATCAGCCATTCAGCTTCTGTAGCTGTTAAATTAGTATAAATACGGCTACGAGTCCCATTTGATTTTTAAGAACATTATTACTAAAAATCTGATAAGCTAAGTATGTTACTTCTTTTGTTTATAATATTTTAATTTCATGTTGTTACTTTGTGTGTATTTAAATCTATTATGATTGTAATTGAGTAATATATTGTGATTGTAATCTTTTAGCAGAATTTTAAATCATTACACATACTAAAGAAAAGTGAATTGAAGGAAAAGTGAAGCTATTTATTTCATTGTATATTGCTGGTATCTGACTTCTGTTGTTTTATTATAAGGGTACTAATTAACACATTCAACTCATACTGACGGGTCATATCTCCTGTTTATAATTATTATAATTATTAATTTTATCTCAATCACTTTAGTGACTTTCTCAGAAACATTAAATATACTACAACACGAAGATTTGCTTATTTTTGATTTCACTAAAGCTAACCAGGACATTTACGTTTCCATTTAATGAGGTTTTATATTTAGGGTTGTAAATAAGAATAACATTATGTATGTACAATTTCATTTAATGTTATAATTCAATAATTTTTAATAATATTACATACAAAAAAATATATAAAATTTATAATTTTCATTAAATAAAATCACAGCATTAGGTTTTTTATATTGTTCTTTACCATAATCTACCAACCAAGACGAGCAGAGTAGCCGAGTCCGTGAGCGCCGTATGCACCAGTATACGCATTGCCGTATGCTCCGTAGGCGATGGAACCGGAAAGGGGAGTAGCGATGGCACCGTAAGCAAGAGGAGCCGCGTATGCATTGTATGCGCCATAGGAGATGGGAGCGGCATAAGAGACGGGAGCGGCGTAGTGTGCAGCGCGTGCGATGGGAGCAACGAAGCTGGTAGCTACAGGAGCGGCGTGAGCGATGAAAGCTGGGTCCTTGCGTACAACGGCGTTGAATCCAGAGTGTGCGTCGGCAGCGTAGTCAACGGTGCGACGGGTGCCATCGGATTCCAGTAGGGAGTATTGTCCACGTACATTGTCGCCCACACGGGTCTCATGCTGGATCTTGACATCTCCGGTGTGAGGGTCAGAAACACCATATGAGAAGCTGTTGTAGTTGGCACCGTGGATTGCGCTGCTGTGTGCTACTGCTACGAGCAGAGCGAAAATTGCAACCTAGGATGTAAAATTACATATTATTTATTATAAGTTGTAAACACATACTTTGATACATCATTCAATTACTACCATAAAAGTTGGCAGATTGGTTAGGAATGCCTCTTAAAATTAAAATGTTCTTTTTTGTACTTGTGAAATAATTAAATAAATAAAAATATTATATGCTAGTAAAACACTACTGAGTTTACCTTGGAGAACATGTTGTATTGTTAAGCGTCTGTAAAATAACTGCTGACTGAGCTACAATAATAGCCTTTATATACTGCTTCCAATGAAATAATTTGCATGAGAAAAGTAATCGAATTTAGTGCAGGAACTTGTGAAAGACATGCCGTCACATACCCACAAGGAAGCTGTTTTAAAAAACATGTTTACAAGAGACTTCAACTCTATATGTAATGAATGAGAAATATTTTGTTTGTTTGGCATATTATATTTTTAAAAAAGAAAATATTGTATCCTACATTGTTGAGGCGGTGTTTTTTAAATGAAGTTAGGTGTTAGTTAGTTATTGTAGTTTAAAAATTACTTTTCCGTGCACTAAAAAAAAAAAATTATAGTATTTTATGTATGTATAACTTAAACTGTCGGTAGGAGGTATTTAATGGACTGTAGACATCTTATTCTTTTCTAAAATTAGCTGTTTTGTTTCCAATTTAAGGATTACTTTTAAGAAAATCTTTTTAAATATACACAGTCGGATCTTTTATATCATTAAGGCTGTGATTGATAGGTAATTATGTATATTATTTCTTATCAGGATTTTTTTTATATTACTTTACTTTAATAGCTCTTATGTTATTTAAACTTTTATTTATAAATTGAGAATGCAAAATTCATCACCACGATCAAGGTCTGAAATACACTCTAGACATACATTCTCATCGCTCTAACAACTGAGATATCATGTCGTTACTTGCCTTGCTTGATTTTAACGTTCTATATTTTATAAGTGTCTTTTCGGGATTTGATTCGTTGATACCACTGTGGCTAATTAAAACAAAACTAATTGTTTTGTGTTTAAATTTCGTTGATGTTCTTCTTGAAACAGTCACAAGTTTTGAGGGTACTGTCAAACCGTTTATAATTAAGTCTTTTTAGAAACCTACTTTCCAAAAATAATTATATATTGGTTTTCTTTGACTTGATGTTTCTTAAATGTTATAAGTATTTAACATGAAAGTTGTATGCATGTTTTTAATTCATACATATTGATCTTTCATGATATAATATTCTGTAATGTGGGTAATGCAATAATATCATAGTTTGTATAATTCTAGTAAAATTATGTAATATGTACATGTGTTAAAGTTATTAAATATGTTACTTGGCGTTGATTTCTTTTGTTTCAATAAGTACTACCTAATGTGTTTTTGTATATTTTCTATTTACTAGATAGTGTAATTAAATTTGAAATTGATATTTTCCTTTATTTCATAAAAAAACAATATTAAAAATGTTAACATTATATTATTAAAGTCAAAGTCAAATTCACTATTATTAAAACTACATAACATCAACTTTATACGTAACAATTAATCAAGTTTAAAACAGATAATTAAAACAAATATTTAGAAAAGATAAGCAAATGGAATTTTAATAATACAATTATACAGAATTTAATAAACAACTTAATGGAAATTGCCGAAAAAAATAGACTTTCATACATCTAAATTTATATCGAAAATAATACCTTAAATACAAACAAAAAATAATTTAAAATAATATTAACAACAATAGTAATAAGTAAAATCATTATAACTTGCTTAAATTTATAATATTTTTACTTATTACTTTTTTTAAATGTTTATAGCCATTTTTATTTGTGGAGTCTTAAATAATCAAATCAAAGTAGTTGGTCTAATGATGTAGGTATTGATATCAAAAGTGAATCCTATTAAGAAATACATATTCTTTAATTAGATAGAATTTGTAATTAAGCAAGATAACGATAACGTTTAAAAATGCGTAAGTTTTACAAAAGTTTAAGAACGGTCAATTTGACCGGTACTTGGTAGGTTTAGTGTTAATAACAGATTTGTTGTTTTATAAGGTTGGACCTTAGATTATAGATTAAGTTTTCTAAAATAGCGATGTTAATTATAATTGTAAAATGAAATGTAATGTAAATGTAAAAAGATATTTTTTGGGTTTCTTATAGTCGAAATTTGCTTCAAATTAGTATCTTATTACATATAATAACTTAATATGACTAAACTAATAGCAATATGAGTAGTCTTTAACTAATTTTGTTTTTGTGCATTGATAGTAAATCGAAATAAAAAGTATTAAGTTATGCAATTATTAATATTGTTTTATGATATTCTAAAAAAAAGTTTTTAAAATATGGCTTTGCCAGAAGTAAATATTTAAATATACAATATTTCCTAAATATAGAGGTTTATATTTGTTGTATTGCAGAAAGAAACATTTATAATTTCATTTGTTTATTCAGTTTATTGAATCAGTTTTGGTAACATGATATGAGTAATGGAATTAAAAAACCAAACATTAATAGTTATCCATTAAATATGATCACAGCATTCGATTCTACATTATAATTTAAAATAAGTTATAAATCTACCATCCCAGACGAGTTGTATAGCCGATTCCATGAGTGCCGTATGCACCATAGCCGATGGAACCTGCAAGCGGTGAACCGATGGCTCCGTATGCAAGGGGTGCCGTGTATGTGTTGTAGGCAACAGGAGAGGCTACGACTCCGTAAGCTTGTCTAGCTCCATAGGAGATGGGAGTGGCGTAGTGTGCTGCGCGTGCGATGGGAGCAACGAAGCTGGCAGCTACTGGAGTGGCGTGAGCGATGAAAGCTGGGTCCTTGCGTACAACGGCGTTGAATCCAGAGTGTGCGTCAGCAGCATAGTCAACGGTGCGACGGGTGCCGTCGGATTCCAGCAGTGAGTATTGTCCGACCACGTTGCCACCCACACGGGTCTCGTGCTGACTCTTCACATCTCCAGTGTGTGGGTCAGAAACACCATATGAGAAGCTGTTGTAGTTGGCACCGTGGATAGCGCTGCTATGTGCTACTGCTACGAGCAGAGCGAAAATTGCAACCTGGAACATAATATACGAGTATATAGTATCTAATCCGACAATAGACTATTTTATTAAAGATAAAGGTAAAAGAAGCCGAAAGAAAAACACTTGCATTACCTTTGAAAACATGATGTATGGTTGAGTGTTTGTGAAATAACTGATGATAGAGTTACAATAACAGCGTTTATATACCACCTCTTTTTTATAAATGGGTGTGAAAAAGCGGGCAATCAAATTTAGTGCAGGAACTTGTGAAAGACTTATACATACAGACGTATGTGACTACGAGGAAGTATCATTATTAAACTTGTTTATAAAGTTCTTTTTATAAAAACATTTTAAAAAGTGCAAAAAGAATATGATACATTTTATTGATAGTAATAGTAAAATAATATATGTTTTTCTTTAAATTCAGTTTAGGTATGAAGCGATTTATGTATTTAATATGTAAATCGCTTAATTTATAATATAAGCATTATTTGTAGTTAAAATAAATAAAATGAAATTAAACAAATATGTTGTCACAACCTAAAAATTATCCTGTTACATAGATGTTTTTCAATAAACTGTTTCTTTGGCTATTGGATTTCCTTTGACTTAATATAAGAGAAGTTAAGTAATAGTAGTAGTAATAGTATCACTAATTATAACCAGGGTCTTTATTATGTTTTGGACAGATAAAAATATGTTACCGAAATATAATGTATATAATGCATGCATTTAAGTTAACATATTTGGTCAAAGTTAAGTAGTTTTAAAAAATTTAGTTATAGGAATCGAAAGGGTGAAAGAATCGGAAAGAAGTAGATATCCTTTAAATTTATTTTTTATTATTATACTCTTTGTAGTATTAGTCATAAGCGTGGTACGAACAGCAGATTAGAATGACTAAAAGTGCTAGCCATAAACATTTAAAATAGTAATTATATAATGCTTTAATTTTACTTATTACAACAACGTGGAAGTGGTTACTATACGTCGATTAAAGCTAGCCCAGGGTCTAAAGTATATTTGGTCTATGATTTATCATTAATATAAACGATAGTTCTCTGTTTAGTTCAAGTGCAGCCATGATGCTATATTAAAACACTCATGGCATGTAGTTTAACTTTTAGTCCATGTCTCATACTAATTGTCAAACTAACTGTTGTTATTAAGCGCTACGTTTTGTTTATTTCATCTATTTAAAAATATAATTAACAAAAGTGTAAATATAATAACAAAAAGTTTTCATAACGGTGTAAAAGTTAATTTCTTCTAAATATATCTAGAAGCAAATTAATAAATATTTTGAGTGATGAAGATGTTCAGTTTTGTATTTAATATGTATTGACTTTGGTAATATCTTTCAGCTCGCTGAGGCTGGTTGGATGGTAATAAGGTGGTATGATGCCAGTGACTTCTGCTCTTAAAAGCTGAGCTTGCCATGAAGCTAATTTCTATCATTTAATATTACAGATATGATGATTGTGTAAATAAAATGCTCATTAAATCAGGTACTTTAGTAAAACGAAGTATCTATGCGAAAGTGCCACCGCATCTTTAACTCCCAAATAGTGATTTGCCGAATTGTTTACATCGTTATAATAAGAAAATAACAGTATAATTACTATTTATATTTATATATCAATTGAAGTTTACTATATAGTTTACTAAAATCCATTTACTTTAGGTATATTCTAAGGAAGAAGACAGATTTTATATAAATGAATATATTTTATTAAACTTTGAGCTTATTTATTTTACAAATTTTAACACAAGTAAGCACAAGTTATAAAGGCAAAATAGGTAAATTGTATGCAATACTAACAGTGATATGAAAATAACTGCGTGTAACCGACAGGATTTTTTTATAAAATGTTTCTAGCAAAATCGCAAAATGAAATTATTACTCTATATCAATACTTTTTTATTTTTCAGATTTAATACTGTTATATATGTTATAATCGAGAACTTGGAGCCTTCACACATAAGGGTATAACGGAAACACGTTGAAACCAACATTACTAGTAAATAAATATTAATTATTATATATATATATATATATATATATATATATATATAATAATTATTAATTATTATATATGTATATATACTTTATTTCTACTTAATTATCTTATAATCTTATTCTATATTTCCATAATAAATTCATTATTTACCGAACTTGAATATAATAAACTCAATTTTATTTGCTTTAAATAAAGGTTTCATTCGTGTACTTTTGTTATAATGTCAGTAACTAGACAACAAGTTACTGACATTATAACATAAAAAATAGGTAGTAGAAAACAAATTTATAATACTAAAATTCGGAATGATGAATATGCTTCAAGTACATGTCAGAGAAGTTCCCAAATAAAAACTACAATGAATATTTCAAATGAGGACTACTGTTACATAGAAAACTTTGCACATAAAAACTTTATTAGTCTAGTATCCAGTCTGTTACTAAACTTTTAACAATTAATTTGTCGCAATTTAATTTAATTTAAATCAAATCATCTTAAAACATAAGAAATTTTGGCTTATATATTAGTTAGATTTGGAGGCTATGTAAAAAATATAGTTTAAAAGCATAAGGTAATAATATTTAAAAAAATATTTATATCAAAATTTATATAATGTAGGGATTAATTTACATTATCACAATATCATGGACACTTACAAAAACTCTTTTACGTTAAAAGAATAACAAAAACAAAGGTACGATAACTTTTTCACATACAAATGTATTATTATGGAGTACTCCTTACTGATATAATATTGGTTTTATGACTTTATATTAATTCCTGATAACCCTTATCAACTACAATCTATCTCAATTTTATAGAAAACTGGCAAAATATCGGCAAGACTACACGTATAAATTTAGCAGAATCGAAATTTGTGTGTACTCGTGTATAATTTATGAAATTCAAAAAATACCACACTGGCTTTCTATCATGAAAATAATATTGTTAATACCGTCTTCAAATAAAATAAAACTAGAATAAGAACCACTTTTTATGAAAGTAAATAATATTTAACTCCATTAAGCTTCCTAGCACATATTCCGATGTTGATTATTAAACCTAATAGGGTAAAAATTAAATTATTACATTTTTTTTAACTGGATATAAATATTTATATAATAATATTATTATTTTATCAAAGAATACAGTTTTGATAGCTTTTTTGTTCCTGTTCTAATAACTTTTCTTATGCTATATATAATATTACAATATTATAAAAATAATAAGGGCAAAATATTATTATCTTATATCTCTTTAGAATTAATAATGGAAAAAAACATATACTTGTAAAAAGTTTTTATTTGATCACAGCATTTACATTCATCAATCATAACCATCGTCATAATAATTAATTACGTAGGTACATACATAAATAAATTCCTAAGTCAATATTTAGTAGTGTCCGAGACCATGAGCGCCATATGCTACACCATGTGCGAGGGGACCGGCAAGGGCACCATGGGCCAGGGAAGCACCATAGGCGAGGGGAGAGGCGATAGCAGCATGGGCAAGGGGAGCAGCGACGGCACCGTGAGCGACAACTCCTCCATGGGCTACAGAGGTAGAGTATGCGGAGTGTGACACGGAGGGAGCGACGGCATACGCTAAGGGAGCAGCGTGGCCAGCATAGGCAAGAGGACCGGCATGGGCAAGAGGAGCAGCGTGGCCAGCGTAGGCAAGAGGACCGGCATGGGCAAGAGGAGCAGCATGGGCAAGAGGTGCCGCGATGACTGCTGGGGCAGGGTGGGCAATGAGAGCTGGATCCTTGCGTACAATAGCATTGAATCCAGAATGAGCGTCAGCGGCGTAGTCAACAGTACGGCGACTACCGTCAGACTCCAGCAGGGAGTACTGCCCGACTACATTATCACCCACTCGGGTCTCGTGTTGGCTCTTCACATCTCCGGTGTGGGGGTCAGCAACACCGTATGAAAAGCTGGTGTAATCGGCACCATGGATCGCGCTGCCTTGTGCAGCCGCTACCAAAAAAGCGAGAACGACGAACTGTAAAGAAATATCACAATTTAGCACTTGTTAAAATATAGATTGTAAGCCAAATATAACATTTAATATAATTTAATTTCAATGGCTTTATAATCAAAAGGGCATTGTCCTCTTATATAGGAGTAGTTAAATGTAGCTTTACCTTAGCTGCCATTTCGAAACGTTTGGTTTTACTGCACAGCGAACTGAGAATGATAAGTCCTGGTCACAATAGGGCTTTTATACAGGTCCTGTACAATCATTCGGCGCTATTAATAGGAAATAAATGACAAGTATGGCTTCTAGGTCACGCGAAGTGAATGTTTTTCAGAGTTCAATTTCGTTAGCAAACACCGAACAATTATTAGTTATGCGGAACTTGGCCAGCGAGTTTGTTGCCGTACCACGCCAAGTACCTTTAGTTTGATTTAAGTTTATAATATACAAAGGAAATAGATCTATGTTATCGTCATTGACCGTAACAGTATCCGTTTCTAAACTATTGACCTTCATAGAGTAGCTAAGGATACAGATATTTGTGTTAATTACTTTGCAGTAAGTAATAGTTTGGAATGCTTTATAATACAACAATTATACTTATATATGCTAAGGTGAAATTGAGCAATATTTAAAAAATATTATATAAATATTATTTAAAATAAAAATAATTGTTCAGGATAATCAATTTATTATATACAATATTTACAAATATTTTTTTTATAAAATAATAAAGAATTTAGTTTAACCATGGCATGTTTTAAATCATTTTAAATTTTTAGTAGATGCGTCCGTAGGGGTATTGGGGGAACGCGTATGGGTAGACGCCAAATCTTGCGTAACTGTAGGGAGTAGCGTAAGCGTAGCTGGGAGCAGCAAACGGAAGAGCAGCACTAAGGAGTGCGGGGTCTTTTCGGACAATTGCGTTGAATCCTTCAGCTCCTGCAGCGTAATCTACAGTACGGCGGGTGCCATCTGATTCTAACAATGAGTACTGTCCTTGAACATTGTTCCCAGCCCGGGTTTCAACTTGGTTCTTAAAGTCTCCGGTGTAAGGATCTGCCACTCCATACGAAAAGCTTGAGTAATCAGCATTGGCCACCGCCATTAAAGCGACCAGAATAACGAACTAAAACAAAATGTAGAAAAATATAAAAGTTTTGTTTTTACCTTCTATTAAGGATTACTAAATTAAAATTATTTGAGGTAATATACCTTCGCAACCATTTTGATGAGAGATGAATGTAGAGAAGATAGTTGTAACTATGTTGGTAAGTCTGGTGACTGTGATGCTGTTGTTAGCATTTCACTGGCTTTTTATATTAATTTTTTGATCCAGTTTTACTTATCCTGTTTGGAAAAAAAAATCCAGGAAATGCTTAAAAGTCAAGAGCACACGGACGATGCTCTCGTAAAAAACCAGCTGCTTCGATTGTATGTTTATGAAGAGCTTTCGCCTCATAGTTTACTAGCAACGGCCGAGATAGCCTTGAATAAAAATTAAAATATGGTCGTTGCAATATTATTTGCATAGGGTATATGTTTTTTATTTTATGTAATTATGTAACAACACATATCGGTATATTAACTAAGGTTATTACGCAATAGATTAGAGGGAAAGTTATCTCATTATTATGGTGTTTACCTCCCAAACAATTAAAATTTTAATGAGTGAAATGTATAAATAAAATTTGTAAAAAAATACAATAATAAATATATCTTAAAAGTAAAACAAAGTCAGAATTTCATTGCAATCATTTATTTATACATATTATATAACTTGCATGTTATTATTTGTTTCATAGCCTTGACCATTTAAATTCAATTTTGTTATCTATTCTGTAATTAAAATCCAACAAGGTTAAGGTAAACTCTTTTGCAACGTTGGATACGCTAATAGTTTTCTTTTCTGTTTGTACTATTTAAATTAAGGAAGTGGCCTATAATAAAATTCAGTTCACATTCCGCTACATTTCAACTACGTAACGTGTAATATCACGATCAAAGGGAGATGACAAAAAACCGATAAGGCCCTTGTTCTTGCCAACACTGACAAGCACTATTCGGTTCGATAAACACATCAAACGTGTTCGATAGCCAACGAGTGCAAGATTTTACTAGTTTACAGAATTGAATACTTTACTTGCTCAAGAACAAAAAACTTTAAATAAATGCAAATTATAACTTAAAAAATTACAAAATCGTTTTCCGGCTAGGGCTAGCATTAAGACGAAAGGATTATAAATATTAGTTCCAAGGGTGTCCATTAGAATATGAGGGGTGAATGACCGAGTTTCTAATAATTGTAATGGGCACTGGTGTAACACTAGGTACGTTTTCGGGCCAGCCTTGGGTGCTGTAGGAAGCTGTGCTAGCTGTGTTGGGTTGCATTTCCTGGGGTTTATTGGTTGATCTGGTAGTTTCCTCTTGAATATATTGCCTGTTTGACTCTCTAGGTGTTTGAGACTCTTCGTCCATTGGTTTCCCTTGATTGTTGACAGTTGCAAGAAAACCTGTATTATCATTAGCAGTATAGTCGACTGTTCTCTTAATACCATCAGGTTGTACTAATGAGTACTGTCCTATAACAATGTCTCCACGTCTACTCTCATGTTGGCTTTTAATGTCTCCTGTGTTACCATCATTTACATCATAAGCGAAACTGTAGTTTGGTTCTGGGTAATGTCCAAAGACTATTGGTACTGGTACAGGATGAAGAAACATGCATTGGGCAGACATGACGAAAGCGCAAAAGAATGCCAGCTGTTAAAAATATTATCAAAATATAAAAACAAATTAATCAAATGTAAAAAATTGGCTGAAGAAAAGGTAAAGATTTATAGCATCATAAAATATTAAATTAAATTTAAATATATATTCAATTAGATGTAATTTATTTTACCTGAGGACTCATTTTGTATGTTTATTGGTTGGTGTTGGTTGGTTGTTGCACTGATGTCAAGTGTGATTAGAAAATAATTCCTTCGAAATTTATATATGAAGAAATGAAAAATAATACGTCTTGCGTAATCAGTATTGGATATCTGAGATATTGAGTATTTGTTACATATTGGAATCTAGAATCCGCAAGAAATTTAATAGCCCAAGTTTGTCAAAGAAATATTTTGTCAATAACACAGTGTGTATTTTTATATTACTATTATATATCAAGTATGTACCTAATAATGTGCATACCAAATTTAATAAAAAAGAACTCGTTACCGAATTATGCAATATCATATCTTGCACAATTCGTTGCTGATGTAACCCCGAACTTGTCCATAATGGCCGTGGCAATGAACTTATTCACTGCAGCGCCTAAAGCAACACAAAAATCTCGTGACCTTTACAGACAGCGAAGAATCACAAGCGTGTCAATGATAATAATCTTTTATATAATTATAGTCTAAAGGGGTACAGAATATGGTATATTATTCTTTAAACGGTAAATGTTGAAAGTAATGGCTCATGTTTCTTGGGTACTTGGTATTTGTTACATGGGAAAGCGTTTAATATTTTTATATAATTTTTATTATATTATTTATAATTCTCCATTATTATACTTGTACGTGTATTAATTATTAAGAAGTAGGAAGGAAAATAATGACGGATTGAAAATTTAGTATTTCACTTGAGTACCTCATGTGTGCCTCATAAATGTTCATATTATATTAGATACGTATCTTGTGATAATATTAATCAAATGATGAAAACAGTATTTTAAAGTCTTATATTTTAAACCAAACACGGAACAGTATAATTGTAATTTCACATCTGTTTCGTGTTAGATGATGAATGCTATAATTAAAATGAACATGTTATTATGGTCTCGTATTTGCCTCAAATGTACTCTTAATTATGGTATACCAAATTATTATCTCAAGTGCCGTTAGATACGACGGACATATTTTATGATATTTGATTATAACATATTATAAAACCATGGTTGATCTTACGATAAATTTTATATCAAATATCTATTTCAAAATAATTTTAGATTTATTTTTTGAGTATGGAATATGATATTTTTAGTTTTTAACATTAAATTATTTCATCCTTTTTTGTAAAGAAAATATTTTACAAGTCATTCCTGAATCGAAGGTCAACGGGGTCGATAAACTGTATTTTTATCAAAAATGTAAACCTTGAACCAAGTCATGCTGGTTTTTCTTTAATTTGTCCTTAAATGATCACCGAACTTATGTTTTTACAAACGTGAGGTAATCGAATTTCTATTATGGTTAACAATACTTTTTAAATAAAAAAAGAGAAAAAAATCTTAAGTAATTCCGAATTAAGTATTCTATAATTATATATTAGTACGTTTCTGTTCATAAAAAAGGTAAAAAGTTATCTCTATTAATAAGCGTTCGGTTGTATACAACATTTTTCTTTTCCTTCAGAAAATAATATTCATTATTTTTATAATATTATTATAGTATCATATCATCAATTATTTATACATTTTTATTATCTTATTTTTATATTAGCTTTGAACGCTGATCCGCCCCCTCAGAAGGAAGACAGAAGTCTACTTAAAAAATGAATAAATGAATAATTAACAAACGAATTAATTATTTTTCGGTGGAAACTTATATTTTAAAATCCATGTTGAACACACTTCAGTATTTCTGTGACATACAAACAAAGAAACTTTCACATTATTCCGAAAGCAAAAAGAAAATACAAAAATAACAACAAATATGAAATATCACCGTATTATTTTTACCTGCTGTCATATAATCATATTATTTATATGTAACATTATTTTTTATATGACGTGTACATATTATTTGTTATATATTATAGGACATGTTTATAAATTGCAAATGTTGCTTTACTTTATAGAAACAGTTCCCACGATCATTGTCGGAAGGTTAGCATTAGATTATAAGTGTCACTTACACATACTTCGCTATATGTTTATTATTAATGCCTAATAATAATATTAATTTTTATTGTTAATTAATTCTTGACCACTTGTTCAATGTATTGAAGTACTTGTTCTAACATGTGTGATAACATATTAATTATTGTTTATTGATTTCAAGAAGTTGTTGTCGTTAAATATTATTATTTATATAATCTTAAGTGAATAAAAAAATTCTTTTATACAAGAAATAATCAAATTTCTATGTTCGACATATTAAAAAAAAAAACAATCATCCAAAAAAGATTTTCATTCTGTTACCCATTTTAGTATTAATTTTTGAATTCGTTAAGTTTTATTAGGCAATCAAATATTTTATAAAAAGTCTAAAAACGAATCTCGAATAAATCTATATCAACAAGATTAATCATAATTAATTACAATTAAAAATCATTAAATATAAAGATCATTAAAAAAGAAGACTTTACTAAAACTACAAAACATACATTTCATTTCATTTCATACATCATATCTGCGCAAAAATATATTCGTAATAATAATTGGTATAAATAAAAAATAATTGTTATTACATTTATATAACCTTGATATTATTACTCAGTAAATCATTGATACAATAACGAATCAGCGAACAGATACAATCAATAATAAAATTTATTATAAACGCCCAAGCCTGTGGTTAATCTAAACCAGGAAAACTGCCAAAGTTGTTTGACCAAATTATTCTAACAATTTCAATATACGTAAGTGTAACAAAAAGTTAGTTGCGCCCACTCTAAAATAGTATCAGCGATCAAAATGGCAGAAACATATTTTATATAAGTTAGTTGAATTATTATTATTCTAGGAAATTATAAAGTAAATATCTTGAACGGTAAAAGATGAAATATAAAAGTATATATCTTAAAAGACAAATGATGAAATATAAAAATATATACCTTAAAAGATAAATGATGAAATATAAAAGTATATATCTTAAAAGGTAAATGATGAAATATAAACGTAACTTAGTATTAGGTTATTATTTGAAGGGTTGACGGAAATGTAACATTATAATACCTTATCGTTTGGGCTCATGCCAAATAAGTTATTGATGACGTAGGGTCAGCCCTTAGTCGGTCATGATTGATATGCGGTTTAATATAATATACTCATATCAATACTTAAATATATTAATGCAAAATGTAGTCTGTTTATCAGAATTAATACCGAATAATTAATCAAAGGGAAGCAAATTATTTCAACATACAAATATTAAATATGTCACTCAGATAAAAAGTTAAATTAAATAAATTATTATTAAAAGGCAATTTAAAGGTATATATATTTTTAATCTTACAATGTAAATATCATATTAATATTATTCAATATGCGCTTAGTTGTTGATTCTCATTCAGTGAGAACGAGTTGTGCATCGGTCAGTGACACGAGATGAGAGCATGAATGAACGCGTTAGATGACATTGAGTGAGTACGCTTGACTCTTTTAGTCATTACAAAACTATCTGAAGATGCGGCTGACTATATTATTTGTGAGAAGTGGTCAAATTTTATAATATGGTTTTATACGTCGCCAATAAATACAGGTCTCATGGCTCGGGGAGTAACCAAAGTATCCTGCTTACTTGGACTTGTAGAAAATAACCTGTTTTGTCAGAACTTTCCCTTTTTGCAATAGTGACTTATAACTATCTATTATTATAACATACTATGTAATAATGGTAACAAAATAAATAATTGTTTTCATTTAATTAAAATTAATTACATTAATAAATATATGAGCGTTTTTATTGATATGTTTTAATAATGTTGAATATAACGATGCTATATTTTAGTTATTGGTCACATGACTAATATGTGGGTAAGTCGCTCAACTCGTACTCCAGACGTAATTCACTTGAACGTAAGGTGGCCTTACATATGACTTTGAGTGGAATGCGGATCAAGAGTATATGTAAGGTCAGAATAACAATAGCAATTATGACTATTAATTTGCTAAACGTAGTAGTGTTTTACACATACAATTTCTATTACTACAAAAAAATACATATAATATTACATTAAATCAGGAAATTATAGTAACTACATAATAATTCAAACCGGTTTTATTAACTTTTCGTGTTGACCGTACGCCGCGACTGCGTGTGCGCAAGGTCACAATTAATTTATCAAATCCTTTGTTTACAACCCGCAATACACATTAACTTATAAACGTGCCGCCGTCTGTTCGACTTACTATTTGGCATTTAAAAGTTACGTTTGAATACATTAATTGACGTCCTTGATAAAATAACTATATACATAATTATAGGTCTTATTGTGTATAACTTAAGAGCTTAAAAGTGAGAGGCCGGTCAGTTTCTAGGCCGTGAATAAGAACGGTGGCCAGTTAATAGGACTCGGCATTTCATTCAAATGACTCAGGGCGTTAGCTTATATTAACTTGTGTCGTAAGTTCAATAATTATGCAAGCCATAACTAAATAAATTCTAACAAAAACTTCACTCAAACTGGATTTCAAGAAGAGTTTAAATCGTAGTAAATTATTTCAAGACGTATACTATGTTATAACTGATCTATAATATATATTAATATTTTACTATAGATTTTTGCATGTCTGTGGGTACAAGAATATTCCAGGGTTACTCCCATTCACTTGAATTAACAGCCTTGATTGGACGTATATTAGTAATTAAATTATTAGATTACGAAAACATTTCGACATTCAAATATTTTAATACACATTTACACTAAATAAAATAGTTTAGGAATAAATTATTTATGCGGAGAAATATTTACTAGCCTAGTAGGGAATGGTTATATTACACAGCACTTTGCAAAATTTAAATAAACTTGAATCATAAGTATTAAATTGCAATTTTTATAACAAATTGTAAATTTAAATGTCGATTTCTAAATTGCATTTAAAGTTGCAAACAATAAGAAGGGTAACTGAAGGGAATCATAAATTAATTTATCTTTACAGTTTTATTGTATTGTAACATTATTTATTTATGTCTGATTTAATTAAAGAATATTTAATGAATGGTGTTCAAATTTTCTACGCTGTCTTAGATGAGATATCTTATAACATTAAAGATTTATAATAAATTTAATGTATTTGTTATATTGCAAAAAATATATCTATTGGTAGTTATAACTCTTTTCGCAAGAGGAAAATATTACAAATTAATATAATTCCTACATGGTAGAGGATGTAATAATATTAATCTGTTACATGTGTAGCCTTGAGCCTTGTAGACTTCCTACTGCGACCGCCGTGACGTGCTTCACAAATTATACCACGCTTTTACTTATATGTACCTAAAATCTGTTAATTAATATATTTTATTATTTAATGGATGTTTTTTATTTTTTAATGGATTATATATACATCTCTAAAATGTAGATATTTATCTTTATAACATTTTACTAGTTTTTAGGGACAAAACAAAGTCATAGTCAATTACGGATCTCTTAAGATTTGACCTATGCCAGATTTTTTATTTAGAATGTTTCTGTTTAAAACTATTATTTCTTTATTTTTCAAATGTTAGTTTCCGATTCGGAAAGCTAAAAATGCAATAATAAACATCGTCTCAGTTTATTTATATTATATAGAATAAGAATAAGTATAGAATTAACATTGTGCTGAATAATTCTGCAGTCATCAATTTGGCAAATATAGAACAAAAAAAAACCCGCTAGATTATGGGCGTTCTGCCAAGCAGTAATATATTTGCAAAATAAAAAATTTACCAAAAGATAACCTCTTTACATATAGTGCTTAAAAATCTCGATTACATCAAATTCCGTATTTGATAATGTATATTATAAATGTTACTATCATTATAAAACTAATGAGATATCAATACTGCACCATCGAGTTCTAAAAATACTTCCAATATAAGACGACTCTATATATAAAATCGTTGGATTGCAGCATATCTATTTCTGAACACTTGTGGGAGTTCGTTCTATTTCCACACCTGGGCTTCAGTAAACTCTTAGCACGTTATGATCGCCTGGTACTTTGGGGCGGGAAGTGACGTCGGTGACGTAATAGACGTGAGGCCGTCACTGTCAGCCCTATTGACAATGACATTTTATAATATAGGTTTGAGGTGCCGAGCTGATTTAATTTTTATTTCAAGACTTTTTTTTTTAAAGCCAATTTTTTTATATTACTTTTTAATGTAGGGGCTTTCATAAATTATTTATTCTAATTTAGTAAATAAAGTCGATACGTGTTTTATTATGAAATAATATTAATCTTATCTTCAATAAAATTATGCGTTAAACATAAGGGTTGCCAAGTAAAAAATATTTTTTTTTAAAACGAAAAAATACAAAAACAAATAAATGTAGTACATACTTTTTTCAGTAGATATAAAAAAACATACATGATGATGACGGAGCTTCCTTGTAAATTATTATAATGATAAAAAAAAAAAAATTAAATCTTGTCTAAATTCAGTTATTAAAAATATTAAATTAATTTATTAAAAATATTATTAACAATGTAAATAATGACTGAAAACGGAGATTCTTGTCATTATTGTAAGTTCCTTAAAACAGAATTCCTCAAATTTCCGTAATAAGGTTAGAAGTACCAGGATCACAGAGGATAATAGGTGTTCTATGTTTAGATTGTACGAAAGCCATATAACTTTAGACTTTCCCTAACAATTGTATTCACGAGTGTGGATTATGGGTTTGTAGAGTAAATAAATTGCGAGTTGGCAGAAATAATTTGAATGAATGTAGTTTTAAATAATATAGTTTTAAGCTTAGCTTTTAAACTTCGAACCTGCTATGCCTTGGGAGTCAATGGCATGTTTATTAACATTTGAAATAAAATATTTCTTAAATTTTATTATCCAAAACAAAAATTATAACAAAATAGTTCAGATTTTTTTTATTGAAATATAAATATTATATAAAGTTGAAATTGTAATTTTTTTATATTAAAATAAGAAAGTTTTTAATTGATAACGAAAGTGTGCTCCTGATATTAAACTAAATCTGTATTAACTTGTAGACTGTTTGGCGCTTCCCGATTTAGATTTCGTTGTTTCTTCACACCCCTATTTTTAGCGTATCGGTGTCTCGCTCACTCCGCTTTCCCCCAGCTTTCCTTGTTTCAGGCATGCGCAGTATGAATGTGTGCACGTGCTCGGTTAACTCTTGGCGAGTTATGGTAGCCTGGTATCGGGCGCGCCTAGGGCGGCCGTCGCGCCGCCGCCCAGCGCCGCAGCCGCCCTAGGGATGGTTGCCCTCCCCAGAAGCTCAGACGAACGCCTCCTACGCGGTCCGTTCCAACTCACAAACGGGGAGTTTTAACACGTGCACAAAATTACGCGCGTTAAGTTATACGTAAAAATTTTTGTGTTTTAATTCATTAAATAATTTCTTCAATTCATTTAATAAATAATAAATTTGTTAAATTTTTGTCGATTAAATTTGTTTAGTATATTAAAGTATTTTTTAATGTCACTGTGTTTGTGTTGGTTAAGTGTTTCACAGGTCCAGTGATTTGAAAACCCTACGCTGTGTCCTGTACTCCGGATCATCAAAATGAGAAGGCAAATATCAATGCCAGGTAAGTGAAGATATCATATGTAATAAAAAAATATAGAGTCTTTAATAGGGTTACGTTTTTCCGATTTAGTTATAAAGAAGTTTTTTATATAGTTTTTCTTGTATCTTAAAAAAATTGTCGTATTTCATTTCCGGTGTATTTAAAAAAATTATTAAATAAATTTCGGTAATTATCGAAAAAACTTCTTGATCATGAAATTTGGAATTTCGTAATTAGCGAATACGAAAAATAGATTACATATAACATACTAGGATTTTCTATTATATTTTTTACTAATTTTCAACAGGTTATTAGGACTTAAAAACGTAAGTTTAAAATATTAAACACATTATATAACGTTACAAAACTTTAACAATAAAAAGTAATATAACCAAACAGTTGAGAAACTAAAATAAGAGAGAGACCTTTTTGTCTCATATGGAGTGACTACTTTATATGTGGGCAAAAGCAAATACAAACAGTCAAGGAACTTTGTTACAAGGGGTTGTTTACTCAAAAACTAATCGACCCTGGGTACAATAGTAACACTACCATATTGCATTTATCGGTCGTAATGAAAATTTATAAAATATTCATGACATTCAAACTATTCATGAGTTCTCATGAATTTTTTAATTAATTATCCTATTTTTCTTTTCATATAGACGAGATTATTGTGCAAAATATCTTTATCTTTCTTGTTAAATACCACCATTTACTCAGCTCAGAATAACAAAGCCAGTATTGATTTCTATTCAATAGCTAACCTATAAATTACTTGATCTCGTAATAAAGTGTAGGTAATCCTTTTAGCTAGCAATCGTGTTTTTAAAGATTTTACACAGTTATCGTACAACATATAACTTACCACCGTTCAAATAACTTCGATATTTACGTCTAAAGGTATTAAGAAAACAAAAAAAAATAATTAAAGGAAATGTTTTTTTCTTATCAATTGGTTATGACGTAGGGATAATGGGAGTTATTTTACCCCGACTTATAAAGGTGAAATACAAAATAAAGAAACATTTAGGACATTTCAATCATATTATATATAAGAATATAAAGACGAAAAAATTGGAGGAAAAACACAAAATATAGATCAATATCAAATTTATAACAATCACTATCAATATACTTGAAATACATTTTATTAAGCTGTGTTTATTACCTTCGTAATTGGATCTAAACTAATGTTTTTACTTATAAATATAATGCTTAAAGAAGAATAGAAGATTGACGAATAAAAACGTTTGCTAAACAATGTTTTATTTCATTTCAATTAAATAATCTAATCTATGTTTAAGTCATTCTATTTTCGGATAAATACATAAAAAGTCAAAATTACGATACGAAATATTTTATCTAAATAATTATAACTCTGAGTATCAATAAAAATAAGTGATCAGATTCTTAATACCACAATAATTATGTCTGAAAGGAAAACGCATTTCTATCTAAGCTAAATCTTATCAAGATAATTTGTTTTCCGATAACAATTACGGATAAAATTAAGGAAAAGTTTGTGAAGGAATCGATAAGGATTCAGATTCGGCTAATGGATTTCAAATCCGTATCTGGAGGCCTTTTGAGGCTTACTGCATTTATCTGAGATAATGTTGTCTATGTTCAAATATTACTGCTAGTGAAAGCATATAAAATAAATTTGAAGTCATTATATTTCAATATAATACGTGTCATAATAAAAAAAAAGAATTAAGGTATCAATTTCTATCAAATAGAATCTCAATTCATTTTTAAAGAGGTCGTGAAAAAATGTCACGGCTATAATTGAAATTCTGAAACGTCAACGGTCCGGAGCGTAGCAATTTGAAAACTTAATCATTGAAGGCTTTTAAAGTTATTTATAAGACACAGGTATTTATAGCTTGATAATTCAATACAATTAATGTGTAATGTATTTGAATTATATGTTTATAATTTTAATAATTACAATATTATTTTGTATTATTTATATCTAGTTTCACGATTTAATTGTTCACTAAATAAACAGATAGATATTTTTGTTTTGTAGTTATATTTTATATGCTATTATATTTATGGACTTTTTCTGTTAGAATATCATAAATTTCAATAAATTAATTTGCCTTAAACTTTAGTAACTAGTAGGGTTATGATAACATCAATGTCAGACATCTTAATGTAACATCTAAATTAACGATAAAAGTTTACATCTCAATATGTATTATATTAAAAGGAAACTTTATTAATTACTTAATTACTTTATAAGTATTCATAAACTTCTAAGTTATAGATAATCTCACCCATTAATTTCTCATTACGCTGGACTTAATGAGATATCGCCAAAGAATTCTTTTTTAATTAAGAAACTTAAACTCCAGTAAAATGTAGTGTTTAATAAATAACTTTTTGTATTTATAAATTAACAATTGCAATTTAATACCACTAATTAATAAACCCAATGATTTCTCTTTAATATATGTATATATATATACATAGTCGCAGCAAAATATACATGTGTCAAAATTGTTACCGACAGCAATCCCAAATCCACTCTGGGACAATCAAACCTAGGACTTCGTACATAACAGGTCGCACTTGTAGAGTTTCGCAATCAGAACAACGAAAATTTTTCTTAATTATTCTCCTCAAAGTTCATAACTTCATAAATTGCTATGGGTACAGGCCAAAAAAATGTTGATTACGAGCAACATAAGGCAAAGAGTACTTAATTGAATTCTTGGTCCCTAGTTATGAGAATTATGCCTGTTAAAATATTTATGAAGTAATATTGGTTTTATATCAGAAAGGCACGTTTTGTTAGCATTATAATTTGTACCTACAGTTTATTTGTTAGCAAAGTAGCTATCCGTTTATTGCTTTTACTGAAGGGCAGGCGGTTAATTACCACTATATTGTGACATCACGTGACCGAGTCATTAAAAGAGAAAATAAATACCATATTATTGATTAATAAAGGATTAACTTTGAGCGATTACAATTGTTATTTAATTGTCGGCTTATTTAAGGTATTTTAACGAATACATAATATATTTATATATAAATTTATTAGTACATCTGCTAGTAATATAAACTTACAAATTATCATTTTAAAGACCACTTGCAACAGACAATTCAGCTTTTTTTCAATATCAGGGTAGTTATTATATTATAATTATAGCTACAATTACATGTTGCTTTTTTACCGCCATAGTTTCTTGTTAATTTATTAATCTTAAGATTCATTTAACATTTATTTTAGACATTGCCTCTGCAATACTTGATTGTTAGGTATATACGTATACATATATATATACGTATATGTATGTGTATGTATCTTTATATATAATAATCCCGGTTCAAAATGTGTGTGCGCTACCCGCTGCAACCATGAAATTTTGTAGACATTTTTTCTATTCTTTGGTTAGTCAGTTAGTTAGTTAGGTTTGGTTAGGTCTCAACTTAAAAGTTATGTACTTAGTTTTTATTTCGATTAATAATCGTTAATTATTTAAATAGCGAATTTGAATGTTTCCTACGTAGTGTTTAATTCACTTATAAGTTCAACAAGTTCCCAATAGATGGCGTTGCGAGTTCCACAATTTTTATCAATCCTATTTTTAGGTTATGTACATACACATCAGATTTTTTTGCTTTACTTAATTATTTTTTTGTCATTTAATTTGTTGTATTGCTCATTATTTAAAATTTCTTAAAAAACCGGTCATTTGTTTTTCATATATAATCTTTCTATAATACGTACACAACAACAAAGTCCTTGACACCTAACCAGGTAATAAAAGTGTACTCAATGTTGAGTTTACGATTAATTTATGGTTGATATAAAAAGTTGGACTGACATAACATTGTCATTAATTTATTCGGTTAACCTTTGTTTGTTACGTTTAGAAAAGTTAAATATAACAATATTTTAAATAGAAAAGCTACTTAAAGGTATACACACACAACTTTATAAAATGCGCATTAACTGCAACATCTATGTACAATAACTTATAACTAACTAAGGTAAGGTAATTGTAGTTAAGGTATGAATATGAGAGCCGATCTAATAATAGTTGTAAGGATAAAACAATGACGTCATATATCGTATATCTGTCGACCTGTATAACCTTTGCATGTCCGTGTAGCATAATAAATCTTTCAAATGCTTAAATAATTTTTCAAATAAGTGCAGATGTTTCAGAATTTAAGTCCATTGTCTCTTTCTTTCTGTAGTGTGATAGATTTAATAAATAATGTAGATTTTTAAAAAGGAAAACAAGACAGACAATTCACATCAAAATAATACAGACAATATATATTAGTCTCGGTAGTATTCCCCTTATCAGAGTTCCATATCATAAGTCAGTTTAGACACTATTCACTATTATAACATAAATGATAGAAATCAGAGAGTTGCGAAGGACGTTACGGCGTTTAGTGAATATCATTAGAGTTGAATACCAGTAATGAGATTTCCTTTGTAACTGAGACAACGCCGCTAGGAATGAAATATTCAGTATTTCATTAAGGAACAAACAGCTCTTTCAGAAAACATTTTTTTGGTTATGAAAAGTTTTGTACTGTTTAGAAAAATATTATTTATATTTCTTAAACATTAATTATAATAGAGTTGAAACTTTAAAAGAATTATTATGAATCAAGGTAGTGTTATTTTCCTCTCTGTCTGTACTATCCGAAATAAAAGTAAACATTAGTGGCTCAGTGATCACTCTGGAGGATCAAACATTTGGTGAACTCAAATATTTATTTTATCCTAGCAAATAGACAAATGTTTTGGTTCTATCCTAAGTAATAGTAGTTAATTTATTCTTTTATTCAATAATATATTGCAGCTTCGCAAATAATTTCTTTGACCTAACTCATATTATATAGAAAGTGCTTATTACATTTAAAGGGTTCGAAGAAAGTTTTACCTTGAAATATACATTCTCTTATTAATAATACTTTACCCAAAAGATCTACGAGTAATTTTAAAATATATACCTTTTGCTTATGAAAATTATATTTATATGTAGCTATATATAAGTATATTTTCATATATATCTATTTTGACGTAATATATTATGTACGTACGAATATATTACGTCTATACAATAAATGTAAAAAATAATAACATAACATTTATTTAAATACGGTTTTTGTATTTTTTTTTATTTCATTTAATAATTTACAAACGATTTTTAAGGATTCGATAAGGATTCAAATTCTACTAATGAATTTCAAATCCGTATCTGGAGGCCTTTTTGAGGATTACTGCATTTATCCGAGATTATGCTGTCTATTTTCCAAAATTGTAATGACAGGAGGGATTGGTCGGCTCTGATATAATATATACGTTTTATTTTAATATTAAAAATACAATAAAATTAATACTTGCTAAAGTAGTGCAAAATTAATGATCGAACCGAACAATTGAACGAACCGGGAATCGAAACAGGGATATCAACAGTTTTTTATCATAAATAGTTTTTTATCATAAATAGGCTAACAGATGCACAATGTTTATATATTTTTTTAAATTGATATTATTTCCCGAAATTATAACATCACAATAAAAAATATTTAAAAAATTGCCTTATAAATATTTGCATTTCTTGGAAGCATATTATTGGCATTGATGTTTTGATCCTGGATAGAATCAGTACTTCTGAAGCAATTACCGAGTAATCATTCAATTCTATTTTAATGTATAAAGGTTTTCTATAGTTCAAATCATAAGGAAAGCTAACATTATTATATTAAAAATTTCTTAAAACTTTCGCTTAATAGTAACTTTATAAAATCCTTGAACTAAATGAAAGTACATTAACTTCTGAAGTTTCTTTTCACAACAGAGTAAGTAATAGTTACAGAAGTAACATATTTGTATTAAAATTAATAACTTTGTTCAAATGTCATAATTTAATTAATTATATGTATTTTTAACTGTCTCATTAATTATGCTCCAATTAATTTTCCATTACGCTTGTTGAGTTACTTTCGTGCGTCACCCTGGAGATTTACAAGAATATTGTTTTAATTTTAAAATCTGAACTCGAGTGAAAAGTCTTAACTCGGCGATTATTAAAAAATTGTTTAAAAAATTGATTATTTTTTTATATGAGATGTTAGAATAATTAATCTTGGCATGTTTTTTAAATTAATGGGCGAAGGGATCTCTTCTTTAGCGTGTCCTTTTTCTTCCATTCTCCTCTTCTTGCTTCTCTTGTACCTTTTTAATCACTCTATTTCCAGGGATGACAAACTATCGCGGTACGTGGTCGATCTGGTGAACCATATGCTGGCTGGTATCAATCACATTAAAATAACTACTAATAATGAATAACTTTAGAAGCTGTAACTTATAATGATTAACTAAATATGAAAAGCATATAAATATAAGCATACATATTATTTATGTTTCTTTTTATCCAATATATGTAAATATTTATCAACCTTGCCCAGAATTATTGAAGTTTTACGTTTTTGAAGCTTTAAATTCATACATAGGATGATGGAATTATTTAAATTTCTTTGATTTTATTTGATTTCTGTTTATTTTTGTTATACTTTGGAATAATAAACAAAAGTATTTTTAAACTACACCATTTAGATTATAATAATATTATGATATGAACCTTTTACATTTTTATGTATCTAAGTATATTTGTTAGAAAGCCGTCATTTTTATTGCTTTATTTGATTACCGAGCGGTTAACTACTATTTTATTATGATATCTTGCGGCTGGGAAATTAAATAGAAAGTAACTGTTAATAAAAATATAACTAATTTAATAAATACAATTATCATTAGATACAAATAATGCCCAAGAGATTACGTAGAAGATTGATTTAATAGGACTTTTTTTTTAACTTATAACGTTTTCAATTTTAATACAATGATATGTTTACTAAAACCAATTATTATACGACAAAACTATTAAACGTAACAAAATAATGACAAATTGAAATAAGCCTTAATTTCCTTCCCACAAATTCAATACTCTTATTCTTTATCGTTTAACGACTCTGATAACTGAAGAAATTTTAATTTTAATTTTAATTTTAATTTTTTTTATGTTAGAGGAGGGCAAACGAGCTTGCAGGTCACCGTTAGTATGTGATCACCGCCGCCCATGAACTCTTGCAACATCCGAGGATTCACAAGAGCGTTGCCGGCCTTGGAGAAAGGAATATATGCCTTTTTTGAAGGTACCCATGTCGTATCAATCTGGAAATACCGCCGAAGGAAGTTCGTTCCACGTTTGAGTGGTACGTGGGAAAAAAGTCCTTGAAAACCGCACAGTTGAAGATCGCCACGCGTCCAGGTGGTATGGATGATAAAGGAGGCGATGGAGAGCTGTGCGGTAGTGAAATTCGGCGGTAGGCATCAGATCGAATAGTTCTCGGAACACTCCCCGTTGTAAATGCGGTAGAAGACGCACAAAGAAGCCACGTCTCTACGCAATGCCAGAGAGTCCAGCCGTTCGCAAAGCACTGGGTCCCCGACAATCCGAATGGCTCTCCGTTGTACGCGGTCAAATGGTAGAAGCTGATATTGGGGTGATCCGGACCAGATATGAGAATAGTACTCCATGTGTGGCCGGACCTGCGCCTTATAGAGCGCAAGTCTTTGGCCAGATTTGAAGTACTGCCTCGCTCTATTGATCACTCCCAATTTCTTCGAGGCTAACTTGGCCTTGCTCTCCAGATGACCACGAAACTGACAACCGCTCGAAATGTCGAGACCCAGTATTTTGATACTTGAGGAGGCAATAAGAGGAGTGCTCTCGAAGAGCGGTGATACGACAAATGGGGTTTTCTTAGTGGTAAACGCGCAAACCTGTGTCTTTAGGGGATTGAACTGAACGTGGTGCAGTTCACCCCACTCAGAGACCATCCCCAGGGAGGTCTCAATTGAAGACACAAGTTTCTTTCGGCACTCGTCGACGTTTTCCCGAGAGAGACCTGCACGACCGGAATATACCGCATCCCCAGTGCTGTCATCCGCATAACAATGTATGTTGGAAATATCCAACATATTGATGTGCAGGAGGAACAGAGTTGGGGATAGCACGCAGCCTTGGGGTACACCAGCGTTCACGGGCTTGGGGTCCGAGCAAAAACCGTCGAGAACGACCTGTATGAGCCGCCCAGTGAGAAAACTGGTGATCCACTTGCATAAACTCTCGGGAAGCCCATAGGAAGGTAGCTTCGAAAGAAGCCCCTTGTGCCATACACGATCAAAGGCTTTTGCCATATCCAGACTAACTGCCAGACCCTCTCCCTTGCTTTCAATAACCGCTGCCCAACGGTGCGTAAGGTATAACAGAAGATCACCAGCTGATCGACCATGGCGAAAGCCATACTGCCGGTCATTGATCAACTGGTGATCCTCAAGGTAGGTTAGGAGCTGTCGGTTGATAATAATCTCCATTATTTTGGAGAGAAGGGAGGTAATGGCGATAGGTCTGTAGTTAGCTGGGTCCGAGCTATCACCTTTTTTAGGGATCGGGTGGACAAGGGCACGCTTCCATGAGACCGGGACTACGCCTTTAAGGTAGGAGTACCGAAATAGCAAATAGTACGCGTTAGCACTGGAGTCAACTCAGGGGCACACGTTCGTAGCACTAATGGAGAAATGCCATCCGGCCCACTCGACTTATGAACGTCCAAGGAAAAAAGAGACTGCCTGATAGTTTTTTGCCGAAAAACTATTTCCGGCATTGAACTCTGACACCGCGGGATGATAGGCGGTGACTTCCCTTGGTCGTCCAAAGTCGAGTTGGAGGCGAAAAGAGTGCCCAAGAGATCGGCTTTCTCTTTTGCCGTGTGGGCCAGAGAGTCATTCCCCATGTGCAACGGCGGTAGGGACGGCTGGCTAAAGTTACCCAGAGTGGCCTTGGAAAGCGCCCAGAATTTGCGCGTGCCAGGCGGGTACTTTGCCAGCTGATCCCCAATTTTGACGACATGCTTGAACTTTGCTCTAGCGATTTGCCGTTTGAAGAATCCGGAGGCACGGTTGTATTTCCTCTTCAGAACTCTAGAGTTCGGATCCTTAGTGACTAACGCATTAGCCCAAGCTTGATAAGCCTGCCGTTTGCCAGCTGCTGCAGCCCTAACAGACGCATCAAACCAAGGCCGCGATCTGCCGCCAAGTGGTACCACAGAGCTTGGTACAAATAGTTCCATGCCCTGAAGTATCACATCAGCTACAGCCGCAGCGCAGTCACTAGGATCATTGGAAGGGAAACAAATCGGCCCCCATGGGTAGGATGCAAAAAAGGACCGCATTCCTTCCCAGTCCGCTGACTTGTAGTGCCAAACGCGTCGAGTCGCAGGTCTTGTGCAAGCAGGACGTTGAATGGGCACTACACTCCGTACCAGACAGTGATCAGAGGAACCTAAGGGAGCCTCGACAGTGATCTGGTACTTTTCTGGATGTGTAGTCAGCAGAAGATCCAACAAAGAGGGCGTGTGGCTGTCCACGTCCGGTAGACGAGTATGCGTCTTTACCAGCTGGGACAGACCATTTGCCAGAGCAAAGTCAAACACAGATCTCCCCGCGTAGTCGGTGGTACGTGACCCTAGCCAATCGGCATGGTGCGCATTGAAGTCCCCGAGGACTACGACTTCGGGGGAGGGAGTCTGTGAAAGCAGATCGTCAATCTTCGCCTGAACATGGCCCAAGAGTTGATCCGTTTCTGCATTACCACTATGGGATACACGGTCGTCCGTATCCACGCGCAGCCAGAGTACAGACAGGTCCCACCCTTCAAAAACCTGAAGGCGACGGTAGCAGATATCCTCCCTTACAAACACAGATACCCCGGCGTGTGGTAAAAAATGATGTTCTAGTTTATACCCGGGGTATGATAGGTACGCTGTGTCGCTAGGTTGAGATATCTGCGTCTCCGTCAAACAACAATGCCGTCTCAAGGTGGTAGTGGACGGCGTTTAGGTTCGAGTGAAACCCCCGGATGTTGCAAAAGTCCACATCTAGAGTGGAGCGGGGTGCCGCTGTTTGCCGTCGTTTACCCTCAAAAAACACAACAGGCGATACTTTGCCCGCCCCAGATACGACGGGCAGCCCGAGCAAAATCCGAGGATCATTCCCCCGATTTTGCTCGGGGAGGGGGTCCCCGGCTTCATCAAAGCCGGTACCCTCCTGGGGTATACTTTTTGGAGGCATCGCTATCATGTTTGGCAGGGGGGGGGGGGGGGTTGGGCTTCCGGATTCTCTCACTCACCGACGGAACATAACCAAATGAATTTGGTTACTACACGTCGGTCTTCTGTGAGAGGGTGGTCCTTCCCCGGTCGAGCCAGCCCAATACGAGCTGCAGTCAGAAAACTACAGCTAGGCTCTACCACCTAGAAAGATGATTTTAGAACTTTTTATTCTTGCAGTGATTCTTTATATAATAATTATTATAATTTGTTAACATATATATATTTTCTTCATAATGTTATGTATACTTTGTCGTATAGATTTTTATATATTAGCAATGTGATAGAACCCATTAACTTCTTAACTTCAAAGTTCCTAAACTTCTAAATTGCTTCGCTCAACAAAATATCGAATAATTTAAATCCTGCTTTTCGCTTAAACGTATTGAATATCACTATAATCTGCTTTCGTTCAGGCATCTTCGAAAGAATTGAATTTACTCGACCGTTTCAGAAAATTGATCTCCACCTAAAGAATATATATTTTAAAGCATAGCATATAGGCGTTGTCTTGAAATTGAATTTTTAATATTGGTAAATAGCCTCTGACCACCATTCAAAATGAAATAATTTTATCTACATCATCAACTTGGAAACTTTCTAACTATATATCTTTTTACCAAAATTACGCTGATTGTGTAATAGGAAATTTGATACAACCAAAGTTTATGAGGAAACAGTGGAGAAAGCTAATGTTTTATATAACAATGACATGTATGACAAATTCATTTAATTAATAAAATAAAATATTGACCAAAATACCAATACAACTCTTACATTGTCTACATTTACACACTCTATGTCAGTCAGTATCAATTATGCGTAAAGAGTTGATTAGTGCCTGATATAACAGAGTAAAAAAACAATATATTTAAGCCAGAGGTGTAGTGTTTGCTAACTCTTCTAAAACTATTCAGTTACGGTCCAATTCTGGACATTGTACGACTACTAACACTAATTTCTTAAAAGTATTATTTTACTACAGTATCAAAATATATCATGACATTGATTGACCGATAGCTAATCGATTAAAGCTAACTATTTCTAGCACTCGGGTCTAGAATCTGAATTGATTGCGGTATAGAAAACTCTGAATTACTTTGAGGCGATTGTCATACATTACTAAACATCACTATAAAAGCGTCTATCATTAATTTATTTTTGCATTTTTTTAATTTCATTATATCAAATCTGTATCTTAATTATCTAATTTAAAACAATTATAAACATATTCAGCTTCAATACAAATTCCAGGTTAGTTAATGAAGCTTAAATTAAATTGAAAATATTTAAGATTTTTAAATTAAAAAAGACATTTACGTTATTTAAATAACTTTGAGTAACTTTAGACAAATATAAATATAAATGAAAAGTGAGTATTTTTAATATAATCTAGCACTTTTACATGACTCGTAAATGGTATCATTTGTAAAGGGGACTCAAATAAATCCAACATGGCTAAGCCACATTCCGAGATACATCCTGCGACTGTTTTACTTACGAAACTACTTTGTAATTCGACTGTAACAAAAAATAATATTGTGGTGTAAACAGGCAAAGTAGTCCTTGTTTGTAATATATTTAATTATCTACCGTTATTTTTTTTATTTACTTTTAAGGTTTATTAAAATTTCCTAATTTTTAAATAACTATGTTTCATTCCATGTATATTGACTTTTGTATAATATAAATTTTGTTCAAAATGAAGCGTTCTTCGTTGAAAGAAACTGCCGACCTCTTTAGTCCTTGGTTTATAGAATAGGCCAAAGATTAAAAGATTATTTATTATTAAAAAATAACTAAATCAAAATTATTAAAAATAACTAAATCGATTTTTAATATTTTTGTGAAAAAGTTCCACTATTATAAATAAAGTTACTTTGGCTCAGTTTTCAAAAGCTTTTTTGACAAACAACGTATTTGATATTATTATTATATTTCTAAATTTATAGAAATGTATTGGTGTCATCATCTTCCTGCCCTTATACAATTTTGGGGTCGGCAAAGTATGTTTTTTCCTTCCATACTCTCCTGTTACTCGTCATCTCTGTACAGGCTTCCTTCTTCTCCATATCATCTTTCACGCAATCCATCCATCTTTTCTTCGGCCATCCTCTACCTGTCCATCCCTCCATTTCATATCTCCTCATAACATACCCATATCATGACAGAATGCCTATACCATAGAAATGTATTGGTGCATTCTCAATTATTCAATTGAATTACTAACTGATAAAAAGTAACAATATTTTAAAGTTATTTGAGTTATATGTTTTTAAGAAAATACATAAGCTCTTGGAATTAAAAGATTATTCTAGATATAAATGCGTGAACATGGGAAAATACAATCTAGTTCTTCTAATGTAATTGAAATCCACAATATCAAAGGGTAAAAAGACTGAATTACGAAACCTTTTAGCTTTTGTTTTGCAAATTTCTATAGCTCATAGTTACGACATTACATTTTATTTATGACAAATATCTTTTTCAAGTCGAGAAAATGGTTTAAAATGTAAAAATGTTGAATGCAATCTCAAACCGTTTTGAGTTGAAGCAGCTGCAGTCTAGTTTCGAAATTTTATTATTCAAATACTATTTTCTTGTACTTGTTATTTTATAAAATGAAATTCCAATGGAAAATATAAAATATATACATTTATTTTATATAATATAGTTTAAATAAAGGAATAGTAAAACATTAGCGAAGTGATTTTTTTAGACAATAAACGAATTAAATTACTATTTCAAAGTGTATAAGTGTGTAGTGTAAGTGTATATATATATATGTATATATATATATATATATAGTTACAAGAATTGGGCACTTTGATGTTACTTCTGAGTAAATAATAAAATTTATCATCCTAAACTTCAATATAAATAACTAAGTGGTAGTTTTTGACTTACTAACGACAAATCTGAGTGAGTCACTTATAAATAATCTTAACAACCAAAAGATCTAGAAATCTTTTATATTTCAGTGCTTATTTTATTTAGAGACTAGGCGGTAAACGAATTTTGCTCTCGTATAACTGCGTCAGGTATTATCTGGATAATTATATTTGAGTGCCTTTGATGATATTCTATTATATATTATTTTTCATATCGAGAACATCAATCTAATAATATATAGTTTTATTGTGTCTACAGCCGTACAGCTCGTGTTTTAAGAAATCCAATGAGGCTGAGGTGTGATCTGAAACAAAGACTTTCTTATCATCTTAATTTCTTTTCGCTAATGATCTTTCGTTTTTTGTGTTTTTCAGCCATTCGAAACTATATTTTAACTATAGGTAAACGTTAGAAATTAATAAATAATCTACAATTCAAGTCAAAAACTAATATAATATGGCTGGCTTCCTTTGGCTGACTGTCTTCAAACTTACTTTAAATAAGTCGATGTTGCATATATCTTTAATCGAATATTTCTCATTGTAATCATTTTTGCAAATTTGCTTTGTATTTACAAAGCAGACAAAAGGAATAAAAGTTACTGATGAGTTGATAATAATATTGAATTAGTTTTATTGGTCGAGAATGGCTCTGGTGCAATTTCACGCGAGCTATTTCATTGGCATAACAATTTATAGCTATAATAATTTTCCTTTCAAATATAAAGACAAACATAATTTAGTTAATAATTATCTTTTAATAATTTTATCATTATTCAAAACACCAATAGATAGATAGATGTCATAAATATTTAAAAACATGTTTTGTAGAAGATTAACTTAATAGATCTTTTAATTGGGTTTAACAATTCCCTCTTTAATTTTGAATTGTAATAGTTCGATGACAACCCACATAAGTAAAAAAAATATCTAGACTTTATATTGTAGCTATGATAATAATGTCTTTAAATAAATTATTTATCTATATTTTACTTAATAATTTATTCTAAAAATTTGTATTAAATATTTTCAGTAATTATATTTCATGTTATATTAAATATGATGCGATTTAAATCGTTATTCAAATGAAAATTTTCGAATAATTCAGATATTTGGTATTTCAGCAATATTTATAAACAAAGTGGAAAGTAATATTGCATAATTCTTTTATTTCATAATCTACGCTCTCTTTTTCTGGATTATAAAATGAGAGAAAGAGAGTTAGAGACACAAAAGAAGAGAGAGAGAGAAATAATTAGGTATAATAAAACACACTCAATGTTTACTAATAGGTGTCATACGAGTATAACAAGTTAATTTTTAAAAACTTCAAATTATTTTTACAGAAATGTCATTAATTGTACGAATTTTTAAATAATCTAATATATTTTACAATAATCGAGAAATTTTATTTAATTATTTTTTTATAATCTTAATCATGAAATAAAAGTGAGCAAAGATTTTGCAAATAAAGTTACTAGTCCTGAAATTACGAACTTTACGATAAAGTTATTTTTCAGAACAATAGTGTTTAATAATTGGTTTTGAGTTTGTTTACGAGTCAATAATTTTAAATTACATTTTGATGCTTCTACACCAAATTTAAATGCCTCGGGAAAAAGAGTAAGTAATTACAATTTTTGATTTGAATAGCACTATTAATATGAGATCCCTTATATTAAGACTTATACGTAATATTAAAAGATTTGTTAAAAATGAAAAAAAAACGTGATATCAGGAATTTCCAGATAGTTGATTATTTTATTAAATTGTGGTCCTTCCAACGCAATCATATATTTCAAGTTGTCAAAATAGAATGAGTTTGTTCATCGTCAAATTATTATTTTGCAAGAATTAAAATTTAATCTATATATAAATTTGTGATAGGAATAATCGATACAGTGTTTTTATTACGACTGAACCCCATTAGTATGATACATAAAATTCTTTAATCAAAAATTATATATTATAACTTGAATCCTGTAGATAAATATTTCTTACTTATTTATTTGGAAATCGTTGTAACTGTTATTTTGACGAATTCTTCCATCCAATCATACTGATTAGATCACTGAGTTAAGCTAGAGTTTAATATTATCAAGCGAGAAAATGTAATAGGCAAGTACGAAGTAACTTTTAAAAAACAGTTTTACTTTAAGAAATACAATTATATATGTATAAAACTGAATAATACAAGAAAAAAACTATTTTTTAGAGAATGTAATAAAAAGTCTTTAAAGTGCTAAATAAGCAATTTACATAACATTACAGTTACGGCAGGTCTTGTTTGATTTGTCTCCATCAAACATGTGGTATTCTTTTTTCCATATTTATTTTTCCAACTTATAAATGTCGAACTCGGTATATACCACATGTTTATATTCATATTATATTATATTATAGAGTTTTAAATTTAATCCATAACTTAATTTAAGTGTATTGTTAAATAAATCTTATTATAATATTAATGAGTTTTTAGTGGATCGAAAATTCATTTGCAGGGTTGATTTTATAATATACATCGTCTAAGATTGTTAAATTTCTTTTAAAAAGAGCAACTGTTGAGTTTCTGGTCGGCTCTTCTCAACATTGCAGCATTTCGTACCGGTGGTAGCTTGCTCATGAGGTGACTGAACTGATCATTTTTTTGTAATTATTGAAGATTTAAAAGTGCGTATAAATAAATGCCTGCCTGAAAAAAGGTATTTTGAATTTTTAATTGAACTTGAATTTACCAACATATTTATTGAGATAACGTAAGATTAATTAAATAACTAAATTGTTAATATAAATCAAATTGCCTTTTGTTATCAATAATTGTTTAAATTCCTAACAATTATGCGTGAAAGCTTAAGCGAGGGACCTCCGAAATTTTGTTATCGGCTTGTTTCCGAAATTAATTTATTTTGTCGCTTAGTTAAATTATACCGTAGAAATATTTATGTTTAAGTTATATTAGATATACATACTGAATTTTAATTGTATTTGTGACTCTTTGCTTGTATAATTCAATATTTATAGACATCAATTTCTTTTGCTTTGCGTGGTACCTTATTCCTAATTGATGGAAATAATATTTGTATGAATGATAAAAAATATATTCAATAGGTTCCAAGTAGTAGTCTGTTTCGTTCGTAACTGTTTATATACTAATGAGTTTTAGAGCTATATTAAAAACATTTTAAGGTAGTTTGTTATTTCACTATTTTGTTTCCTATTAATATATATATATATATTTATTTATTTAAAATGTATATCAAAAAAAGTCGTTTATCTTCCCATAGAATCTAAATATGAGATCCAACAGAGCGCAGCAACGTCACTTTAAAGCTTATCTCTTGTTCGTCTTCAGCGACTCAACAAAATTAATGATAGCGTTCGCTTGGCACTCCACTAAGCACTCTTTTTACACATCAGACTTGTCAAAGATCCTGAGTGAACTTTTTGTGATGCATAATGCCAGTGTAGATTGTTTGTAAGACGTTTTATCAATCGCAAAATTGTGACTCACTTTAATAGTAACATATATAAATTGTGTACTTTCATTTAGAATAATCTGATTATTGAATTAACTAATTTGGATTTACTAAACATCTTAGAGTCTATTAAAGAGAATAAAGTTATTTTATTATATATTACAATGCATATATTTAAAAACCTACCTTTAAAATATAAAATCGATTGCATACACACAAAAATAAAAAATAGATAAAAAAATGTTTGTTTAAAAACAAAAATATTTGTTTGTGCGTATCAAGTATATAATTGACTATTAAGTAATTTCTTGTCACAATTAAAACCAAACTAAAGACTTAATTATTTATACAAAATTTACAAATTTTGAACAGGTTATATTAAATCCATTTAGAGTCAAGTGTCTTAATATCGACCTCATAAAAACATTCATAAATGTTTTTTAAGTGATAAAACTTCTTTTACTATCATATATAATTCTGAAAGGGTGTAAATTTTTATAAAGCCATAAGAAATTCAACGACGTGTTAAATTTGAGCATACGTGTGTAGAAATTTTATAGAACTTGTGATGATTTCTATTGTGAAATAAAATTGTAGAAAAAAAATATTTTCAACTTATATTTATTGAACATACAAAAAATACTTAACATATTGCCAATGTATCATTTGATTTACAAGTTGATAATGAAAAACTAAATTTCTGTCCTTATCCCTGTCCCTGTCTCAGTTTTTGCAAATTAATATTAAAAATAGACACATTAAATATATGTTTAAAGTGGTTTTTAGGCTAAATTAACATTATTTTTTTGGATACTTATTTATATCATGTATTGTAATAATGTTTTACTTATATTGAGGGTAAGACATTGCTTTTGAACGTTTGGAATCCAGAGTTACCCGAAATTACCCGAAACTAGTTTGGAATTTCGGATTACTTATCTATTTTTTATATTGTTTTCGATTTTTTTATGTTTTATATTTAAAAAGTTTTTTTTTTATTACTACTTTACTATAATTAACTAAAATTATTGCTATTGAATTTGAACAGAAGGACCAATATATAGATTATTTGTTTAGGAATTACAAAGTAAATTTTCCTTATTTAAATACCTTTACATTGCTTATTTTATATAGAATAAGTAAAAGTGTATATTGGCGTATATATGTTGTTCGTTGGCGTGGATTTATATGATTTGTAATTTTATAGCACCGCTTATATAAAAAAATATATTTAAATAATCAATTTACTTATTTCTATATTAAAATAATTACAACCTTTGTGGACTACAGCTTCAGCTTGCAGTTCTAAACTATTTTGCTTTCAAGAAAACTGTCTAGTAAGTTGCGGAGATATTGTTTGCATCAACAACGATTAGTATTTACCAGTAGTTTTGAATGAGCTGTTCATTTAAATAAAGATTAGCAAGTGTTTAGGCAGGACTCTCTCAGGGAGGAATTATTTCTGTCTAAACAGTGCTATTAACGTCGATTTTTTTTTATTTAAACAAAACACTCAAAATCAATATTTAATTGTAATTAAAATTTAGTGTTGTCTCGACATATAAAATATTTCCCTAAGTAGCTATTTTAGTTCTCAGATCTTACTTTACCCGTCTTAACTATTTGCATATATTTTGTTGGGAAAAATCTTTTAAATGATTACTTAGTGACCAAAGGACGAATGTTGAGCGTAGCGAAGCGATTATCTGAAGGACTACGTTTCCACTAGATAGGCCTATTATTCCGTATGTATTTCAGTAGGTTTGTTCCGGCGTGGCCGTCGTATTTTTCATCCTATCGTCACGAAAATGGGCAGGCGTATTCTTTGAATTATTGAGCGAAAAATTACAAAATGACGGATTTCTGATCCGTACCACAAAAATGGACTTTACGGCAGCTAGCGGGCTGAAATTTTGTCTTAGTATTCTTTGCCGAAATCTAAGGTGTTTTTTTGTTATTTCAAAATCCAAAATGGCGGCCATAGCGAATTATCAAAAATTGTAAAGTTGAATAACTTATTTGTTGGAGCCAAATTTAGTTCAGTACTTATGTACCTACATACATGCATAGGTATACTTATTCCTTTTTGGAAAAGGTACTTAAAACATTGTCTCATCCCCTAACGTACTGAGGTCTACTGTTCACAGAACGACTAGTATGATAATCTTCACTTTCAGGTTTTAATATTATTATGAAAATTATATGTGACTATATATAAAATGTATCAGCAGGTATAAACATAACATTAGTTGAGTTTCAACAATTAAGAGAAAAGTATATATACGAAGTATAACAATTGTCATTTACTTCTCAATTTGTTACATTTGAAGTTCAATTTTACATTTGAAGCTGCAATGTACAAAAACATTCCCTAAAGCGCTTTACAATTAGCCAAATGTCTAACTTGCTAATGAGGTACTCGGAAAACATCACTCATTCTAAACGTGTCTCGCTTTGTTATTATGTATGCACTCAATATTAACCCTGAAATATTAGCAAAAGTCTTTTAACTTGAACAAGACAAGGGTAGTTTTGTTTTCGTTTGTTAAATATTATTACTTATTGATAGAAAAAAAACTTTTTTAGCAGTATTAATATAATATAATTTATTGTAGTTAAAGAAAATTAAACATTACATATATGTACATTTTTGACAGTGTGAGTCCGAAAATCGTACCGCACCGGAATTTTTCATTTTCGAATATATTGTAATTAATTTAGTAATTAACACTTCATATATTTTTAGTTTTAGTGTATGTGGTGTGTTTACTAAAAGTAATATATATGTATATAATTTTGTCTTCATAAACGTCTCCCTGTATTGTCTTTAACAGCAAATATCCTGTATATTTGATTTACAGTCACTTACTATTAAATAAGTTTCATGTCGTTTATGAAGAGAACTGGGAGTTTTCCTTTCAAAATATGAGAATCCCATAAAAGTGAATATATAAGAATATAAATACCAGGCGAAAATATATAAAAATGAACTTATTTTATCAGAATACTGTCCTCGCGGTGTATAAAAGGTCGTTGGACACACGCTTATGTCAAACTTACTAACAGAATCCTGCATATTTTTCGCCAAAAGTTTCAACTCTTGTAGTTTTATAAGTCATATAACTTAGACTTTCCTGAAATAAAGGTCATAAAATGTAAAAATATCTCTCAACAAGTAATACCAGAGTTTGGTGCGTTAAAACCTTCATTATATTAGTACAGATTTATATCATGTTATAAAATAATTTCTTCCAACCTAAATACCGACTTTATAAACGCAGTCAATATCCTGCCATTTTTATTGTAATAATCGCTGTTGACATCGTGCCTCTATTCTCTCATGTATAGCGGAATTTGATATTGGATTGTCTATCGTGAAGGCCAAACTAATTTCAATAAAAATGTAATAATAGATAGAGTGAGAGGTAATGATGCAATTTATTTGTTTGTCGAGTTACTTTGAAATTTATTTTTATTCAACGTCCACTTATTTAATTCTTGGGATGTAAGTATTTTTATACATAATTAACGTTTTAAATTAAAGAACTTACTCAGATGTTATTTAAGAGTATAGACTAAAAAATCTATCAACATCAAGAGTGAAACTTGCAATCTGTGGAGTACGAAAGAAACCTAATGGATGTCAATTAACTGCTGAATTCATATTTAAGGTATAGAGACTCGTGACTGCAAGAACTATATAGATTATTATTATAGGTGCTTGTTAGCTTCCATCAACTGGTGAGCAATCTGCATTGATAGACTAATATCCGCGATGAACAACGCTTGCGTTGGATATGCGTCATTACACGAACCAAATTTTGTATATTTCGTTTAAATAAGATAATTTAGAAGCTTGTTATATTCCTATATACTTGTGTTTATTAATTAAATATTTCTTATATTCTTATTAATTATAAAGTTGTTAAATTCGCATTTATTATATTCTCACGAACCGTGGAAACGCGTCCATTGTATCATGTTAAAATCCCAGAATCTGAAACCTTTGTTTGTTACATTTATTTCTCTGTATTCTTTTAATTATAATTTCATTTTATTATATTCATTCTTGTCTCTAACTTCGAGCGAGTATCAGGTAGTTTTTAATTATAATTATTACATTTTAAGTAATAAATTTGTATTCTTTTGGATCCTCCGGTTGTGACCGACATAATTAGCTCCTCTACATATTAAAGTTAATACAAAATAACTGTGTAACCACTATTTATTTAACAGTTATGTTTCATTGCTAATGTTTTTTTTTAAAAAGTATTTTAACGAAAATTACTTTCTTAATTATGACATACGAGTTCATTTAACATGCCTGTTTACGTTGATTACATCGTAATTTTCAAAACGGAACTGGAACAAGAATAAGGATTCGAAATGGGTTTGAAACCAGTCAGGTTTCCAAATGGGTTTGAAACCAGTCAGGTCAGAATGGGTTTGAAACCAGGCAAAGTTCGATATTTACAATATAAAATCATATACTCAGCCGATTAAATTATTTAACTGATTTTTTTTATTTTTTGTCAGTTTTAATAACATCACATCATGTTTCATCAAAAAGTGTCCAACGTCCGCAGATGGTGTTTATAACACGCAATGAATATAAGCGTCATGTATCGTAAAAAGGCAAGCTTGCAGTTATTAAACCATCAGTGCTATCACAAATAAATATTTTATGACTTACTCTTTTATTTTTTCTGTTTGAAAAGATGTTGCTAAACATTTATAATTTTTATGCTTACCTTTAAAGGTTTCAATTCTAAAGGAAGATTAAAGTAAAAAAGAAAACAAAAAAGTTAATTCTTATAAATACAAAGAATTGATCCTAGATTAATAGTGTTAATATATGAAAACTAAGACTATTTTTACGGAGAAGGTTATTATAAGTTATGATATTTGAAGCACAATCATTTGTTAATTATGATTATATAGTCAAAGAAAAAAACAAGATACATTAGTTCTCAGTTTTGTTTTACTAAATGATACTCAACATGTAAGTATATTATATTAAACACAATCGAATCATTTGTTTACTTTCACAATAACATGAGTATCAATACAAAATCTATTATAACAATGACATTTTTTCAACATACTCGTAAGTAATCTCTAGGTTATAAAGAACGTGATTATAATGTGATCCTATAATCGTTTTATATTAAACTTCTCTCCATCGTTCCAATCAAGTGAACAGCTGATTGAAAAAAACTTCAATAATTATTTTTTCTTCGGAATACTTTCTACTCTGAAGATAAAAATCTCCTACTTCTTTAAAATGGTTCATGCAAAATTGCATTTTTAAATCAGAATTAGAACGAAGGTGCTTTAAATAAATAACCTAAATTAAATTATACAAATAATTTTGTTATTTAATTAATAACAATTCATTCAACAGTAGATTTAAAACCAACTTTGACAAGTTAAGGTCAAACAATATTAATTATATTCGTATAATAGCTCTTGTCTGTGTGGTAAATGCTTTCTAACCTTCTAATATAATTATGTACCCATTTACCTATTAAATTATAATCAAATAATAAATACTACAACAACGGTTACATTTTTAAAAGAATAGCCTTCGGTTAGATATATCATAGTAATGATCAATCATTTAAATCCTTAATAAAATAGTAAAAATTGAGAATTTAATATAAATAATTAAAATAACTATAAAACCGTCTGTGAATGTTATCATCACTTGATAGTCTTTATAATTTAAAAAATTAAAGGAATCAGAGGAATCTTTAAAGTTATCTGCTAAATCGATATCGTCCTGCAATCCCAATAAGAAGCTCACAGCTCAGTTCTTTGGGGAATTACATACTTTAACAAATTATACCGGAAACTCGTAGTATTGAGTCATTAATCAAAAAGTCTTTTACGTTTATAGAAATAGTGAGAGAACAGAGCATTCATTTTAATAGATTGCAACTCAATCTAAAATTATTAAACAACCAGTGGTATTCTCCTCATCTCGTTTTTCCTCATACCGACGACCTTTTAAGAGCTTCGTTGTATTGTCTCTTCAGCCGCAAAGTGGATCATGAAAGAGCTTTGTTTACTTGCGATATTACATTTATTTAACTTTGTATGGATATTAACAGTTGCACGAAAATAATCAAAGTACTTGGTAAGTAACATTAACTTCTATTTGTATATTGTTTAAGATGATATTTATAGCTCTATTTTAGATCTAGAATATTTAGTACATTTGAAACATAACGTTATACTTAATTAAATAAGAACACTATTATTATAGTATAAATTTGATAATAATATCGATTGTGGCGTCAATTCAATATTATTCTGTTCTGCAAACATAAAAACATTGGCTAGGCTTTTGAAAAAAAAACATGTTGGTTCCGAGTAACACTTAAATAGATCAACAGCATACTTGAAGGTGGTTAAGAATTTTTATTCTTCAGCCTCAATTCTATTAATTAATAAAATAGGGTTCACCATAATCTAATCTTTTGGGTAAGGGATGTGGCAAAAGTCGAATATCTATTGCATCGTATCCTGTGGATGTTATGAATAATTAATTACCAGGTAAGTGTTAACCAAATAGAACACTCTCCTAAACCTAAACTAATAACCACATAAATGTTATTTAATTAAAAGTTATTTACATTTATATTCTCAAGTTGAAAGTATACAAAATTTTAAGCAAATAGTGCCTCGCTCGCAATATATGACACAGTCAATATTTACTTTAACTTTACACGCAGAAGTAATATTAACAACAGTTAGGCACGTAACTCATATTATTTAAGCATTTACTTTTCAGTTTGATTTTATGTTTTATACCAAATATAAATAACAAAATAACATATTTTAAATTCATCGTTCGGAGATTAACGATATTATAAGTTTATCATTGAGGACATCTCTTATAGATTTATTAAACTAATGAAAACTATCGGCTTATATTTGTTTCCTTAGAGGCGATGTAAAACAGACGAATCATCTGCAATTAACTATTTATAAAATATTCCAAGCCAACGTGTTTGTAATGATTATAACTATACAGGTAATTTGATTTGAATAAGTAAGAAAACTATATAAACTATAAACATGGCAATTTATTCTAAAAGTTTAAGATTAAATAAATCAAATATTTCCACGTAACATGATGTTGTATGCAATGGTAATAGAAAATCTTAAATATGGTATTATAATATTAGAGGACAAGTGTGTGGTCGTAATACGACATATTTTTACGTTTCACGATGGAATTTAATATCGCCGTTAGAGGAACATATTAGATAAGAAGAGAAGCATTAAATTATTAATATTGGAGATAATAATTTTAGACAAGATTATTCCAAATAAAATATTTAAAATATATGTTATTTTAAATATTTTATTCATTTGACAAGTATTAAGTAAAATTTTATCTGTTTATTAACTGACAGTTAGACGAAGTGTTGTAAGTCATCATAACAGCTTGGAATACCAGGGATGTAAATTCCGAAATACTTAATTGTTTAATGAAAAACCATTAATCGAAAAATACGTCTTAAGATATTGTTAAAAAAAAAAAATTGTTGTACGTTAAAAATTGTTTCGTCTAAAGATGAACAGATCTCGTTAGCATCAGCACCTAGATCTTATTAACAGCTTTTTAGTTTTTATATACAGATTAAAAAGCATTCCTGAAGAGAATAATTGGACAAGAAATAAAAATCGCTATCCATTTAGGAAACATCATCCGGACTTTAATCATACTTCCAAAAAATGTTTTGGCAATTGCATTAATAACTCTTAGCCAAGTTTAGCCAGAACTGAAAGCATTAAATTGCAAGCTCATCTGAAGAAATTTATAACTTAGCTTCTTTTAAGTGGTATATAACATAAAAACTTCATAAAATGAGTTGATATCCTGCCGCGTATGTTCGATATAAAGTTTTACTTTATTTAAAGTACTAACAAAGTAATTGCCTAATTCAATACTGGAATTATTAAATCTAATGTAATTTAATAGAAAAATATTATCCATTTTCTTGACAACATTATCCTAAAAAGGAGGAGAAGATTTTAAACAATCAAAATTTTCCATTTAGCCAACTTTTAAGCAAAGACGTATTACAATCTACCAAATCACTTATATAAGGAAATCAGAAAATCTAAAATATTTGAAAATATATCAAGTCACATTTACCAACTGCAGTTTTATTACAGTCAACCTCCAGGGATTCTCTGGTTTATTTGCGGATCCTATGCTTAAGCAAAGATAAGACGAATTCTCGTTTGAGGTCAGGAATAAATGGATTTATTAGAATTTGCTCGTTGCCAACTCGTTTCCCTGATACCGAGAATTTAAATTTGTACGTATATACATTGTGGTATTTTGCAAAAAAGTTTGTTTCAGATGTAGGCAACTTAAAGAAAATGGCGTTGAATTATAAGCTTTTGAATTTATTTATACATAAATCACCAATGATAATAATAAATAATAAAATATCTTTATAAGCAGAAATCTGTCTGCGACCTGTCGTAGGATCTGCAATTCAGCATCTGCACGGCGATGGGGGTCCTGGTAACGTGTCTATCAGTTTTGTTTGAAAACAGGAAAATATTATAAAAGTAAATTATCAAAAAATATTTATATATATATTTTTTGAGTTTTACCATTATTTCAATGACAAATTTAAAATAATATTTGAAATTATTCTATAAACATGTTAGGTTTATTACTTTTTAAATTTGTAATGAGAGAAATATTATTAAAAATTTAAATAAATTTTTAACAAAATGAATCCGTACCAAATTTCTATAACCCTAGTTATAGAAATTTGGTACGGATTTATTTTCGAAGGATGTTTAAGATATATATATATTACCTTTTTATATATATCATATAAGATTATAACACTTCGTAACTGTCGTAGTTATTATAGGTATCTTAAAATCTTATGATAGATATATATGGACCCTCTATTTTAAAAGTGGTGTAAGTCCATTTTCGTGTTTCGAGAAAATTAAAGGATAGCATATCTGTAAATGAAAAAAATTAGGCAAATTAAATGAAGCCTGGCAATGTTTCTACTGTCTTATCGATATTTAATTTGATTTATATAAAATTGTTTTAGGCGAATTAGACTATAATAATATAAATCTATAGGCTGTAAATGGACTTACAACACTTAAAATTAGACAATTGTAAAAATTCTTTAACTTCAATTTAGAAAAATCAAATATAACTTAAAATATACTTCACTTTAATCCTATTTTGTTTACATATACATTGTTTCATTAATACGTTCTATACATTTCTTCAAGGAATTACAATTTTTGGATTCAAATTGTTTTGCTGGAATGAGTTTTCCTCTTTTTGTATAATACGTTTGTCCACTATTTCGCTTAATTCTCTGTTTTGTTGTTCATGGCAGAATTATTTTCATCCTCTGAATTTAAGATGATTCTTCTGTTTATATTTATGTCTGTGTGAGTTTATTTATAAAGAAATAAAATAAATATTTTCAATTGTTATAATAATATGATATTGATTTACCATTTATTCTAACCTATATCACTATCTGATGTTAATATGAAGTTATCCATTTTAAGAAACGAATGGAAAAAATTAATAACTGTAACCTAAGTTTTCAACACTAGATACGTAATATGGCTCGTAAGATAAAACAAAGGAATAATATTAATTGGTAGAAGTCTGCTAAGCTGCCTACCTCTTTCAATTGGACTTACACCACTGTCATAATCGATGTTTTTGTAATTTAATTTACCAACTGATTTTAAGTTGTACAAATGAGAATCTTTTAAGAAATTAAACATTAACTGGTTATAAAGAAAAAATATACATTAAATTAAGGACGAATTACGTAATAGCTCATTTTTTTTAATGGACTTACACCACTTTCAAAATAAAGGGTCCATATGTAGAATATTTGTCTCAGTTCCTGCTGTCTTCTATACTTAAATTCCTTTAATACCATGTCTCCACAGGTGTGAATATCTCACATGTTAGTAAATATTAAATATTATGATTCGGAATACAGACTACAGTTTATCATTTACATTATTCATCTGAATTCAGGTATTCTTTTTTTATTATTACACATTTTATTTATTGAAAATTTTTCTCGGAGAAATATATTTATTCTGACTTCCTAATATTTTTTTTGATTTCTATATTGTTGAGGTAACTTAGCGAATTTTATATCAATAGTTTTTAAACACTTCTTACTCAAACTATTCTGACTAAAACTGGAGCAGTGTAAACGACTGAATAATAAAATAATATTTATTCATACAAAAAGTTAAAACAGATACCTACAACATGATACTTTGAACGAACCGGATTACGTAAGCAATTAAACATGATAGGAAGAGCTGAAAAAACTATTAAAAAAAACTAAAAAAATAGTCACAATAGCATGCGACTGTACTGAAATAAAAGTCATGTTTTGCTTGTATTTTTTTCCAGCTATGAAATATCGGTATAAAATACCAAAAGTTCAATATACAAAAACCGGAACATTATAAATGTTATTAAAATGCACGATCTATTCTTTAGCTTCTCTTTGGTAATCAAATAATAACTGAAAATGAAACAGGTTCCAATGCGCTTCAATCTCTTTATTGTACCCTGAGATTTTAAGCAAAAAGGGTTGTTTTGCTCGGTAATGACATCTCTACATATATAAGAACTAGTTTGTATTAAAGTTTTGTCATTCCTCTCAAGAATAACGTAATATTATAAATAAAAACTTAGAATATTAAAGTTATTATTGTGAGCTAATAAGAGATAGAGATATGCTATCATCGTTTTCTTTGCAATATTTATGTAGATCAACAATTCTCTAGTGCATTACTTTAGTTTGTCTCTGCTACTTTACGCGGCTCAAACGAGTACAGCTCCTCACAGGCGAGAGAGGCGACGATCGCGTGATCTATTTAACAGTAATCGTTACATTTCAATTAATTTACATAACACAATAAAGTACGATCGTCCTCATCTATTTTTCCTCCAGTCTTTTAAAAAAACCGAACAGAAATCCGTTCGGTATTTGTTGAAAAGATCAGTTACATGCCGATAGGCAAGTTTTGAGGACTTGTTTTATAATATGTACCGACTTTACATGTAATATACATATAATTGTTACAATAACTCGGGTGATCTTTTAAAGTAACGAATATAAGTGAGCGAACCATATTTACAATATTTCATGCTAAAATATAAAATATCTAACAATGATTTGTAGTGCTACTTACTTTTTTTCGATCATTTAGTTTACTGTGATTTGTTATGTATACTTTATATTTTAGTAAAGCTTTAGCTGATCTCTCGTTTTGAGTTCGGGTATAAATGAATTTATTACATTTTGGTCGGTGGCCGCTCGCATTACTCATATCATGGATTAAATATTAAAATATCAACGTTCGTATGCGAGTCTTGCTGTGGATTCATTTTGTTTTAGATTATTCTTGGTAAACTTTATATGGAATAATTGAAACTAAATTTATTTTTTCAGGCTTTAAATATATTTTCACTATGATAAAATGTATATAGCTATCGACTAATTGGTATTTATTCTTAAGCTAGGAATCATTTATTTTAAAATTTACTTATACACATAAATATATATATTACAAATATAAAGAGATTAATTTTAAAGAAAGACAAGCTACGCCTGCGACATTTTCATTATAGAATAATATTTTTAATAAATATTTTTTTATTCCTAAAAAAATTACAAATAAATAATAATGTTTTACAAAGTACATAAAAAAGCCGTACTATATTTAAACGATACTCTTGTCACTCTTTACAGAAAGATATACATATAACTATATAGTTATATAACTATATATATCTTGTCTAGACTTAGATTCCTTTAAAGTGATATCGTCGCATGCCTGAATGTCCCCCAGTAAATATAAAATATTGTGTATCATCTATGAATATCTACAAAATTAATTGTAATAAATATGATGTCCTAGGTATTTAAAGTATTTTTTAATAAATTCCTATTTATTTTTTTAGTAATAATTCAGGAATATATTTTTTATTTATAGATTACTATAATTTCTTTTCTGTAAAAATATCTGTCTAAATTCAAATCGGCATCATATCATTAGCGTAGTAGTTCTTGCAATCTCTATGTGTATTACTTATTAGGACTTACTTGGTTTTGACTGTTGGTAACAAAAAAATAGTAAAAAATAATATTACAGTTTTTTATAATCATATTTTATAAATGTGTTCTTTATAATTGTCAAACATTTTAATAAAATAATTTGGTTCATTCTAAATTCATTCTTCATATGCTTTAGTAAATTCATAATATTCATAAAATTCATAAACAGTTATCTAAATTCAATTGCAGTAAAATCAGAATCGCACATTGGAATATGCATCAGGGACATTAGTGACAATATGACCAGTGTTGACACGATAACATGAAACTAAATTCACTAAGCAATTAGTAAATACGCCAGTCATAAAATGTATTTACTGTCCATAGTATTAATTGTTTAACTAAACCGTCATTAATATATTTTTTATTAAATATGAATTAACTAAATTGTCATGAATTATCAACTGAGGTTCGAATCTATAATTGCATAGAATAAAACATGATAAAAAAAGAAACTTCCTAGAGTTGTGTATGTTGTGTTGGTGTATTCAACTAAGATATTTTTTTTTATTTTATCTAAAAAAATATTTAACTCATTATTTTATTGGTTTTGATGAGAAAGCTTGAAGGATTAATTAGGAAGATTAGTAAAAATAACTTGCTGCTGCTTTGGATGAGGTCTTTTATTAAAAAAGAACGTTCTAGAACAACTTGTAACAAAGTAATAATTAAATATGACGATGACGATGACGAAAAATAAAAACAAGTGCATAGTCAGTTAATGTTTACAATAAGAGTAATTTGTCTTTGAAAACCGACAGGCATTTCAACAAAGCTACTTTAAAAGGATAGAGGTACCAGGAATTATTACTGAAGCAAAATTTTGAATCAACATATAACATTTTGAGTAATTTAGACATTTAACTACAAAATAATGAGGAAGTATATTAAAAAAAACATTTTATTTTTCTGTATCTTTATCCTGATCCGTTACTTATTCAGTCAGCAGACGGTATTTTTGGATATTAGAAACAAATCTGAATTTCAAATTATGCTTCTACAGATTTCGTACAAAATTTAAACATATATTTTTTATAAATATGATGTATATGTGGAAATTGGATAGATAAGAAAAATGGAATCATTAAACACACTTTTTTTTTAAAAGTATATTTCTTTGAAAATAAATAAAGTTTGAGTTTTGTCCAAATCTCTTTGTAAAACATAGAAAAACTGTCTTTTCCAGAATTAGTAATAAATGTAATATGAAACTCGCCTCCCTGATTTAATACATTTGAATAACTTATTTGATCGACCCTCTTAAATTCATTTGTCTCATTGATCAAACCAATTTTGTTATAATTATCTCAAACATAAGATAGTTGAAAGTCTGGGAATTAATTTTAAGCTTGTGTCTAGTACCTCGTAGCGTCAAGGCTAGGCAAATAAATTCAATTATTTCGTAACTCCCAGGGTTTCGTTGCATTTAAGTGGTCTGGGTTGGTTGGTTTTAATGTTTATGGTATGTTTAAGTTACTCATAATTAACTATTAACATTATGAACTTAATTTTAAAATTTTATTGAAGTACAAGCCAAATAAAATTGTTACTATTTGTCTAGAGGCCGCTTGTCTCACTGGTGAATGGTGATTTCTGTACATATATCTGGGCTTCATTTAAATATTAACTAATTATTGAGTTCAGCGACATAAAAAAAGGAAGTCACTGAATAAATTATGTCTTTGTTTAAGAATATAAAAGTATGTTCTTAGCAAACGACTTACAAACTTTTGCACAAAGCATTTTGATTTTTGGGTACTAATAAGTTTTATTAATAAAATTTAAAGCAAAACTTGCATTTGCATAATTTGTAACAAAATGATGTAATTGTTTTACAAAAAATATTATTATTTTCTTTTTCTTTCCAGGTAAGATGACTATCATCAAACAGAGAAGTTAAGTTTTGAACATTTAAAGTTTCATAATATACTCGTAATTATTTGACTCGTTTTCGTTATATTTAATATATGGATGTAAATTACAAACATAAAGTAGATGTGGATGAACTTTAAGATTATTTTCCAATATTCGGCTTTTGTAACATTTGATAACTTTTCTGTATTGTTGAAACATAAAGGAAACATTATTAAATGGCACAAATATATGTAATAGATTTCGAACTTGAACTCATTGACATTCAGTTCTGCTTCACAGTTAATGGATCTGAAGGAATTTAGCGACCGATTTCTCTGCCTTTGTCACATAAATTAAAATGCTATTTAATTTCTTTTAAGAATAAAAATCTTGTTAAATAATCTCAGTTCACTGCAAAATACATCATAGACTAAACATAATATAAGAAACAAACAGAAACTACGACAATGCTCCAACGAAAAATGAGTAGATAATACTTATTTTTATCATTAATATTTCTTTAACATGCAAACATGCTTCCCCTAAAAATATATTTTTTTTTTCAATTACGTACCATTTCATATTATAATAGGTAATTCTTAGCCACACTAGTTACAGTGACTAGTGCATGATACTGCCACTTCATGTTGTAAAAATATAAATGTTATAAAAAAATATGTTTTTTATAAAAATTCATTTATAATATATATTTTTTTTGTATCTTCATAGACATGCAGTTTTCTTTTATAAAATAGGATACGATACGATACGATGCAATATGTACGATACGATACGATAAATAGCAATTATGTTTTCTGATAAAAAAAAAATGTATGCTGATTTGAAATTGAATTATTTCCTTTGCAATTACAGTACATTATTTCGCAATTATATTATATAAATAACTTAAACGCTTATATTTATATAAATATAAATAATAATAGATAAAAATGTGTCAAAACATTTGTACAAACGCAATTAATTACGAGTTAAAAACTGGAATTTAACTTACCTAAATTACTTTGTACCTAAAATAAATTCTGTATTCTATATATTTTTAAAGAATTAAATAATATTATTATGTACTTAGAAATATTAAATTATAAGCCAGGACTCATTTGCTTTGCTTGAGGTTGAGGATGATCGGATAAAATGGTGATTAGAATATCCATTGGATTGGATTTTTCTAAATTTTTTGTTATGATATTCCACCCCACCTAAAGTATTTTTTTCTCGTTTATTGTGTAAATCTAACTTTTTAATATAATATTGATAACTATGTTCTAGAAAGGCAATAGGTAATAATCAAACTGCGACTATTTTTTAATGTGTTACTATGAAATTTTATGAAATTTCTATATTAAATATTATTAGACAGTCCGTTTAACATAGCCAAAGGATTAAGTATTGAACAAAGCAATACTCATTCAATCTTTCTGTACCTCCTCAGTACAAAACCTACATTTCTTTAAATATTTTGTACCACATTGTAGAATACATCATTATAGAAACTGAAATTTTAAGATAGTTCATTAAGATTCATGCTATAACTCATACGTTTTTGTCACAAATTGTAAGGGTATAGATTACGCGTTTAACAAAATATACAATAATATAACCACATGAATGTTTTTGGTAAATATCCTCAGAAGAATCCTCCTGATTTAGAAATATCATTAACATTTAGACACATAAAAGAAAATAATATAAGAACTATAACGAATTATCTAAAAAAAATGAAAATCAAACTGAAACTAAAAATATAACTAAATAAAATCATTCAATTATGGATCAAATTTAACTGTGTATAATACTTTATTCACTATTATCCTAGAACCAATAATTCTAATAATTACATTATGATAATACTAAAAAGAAAAGAAAAGGTATAGTTCTCTTCCAATAACCAGGCCAACCAGGTACTTGACATTAATAACGTCATTGAGTTTGGTCTCCAATTATGTAAAATTTATTAGCGAGACATAAACCCAGAGACCTCTGGTCTTTTTCCTAATCTTTGTTATATACCCTTTTTATAGAGACGTCTTAGGAATTTATAAAGTAAACTTGTATGTATCTAAGAAATACTAACTTTTTATCTTTAATAGTAAAATGTTGGAATTTTATTAATTAGGGGAACGGTTTGTGAATGTTAAGAGTTTTAGGTTAATAACATATGATAATAATGTTTAATTTTTCCAGTAATCCATATTGTCATGTTACCTCACAAATATTATGACAATAAAATATATTTATAAATAATACACACACCATATCTAAATATATAATTGTTTATCTTTGATTTGATAGTAAATTGAATGAAATCATTATTCAAGTGAAGTTACTGCCAAATTAATTGAAGATAGTACTACTGACCCTGTCTAACTGGAATCTGAATAGTTAGCTGAGTGGACAAGTTTCACCGCAGCGCTCAATTACTTTGTGCTGATTGTACTAAATATTTCCACTATCCCTTTTACAATAGTTTATCCATCGGTGAAATCTAGATTCAAATAATTATAACTTCTGTAATCAGGAGACTTCTAAATCAAAAAATTAATTTAAATTAAGACAACAGTTTTATTAATAATTGACTTTGGAACTTTCGCCATCGCCACAATTCTGGAAGTTTTGGAGGTTCTAAAATTATAGCCTATATGTTATTCCAAAGTATAAGCCTGTATATTATTATAAACTCAACGAAATCTGTTCCGTAGTTTTACACACATTATTTACTAATAAGTTAGTTATCAATAATAGGGCAGAACCACTTTTCATATTAATTTGTGTATCCATAAATTTTTGTTACCGAGTATAATCGTGGTTATAGAATATATGTACTTAAAATAATTACTGAATTATTTGACCTTACCGTTAGATGGACACAAAATTTCATCAGCTTTTAAGGTTATGACTAAAAGCATCCAGCCTCCAAGGATCCTGTAAAATATAGAGTGAATAACTCACCTACTAATAATACGGTGTAATAATACGGTGTATATACGGAAAGGTATTAACTAAATTGGCAATAATATTATTATTGACAATTATCTTATGTTAATTAATAACTATTATTGTGTAATGAACATAATTCCACCATAACAATATTCTTGTGTTATTTGTCACATTACTCCTTTTAAAATAGAAATAAAAATATTTGTAGACTAGATGTTGCCCGCGACATCGTGTGTCGTTCTTGTTTAGTTGTTATTAGAAATATGTCATGACATTATGGTTAAAAAAATATTGTAGTTTTATTGTATTTTTTGCTTTATATATCCACTAATAACATAAATAAATAAACAGTCTACTGAATAAATTTTCCGACGGATTACAATTTTTTTTAATTTGGAACCTTGTAATCCGACTATTAGACTTTGTCGTTGTGGATTTGAGCTTATTTATAGAAAAAATCTTTGAAAAGTCACATTTTATAATATCAGAAAATTTTCAAAATTTGATTACCTTAGTAGTTCCTTTTTGAAATCAAATGATTTCCCCTTCAAATTTTATCCATTTATTTAATTTCGTTTATTAATAGTTTCTTCATTTATTAATACTTTAATATTAAAGTTCAAAAAAAGCTAATTGTTTCATGTTGACAATGTTAAAAATTTATAAAAATCTATGAAAATACTATAATTCGAACGATTTTGTTAAATTTTCATTTTCATGTTAGGTTTACAATTCTATTATATTTTATACTTCTTAAACAAATTTTTGATGAAAACTGAACTTTTATTTATTCGTATAAAGTGTAGTCTCTCTACAGTAAGTAATCAAGAATCTTTTGACATTCTAACCAGATAAAAATGTAATCAATGTTGAATGTACAATTAATTTATGATTGAAATAAACAATATGGAATGGCATTCCATTGTCATCAATGTTATTCGGTTAACCTTTGTTTGTCATATATAAAAAAAACGTTAAATATCTCAACAATTAGTGTGGAAAAGTTACCTAAAGGTGCAAACATCACTTACGGTTATAAAATGCTTATTAACTTGCAACATTCAGATAAAATAACTAATCAAACATGGAAGTTAAGGTAGATAGATATAAAACTTATGAGCTACAAATAAATAATATTTTAGTATATTATATTGACTTAAAATAATAATTATAATACATATCATGTTATTGTAACATCTTTTAATTTAAATCGCGATAAAATAAATCTTATTACTGTAGTAGTAGGAGAAGAAAATAATATTTCTAATATCATTTATTATGAAGTCTCTAAGTTAACAACTTTAATCTCTTAACCGAGTCAGACAAAAGTTTGCGTCGTCGTCACAAATTGCATTACTCTGCAATATGCTAGCTGTTGCCTGCAGCATTGTCCGCGTGGTTTATAAAGAGGCATTTCACAAAGGAATATAGTTCATAGCTACTTAACGGTACAGCCTTATTTGCATTGTATATTTTTGTAGGAGAAGCAATCTAATAGTAGTTGTATTGTAAGAATTTTCAAGTAACTGCACTAGTTTCAGTTTTCAAATCCATTCCTTTCCTCTTTGTAGTATGGTCGTATACATATATTGATTAATGTAATTAAAAAAAAAATTAATACAGAACAGTCAATTTATATCAAAGTGATATAATATATTTGTTTTGATGATATCCTCCTTATCAAAGTTCTATATCTCGTCAGACAGTTTAGACACTAGTCTCTTTAAGGCATTATGATATAAATGATAGAAATCAGAGAGTTATAAAGGACGTTACGCTATTTAGTGAATATCATTGGAGTTAAATTCCAATAGTGAAAGGTTCTTTGTAAACGAGACAGTGCCAAGAGGAATGAAATACTTAAGCTTAAGGAATAAATAGCTCTCTTAGAAAAACATTTTGTGAAAACCTTTCTAACGATATAGAACAGTTTTGTTCTGTAAGGAATAAATAATACTTAATTTGGAATTTGCTATTTTTTTATTTTGTTCATTGTGTTTTTTTTTATTTAATTAATATATATATAAAAGATGAACACTAAATTTATTGCTACAAAATTGGTACAAAGGCGGCGTTATCACTTCGAGTGATCTCTTACAGGCAACCTACAACTATAAGGACATTGATTTAAAAATAAAATTGCAGTAGTTGGTGCATGAAGTATATATATATAAATGTATACATACATACTAACTATATACTAATTCTATAAAATAATATAAAGTATTATAAACTATACCCTACTATGTAATACATAAATATTTTAAAATTATAAAAGAATAATATAAATTAATTATATTAAATAATTAATTATAAATATTTATAAATAAAGATAAGATAAATAGTGGTTCTTAAGACGGTTTATATATATATATATATATATATATAGACTTAGAGCATCTAATCGCGGAAGAGCTTTTCATAATTTCAATTCTGTAACGGTAAAAGATTAATTATAGCATTGCGTATGATAAAGGGGAATCTCCAGCAAGTTATTATTTTGCGAGCGAAGGACCATAGAAAGTGAAAAACTGGCTCCAAGAAGAAGAATAAAAATTGCCTGAATTTTATGATTTTTTTTTCTCGTCAATATATTGTAAAATATTTTGTGTTACGAGTATTAAAGCTAAGTGGGTGATAAAGAGAATCGAATCGCTATGATTACATTACATAAATTAGATATGGAACCAAGTATTTTTTTTAGTCCTCTATACGCTAAGTATTAGTCAAATGTTTGTGTACCGGTCTATTGATAGGTACAATGAAACCTCCTCTTTTTGTGACAGAAAAATATCTTGCCGTTCACGCAGTGTTCGTACGAAAAAGGCTTTAAGGAAAGAATTCAAAGAAATCCTGTCTGAAAGCAAAAGATTTTATCTCGGGAGATGAAGATAGCATCTAAAACCATGTCGAATATTTGAAAAGGTGGCTTAGGACTTGCAACCTATAAGAGGCATCTCTTACAATACAACAAGACATTTTTTTTATGATAATTTGAGAATTATTTTCACTTCACCGTATTTATGCTGAAAACTCTAATGAATCTTGCCCATAGTCAACATAGACTACACCGTGGGCATTATCTGACTTCAGTGATGGTTTGGTTGGGTGTTAGTTATGAAGACATATTATTATGAAAAAGGTATCAAAACATCGTCGGCGGAGGGTCATAAGACTCTTGGATAAAAATGAACCTTCTGAACTTCATCAAATCCGATGACGGGCCGTCATCTAGTCCTTATCTTAATTCACTAGATTTGTAGCTTATGGCCAGTTTTAGAGAGTAAGACTTGCTTTAAACTCCATGATAATTTGGTTTCCCTAAAACAATCCATACGATTGGCATTTACCATACAAGAATTTTACAATAGAAAAAGTTCGTTTTGCTATTGATAATCTGCCTCAATGCTTAAAGGACTATATTGCAAACAATGGAGACCACTTCGAATGAGCTTTATATATATATAATTTTTTTTATTAATGTGTTAAACTATCACATTGTAGTTGTAATAAATTATACGATATAATTATATAATATTTTTTTTTAATTTTCTTTGAAGAAATGTTTATAGCAAGATTAAGTATGTATTTTTAAAATATTAGTAATGATACAAATACTGTTATTTTACCCACTGTCTGTATTGTCCAAGATAAAAGTAAACATTAGTGGCTCTCAGTGATCACTCTAGAGGATCAAACATTTGGTGAACTCAAATATTTATTTTATCCTAGCAAGTAGACAAATATTTTAGTTCCATGTTCTCTTATTTTGGATGAAGCTAGTAATTCCATTATATATAATTGAGTTACAAAGATTATGAGGCTTTCCTAAGTAATAGCAATTAATGTATTTTTCTATCGTTTATTCGGATTCGTTAAGGATTCAAACTCTGGTAAAGCATTCCAAATTCGTATCTGAAGGACTTTTTGAGGTTTACTGCATTTATCCGCGATTGTGCTGTCTAATTTCCGAAATGTAGTTTTATTATAATATTAAAAATATAATAAAATCAGTACTTCTATTATACTATACACGATCTGATGTAGTGCAAAATAATGACCGATCTGAACAATTGACCGAACCAGGGATAGAAACGTTTATCAACAAATTTGTTAAAGTATTTAATGTAAACTAATAAAAATGGTTTTAACTTAAAAATAACCAACTTTTAGATTTTAAAATTGCCTATCTCAAAGTTTTTTAAGTTATATTTGGCTTCAACCATCCAAATTCGTGTACAGGTGTAAAGGTTAGGGAATAAAATTATTGAGTAATTGAATTTTGTTGTATTTTTATGTTACAAACACACTACATAATTGTTAAACCATACTATTTGGTGATAATAATATTGTGATCCAAACCTTTTACACTTTTAGGCATACCTAAAGTATATTGAATAACAAAGTAGCCGTCTTTTTTATTGCTTGCTATATTAAAAAACTTAAGCGATTTTTTAAATAATAATAATTATAATGTCCTAACATGTTACAAGTATATTATATTGTATTCATAATGTACTCTAGTATATATATTTTTTATAAATAGACAATGTGTTAGCATATGAACTTTTTAATTTCAAAATTAGCTTCTTCAAAGTTCCTAAACTTCTAAATTGCTTCGCTCAAGGAAATGTTGAATAAATGAAATCCAGATTTTTAGTGAAAGGTATCGTATTTCACAAAATTGTAGGTTTTATTTTCGTTCCAGCTTCACTTAACTAAATACTATGTTGCCCTGAATCCACCCTCGTGCAGGCACTTTCGAATGAATCACATTTACTCTAAAGTTATATTTTAATGGATAGGATACAGCCTTTTTAGTAAATGAAATGACTTCAAAAACCAACCAACCATATCATATTTTTTATAATATTTCTTATTTACAGATTTACAAAGAATACATTTATATATTTATTTGTATTTATTAACACGTAAAACAAAAATGTTGTAACCCTGTTTAAGAACATTTTGCTCATGGAAGAGTATAAAAAACGGCAAGGAAAGTTTATGCGGAGAAGGTGTGCAGAAAGCTAATATTTTATATAACAAACATTAAAAATCCATTAAATTAATAAAAGAAAATGATAGACACCACGCGATTTAGATTCATTTATTTACGTTTTCATTCTCCATGTAAGTCAGTTTTCTTTAACATTAATATCGCAACGATCTATGTTCTAAAACAGCATATATCTCTACCTCTTTTGTATTTATATAATATGATTATATAAATTACGCATCTTAAGTATGTATCTAATTTAAAATAATTGTATACTAATAGTATATAAATTATTGAATAGTATATAAATTATTGAAAGGTATTATTAAAATGCAAGCCTGCGCCAGATTCAGCTACAACAAACATTTTGGATTAGTTGATAAAGTTTAAATAGCATAGAAAACATATTATAATTTTTTGAAAATTAAGAAATACATTTACGTTATTTGAATAAGTGACTTTAAGACAGACTGAAATATAAATGTAAATGTGAGTATTTTTAACATAATCCAGCACTTTTCCACGGCTTGTAAATGGGATCATTTGTAAAGGAGACTTGAATAAATTCAACATGGCTACACCACATTCCGAGAGCCGTTCCACAACTGTTTCACTTATGGAACTACTTTGTTATTCGGACGTAACAAGGATTTATGTTTGTCTTATATTGTGCTAGAAACAGCAAAGTGGTACATGATTTTAATATGAGTAAGTATTGGACTTAACTATCTACTAGAACATTGAACTAACTTATATTTTCTGAATACATTGATTTTTGTATAATATATTAGAAATTCTGTTGAAAATGAAACGTTATCTGTTGCAAGAAACTGCCGACTTCTTTAGTCCCTAGTTTAGAGAATAGGGCAAAGATTAAAAGATTATTACTTAGAAAAAACTTATTTAAAAAAATAATTAAATCAATTTGACTTTTCAACTTTTCTTTTTATTCTGAATTCATATCTGATTACATCAAGAAAAACCGCTATATAGACAACTTTGAATACAAGTATCAAGTAATAGCCGTATACCTAATGTATTACATGCGGTAGTGCAATCCTCATAGAATTTTAAATTTAAATCTAGATCGTTAAACTTACACCAAATTCAGCGGCTTCTTAATCATATTTAAAAGGGATTTGCATTATTAATAATTTTAATTACTTCCATTGTTGACCTTTTGCTCTAAAAATAATATTATAACATTGTTTAAATCGATTTATTTATTTTAATGAAAAAAAAAAATCAATATATCATTTGAAATATTTAACAGATAAATATTGGTAATCCAATATATATTATATAAAATTTATGATTGTGTCAAAGTAAAGTTGGAACCGTTATAAGTAAAGTTACTTTGGCTCAGTTCTCAAAAGCTTTTTTGGCAAATACTGTGTTTGTTATACATACCCTTTATAAACGAATAGTAATTTATTTGCGTATTCTTAATTATTCAATTAACTTGCTAAGTGATATAAATTGTAACATTATTTTTATGTCAAACTTATTTATTGAGTTATCTATTTTTCAGAAAAGAAAGCTCGTGGAATTGAATGATTAATGTATTCTGTATATAATACGTAAAGCAAAAACGATATCGGTTTTTACGCAAATTACATGTTTATCAAAATTATGTAAGGTAGGGAAGCACAAAGAAAAATTTTATATATTAATGGTATTAGGAATACATTCAATTTAAGAAAAGCTTACACACACATAGCATGCGATTCGAATTCTTTTATCTCATGGTTTCATTTATAATTATGTATGGAATGAATAGCCCAGAATACTTAGCCTAAAAGGCAAAAACAAGACATCTTCACGTCTAAAAACATTCTACATTTAAAGAGCGAGGAATATTAGTAAGGAGAACATCTTAAACATGATAAGTGGTTCTGGGCCAAGATGAAAGTATATGAGCAGTCTAATCTTCATGTCACGCAATCGCAATGAATGATCTCAAACCCTAATTTAGCTAAGTCTTCTAGGACACTTGCATGATAAATTCTTAGTTAGCAAATAGTAGAGTTATATGCCGGTTCGCTTTTCTATGTAGATAACTCCATGTATTTCGAAAAATGTTTATTTGAAATGATGAGTAATGTTTAATTTCAATCAATTTATATAACGCTTGATTAGTAATAATTAAATTTAAATCTTGAGGACAGTTTTCGAAAAGATAGTATGTATCTTTATAGATGGAAATGATTGCTTACTCATTGGAGTTAATAAATTCATTCAATGTATCTTTTACTTCAATGTTTATTTTATTTTATATTTCATTTAAGATAATAGAAGGGGATTAGGTAGAGTCCTAAAAGGAATTGAGATTTTAGGAAGCTTTGGTGGATTGTAATGTGGAAGGCAAATAATTAAAACTTATGTTATTATTTAATTCTTTAAGGATTAATTAGAAATTGATAGGATTTTGTAAAATTTTGATACAAAACGTTCAGAAGATAACCGAATACTAGGGTAAAAAAATTAGTGTAAAGAAATTAGTATTAGATGAAATCATAGCCGAATAATTACTATTTGCCAACATCTATACTGGATTTTAATTATTGACATCAGATTTGTAATTTTAGTTTAAAACTAATAATTCGTAGTACATATTACTTACAAACACAACAATACTCCTGACAGAGATTGTTTAACTGCTATAATACATTGCAGTTCTTCAAACGTGAAATAATATTAGCTATACTATCTTTTTGTTTCTTAAACTATCATTAAAGTTTCTTCATTATAAATAACTTTTTCAAATCGAGAAAATAAAAAATTTGAAAATTTATAAATGTTGAATGCAATCTCAAACCGTTTTAAGTTGAAACAGCTGTAGTCTAATTTCGAAATTCCTTTGTTCAAATAATATTTTCACTTGTCATTTTATAAAGTGATATGGAAAGTATAAAAGACTATACGTTTATTTGATAGGTATAGTAACGAACTATATATGATATGCTTCGTTTTAAGATATCATAAAGTAATCCAATCACAATTTAAAAGCTTAATATATTGTTTATTAGCTTAATATATATTAAAATAGTCAACAAGGTCAAATGTTTTATGTGAAAGCCAATATAGACACCAAAAATAAAAAAACTGTTTGTAATTTCCATATTCCTTAAATTCCCTACCGCTTCGCTGGGGACACTATTAATTTGAATGTGAACTTAGTCATATTATCCGTTGTCATCGTTACCGTTACTATGGTAACCGTTGCTATAGTAACTCTTACCCCCGCGTACAGCTCCAAGTGTACAGCTCCTACAGGTTTAAAACTTGAAATGCAAAAATTAAAAATCCATTGAGATAGGAATTCCGTAAAATCCATTCTTAGTGGACGTTTATGTCACAAAAGAAGTAATTATGTAAAATTTTAAGTTAATCGCACAGATAGTTACGGAGATTTCGTGATGAATCAGTGAGTGGTAATTTGCTTAATATAAAAACATCATAAGAGGAAGAATACCAACATTTTAAAAACTATAGACAGAAGCCATTCTTAATTTATGTTCTTTCAATAGTTATTTTCTTTGTTCATTATGTAATGTCATGTCACTGCTATGCTTTGTGTACTAAGGATCTTTCTGAAATAAGAATAAAACAGAATAGTTGAGTTTAAAAAAAAATTGGTTATTCTTGTAGATCCTGTGCTGCCAAACGTACAACTACAAATCTGACTTACTCACATACACATAATCTTAACAACCATAGGTTTTAGAAATATTTCAGAATTCAGTTCACATTTTATTCAGAGACTAAGCGATAAACGAATTTATTATTCGGCTCCCGTAGAGCTGCCTCAGGTATTATCGTGAGATTTATATTTGAGTGCCGTCGATGATATTCTATTATATATTATTTTACGTATCGAGTTCGTCAATCTAATAATGGATAATTTTATTGGGTCTACAATCGTACCTCAGTTTGCATTTTAAAAAGTCTAATAAGGCTTAAGCATAATCTGAAATACAGACTTTTTTGTCATCTAAATTCCTTTTCGCTGATAATATTCGGTTAACATTGCTTGTGTTTTTCAACCATCCGTAACTAGAACGCAAATGTAGCTAAGCTTTAGATATTAATAACTAATCTATAATAAGCCTTGAATCAATAAAGTATGGCTTTCATTAAACTTTATTCACAAGTCGATTGCATTGCGGATAAATTTACAGAAAGCAGATTCGGATGCAATTCGTAATATATTTTTATTTTTTATCAGGGTTAAATATTTGATAAGATTAGAAAGTGGTATAGAGTGAATCAAATAAGAGTTTTAAGTAAAGAGGTACAGATGAGTTGATAATTAGATTGAATTAGTTTTAAAGGCCGAGAATAGATCTGGTGCAAAATCCACGCGGCCTATTCATCACCATATTAATTAATTTCCTTTCAGAATTAAAAAATATCAATTGAAATAATAATCATTTTTAAAACACGAATAAATAGATAATAAATGAATCATATTTAATGGATCTTATAATTAGATCTTATGGATCTTATAATATATATATATATATATATATATTGCTTAGCACTCCATTAAGCACTCCTTGCTCATCAGACTTGGCAAAGTTAGTGGGTGAACTTTTTATGTTGCGTAATGTCAGTGTGCAGTGTTTTCTAACTGCAGTATTGTAATTGAATTTATAACTGCAGTATTTAAATAAAATGATGTCTTTATGGTCTATCAATCGAGAAATTGTGAATCACTTTAATACTAACATATATAAATAGTGCACTTTTTATTAAGCATAAACTAATAATTGAATGTATTGAAATAGATTTATTAAACATCTTTAAATCTATTAAAAAGGATAAAGTAACTAACTTTTGAGTTGTCTTTTATTATCTTATTGTATTACTATTATGCAAGTATTTAAGAAGATAAAGTGATAATATAATATTTTTTGTTTTAATTAAAAACAGAAAATAGTAAAATTAAATAAAAATACAAATTATTAGGAACGAAACGAAATAAAATAATTGTTTATTTAGAAACAAAATATTTTAATTTATATGCATAAAATATTTTTATGACAAAACCAAACTAAAGACTTCATTTTTCCACCGAAATGTACAAAATCAAAATCAGTGATATGTCTTGATAAAATATCGAGTCAGAGCTAAGTAATATAATATCGATTGAAAACAGAACATTCAAAGAGGTTTTTTAAGCGGTAAAAGTGCTTTTACATTTAGATACGAGTACAATGTACTTCTGAAAGAGTGTAAATTTTTATGTATCCTTCAGAAATACAATACAATGGGACATTTAAGCATGCGTGCCTAAAAATATTAAAAGACTTGTAATGATTTGTGGTTTGGCTTTTGTATGGCATTAATTTTGAATTATTTTATGTTTAATAATAAAAAGATATACTAGGTATATCTTGACCATTCGCCAGGGTTTTGGTATTTGGTTTCCATTTAAATAATAAAAATACAGCTTACTTTATTATTTATGTTTAGTTATTGAAATAAACTCTAAAACAGTTTAGTTTATTTTTAAATAATTTTAAAGAATTCATCCCTTTGAAAGTGATAAAAAGAAAACAAATACCTGGATGAGTTTGTTAAGTGGTTCATCACAGTGTGTGAAACAATATATTTTAACATTTCCCAGAGTGTTTTACAATTATCAAAATGTCCGTCCTGCTAATGAGGGGCACTGAAAATATCACTCATCCTATTGTCTTGCTTTCTCTTGTTACTCGTATGTATGTTTGTAACGTTAGTTCTGAAATATTAGCATCAGCTTTTTGACATGTACATTATAATTTTAGTTTATTTTCTTTCGTATAATAATAACTTAGTAATTATTAGTTTTAGTCCTCACAGCCAAAAAAAAGGCGTTTGGCATTTGTTTATTTCAAAGTTACTAACAAAGCTTGGAATATATGTAAAGATTTTAATGGTTGTAATATTTTTTATATATGTTGTAAAACTGTTATGAAATGCAAAAATATTTCTTTACACGTAGTTCCAGTGTTTGATGCGCTAAAAAAAAATTATTCTTCAGCTTCCTTGTATTATTATTGATATATATTAAGAAATCCATGAGTTCATAAATGAAAATGTAATGTGACCTGTTATAAAAAGATTTGGTCCAAAATAAATACTGTCTTTATCACACACTCTTTCGAGTTTTATTGCAATAGTCGACATTGCCGCTGTTGATATCGTGTGTGTTTTCTCCCATGTACAGTTTGATATGACATTATCTATCGTTAAGGCCATAGTTATTTAAAAAAAATTAATAAAATGTCGAGTGAGAATTGGGTTATGACGCAATTTATTTATTTGTCGAGTTACTTTGCACTTAAAATCTATTCAATGGCCATTTATTTAAATGTTACGTTAAAAAATATGTATTTTTTGGAGTATTATAAATAATTAACGTTTTGAATTAAAATATTTAGTCCGATCTTAAATTTAAAAGTATGTAAGACTAAAATTCTCTCAATATCAGGTATTCAATTTCTGGAGTTTATAAGAAACCTAATAGATGCCAATTAATTTCCGAAAAAATCTTTAAAACTGGGCTACACTAGACTTTTATTATAGGTTAATTCAGATAGCACCCATAAACCGATGATCAATCTGAATTGATAAGGTAATATCCGAGATGAAACGCGCTTATGTTGGATGTATGTGTAATTAGACGAACTAAATGTAGTATTTCGTCTAAATAATTTGGTAATTTAGAATCTGCTATCTATTAAAAGTACATAATAATTATGTTATCATAAATAAAGCTTTATGACTTACGTTTTTCTTATCATATCAAAAATTTTTATCCTTAAAAAAAAAAAAAAAATCTAAGCTTTTATTGTCTTTTTGCTCACTTTTAAAAGCTTTGTATCATGAAATATTCGAATTCTGCAAGCAAATCACAAGCTAGCAAAAAGGAATACTAACAATTAATTAAATTTATATTAAATTTTTCTCCGCCGATATAATTACGAACCCAGCTGACTGTAAAATCTGTTAAAAATATTTTTTCTTTCTGACTTTCTACTTTGAAGACAATATTAACTATTTCTTCAGAAAAAATCTTGCAAAATTGCATTTTTAAATCGGAATGAGGAAGAAAATTCTTTGAATATATAAGTTATAGGTCAAGAAATAATTTTGTTATTTAATTAATAGCAACTCATTTAAAATTAGACCCAAAATCAACAGTTTGACACGTAAAGATCAAACAAGTGTAACTATATTAGTTAAAGGTCTAGTTTGTGTGGTAAATGCTTTCTAATCTTCTGATATAATTATGTATCCATTAACTATTATAACACGAATAAATAAAAAATACAGAAGAGTATTGTAAGGGCTACAACAATGGTCACATTTAAAACGATAACCTTTGTGTAGATATTGAAAAGTAATAGCTAAAACTCATCTAAATCCTTAATATAATAGTAACAATATAGCATTTAATAACAATTTATATAACATCTATAAGATCTATCTCTGAATGTTATAATCATTTGATAATCTTTCAACCTTTTTCAAAAAGTACACCAACTCATATTAGGGTTTACTAATAATATGTAATATTAGTATAAAATAACAAATGGAACAAAACTCTAGTGCTGTCTAAATTTATTAAGTGTATATCGTCCTGTGATCCCTATAAAAAGCTCACGGGTTCTTCGGGGTGGGTATCCATACTACAATGTTTTACCAGAAACCTTAAACGCTCTTTTTGTATATCTTTTATTATTTACAAAATTATTACGTTTTAAGAAAAAGTAAATTTATTATTCTTAAAATTTAAAACAGCATTTATTTTGTTTATTTGCAACTCAACTAAAATTAAGTAGAGTATATTTCGGACACATTAAGTCATAAAGATCACAATTCACTTACTCACTATTTCAAATATTTTGTTCTTGTTGAACAAGTAGTTGTATTCACCTCATCTCATCTTTTATCTAAAAATCTGCCTTGTCTTGTCTCTTCAGCATCAAAGAGGGTCAAAGTAAGAGGTTTGTTTACTCACCATATTGTATTTATTAAATTTTATATAGATTTCTAACAGTTGTATAAAAGCAAGTAACGTATTGAAAGTAAACTTTTATTATATTACTGTATTCTTTATCAGGACGTTTGTAGCTCTGTTGCAGATTTTACAAAAAATGTATTAAAACGAGGAAGAAATAACGTCGCTATTTAAAAAAAATATTATATAATTATATGCACAACTTTTCAACGTACTACATAAATGGTTATTATCTTATTGTTATACGTTAGAAATAATAGGATCACTAAAATAAATTTAAACATATTACCAATCTAAATATAAAAAAATTGCATAACTGAATATTTTAAGAATCTGTAACCTAATAAATGACAAAATTCACCAGAAATAGATAAACATATTTCAAGGTGGCTAAGAATTTTTACTCTTTAGCACTACATCTATTGAATAATAAAATAGGGTCCATCATCATCTAATACTTTAGGTAAGGGATATGGCAAAAGCCGAATATCGAATGCATCGTCTCAGGTGAATGTTATGAATAATTAAGCAGGTGAGTGTTAAAAAAAACAGTACTTTCTCTTAAACCCAAATTAATAATTACATAAATGTTATTTACTTTTATATTCTCAAGTTGAAAGTATACAAAACTTAAAGCAAATAGTACCTCGCTCGCAATATATGACAGAGTCAATGTTTACTTTAACTTTACACGCAGAAGTAATATTAATAACAGTTAGGCACGTAACTCATATTATATAAGCATACACTTTTGCAGTGGACTTTATGTTCAATATGAAAATTGTAGACATTTTTAATTCATAATGAGGAGATTTAAGATATAACTTGTTCATCGTGTTGATATCTTTTATAGAGTTTTATTGAATTAATATACTTATACAGGTTAAGTTGTTTCTGTAGAGACAATAATAGACCTTAAATCATTTCTACAATTAATTAATTATCAATTTTCCACGCCTACGTATGTATAAAATTATATCTTTAACTATCCAACTGTTTTGACTTGATTAAGTAAAGAAAATTTTAACTAAAAATATGTCAATTCATTCTAGAAGTTAAGATAAATCAAATATTTGAGAACTTAAGATAAATAAAATATTTTCAAGCAATAAAAACTTTATACCATCAAAATAGGAAACCTTAAATGTTAACTTAATAGTAAAATAGGATACCACATTTTTAAGTTTCACAATTGAATTTAATATTGCAAGTTAGATAAGAAGAGAAACATGAAATTATTAATATTGCAGAAAATAGTTTGGGACAAGATTGCTCAAAATAAAATATCTAAAATAATATATCATTTAACATGTATGGTTGAAATTAAAAATATTAAAATACTTTGTAGTCACATTTTTCAAGTTTCGTTTTATACTCTCATCTTTCAGTCTTTCTCCGGATTTATTTGCGGATCCTACGTTTAAGCAAAGATTTGACGAAATCGCGCTTGAGGTCAGGAGTAATTGAATTTATTAAGTTTCCTCGGTGGCCGCTCGTTTCCCTGATATCAAGGATTTAATATTTAAATTTGTACGTTTATGTATATACTTAAAACGTAAAAGATTTTGTAATTAATAAAAGATATACAAAAAGAGCGTTTAAGGTTTCTGGTAACACTTTGTATATATATATATATATATATATATTAGGGTACATCGAAAAAACTGAAAAATGGTGGCTACCCCCTAAAATGAAGGTACTTTTGAAATAAAAATTTACTATGGATATTAAAAATTTTTTAAAAAATATCTAGAGGGCGCGCGGGTCACTCAAAAATGCCATTTTTTCGTGTTTTTTTAGATTTCACCCTGGTAAAACCTATTGAAATGTATCAAAAATTCCCATATTTGGATATGTTGTGCCCAGATAGACACTCTTTCGAAAACTATAATGGTTGACCATATTTTATTGGCCATTTTGTCGAGAATAATCGTCGAATGTCGTTTATTTAAATTAAATAATTATATTATTTTTGATTATTAATTGCTAATCATAAAATTTAAGAAAAAAAAACAAGTATGACACATGAAATCTATTGGAAATTTTGCGTAGAACACGAAAATAGTGGGAAAATTGGTCAGGAATAAAAGGCAAACGATAAAAAATGTGTTTTTCTAAATGGTTATATCAACGATATCAACAGTATAAATGGTAGTATGGTTTATACTGTTGATATCGTTGATATAACCATTTAGAAAAACACATTTTTTATCGTTTGCCTTTTATTCCTGACCAATTTTCCCACTATTTTCGTGTTCTACGCAAAATTTCCAATAGATTTCATGTGTCATACTTGTTTTTTTTTCTTAAATTTTATGATTAGCAATTAATAATCAAAAATAATATAATTATTTAATTTAAATAAACGACATTCGACGATTATTCTCGACAAAATGGCTAATAAAATATGGTCAACCATTATAGTTTTCGAAAGAGTGTCTATCTGGGCACAACATATCCAAATATGGGAATTTTTGATACATTTCAATAGGTTTTACCAGGGTGAAATCTAAAAAAACACGAAAAAATGGCATTTTTGAGTGACCCGCGCGCCCTCTAGATATTTTTTAAAAATTTTTTGATATCCATAGTAAATTTTTATTTCAAAAGTACTTTCATTTTAGGGGGTAGCCACCATTTTTCAGTTTTTTCGATGTACCCTAATATATATATATATATATTGAGGTAAGTTGCAAAAAAACTTTGTTGCAGATGCAGACAACACTAGTTGTATTGTTAATATATCATTCAATATTTAAATAAAATGGTATAAAAACATTTTAATAATTAATTATTCTATAAACTTTATATATTAAGATAATTTATAAAACTTTTATATGTAAATCATCGATTCCTTTGTTATTCCAGCGTTTTGGGTTGTGGCATATTATCAATCGAGATTAAAGACATTAGTAAGTAGATTTATTTTCGAAGGAAGCTTAGGTGTTGTCTCCGTCCCGGTAAAGACGATTATATATAAACAGAATGCTATATTCATCGATACGGATAGAATAACGGTAGCTTAATTGGTAGAGATACGTGACGTTTTCACAGTTTGCAAATTCCAGTTTTGCACGGCCTTTTTCCAGTTTTTTCGTTCTATATAAAATAAAAAATTTGTACTAGTCATAACGATAACTTCGAATTTCATTATATTAAATTTATAAAAATAAAATCTTTTCACAAATTTATAAGATAATTAGTACTTACTATGTATCCTGATGATTATCTTCAGTTACATTATTTTATTTTGTTGATTACAATTTTTAATATAATGTAGGTTATATGAAAATAGTCATTTTTATAGATATTTGTAATACAAAATAGTAAATAAAGCAGTCACAGCAGGTAACATAAAATCTTATGAGAGATGTATACATAAAATACATGTCTCGGTTTCTGCTGCCTTCTTCTATACTTGAATTCCTTTAACGTAATATCTTCCACAGGTGTGAATATCTCGTGTGTTAGTAAATATAAAATATTATGTTTTATATAAACTGAGAATCACGTTCTTAACATTCATATATGTGGAATCGATAGCTTGTGTTCCCTTCTAATGAAGGAAATTTCTAGATAAAAATCTATCGATGAAATGTAATTGTACAGGATGCACTTTGCATTATTATTCCGAATTCATGCAATGCAAGTCGAATGCAAGTTTAATTAACGTTACATGAGTATTTTTTAATTAAAATAAAATGGATAATCCATCATTACGAACAGGACTGTTAACTGCTACCTTTTGGACGGTACCACATTCGTACAAAGGCGAAATGAAGACTAATTATAATAACTAACTACCATATTTTTGAGTAATATATGTTGACATTGAAAAAAAGATGAATTGTTAAAAAACAATAAGACGAAAAGGTATTTTACTTATAGTAAGTGATAAGTCGTGAAAAATTTTAAGTTAATTTTTATTTCCAGATATATTATCGTCAGCGTATTCTTTATGGTCTTCGTTTTGTCTTAAAATAAATAATAGAACTATGAAATATCGTTTAACTGGGTCAGGTCACTGTGTGAGGGACGTTGCATGATATTATTTTTCTCGGAGAAATATTTTAACACATTTTCATTTTGACTACAAAATTGTTTTTATTTGTTTCTGTTTCTTTGAGGTACCTTAATGAATTTTATATCTATAGTATTTAAGAAACATTTCATAGTTTATTTATTTCGCCTAAAACTTGTGCAGTCTAAATGAATTTAGATTAATATATTATTTTTTTATACAATATTAAAACATACAATATATACTTTGTACGAAATTAATTACGTAAAAAATTAAATATGACAGGAAGAGCCGGAATAACAATAAGCGAAGAAATAGACACAAAAGCAAGGGACTGTATTGATATACTGAAAATGAAACATATGTTATTGTTATGCCTCAAGATATCTCTATCTCTATTTCTATTTGAGATTTTAAGATAAAAGGCTCGTTTCACCGGTTATTGACATCTTTACGTATATAAGAACTAGTTTTTATACAGCTTTGTCATTCTTCAGTTACAACTACAACAATTAATACAATACGATTTCAATTGCTCGGTGGCCGTTTACCTCATTTATATCCAGGATTAAACATTTAAACTTTTGTTTGTATGCTCATTGTTGTGGATTCAGTTCTAGTTTATTTTTAGTGGTAATTTATACACATGCTGTAATTAGAAGAAAATAATAATTACATTTAGTTTTAAAGGCCATTCAAATATATTTTTCTGTGATATAATTTATATAGGTATAGATTATTGGCATTAATTTATTTACATTCTTAAGTTAGGAGTCACACATTCGGAAATCTACTGAAATACAACTATATACATGATACAAAGGCAAAGACCTTAATTTTAATGAAAGACTAGCCCGTCCCTTGACTTTGTTATCAGAAACTAAAAGTTATTAAACTTAACGTATTAACAAACAACTGTGAGCAATTATATTTCGGTACCTATATATATTATATTTATAGAAAACTAAAACAAACCTTATCTTATTATGTACTTATAATAATTATATATAAATGAAAATGTTTTATTATATTTACATAATATATATGTACTATAAAATGATACTCTTATCTTTGCGTGTGTAGTTTTATATATATATATCTTGGCTACACTTGGATTCCCTAACGTGATATTTTCCGCATGCCTGAATGTCCCGTGTCCCAGTAAATATAAATTACTATGTATCGTATATCGTATATCTATAAAATGATTTGTAATAAATATGATCTCTGGATATTAAAATTAATTTTATTAAATTATTAATTTAAGTAAATAATTCATATCTATGTGCATAAAAAACATATTTGTAACAGAAAATGTTATATTTGTCAAAGCCAGTTCAAAGTCATAATTTCACAATTTCTCAGTTGTCAGTGAAACGTGGACGGACTGTCAGGTCACAGATAAATGTTTCATTTATCACATTTAAAATTAACGATGTCTGTAATAAGAATATTATTTTGCACACTTGATTATTTGACATATGCTTATTTTACTCGTGTCTAGAAAACTTTTAATTGATTTTTAATTTATATTAGTTAAGTACTACTTACTAATTCTTTGTGTCAAAATCTCTGATTAAATTCAAACCAATATCATATCAGCGTAGCAGCTTGTGCAATGTCTATAAGTGTCTCGATGAGACGTATTACGACTTACTTTGTTGAATTTTTGATTCGTAGAAGAAAGTAGCAAAAAATAACTTACTATAATGTTAATTATTTTTCATCTTTATTTACAAAGAATGAAATATTATTTATATAGAAGTTTTTAAGAGTTACGGTTATACTTATTTCTATACTATAAACAGGACTTAATCGCGTACTATTTTAATCCAAGTATTTACCTCGACTGTCGACGTTTTGGCCGTAATGCAACGGCCGTGGTCACGAGTAGTAGTAGGAAAACTTAAAACAATTTACTGTTATATTGTTGGTATATTCATCTTAGATATTTTATTTGATTTTATTAAAAAAATATCAAACTCAACATATGATAAATTGTCTCGTTTGTAAAATTGATTAATTTGGTAATAAATCTACTTTGAAAAGATTAAGGTACTTTAGAAGAATAATTACTGAACAAAAACTTTGCACCGAGATATAACATTTTTGGTAATTTACATATTTAACTGCAAAATAATGACCAAATATATTTAAAAACATTTAATTCTTCTATATCCTGATCTATTTTTTATTCAACCAGCTGACGATATTTTTGAATATTAAAAATATACCCTCTGTTATCAAATTTCACTTCTAAGGAATTATATATTATAATTTTGTTCAAAAATGTATATATGAAAATTGGATGAATCAAAAACCTCAAAGATGCTTATTCTGTAAGCAAAACATAGATAAACTTTATGTATTTTCAGTAATTGTGATAAAAGTAATTTGATACTCGCCGCTTCGATTTAATACATTTATTGTACAAAATTGCACAAAAAATTTGTACATTTATTGTACAAATTTTTTTGCTCGAATCTATTAAAACCACGTGTCAAAAAAAGATATTTAGACTTTAAATCAATTTAATTATTATTAACTCAAAATCTAGATCGATGAAAGTTTGGCAATTAATTTAAACTTGTGTCTAGTTTATCTTAGTGCAAAAACAACTAAATTAAATTATTTATATTTTTTTAGTTGAGTGGTCTGTGTTGGTTGGTTTTTATGCGGCACCTCCTCTTAAGCTACTAATTAACTATTAAAATTCTGAATGTTATTTTAAATTTGACTGAAATACAATCCAAATAAAATTGTTATGATTTGCTTAGAGACCGCTTGCGTCGTTAAGGGTCAAATAAGAGGGTAGATTAAGTAAGTTCTAGTCACTTATAGGTATTATATTGCAAACTTGCGTTGTAACTGTTTTTAACTTATCGCTCTTGATTATCTCCAATTATAAATATATATATGTAATTATATGTTTTTACACAGTATTGTGATTCTTCGTCGAACACAGTTAATAAAACTATTACGAGGAAAGTTCAAAATAATCATACAAAGACTTTTTATATTTTAATAATTTGATAGAATGTAATGAACTATATTCTCTATTATAATTAGAAAAAATATTTTTATTTTCATTTCCTTGGCGACCTTTGCTCAAAACAGGAGCTAAAATTATTTTTAAATCCCATCTCCTCTATTACTTTGATTTCGATTTAGACATAATATTTCATAGTGTTTAGTGAATAAACAGGTATTTAAAAATAAGGAATAAATATTATATTATAAAATGACGATGTTTTATTCAAAAACATTCCCGCATATCATATTGCATGGAGTTTTTCATTTTTACCATTACCTGGAAATATGATCGATATGTCGTCTAAATGTATAACATTTGTCTATATCTCAAACAACAATCTTAAGTATTTAAATCACTCTTACAATTTATTTAACATATTGTACTAATACAATTGTACCTATAAACTTTACCTCTGTGTATGTTACCTTTTCTTCTTGGGTTCATTTAACATGATATCTTCCGTGTGCGTGAATATTGCGTGTCCCAATAAATAGGCAATATTATGTGTCGTAGATATTGTAAAGTAGGACCTGATATTGAATTACAACAAACGTACAACAAAGAACGATTTCGTTTCACTCATTGGATTAAGTAAGTCATTTTAAATTTAACTAGTTCATAGTTTAAAAAAAATACAAATGTTTGTGCTTTGGACTTCTATAAAATATAATATATATCTGCATAGTTATTAAGTTTAAATATAAAATAAAATTTATAATAGTTTATTAAAAGTATAATTCTAAAATCTGAATAAAAACATAATTTCTTTTATTTACTTTTGAAAGAGTTAGTACAGTATAATCACATTATATCAATATAATATTGGGCTGAAGGAAATAGAACTAAAGATAAATTATAATTTGAAAGATTATTTATAATTTCATAGAATTAAGTAAAAATTTTTAGTGCCTCATTTTATTAACGTCTTCTAGTGGTTCAAATTTAATAACAGTTATTTAGTTCCTTGCACATTTCACTTACATTTGTCGCCGATAATTACTGAACAAGGAACTTTATCCTGTTGTCAAATAAAACGTATTTTCTATAAGTACTATTGTTACAACTGTTTACGGTATTTTCTTTAAACTATGCAGACATGTTATATAACGAGTACTAATATTATTAGGTATGTTATATACCAAATAGTATGATAATATGGCAAGTCATAACAGGTAATTTAGACAATATATGTCCGAATGTATGAATCATGATAACTTATTCATTTAAATTTAATTTGATAATATATTTTTCTGTACATAGTTCAAAGCAAACATAATTAAATAATCAGATTATTTAAAACGGGTTGTGCTATAGTCAAGTCCAAGCCTGAAAAGATTTAATCAAGAAATTTTATTAAATTATTTGTTAAATTAAATCAATATTTCTTCTTAATTATACTTACTAAAACTTTATTAAATTTTGAAACAATATTCTATTTTTAGCACAGAGAGATACTTTATTAAGACTGTATTGTTAGTCAAATTAATTAAGAACAAATTTTTGGATGAATGAAAATTATTGGATGGGAATTCGATGAAACGGCTAAAAAACTGAAATGGTTTTATTGTTTATTATTTTTTTTAAGATAACATTACACATTCAGAAGTATTATTTATATAATTATTTAGTATAATATCAAAGACTATTCACAGGTTATTAATCCTATCAAGTTTAGTTATTTTACTTTTAAAAAAACTACCACGCTACATAGAGATATGGGAAGGATAGAGTCCCATTATTTAGTAGTAGTCTGGCTTTCTATTAATTTATAAATAACTTTTAACATAACAATCATATTTTTTTAAATATTAAAATAAACGTAATGCAAAGATCGTAGTTGATAGTATTTCACACACAACATAAATTATATCTAAAGGCTTTTAAGCGGCGGTAAATTGTCAGTAAGTAAGTAATAGCCTCATCTCCTATTCCAATACAAATATAAATTATGGACACCAATCGAAGGTAACTGCGGAGACACGAGCTTAATGAAACTACTTTTGGTGAAATTTTGGCATCAATTTCAGGTGATAAAATATATAGTTTGAGATGTATGCGATAGTTTAAAAACAATAATGCAAAGTATTAAAGAGCTGATAAAATCTTATCATGCCATTATTATAATCCAAATTTTCGAATTTCTACTACTCTACTCTTCTCTACTCTTTAAATGCTGATTGAGTAAAACCCATTACTCAGGATTAAATAGAAGCCGGTCCAAGCTTTTATAGACATGAATCTGTCTACACTATAAAGATATTTTACCGTAATAAATTGTTGGCGAAATTAATTACTATTGTTTATATGGTGATAATATCTATCTATGAATTTTTAATAATCTTAAGTTTTGAATATTCATTTTGATAAGATGTTGAAAATAATCTTGCGGAGTCTTCATACCAAAAATTGGGCTATCACTATCCCTCGTCCACCTCACTAGGCAACTAAGTAAGATAAAGTTAATGATCCGAGTTAATTAGTAGCCATTAGACTTTGAACTTTAAATAATTCAGAGTGATATATGTTAAGGAAAACAAACATAACCAAAAAAAAAATGTATTTGGGTGTAATAATTGCTTTTTTTAAAAAATGTAACAAGTATCTATTTTTTATTTATTTTTTATTGATTCTTGTTACTGGTAAATAAAACTATAAGAATTTTCATGTATAAGAAATTAAGGAACTATGCACTGCAATCTTGGGTCAACAAATATTTATTATATTAGATGGCATTGTTATTCTGTACTGTAGTCGCTTCCGTCCCACTAATTGACGAACAACAATAACCACTATAAATAATAATGAAATAAATTACAAAATATTAGTGTAATAATAATACAGTTCGTTACAATTATTTTAATTACGTTGTTACGATACGAGATTATTTAATAAATTGCTTTTAATGTAGGAATAAATAATGTTTTTATTCTCCGAAGCCAATTAATAAATAATATTGTCAGTGTACAGAGGTCCGGCTAATTCTCATTTTCATAATATTATCTATCTGGAAGAATGAGTCGTCTTTATTAAATACTTGCATTGGTTTTTCGGTACATAAACAATTATTGAAAACTCCTCTGTCCCTCTGTACAATAATAATTCCAAAATTATATAAACAGTAATTATATCTGAATTTAATAGTAAACTTAAATGTTATTGTATGAGGCAGTGTCAGAGATATCGTGGTTATGAGACATTATAATTAATTGTATGATCCTTGCTTGTCTTTGCTTGGTTAATAGCAAAATGTGTACAACATACAATAACTATATATTTTACAACAATGTTATGGAATGATGTAAATGTCTATAATGAATAAATAAGTCTTTTAATGTCAATAATAATAATAACAAAGTGTCCATGAACTCTAAAATTTGGATTAAAGTTATTTATGGACAATCAAAAATATCATACTAGAACAAAATATAACAAATTATAAATAAACTTACATAATGACAGAGTATTCTGATTGATGTGATCATGTTTCCTGCTTAAGAAATGTTCATATCTCTTTAGACAGTTCAGACAATGGTCTCTCAAAAATATTGTTACATCAGTGATAGACAACAGAGAGAGACGAGAGACATGACGTTTAGTGAATGTCATTAAAGTTGAATCTCAGTAATAATCGGATAATATAAGTACTTACTTCCCCGCGGTGTTGTCTCATTTTAAGGGATAAATATCTCTCCCAGAATTTTTTTGTAATTTTAATAAGAATATTTACTTCAACAATTTTTTTTTAATATTCAATTTTTACTTTCTTCTTATTATATTGATAGACCTAACATCTAGGAGATAGTTTTCTGTTCACAGAAATTTATTTCAATTAGGTTATCTTTGTTCGATTGATCAGAATTATAATTATTATATTAAAATAAAATATTAGAATTTGTTTACCATACAAAGTTGCGCATTAAATTTTTTTGGATTTTTTTTATAAATTAAATCTTATAATGTTAGATTTACTAAAAATATGTTTCATATTAATAAAGTTAACCAAATACTAAACCGCTTCCAACTGTCTGTTAATCTTAAATAACGTTGCAAACATAATTGAATAAGGCGCATCAGCTAGCGGTCAGCAGTAAGTGGAGGTCTGAAGGATAGCTGCGCTCGAACAAGATAATTGAACTGCGCTGGAGGGTACTGAAGATACCGAAGAACCTATAACACAAAGTATAAAGATTTTTGTTTTAAGTATAAACATATTAAAAGTTTACTTTATATTTATTAACAATGTTGAAAAAAAAATTAAGATAAAAAAATATGCAATTTTTTATAAAATTTAAGCCAAGATGTTTTTGCTGTAAAAAATCTGGCTGTTGACGTTAAAAATCTCGTTACAATAATAGTCGAATAATTATTCTTCAAATATAATTAATATTATTTCACGAATTGGAGGTACGGAAAGTAGCTGTTAGGAGAAATGCATTACACTAAATTGTATGTTTATTACGTCTTTATTACTTCATATCGTAACAATTTTGACACACGACAAAAGTTAAGAACATCTAGTTGGATATTTATTTTGGTTTAGGCGAGAGCTTGCTCTTAAGCTTTTGAATTTATTAAAACATTCCCTCCGCTCCATTTAAAGAGTAATAATACAAGCCTTGCCCGAGACAACTTGATTATTCTTACTTTTGTTGAGCTCAAGACTAATTTATTCATTTCACAACTTTATAACTCCTAGCCCATGTTCGTTGACAGAGACTCTTATTATTTTTCGTGTTACCAAGTACTTAAAAAGTAGTAAGGTTGTATTTTTAACTGAGTTTATCTTTACTATTATTGTATTTGTATGTTAATATAGCAGTTACCACCAAATCCGTCCATATCTCCAGAGGTCAACGTTCCTAAGGAACGCATACCGTCGACCGTTTTTCGCTCGACTTACTTTGCAAAATTATTTCCACAAAAAGCCAAAGTAAAGGCTTTATACAAAAGTTAATAATGATCTCATGGGAACTTAATATAACATTGTTCGTGGGTTCTCAATCTCTGGAGATTTGATATTTTCTATTCTTAGTCGATGTTATGAGGGTTTCTTGAACACGACTTGAACAAACATTGAAGCTAATAATTTTAATAACAATACTTTCCTTTATTTTTTCTGTTAATCTGACCGTATTAAAAGTATAACCTTTTAACTATGTATTCAATATAGTTTTTAAAATACTAATATTTTAAAATAAGAATATAACACGCAAGTCATTTACGCGGCCATGAAGTGAACTTGCTGAACCATCAGATCCAGGAGTTTATCAAATTTTTTTTAATTTATATATGGTATAGTATGATAGTATGTATGTGTATAATGTATACAATATTTGAGATAAGAGTATTATATAATTGTATATTAATAAACATTAGAAAAAAATAGGCAATGCCACAACAGTTAGAACAATAGAATAGAATGTTTCCTGAATTAGAATTAGTATAAATATAATTTAATATAAATGTGTCTTTTTGACATGCCTTATATGAAGGATGGTTGAGCGGCAATGTACTATGATGCTATCTATATTGCGGATTAGGTGATGTAAGAGGCTTGGCTTGCTAGAGAGATGCGAATAGCTTTAAACTGATCCTGGTAATATTGATGTTACTTAAGAAAATTAATAATATACTTCTAAAGTAAAAGACTTTGCGACGAAAATAAATTCAAATAAGTAAGTAAAATTAATAATTGTACCAATGTTATAGTTTTTCTTAGTTATATACTATCCTATACTTTCTTTAAGGTTTTTATGCCATTACTTAAATAAAAATAATCTTAAATCAATTTTTTTTAAAAGATAACCTTTAAATTGATAATATATTATAAAAGTTAATATTATTTCGAATTCTTGAGATTTTACTCTTAACCTTAACCTTAAAGCTAATAAGGTCTCGGATTCATTTAACGAAAGATCTTTTAAAAGATCAACTCAATAACAATTTTAAGACTATATTTTATTTAAGCAGAGTATTACTCGGTAAGAAGATATTAATGGAAAATTATATTCAATATTATAAATCGCGTGAAGGTTTCTAGATTTTTGTAATATTACAGAAAATAATTAATTTTAATAATAAAATGTGTATTTTTTGTTTTACATAAAATATTAACAATATTCTCTTTTCCTTTCCAGGTAAGATGACTATTACCAACTAGTGAGGACAAAATCTAAAATATTTGTTAATAATTTTAAGTTTTGAAGGTTAAGAGTTTCATAATATATTCGTATTCGTTTAAAACGTTTTATATGTATATATAAATAAATATACACATATATATAAACTATTTAAATATTTACAGAAAACTTCTACTATATTCTAATGTGTATGTAGTAACTATTTTCCTGTATTGTGACTATATATAAAGGAAGGTTAGGTTATAATAGATAAGAATTCGAAGAGCCATTTTATTTACAGCTGATTTGACAATGAAATCGAATTTGAATTCAGTGGTATTCAATTCTACTTCTCAGTAATGGAGCTGAAGGAATGCAACGAGCGATTTCTATGCCTTTTTCATTTTAATTAAAACTGCTACTTAATTGAGTAGATTTACTTAGGAACAAAAGACGTGATGATTATTTATGAGCAATAAATAAATAATAAGTGTAGTGTACTTCAGAGTATATCTAATACTTATAATAATATAATAAAAAAACAGACAGAGACTATGATAATGCTTTTGTGAAAGATAAGTAATTAAAATAATTAAAATAATATTTATATTGAAAAAGTAACATTCATATTATATGAAATGAATTGGAATATTTTAACCAATATACACAAATTGAAATCCGTAAATATAATAAATAGCAAGTTTCTTTAAATTTTAACATAAAACTGTTTATATAGATTTATTATTTTGAAAGGATCATATTAATAGTTAATATTATATTACAAATAATTTAAATATCTGAAAATTATAAACATGTGTGGACTCGGCATCAACATAAAACGCCGTTTGCCGATGACATACTCATAACGGCTGAGAGTATAGAGGATTTGAGTACAATGCTCGATTATCTCAGTAAAAATTCTGGACAAGTAGACCTTAGAATGAACAAAAGAAGTCAAAGCTAGATAGAGAGCTAAGAGATAAACCGTCTAGCTAGGTAGCCAATTTCGAGAAAGAGATCACCGAATCCAAATCAGATGATCAGCGTTCTGGAAGCACCGAAATATCTTCACGACCAATTTACTACAATGTATGAAGACGAAGGTCTTTGACTAAAGCGTATTGCCAGTGATAACTTATGGCTCTAAGACGTGGTCGTTTACAAAGGCTCAGGGTCACTCATGGAGTAATGGAAAGGGTTATGCTCGAAGTTTCGCTGCGACATCAAATAAGGAACAAGGAAATCCACAGAAGAACCAATATCACCAACATAGCTGAAGGAATTGTTCATTAAACTGATGGTCAATGCAGCTAAAAGGTTCTACGAGCCGGTCGACGCCAATTGATGGTACAGGAAGCTGCACTAAATTGATCGACGACGACGATGCGGGCTGCGAAAACCAGTCATCGTGGACAGCTTTGGGGAAGGCCTATGCCTTGCTGTGGGCGTCTATAGACTGACACGTAGAACAAGAATAAAGACGTATTTAATAATTTTAAGTTAATCACTAAAAAAATTAAAGAACTTCCCAAAGAAGTTCATAAATTAAAAATAGAATTTAACTTACCTTACTTTGGTATCCGAAATAAATTCTGCATGTTATATGTTTTCAAAAAAAGGCACATTAAAATGTACTTACAAATATTTAATTATACATAAGTCATAGTCCTTTTTTTTGCTTAAAATTAAAGATTAAATGCTGATTAGAGTATCTGCCAGGATGCCATTTCTTCCAAATTGTGGGATTCTTTTTTTGCAGCTTAAAATTAAATAATTTGAGGTTATTTTAACAGTCGTAGTGGTAAAGTGCTTCTTAATTTGTAATGTTTTCTTTTTATATTTATAATAAAGAATTTATATATATTTCACTTTTTCAAGAAAACTTTAAACTTAAATTTTGATATATATTATGAGAAAAAAAAAACCGATAATATTTTAAGAATATATTGCAATTTAAAGATAATGTTATGTGGGTTTCTATATTCGAAACGAGAGGTTTGTTTAACCTCGAGTAACAAATGCAGACGTTGTCTGAATAATGTGTAGAGTAGAGTAGATAAGGTAGAGTAACTAACTGATTGATTTATTTTGAGCACTAATTGTTATTTATTATCTTAACACTGTTTCCCCCAATAATGCGGCAGATGAAACTAATAATTTTTAAACGTTTATTTAAGATTATTATATGTCAAATAAAGAATTTGAAATTGTATAAAAAAAAATTTTTTTTCTTATACGTAGTTACGATATACTTGTAGTTTGGCTATGATAAAATTATATTGAACTAATAAATTTACTTTATTTATCAAAGAATGTTTGAAAAAGTAAATATTATAGTTCTGATTTATTAACTGATAATTATTCAATGACAATAAATTAAACACAGTTGAATATAACGGAAAACTTGAATAAATTAGTTATTTTTATAACCATAGAATTAATGTCTTAGATAATAACCAAAGGGTTGCAACGTCGCTTGACGGTTTGTTGCTTGTTAGTGTCCAGCGACTCGACAAAATTAATGATCCGTGTCACTTTGCACTCCACTCATTACCCTTATTCACTCGTAGGACTTGACAAGTTCGTCTGCAAGTTTTTTATCCCAGTGTTTATTCTCAAAATACTTCATAATTTATATAATAGTTTTGTTTGCTTTTATCTTCACTAAAATTTTTCAAAAACTTTTTTACTATTTAAAAATACCAAAGAAAAATGTTTAAAGTAAGACAACAGGAAGAGTTTTATTTATAACTAACTTTCAGATAGGATTGTAAGTTCCAAATGTAGTCTGTATGTTATTCTGATATATAAGTGACTGTACTGTAAAGTTTTATTGAAATCTGTTTAGTAGTTTTTGCATGAAAGAGTAAAACCCCACATACACCTCTCTAACTTTCGTATTTATACCTTTAGGAGGATATTAAATTAAAACTTCGTGCTCTATCATTATATAGAGACTGATTCAGATGTACATATTTGATTTCAAAGAAATAGTCGAAGGAAGAAATTCTTGTATCCTTCCATTATCAAATCTTGGAAACCATTGTTTTGGTAAATCTGGTTTGTAAAAAAAAAAATATTTTTAACATGTTTAAATTACAAATTTAAAGCCATTATTAGAAAAACAACTGCTTTAATTATACAATTACTTTAATATTCTGACATAACGTACGTATATATTTATCTCTTACAAATTTATTTGTGTCAATAACAAGGTAGGCCACTTTCCATATTAATTTGTGTATCCATTAATTTCTCTTTATCGATTATTATTGTAGCTAAATTAATTGATTGCCTGCGACAATATCTGTGTTGTTTTATTCCATTGTACATTATAAATACATTATATATTTATGTATATTTTGTATATATTGCAAAGTTTTTTAAAATTTGCTTAACCTTACATAAATTGACAAATCAGATTAAAATTAGTTTCTAAATGAAATCCGTTATTTTCCTGTTATAAGTTTACAAGGACATAGATCGGTAGGAAACTAGTTGGGTATTTGGCCTCGTTTAATCCACGCTTATTCTGAATTTCAAATAACTATTCAGATAATCCAACCACACTTTCGAAATATTATACCCAAGTTGATATAAATCGTGGTTATAATAATAGGTTTATTTCTCTAGGGTATGAAAATATGCTGTCATATAACTTATGTATAGATAAATTAAACTTATGTTTTAAATTAACTTAACCTTATGACTTAATACTTAACTAATATATGACCAGTATGAACTTACTTTTATATATCTTACTCGTATAATCAACGCAAACAAGACATTTTATTGTTAACAAAATAAAGATTTCATTGAAGTTCTAAGATTTTCAATTTTTACACTGTTTGACAGATAAAATACTTACACAGGTGTATGTAGTATATATATACTTAAGAATAACATTGATCAAATTGTCCATTCTCCGGTGCTTTTGAAATTATTGCTTTATTATTATTAAAATAAAAGGATAATTTTACGATCAAATTTAACATATCTTAAACATATCAATATGTAAAGTTATATTAATATGAGACTTTATTAATATTCTAATTACTCTGCAAACATTTGTAATTTATAAATAATTGCACCCATTAACTTTAAATTACGCTTGAATTATGGAGGTATCCCTAAAGATTAACAAGAATTCTGTTTTAATTAAGAAACTCCAGCGAGATATAGTATTTAATAAATAACTTTTCTATGAACGTACATGAATAATTTAACTTTACAAAAATAGACAGGTTATAAGCATTTAAAAAATAATAACATAATCATTATTCATAAGGTCAATGACTTTTCTTTAAAATTCAATACATAAAGACGCAGCGATATCTATAATTGATGGTAGGTATGATACCGCCATAACCCACAAATCCTCTAAGGGACAAGCAGATCTAGGACTTTGTATATGACAGGTAGAACCTGTACAGTTTTGCAAACTGAACAACGAAAATTTCTTTCAATCATTGTTCTTTTCAGAGTCCCCAAATTTATAAATTCCTACGCAAAAAAAATGTTAATTACGAGCAACAACAAGGTAAAGAGTGCTTATTTACATTCTTGGTCCCCAGTTATGAGAATTATAGCTGTTAAAATATTTATGAAGTAGATTGATTTTATAACAGAAAAGCACGTTTTGTTAAGACTTTTTAATTTGTGCCTACAATTTATTTATTAGCAAAGTAGCTTTCTGTTTATTGTTTTTATTGAAGGGTAGGAGGTTAATTACTATATTGCGACATCACGTGATCGAGTCATTAGAAGAGAAAATAAATATACTATTATTGATTAATAAAGGATTAACATTGAGCGATTACTATTGTTATTTAATTGTCAGTTTATTTAAGATGGTATACGTAAATTTTATTTGACACCTATTTCTAAATAACTTACAAATTACCTTTACTATCGTAAAAACATTTAAGATAATAATATAAACATAACAGGATTTAAAAGTTCTTCCATTTATATGATAATTTTATTCTTCCAACAATCGTTTTCGCTTCCAACAGACATTTCAGCTTTTTTCCATTTCGGGGTGATTGTTATATAATGTAACTAGACGTATATACATTTTTTTTACACTGAAAAATTTTCTTGGAGTTAATGTTATTAATTTATTACAACCCTAAATTTAAGATTCAATTAATCTTTAGTTTAGACATGATATATATATAAAATGTTTAAAAACTTTATATATAAAAATCTCGTGTCAAGATGTTCGTTTACGCTGATCACCGATGATTTCTGATAGAATAATTAAAAAATAAAAATAAAATTTTTTTCGTCCATTTTCTAAAATATGGCGGTAAGAGTTCCAAATTTTTTCTTCAATTTCATTTTTATCTTATGTATGTACTAGATGGCACTGTGCTTGAATTATTATTAAATTTCTGACGAAAAATTTAGATTTATATATATAGCAGAACCGGCCATGCGTTGCTGTGACTATGGTTTTTGTTATATTACGTTGTAGTAAACTATTTCAGGGGTAACGGTAAGAGAACACCTTCTTTCTTTTAAGTCTGATCAAACTGCACGTGGTGTGAAAATGTTATTAAAATCGGCTAAGTGGTTTAGGAGTCCATTGCGGACAAACAACGTGACACGTATATATATTTGCATTTGTTATATTTTTCGTAGGAGAACCGATCTAATAGTAGTTTTAAGGATCAAACATTGATGTTTATATTATATGTTATAGGTTATAGGCCAGGCTATACGAGTACATAACCTATGTCCATTGTGGAATCATTCAAATGGTTAAAGATTTTTTCAAATAAGTACAGTGATTCTAGGGTTCAAGTCCACTGTCTTTCTCTTTCTTTCTAGTATGTTAGTACAGATTTAAGTAATAATGTAAGTTTTTCAAAAAAGATTACTGGACAGAAAAAGGGAAAGAAGTATATAAAAATATTAGTTTTGATGGTATCCTTCCTGTGAAAGTTTTATATCTCATAAGTCAGTTTAAACACTAATCTCTCTAAGGCATTATGATTTAAATGATAGAAATCAGAGAGTTACGTAGACGTTACGGGGTTACGGCGTTTAGTGAATATCATTAAAGCTGAACTCCTATAAAGAGACGTCCTTTGTAACTCAGACGACGCCGCGAGGAATGAAATACTTAAACTTATGGATCAATTAGCTCTGATAGAAAACATTTCAATATATTGTTACAAAAAGTTTTGTTCTATTTTGAAAAAATATAAATATTTCTTAAACATTTATAATAATACAATTGAAACAAGAATCCAGGTAGTATTATTTCCCCACTGTCTGTACTGTCCAAAGTATAAGTAAACATTAGTGGCTCTCAGTGATCACTCTGGAGGATCAAACATTTGGTGAAGTCAAATATTTATTTTATCCTAGCAAGTAGACAAATGTTTTCTTGTTTTTGGTTTAATCTAGTAATCTTATTATAACTAATTCAGTTTCAAAGATTATGAGGCTATCCTTAATGATAGTGTTTAATGTAACTGCTTATTTTATTTAAATATCTCGAATTAACTTTTACCTGAACTAGACATTCTCGTTTTAATGATAAGTTATTCAAAAGATCTGACTTTAATCAACTATACTCTTGCTTATGAAAAATATACTTTATATATAGGTATATAACGTGCTTACTTATATTACGTCTTAATAAAATAATGTAATAAATATAAAAAACTTCTTTCTTTTTATAAAACAATTTAAAAAATTACATTATAATTACTTAATTTAAATACAATTTTTTTTATTTGATTTAATAAAACACCTTTGATATTGAAGGATTCGATAAGGATTTAGATTCTGCTAATGGATTTCAAATCCGTATCTGGAAGCCTCCTAAAGACTTATTGCGTTTATCCGACATTATGCTGTCTATTTTCCAAAATTGTAGTAACAGGAGGGTTGGGTCGGCTCTGATATTAAATATAAGTTTTTATTTCAATGCTGAAAAATAAATAAATCATAACTTCTCTAATGGATCTAATGGAGTGCTAAATTGATGGCAGAACCGAACAATTGACCCCGGTATAGAAAAAGGTTTATTAAATTAAATTTGCAAAATTTTTTTAAATTATCTTTTTGATATTGGTTGTAAAGGTTGTAGAATAATATTATATATCTATTTTAATAAACAAGCTACCATATGCATAATATGTTTTTTTCTAATTTGACTAGTATTTCCAGAAATTATAACATCACAAAAAAATATGCAAAGTATTTAAAACATATTGCTGCCATTGTTTGGACCCTGAGTACAATCTACTAATTGTACTTCAGAAGCAATTATCGAAAAAAATATTAAATTCTGTTTTAACGTATATTTGTTCTAAAGATCAAGTTGTAAGGAACAGCTGGCATTATCGTATTAAGAATTTCTTACAACTATGACTTAATATCAAGTAAAAAATATCTTGAAATAAATGATATACAAATAAATATATAATAAATTACATATATACATAACAGAGTAATAGTAACAAGAATGAGTTATTTGTATTAAAATCAATAACGTTGGTTTAATCCCAAAAGTTTAAATTAACTTACAAAGTTCTTCAATAGATCAACATGAAAACGAATATTAATAAGTGACTTAACGTGTTATTAATTACTCAGTTATTGGTATATTTGACTGTCTCATTAGTTATGCTTCAATTAATTTTCCATTACGCCTGCTGAATTACTTTGTACATCATTGTAGATTTACAAGAATTTTGTGCTTATTAAAAAATCTTAACTGGAGTAAGGAATATTTAAATCTCACTTTAGCGATTAACATAAAAATAACTTTTTGCACGAATCTTTGGATAAATCAAAAGATGTTAGCATGTTTTGCAAAGTTAATGAGCACAGGAACATCTTTTTTAGCAAATGTCCTTTTTCTTCAATTCTCCTCCCTTTTCTCTTCTTGATCTTTTTAAATTACTACATTCCCTAGGGAAGGAAATATATTTACTATCTTCCTGGCACGTGTTCATTTTGCTGGACCTTACGCTGGCCTCAATGACATTAAAATAGCACATAATGAAGATAATCTTTAGAAGCTGTAACTAATGATCAACTTAATTTGATAAGCGTAAAATTAAAGGCAATAAATAAATTGAAGGCAATATTACAGAGTATTATTAATTATCGGTCTTTTTGTATAATATGTTAAAAAATAAAAAAAAATAGTTTTTAAGATTAATTGAAGATTTCATTTGCTTAATTCATCCATATTTGTTCCGGTTTAAAATTGTATGTATGTAATTTTTTTTTAGTAACTTATGTATCTTAATACGTTTTTTTAACCATTACTATTTATGTAATAATAATAATACATATACGATAAACACCCCTTTTATTTTTATGTGTTTATAGCTTAATTAAGAGCGAAGTAGGAGCCCTTTTCATTGCTTTATTTGATTACCAAGCAGTTAAGTACCGATATATATGATATTTTGACGCCTAAATATTAAACGAAGTCATAAACTAACTATTAATGTAAATATAATTCTTTTAAATATACAATTAGTTAGACATGTATGTAGACATGTAGACATGTAGACTTCTTAGAGATTTCGTGGACCATAGATTTTTTGGGTTTCCATTCCGTATGTAATAAACTTACAAATTTCCTATATGGTGGAAATTTTATTTGAATCAATGATAAAAATATAGTTAATAGAATTCAAGAACCTTTGATGCTCTTGATTTTATGTAAGGTTGTTTTTGAAGCTGTAGTAAAAATATATTAATGTACCTCTAAAAAAATTATAACGTTTTTGCTTCACCATTTTGTTTCCTGTTATTGGTGAAAACTTTGCACTGTTGTAACAAATTTTAAACACATTTCTTTATCTTCGATTATACAATTTACATCCCATTGTAATTAATTCAATAGAAAGGTATTTTATCTTTTTTTAAAGTCTATTTTCCTAAGGTTGGTAAATCTTCCTATAGTATAGACAAAAAGCATGAGACCTAACACAGTGCAGCAACGTCGCTTTAAAGATTATCTCTTGTTCGTCTTCAACGACTCAACGAAATTAATGATTCCTTCACTTGGAACTCCACTAAGCACTCTTTTTACACATCACACTTGGCAAAGATCGTGAGTGAACTTTCTATGATGCATAGTGCCAGTGTACATAATGTGACTAGTATCTGCATTATTGAATACTTTTTGAGTAACCTTACCTCTCTAGACGGAGACGAAAATTACTTACAACATATATGTTTTAAAATATTTACATTTAAAGTGTCGCATTAAATTTACAATACTAAGTGCTTAAAAATTAAAATGCGTTTTAGCCCTCAATTGCTTCCATCTTTATCAATATCAGAATTGTTACACATTCTTATAGCACATATAAATAGTGTACTTTTCATTTAGAATAAAATGATTATTTAAAATTATTTAAATCGAAAATAAAAAATCTTTTGTTGAAAAACAAAACAAATTTAATTTATGAGCATAAAGTTTTAGTTTTTTTTTTATGACATTTTTTTCCACATACCCTACTAAAAACTTAATTATTCTACCGAAATTTTATCGATTCAACTATACTATAATATCAAGTCAGAACCGAGTATCACAATATCGATTAAACCTCGTGAAAACACACAAAAAGAGGTTGTTTAAGCGGTTAAAGTGCTTTTACAGATACATACAATGGAATTCTGAAAGGGTGTAAATGATCATAAAGTATGAATTAAATAAAAATGTATAAATTTTTAATTACATTATGGTTATTAAATAAGTGAAATATAGTAGTAGATACATAACATTTGTTGAGTTTCCACAATTAACAACAAAACATACACAAATTATACCAATTATTATTTTACTCATAATTTGCGACATCAATTTGTTAAATATAAAGTTTGAATTTACATTTAAAACTGGAACATACAGCTCATACAGAACATTTCCCAAAGCACTTTACAATTAGCAAAATGTCTGATCCGCTAGTGAGGTGCGCCGAAAACATCACTCATCCTAAACGTGTCTCGCTCTGTAATTGTGCATGTACTTAACATTAGCCCTAAAATATTACCACAAGCTTTTGGACATGAACAATTTAAGGGTAGTTTTGTTTTCTTTCTCAAAATATGAATAAGAAAAAACAAGTCATAAAAACTTTATTATCAACGTTATGTAACTTACTGAAAAAGTAATATACTTTTTATTTTATTGTGGTGTGGTTTCTCAAGGTAATATAAATATATGTTAAATTGTACGTCAGTAACAGTCATTGAATCAAGTATCATGGCGTTTATGAAGAGAACTTGAAGTTTACCTATCAAACATTAAGAATTGGTAATATATAGGTGATTCCAAGAAAAGATAAATAACAGATAAAAATATTATATAAAAATAAACGTAGTTTATTAGAACATTAGCTGCTTCCATAGTTTTTCTGTTTACAAAGGGGGCGTACAACATATTTTTAGCCCCAAATTAATGACAGAACACGGGTAATTTTTAAAATATAAACAGAATCTTTAGCTCCATTGTCTAAGTGTAGACTTATATTAAGAATTCTATCATTTCATAATTGCAAATGAATTATGTCATGTAATAAATGTTATAGTTGTTTCAAAGTAAATATCGCCTTTCTCCACGTCTTCCTTATCCTTCGAATTTCCTTGTATATTACATTACGTTACTTCGGTTAACATCGTGCGTGTATTCTTTCACGTACAACTAAGTTTGATATTACATTGTCTATCGTTAAGGCCATATTAATTTCAATAAAAATGTAATATAAGCTGGGGTAAGAATTAGGTTATTAATTTGCCAAGTTATATTGTACTTTCATTTTATTCAATAGCCACTTCTTTAATTTTTCTACATAAAAGAAATAATATTGAATTAAAATATTTACTCGGAACTTATGTAATTTAGAAATGTATAAGACTAACAATGTATTAACACCAGAAGTCAAAACCTGCAATCTCTGAAGTTCAAAAGAAACCTAATAGATGTCAAAAAGCTCCCGAAAAAATTGTCAAGTTGCAGACCATCATGGCTACCCACAACATTTCGTAATAACACTTTGTATACTATTAATTCATAAAGTTGATAAATTACTTAACATTTCAAATATTTTGGTTTTAATTAACAAAAAGTTTTATCCTTCTCATCTCGTCTTTCTTCTTACCAACAACTTTTGAAGCTTCTTTGTCTTGTTTCATCAACCTCAAAGTGGATCAAAGTAAGAAATTTGTTTACACGCGATATTATTTATATTTATCAAACTTTGTACAAACTTGTAACAGTTGTACGAAAATAATCAAAGTACTGAATAGTAAACTTATTTTCTACTCATATTATTGTATTGTTTAAAAATATATATTTAGCTCTATTTAAGACCTTGATAACATTCGGTACATTTGGGATAAAATGGTACACGCTATTCAACAACAGCACTATTATTGAATATTCATTTCACAGCAACCAATTATTCACGACTTTTCAACGTGTTGGAATCTATCTTACTATTAGAAATACTAATAAAGAATCATTGAAACTGCAAATCTTTAGTATCCTACTATATTAAACTAACTAATAGATGAAGTGTTGTTAGTCATCATTAATTAATATTTTAAATTAACCTTAAACTGTTGTTAATAATAACTAATCGAAAATTACATCTAAAGACGTTGTCATACATAGAGAAGATCGGATGTTGTTAGCAGCGGGATGTTATTTTATTATCAGAATATTTCAACAAGAAAAAAAATCTTCTTACTTCATACTTCATTAATAAATTTAGCCAAGTTTAGCTAAACCTGAAGCATAAAATTGCAAGGTCGTCTGAAGCAATTTATAACTTGGCTTTTTTAAGTGGTGTACATAACATAAAAACTTGATGTAAATTCGATTTTTAATATAGATTTTTATTATATTTAAGATTTTAAATGTAAAGCAAGTATATTTCTTGAAAAGACTGTAGAAGAACATTATTCTTCATAACATTATCCTAAAAGATAATACAGACATTAAACAATCAAAATTTTCCATTCAGCCAACTTTTAAATAAGATATTGTAATCTATCATAATATTTTTTGAGCGAAATCAGAAAATATTGTAAAATATATAGTCACGTTTTTCAACTATAGTTTTGTTACAGTCAACCTCCAGGGGTTTTCTAGCTTTATTTGCGGATCCTACGTTTAAGCAAAGATAAGAAACTTTCGCTTGAGGTCAGAAGTAAATGGATTTATTAGATTTTTGCTCTTTATTTTCCCTGATATGGAGGATCTAATATTTAAATTTGTATGAATATATACTGAAGTCTGTAAAAAACTTTATTTCGGGAATCTATTAGGTGTACTGTTAATAACTCATTCAATATTTAAATAAAATAGCGGTGAAGAAACTTTTAGCTCAAAATTGGCAACTATCATGTAACTGTAAATGATGATTCATTCTCTAAGGGTTGTAAGTGATGTAGTTTAGCAGATTAATAATTAACTTTTATGTAAATAAAATTGTAATAATGCACCGCATATTAGAACCTAAAATATCAGAACAATATGACAACTGATGAGTCGTCTCATGTCAACACCAATTTGAGTAAGCAATTAATACATACTTCACATTAAATCTGTATTGAGTATATTGATACTATATCAATTTTTTAACTAAACAATCATTAATATATTCTTTATTAAATATGAATTAACTAAAATGTCAACTGGTTACTGGTTCGACTTCAAGGTTATTTTTGTTATTAAATTTTCATCCATAATATCAAAGAATAAAAAAATAAATTTAGAAGTTTCAAAGAGTTGTGTAAGTAATGTTGATATATTCAACTAAGATATTAGAATGTAAGAAAATGTTGAAGTCAAATAATATATTTTATTAATCTTGATATAAAAAACTCCTTTTAAAACATAGAGGCACCATTACATTACGTGAATTGTTACTGATCAAATATTTTGAACCTTTCTGGTTATTTAGACATTCATCTGCCAAATGATGACCAAATATATTAAAATAACATTTTATTATTTTATATTTTTTTCCTGTACTAATTTAGCTAGCAGACGTTGATGTTACACTACAGATTTATATTTTCAAATTTTGTACAAAATGTATATGACGGATTCAAAACGGAAAGGAATTTAAAAAAAAACAGAGTCGATGACCATCAGATTTATTGATTTTTTTATCAGTATTACTCAGATATATCAAATAAAAAGTGAAATACACTCAATTATAAATTCTTAGGAATAAGAAAACACAGCACTTGAAAAATAACAATTTTAATTAATTAAAACACATCAAAAGTTATTATCAATAACAACTTATTTAAAATAATCAAAGTTCTCTAATACACTTACTGTTTATAATATCTCACAAGAAATGTAGTATTAACTAAACTTGATATTCAACTTTCATTACACTAATTCTTAAATGTGATTGTTATTTATTTTGACCTAATTTATATTATTATTGCAACGTATAATAATAAACAAATGCTAATTACGCAACAGATTATTATCTACCCACAATATTTATCAAAACGCTATTCATTTAAAAAATAAAGGGTTAGTGGGGTAGTTTTAAATCTACCTTATAATATATTTTAAACAATTTATAAATATGTAACAAATAGTTAATATAATAATGAGGCCTTTAAGGCTCAGCGACGACATACATATGGAAATTGGATGGATCAGAAAACTCAGCGGGGCCTTTCTTTATGTAAAAGATAGATAAACTTAAGTATCTTTTCCAGAAAAAAGTAATAAATATAATATGATTTTAATAAATATTTGCTCTACCTAAATAGACCCATTTTTTAAATATATTGCGAATTTAAATTAATAAAGTTATCGCTATCACAAAAACACTAGATCGAGGAAAGTCTGGGAATAAATTTTTAACTTCTATCTAGTTCCTCTTAGTATTAAGACAAGGCAATTGAAGTAAATTATTTATGTAACTCACAGAGTTTGTTTCATTATGTGGTCTGTTTTTTTATGTGGTTGTTCATTACGGCATCTAGGCTTTAGCCACTAATTAACTATTAACAATGAACATTAATTTAAATTTTGAATTGATGTATTGTATTGATAAAATATTTGATTGAAGAAAAATATTAAAATAATTTGCATAGATTTAAGCAAACCTACATAGTGCCAGAATTATTTTAATTTCCTCTACTGAATAAAATTTAACAAGAGTTTGTGTCTTGTACATTTTGCTTACCATACATTTGTCACTGATAATTACTTAACAAGAATCCTTATCCTGTTGTCAAATAAAATAGATTTTCCTGTATACTATTGTTACAAATGTTATAATTTACTTTTTAAATTATCCTGACACGTAATATAACGAGTAGTAGCATTATAAGATATGTTATATGCCTATGTTAATATAGCATGTCATAACAGTTAGTGGAGACATGTGCAGATCTTTTCAAGATTAATTTAGACAAAAATTATTCGAATACGTGAATCATGAAACATTATTTATTTGAATTAAATTTGCTCATATATTTTTTTGCCACAGCTAAAAGTAAATATAATTTAATCACACAATTAAAAAAAACGAGTTGTATGGTCATGTCATCTCAAATATTAAGAAATTTCAATCGAGAAATTTTACTTTTTTATATTGTTAAATTATCAAACCAATATTTCCTCTTAATTATACTTGCTAAAACTCTACTGAATTTTGAAATAATCGTCTATTTTTAGAAGAGAGAGTATCATTATTATGGCAGTATTTCTTAGTAATTGAGAATAAAATTGTAGGTTACTTTTTTAATTTATATAAATAAGATATTAAAAATAATTTGTTTTAAGAAAACGGTCATCCTTTACATAAAAAATAAGCGGATAAAAAACTCTAGTAGTTTTATTATTCACTGTTTTTCTCAGAATAGATAAATTGTTATTTTATATACTGTTAGTTTTTCTCATTATCTTCTTGCCCTTTTTTCAATTTTGGAGTCAGCGCAGTATGTTTTCCCTTTCCATATTCTTCAGCTACTCGTTATTTCTGTACATACTCCCTTGTTTTCCACATTACATATTACTTTTTTACGCAATCCATCCATCTTTGTGTGTATCCCTCCACTTCCATACCAAACACTCTTTTAATTACATGCCTTTCATCTCTCCTCATAACATGCCTATGCCGCTACAGACGGCTATCTCTTATTCTTTCTGTCACTGGCGCTACTCCTAAGCTTCCCCTAATGTACTCATTTCTTATCTTATCCTTTCATGTCATCCCACACAACCATGTTAACATTCACATCTCTGCTACATGCAAACACTTTTTATCCATCACCTTCATCGCTCAGCACTCAGATCCATAAATTACGATAGGTCTAATGATGGTTTTATAGATTCTCCCCTCCTGTTTAAGAGGGATTCGGGTGTCACATGTTGTCCCGGTAACCTGTCGCCATTTCTACTTGTAGTTTTTCTATAAAACATTTATTTTGTTTAATAACAATTAACACATACGGTAACTTTTAAGTTAACTAGCTTTAATTTTTAATACAACGATCACAAATTATTTTAGATGCATCGCATATATTAACAGCTTAAAAATAATAACGCAAAATATTAAAAAAGCAAATAAACTGATATATTGAAATGTCAAATTTACGAAATCCCTCTCTTAAAATACTATTTGATGATTTGATGAAAACTTATCACTCAGCATTAAATAACTATCAACTTCAGCTTTTATAGACGTTAATCTATCTAAACTATAAAGATATTTTAATACCGTAATAAAGTGTTTGTGAAATTAATTGTTACCGTTTATATGGTGAGTATCATTTATTTACGTTTTTTTTTAATATCGGCATCGATACATCGACAAATAATCACTGAATATCAATAAAATTGGGGCATCAATGTCCCTCGTCCATCTCAAAAGGCAGTGTGGTCAAGTAATGATTCGAGTTAGTTAGACTCTACCAAACCTTTCAGAAAATATTTGCGGTTATGTGACAGTTCGAAACAATTTTTTAACTACTTTGTAACGAATTCTCGAGAATGTTCACCTTTCGTCTAGGGCAAAATAAATATTTTAGACATAGACGAATAGACGAATGGGAACTGCACTCCGTACCAGGCAATGAGCAGATCTTGGAAGGGTCTCGAGAGAGTGACCTGTTACTTTCCTGGATATGTAGTCAATAGAAGATCCTACAAAGAGTGATTCTGGCTGTCCATGTTCGTAGACCACTTCGGCGGCGGGAGTCTGTGAAAGCAAGTCGTCAATCTTCGTTTGGACATGGCCCAAGAGTTGATCCATTTCTGCATTACCGCTACGAAGACTACCTGTAGAGGCACGCTTCCATGTCTACGTGCAGCCAGAGTACTGATAGGTACCCTACCTTCAAAATGCTGAAGGTGGCGGAAACAGATATTCTCCCTAATTAATAAATAATATTGCTGGTGCGCAAATGTCTGTTTAATTATCGTTTCAATAATATTATCTATCCAGACGAATTAACCTTCTTTATTAAGTAATTCTACCATTACATTAAATAATAGTAATATATGTTGATAATTTCAAAAGTCAAGGAGCGTATCTTACTAGACTCAATTGGAACCTTACCCTAAAAAAAACATTAAAAAATTAAAATTTCCAGTTGACAACATATATCCGTAAAGTTAGAATTTAGTATTTTGTTAAATTCTAATGGTGTCAACAGACAAATCGCAGTTGCCATGTTGACCATTCTAGTGAAACGTCTCTGCCACAGAATGCCACCTTGAGTTCGTTAAGGCCGATACGATACGTGTGATATCTATGAAGTCACAGTTCAAATAATAATAATAATAATTATAATATTCTTTGAAAACGGATAACTACAGAAATGTCTGCCTACATTTTGTAAAAGATTGTGTATTGAGTCATATTTCACATGTTTCCATCTATCTTAATTTAGTAGGTTACTTAAAAATAGTCTATATATAGACATATGTATATATGTATATATAGCACTAGTGGGCGAAATAAGTTGTTTATGACACAATGTCAAAGATATCGTGGTTATGAGACATTCGAATTAATTGCATCACCCCTTGAGTCTTGGTTTGGTTAATTACAAAACAGTGTTTCTTGTCACTGAAATATCAGTTACTTATAATTGGTATATTTTATTTTATATTCAACATTCAACAACTGTTGATTTAAATAACTATACAGAATAATAAGTCTTTTCATGTATAAGAAAGTATTAATAAATTCCAAAATTTTGTATAAAAATTATTTATAAACAATCGAAAATATCATATATAAAATAAAACAAATTATAATTATACTTTAATAATGGCGGTAGCGTTACTCTTCTTTTAAACATGTATGGCGACTAAAATCTTTTTAATTTATCATTTCTATCTCATTTTAAATGTATAACTTAGTTGAACACTTTATGATCCTAGTTATTTACCTCCTGATTCCTGCTTAAGAAAGTTTCATATCTCATTAGGCAGTACAAAAAATAGTCTTTCAAAAGCATTATTACTTAAGTGATAGACAACAGAGAGTGATGAGAGACATTACGGCGTTTAGTGAATGCCAAGTTGAATCTCAGTAATGAGACGTCCTTTGTAACTGAGACAACGCCACAGGGAAGTATAAGTACTTACTTCCCCGTGGTGCTGTCTCAGTTTAAGGAATAAATACCTCTCCCAGAAAATCTTTTTGTGATATTTCACCTTCAATAAGTGTTTCTATGAGTATAATTTATTTATTGTGTTAAGTGTTTCTCTGAGTATAACTTTTTTAATATATAAAAAATTTTATATATTGTCTTAATACTTATTATATTGATAGAAAAATAGTAATCATTAGTAGTACTACGTAATGAATCTGAAAGAAGTTAGAGTCAAGTTATTTAAATTATTAAAATAGTACAATAGAAATTAATCTTCAAGGACAAGAATAATTACAAAACTTCTCTAGTCACAGAAATTTATATTAATAAGGTTTTCTTTGTTCAATTCATTAGTGTAGAAAAAATATAATAAATTATTGCAATTTTTTTTTACCACACAGCAGATGTGCATTAAAATGTTCAGGAAAATCTTTAACTAAATTAAATCTTACAAAACTAGGTTTCGTAAAAAAAATCAAGACGTAAGACTATATTTTTCATATAAATACAAATAAATAGTCAATTGAAATGATAAAACCATCTGTTTATATGAAATCCATATAAAAATATAATTGAATATGAAGCATTTAGCTTGTGGTTAGCAGTGAGTAGAGGTCTGGAGGACAGCTGCGTGTGAACGAGATAATTGCGCTGCGCCGGGAAATACCGAACATATCGAAGAATCTATCACACAAAATAAAAGGATATTGCGGCACCTATTAATAAATTAATGTATATTTTCTTACAATATTGAATACCTGTGTATTTTTTTTACCAATAATTTTATGAAGTTAAATCTAGATTGTTTAACACGTTTAATAAATATTTACGATTAAGATACAAAATGAATAACAAAATCATTTGATTACAAGCAATAAAAACCCCTAAGATTATATATTTTAATTTATAATTGAATTAGTCTGACATTTATATCACGTAAAAAAATAAGATTTAAAACTAATATAGTTTTAAAGAATCAAAATAAGTTACAATTATTGCATATAATATTTATTTACGTTAAGGAAAGAACGTTACTTTCCAGAGAAATAGATACGAGTATATCGCATGAAATATTTATATGTCAAGAAAATAACAAAAGAAAATGTTGAAATAATGCAAAAAGAATTGGCTTTGGAGGTTAGTATCACAAAAGGGAAATTAGTACACATGTACAAAGTTACTTATAAAGTAACTAAACTTTCTGTTAAATAATATTTTCATCTTTATGTTTGTAGAGTATATCTTTTCTTTTTATCGTAGTATTCTTTTTATCGTACACATACAACAAAATAGTAGTGTGTTTAAATCAGAAGCACCCTTCCATAACGTAATCACAAATTTAAGGCCAAATGGGTATTTTATTGTTATATTATTATAAGTACATTAAAATAATAAGGGTTAAGGGATGAAAGATTTGAAGTTTTCTATTTTAAATTATTCTGTTAAAAGTGTTTCTCCTTTTTAAATTGTTTGTTAACAATTGTTTTTAGATAATTATTTAAAAATAATCTTAGATAACTTTTTTTTACGTTATTTGAAAGAGATTTGAAGTACTTTATTTAATTAGTTTTATTTCCATAACAAAAATAACGATATTATTCTCATGTAAATCGTTCGAAATAAACATAAAATAGGCAATTCATTAACGACATAAAGAAAACCTGCGAGCTCTCGGAATCTGAAAGGGAACGGTTGCTTTTATTATTGTTTATATATGGTATAGTATGTATTGTCAGTATGTATTGTATTTGATAATTATTTAAAATAAACATTACAAATAATTACAGAATTTCAAACATAATAGAATTTATGGAATGTAACTGTATTTATTTTTTAAAAGAATTAAAACAATGTTTATATGGCGTATCAGGTGATGAAAGAGGCTCAGGTTGCTTTAGATTTGTAACAACTGTAAACTAGTTAATTTAAGAAATCATTGAAATAATGATTAATATTTCATAATTATATAGAGAGCAAAAAAATACCTTCTTAAAAAAAATCTAATTTGTTATAAATTTTACACATGATTAACTAAAAAATTCTAAGACACAATTATAATATTTGAACTGATAATCTTATTTTGATTTAACTAATCGTGGTAACATTGATGTTACTTAACTTAATTAATAACACATTTAAAACTTGTTGTGTGACGTGAAGTTACGTGAAGAAAACGACTCAGGGATTGAGTTTCTAGGAAGATTAAAGGTATTCAGTAAAGTATTAATATTCAGTCATGAAAGATAAATTAAATTAAAATAATTAAAAAACACAAATTTTTAGGCAAAATGATTCTGTTTTTAATTTTCAGCTAGTGTTTCTATATAGTTAATTAAATAAAAATGATCTTAAATTGTACAGTTTTATAAAATTACCTTTAAATATATAATATATGTACAAATCTTTTCTAAAAAGAGTACGTAATATAAAAATGAATAAAATGAATTTATTTATTAAAGGTTTTTGTCGTAAACCTTAGACGTTGACTTTCAAGCTAATTAAACATAATATATTTTTAGAGTTTAGGGGTCACCTCTGTAAACAAAAATTGATAAAAATACTTTATTTAGTCATATTATTTACACGTTCGTTAACGTATTTTACATAGTAAAAAGTATATTTTGCAAGATTACTAACGCCTAAAAAATCCTATTTACATTATAATATAAAATATCAACAAATTATATTACTTTTCAAAATGTGTTACAAAAATGAAGTTTACTGTAAGAGATATCCGCAAGACATGTACTACATGGCTTACCATTGTTACGAGTATTCGTCTTAGAATCTTTCTTATTTTAGTCTTCCAAAATTGTTACATAATACATTATAGTTGATATTTAAAACTTAAGGTGCAATTTGCAATTTAAATTTTTCAATTTATTTTACATCTATAATAAAACTAAAAATTCTTTCGTTTCTTGAACTAAAGATTATTTCGTTTTTTATGTATTTTACAGTTGTTTAATGAATATTACTTATACCTGCAGTTCTTTAACAATACATCGTCCATATATCTTCCGTATGTATTTTTAATACTGCAGTAAATCCGCACTATTATGTTATATATCGTAACGGTAGCATCGGCTTCCGAATTTCTACGAACTTGCAAATAAATAGAGACATTCTTTCTTGAAAACGAAATTGTGTGTAAGATAAAATTCATTATGTTCACTGAATAACACAAATATTCCGATACAGACATACCAAAAGAGTGACAGATACTATATTTTTATATAAAGACAACTTAAATCACATCGTAATATTAATAAAAAAATATAATATTCTGTTTGCAAAGCTACGAAAGGAGAGTTAAACACTTTCTAAAATATTTATTACAATTTTAAACTTAATTAAATGTACGACTAATGTTAGCAAAAATAATTAGTGTTTAACAATTACATGATAAAAAATTACCTACAATGTAGCAAACAATTTTCAGTGAGCTTGTAAAATACTTTTATTCAGAAGGCGATATTCTTGCCTTCTTTAATTTCCATCACATTTTTATATAAGTCACAGATATTACTTATCTTAAATTCTTAAATAATACCATTTCAGGAATTTCATCTTAAAATCTCTGTCGATATGGTTAAGTAATATAAATAAGTTCAATGAAAATTTATTGCAATTTAAGCCAGCATTTCATGTAAAAATTGTTAAATAAGTACAAAAAATGTAATGTTACGGAATAAGTTAAGTCTCTTCTAAAAAATATAAAAGTACGTATTTATAACAATCCTTGCATTCGCATTATTTGTTATAAAATGATGTTTTTGTTTTACATAAAATATTAACATTTATTTTTATTTCAGGTAAGATGACTATTGTCGAAAAGACAGGACAGATTATAAACGAATTGGTAAGAATTTTAACCTAGAAGGTTTAAAGTTTCATAATATAACGCGTATGAAATTTATGAAGATATTTATAATATACAGCTTTTCTATAGTGTTCTAAAATTTTTACTATATTTAATAACTTTATTCCTGTATTCTTAAAATATAAAATATTTGAAAAAGTGGTACAAATATCTGTAATAGATAAAATTTCCAAGAAAGATTCAGTTCTGGTTCTGAAAACATTCAACAGCTGATTTCTAAGCCCTTGTAATATTATTTAAAAATATGACTTGTTTTTAGGTATTAAAAAAACATATCTGTGGATAATAATTAATAATTGAGGTATACTTTAGAATATATCATATATGTAAGTATATATTAATATAATACAATAAAAAACAAACATGAACAATAAAAATAATAAACAAAAAAAATATTTTTTAAACTTCTAAATGATGTTTAAAAATTTAGCAATCATATCGTAATATTTAATTTAATTATTAATATTTATTTTACAGACACGCTGACCGTAATAAAAAAGTTATTTTGTAATTACGTACCACTTAATATTATTTTAGATATTTCTTCGCCTGACTAATTACAGCAACCGGTGCGAGTTAATACCATCTCGTGTTGTAAAAACTTAAATTTTCCTGACGAGAAATTATTTTCATTATTAACATTCATTTCATGTTTTTGTTTTGGATAAAATACCAATATACAAAAAATTTAAACCATAAGTATTCACAATAGTAAGTTTTCTTGATTATATGATAATAAGAAATGTATGCCACTTTTAAAATTGAATAAAAAATATAAAGTATATTATTTCACAATTATATTATAAATTACTTTGATATTTGCAAATTATTTACTGGTAAAAAAATATCTTCCATTAACCAACAAAGAAAAAAAACCTTTTAAAAACTCAATTCAATGTTAATAAAGTAAAAATGGAATTTAACTTACTTATTTTTTGTGTCATAAATTATTCCTGTGTTTCATTTACTTTTTTTTTATTTAGTCATATTAATATGTATTCAGAAATATATAGTTTAATATGTACTCAGAATATTGAGAAATAAGTCGTAATCTATTTTACACTGTGGCCCTAATAATGAAACTAATGATTTGTAAACTTTAAACTAAGAATATTGTATGTAAAATAATCCATTTCAAATTTATACCTACCTTATTAATATATAGTTCAACTAATAATAGTATTATATTTATTACATATTCTTTGAAAGTGAGAATTAAATTAAAATTGTGCATTATTAGTGATAATAAGTAAACAATAAGAATAAATTCCAAAATAATTGTCTGTAACGGATCTACCAAATAAATTACTTATTTGTATAACCATTTAATCTATGAAACTAATGTCTATAGAAAATTATTATAAAAACGCTGCAACATCGCTTGAAAGTTTGTTGCTTGTTAGTCTTTAGTGATCGAATATTATGAATGATCTATGGCAGTTGGCATTCCTCTAAGTACAGTCAGCGTCAAATAATTAGAGACGCTCAGGGTATTCAAATAAATAGACGCCACCAAAAAGTCAATAATATCGGTACAAACAAACTTTCCTTATTGTTGTTAACAATATAGTCGCTCAAAAGGTCGAGACGTTTAAAATGTCATATAGATCGTTTCGGTCAAAGCGCCATAAATATACAGTCAACCCGCCAACGGTATCCAAGCATTCTAAGTGTTCAAAAATATGATACACACTAGGAAAATAAACTTTACTTCTATATATTTTAAATATAATTTCTCATGTCAATTAATATTAAAACATTTATATATAAAATGAAAGGGATAGGAACTAATACTATCCTTTTCAATTTACGCATGACGTCATAGATATGTCTTTTGTTTTGTAAAAAGATTCTTTCATAGTCGTTTACGATACTTAATTCGATGTCTTAATTCGCAAACCAGTCAAATCTATGTGAGTGAAATTTTCAGGAGGCACTTTAAACGTCATAATATTTAATAGGGATTGTTTAATATAAAAACATACGAATTGCTATTTAAGTAAGGAATTGTGATAATTCTGGATTTTTTTTTTGCGAATTACGCCGAGAATCGTTTGTTGTCAAACTGAATTGAAAAATACTTTTGCTGGAGTGTGAAATGGAATTTGCTAGTTTGCGAATTAAGGCATTATTATTTTGTAAGCAATAATCTGTTGGCTGAAATTAGATGTAAACCTCATTGATAATGAGTATTAGCATGTATATCTCATAGAGCAAGAGTGCTTATCTATTATTCAATATCATGTTCATGGCAAAAAAAATATATGTTAATTTTTATATTAAAACAACTATTTAATTTTATTTGTGTACTTAATTAAAATGAATACATTCCATATTAACGACAAAATGAGCACAGAATACTAAAAACTCTCATCAAATGTAAAAATAAAAAAACATTTTTAGCTATACTGATCTTTATTGATCTATCTAAAATCATGTATAGCCACCGTCTAGCAGACGAATAACGTCAGAAAGACGTCTTCGTATGGATTGTACAGCATTGTAGCAAAAATTGTCTCCTCTCATGGACTCCCAAACTTCTTCGACGCGAGTCCTTAAATATGCGGTGGTTCTTGCTCGCGTACTGTCCTATACCCGAACCGTTTTGCCCCACAAATTTTCGGTCGGGCTTAGGCCAGGACTATGAGGCGGCATAGAAATTAACTTCAGGTCCCCATTACCTTCTAAGTAATTTTGAACAACTCTAGAGTTGTGCACGGAATTGTTATCTTGAACAAACTTAATTCTTTCAAGGGGAAAAAAACTCATGGCTGTTGGGAGCAAAACGTTTTCGAGAATGTCTTTGTATCGGGGGCCATTCATTGTTCCTAGAGGTGGACCTCTACTAGCTCTCCTGGTCCGCTTTGGTTCATCCATCCCCTAAGGTGTTTCGACCACTGCGATTATTAGGGAGGACATTTCTTTCATTATATCTTGTGTTCGATGTTCGGTATAAAGATAAACGTCTCTGGGCAGACGAACAAAAAAATTTTCATCTACAAAGATCACATTATCAAAATTGAAAAATTTAAATGATTTTATGCGAATTGGAAACGCTGTGCTTTAAGCCGAGGTGTTAATACAGGCTTTTTAGCAGGAATACGATCGCGTAACCCATGTTCTCGTAGGCGTCGTCGTATTATGCTCTGTGATGTCCCAAATTCCATAGACATGCTCATGGAGTTTATAAAACGATTGCTAATAGCACGCTGCACTATATTTCTGTCGTGATTTGCACTTATTTGACTTGGACGACCAAATGAAACATGGTTTTGCAATGCACCATCACTTTGCCATCTCAACAATATACGGTGTTTCTCTAAATAAAAGAAAGAAGAAGAATCTGAAGAGATAGTAATTCGATAGGTAACTCATAATGCGATACTTGTGGATATTCCCAGTTCATTTGAAATATCTGTTACGGAGACACATTCTTTCTTTAAATACATAATTCGATGTTTCGTGGTGTCACTAATGCGATATGTAGGCATATTTTAGCATGAAACGCTATTATTGTTACAATAGAAGTTATTTCTAACTGGCTTTAATATTGCACTTGACATTGATATAACTGATAGATAATTGACATGTAAACAATATGTAACAAAAATGAAAATGACATGTAAACAATACTAGATTGCCTAAAGAGGTTTTCATCTTTTTATTTTCCTAGTGTGTACCATATTTTTGAACACTTAGAATGCTTGGATACCGTTGGCGGGGTGACTGTAACCATATTTATGGCGCTTTGACTGAAACGATCTATATGACATTTTAAACGTCTCGACCTTTTGAGCGACTATATTGTTGACAACAATAAGGAAACTTTGTTTGTACCGATATTATTGACTTTTTGGTTGCGTCTATTTATTTGAATACCCTGAGCGTCTCTAATTATTTGACGCTGACTGTACTACTGTCTACACATAAGATTTGGCAAATTTCATCTGCAAACTTTTTATCCCAGTGCACAAATTAAGTTTGTACTCAGAATATTTTACAATCTGCATAATAGTTTTCTATACTACTAAAATATCTCAAGAATCTACTATTTTAAAAGTGACAAAGTAGGAATGTTTAATATTAATTTAAACGCCTTAAGTTGCTTACTTCATTAATCTGATCGCATACATACCTAAAAAGTGGTCTTGTTATATATGTACGTTGAAGATGCATCTAGTCAGTGGCTTCACCCGTGTTTACCGGTAGACATAAATCTATATAAAATTCATTCCTAACTTTAACTAGTTTTTCAATAATTACACACACAAAAAGTATAGACAATCGATATCGATGTTATAATATAATTATAACGTTTAGTAAAATAAAAACAGATACGTTAGTTCGGGTCGCTTTTTACATTCATGATCTTATTTATTCCAAAATAAACCGAGAGGCTAAGGTATAACTATTATATAAGTATGAGATTTGTTGTATAAATTTAACGTAATAAGATAATTTTTATAACTAATTTATAGAAATGCATTAAAAAAGAATTAAACCGCTACTAATTTGTAAACCAAAAATGATTTATTATGTGTACATTTACAAAACTTATAATTTTACATATAACAATTGTATGAAAAATGTATCAGTATTATAAAAATATTTTTGTATAACTTTAGAGATTTAGGGTTGAACAGAGAGAATAATACTTATAGGAATACTCCAATTTTCAATTCGTACATAACCTATCAAAATGGATACCTATTTTGTAGTACATTGTTTACTAAAGATAGGGACTACATTTTATAATAATTCATTAAAACTCGCGCTGTCATGACTCATGTTTTTATCAGAAATTAGTTATAGACAAAATATACATTGGTATAAACATACTCGTAAACGAACACACTTAACTATCGGGTATTTATCTTCCTGAAATCTGAATATTATAAACATATAAACACATAGAAGATGTAAAAAAATAAGTACCATGAATAAATTCTTATAATACTTAAGTTTTAATACAAAAATACACACAAGTATGTTTGAAATTTAACTGTTTATAATATTTTATTTATTATTGTCCCACAATCCATTTCTTCTAATAATTCTATTTTGTTAAATACTGGATAAGGTATAGTTCTCTTCCAATTACTAGGCCAGGCGGGTTCTTGGCATTAATAATGACTTTGGCCTCCAATTATATTAAATTTATTGCTGAGACCTAAATCAGAGACCTGGTCTTTTTCATAATTTTTGTTATACACCCTATTTTTACAGACATCTTAGCAGCTTATAAAATAATTTTCTATGATTATTATGTTTTTCTTAATTATGTTTTTCTAGTATTCATTAATTATGTTTTTCTTCTTCTTGGCAGCCTATAGACATAGGCCTTCAAGGTATAGGCCTACCACCCCAAAGATCACCATCAAAACCGGTCTTGCGCTGCCCGCATCCAGCGATTTCTCGCCGTCCTGTCGTCGGCCCATCTATTGGGGGCCCTTACTCACGACGCGTCTGCCGGCTGGTGGTTGCCATTTGATAACCTTTCGGCCCCAAAGGCCGACGGCTGCACGAGCAATGTGCCACGCTCACTTTAAACGAGCAATTTTTCGAGCTATGTGGGTGATCTTATTTCTTCTGCTGATCTTCTCATTTTTTATTCCATCTCACAAGAAAACTCCGAGTATAGCCCTTTCCAAAGATCTCTGGGTGACCTTGGCATTTCTTAAAAGGCCCATCATAAGCGCTCACGTCTCAGCGCCATTAGTTATCACTGGCATCACACATTAGTCAACAACCTTCGTCTTCATAGTTTGCGGTATTTTGGACGTGAAGATATTCCGAACACTGCCCATACGAGTTAAATTCAGCGAGTGTTCTTTTTCTCGAAGTTGGACCTACCTAGTTATAATGTTGAAATTTTATTATTCGAGGGGAAGGGTTTGTGAAGGTTCAGAGTTTTAGGTTGATAGCATGTGTTGATTATGTTAATTATGTCTAATTATTCTATCTTTACTTGTAACATGCAACCAGTAATATATATTTTTAAGTAACCATGGTTTAACCCCTCCAAAATAGTATGACAAGAATAATTATAAATAATACTCACAATGTATCTAAATGTTGTTTTATATATTGGTTTTTAAAGTAAATTAAATGAAATCAACAAGGTTATTATTATTCAAAAGAAGTTACTTCCAATTCAATTACAGATATTACTAGTGACCGCGTCCAACTAAAATCTGAATAGTTAGCTGATTTGACAAGTTTCACTGCAGCGTTCCGCTACTTCGTGCTGATTGTACTATATTTCTACTATCCCCTTTAAAATAGTTTGTATGCATCTGTGAACCTAGATTTAAATAACCATAGCTTCTGTAATCAATAGAGTTCTAAATCAAAAAATTAATTTAAATTTTCAACAGGAACATTTTTATTAATAGATAACAACTAGCTTTGGATCCTTCACAATCGCCACAATTTTGAAACTTTTATAAGTTATAAAATTATAACCTATGTTATTCTGAATTATTAGCCTGTATATTAACATAAACTATAATAGAAATTTGTTCAGTAGTTTTAGCGTGAAAGAATATTAAACAAACATAAATCTTCATAAACTTTCCTAATATTAGCAGGGTATTCTAATAAAACTTCATGCTCCCTGAAAAAATACAGAAACATTCAGAGGATTCTGGTATGGTTCTTATATGTATTTATATCACAATACTCAAACTTACCGATACCTTAATAATATATGTGATATTCCTTACTACTAACATCATTTTTTGTTTTTTACTTTAAGGAAAATTTATAATGTTGAATACAATTTTATTTTTTAACATAAGAGTTCGCTTTTTCACTAGTTGTAAATTTGGTTTGTGAATATCTTCAACATGGTTAAATTACATATTAAAAGCTGTCCTCCAACTTTTTCACTTATGTAATTACTTTAAGTAATACACATTTGTTTTTTCTTTTACAAATTTAATTGTATCAATAATAATATAGAAACCACTTTTTATATTAACTTGTGTATCTCATTCATCTCTTCTTATCGAGTATAATTGTGGTTAAAGAAAATATACTCTTAAAACTATTACTGAGTTATTTGGCCTTTAGTCGTTAGATGGATCCGAGAGTTCATCAGCTTTTAAGATTACGACTAACACGATTCACAAGGCGATAAAATATATAGTTTTGTAATTTACGCACAAATATATATGTTTATATACGGAGAGTTATTAACTAAATCGTGACAAAGAACATAAGAATCACTATTATTATCTAATTAACATAAGATTTATTTTTACATTATTTTTCACGCTACTCCTTTTAAATAGAAATATCAACTTTAGTTGACTAGGTGTCGCCCGCGATATCATACGCGTTTTTGTGTAATTGTTATTTGTAATATATGAAGGTATTATGGTTTTATTAAGAAAAAATATAAAAAAATAAAGAGAATGCAGTTGTATTGCACAGTTAGTTTCATATATACACTAACACACATATAAACAAATAAACAATGGAATGAGTCTGTATAAATGGACCCTGTATATCCCACAATGTATTGCTTTTTTATGTTTTTTTTAAATTTCCAACCCTTGCAGTCCGAGTATTGGAATTTGTAGCTATGAATTTAGACTTTTTTACAAAAATAAATCAGTTTGAAAAGTCACATTTTATATAACAATATTTTCTGAATTTGATTAACATTAAATAAAGGAACCAAAACACATTATAATAAGTTTCTATTATATTTGAAATCCGATGTTTTACATTTGAAAGTTTACAAGGACGTAGATCGGTAGGAAACTAGTTGGGTATTTGGCCTCATTTAATCCACGCTTATTCTGATTTTCAAATAACTATTCAGATAATCCAACCACACTTTCGAAATATTATACCCAAGTTGATATAAATCGTGGTTATAATAATTGGTGTTATATAATTAAGTTTACATCTTTAGAGTATGAGAAAATACTGTATTGATAAATTAAACTACTGTGTGACTTAATATATAACTATGATAAACTTAGTCTGGTAATAAGTTTTACTATTTGTTATTACAAAAAGGAAACTTTTCTTCGATATCTTCGATATCACATTTTACTGTTTTTACACTATGTGAGATATAAAATATTTTCCAAAGGTGTATGTAGTACTATGCTGTAATATATTAAAAAGATCAAATAGTCGATTGTCCGGAGCTTTTGAATGATTATACTCGTATTGTTGATTTCTGCCGTCGAAGCATAAACTATTAAAATAAAGTAAATATTTTCAACTAACTTTAAAAGTTCTTAAATATATCAATATGTAAAGTTATATTAATAAGAGACTTTATTAATCTCTTAATTGATTTGTATTTATAAGCTACTAATTTATAAACTAGCAGCCGCCAACCGTGCGCGGCGGGTGTTGAGCTGAACCCCTCTCCTTTCTTCTTTTCTTGATAACTTTTGAATGGCTAAACATTTTTTCAATCTGTTTTTGCTATAAAATCTGCGTTCGGCTCAAACATACATAAAACATCAAATATAAATTTTTAGTTAATTATGCAGTTTTTTAGTTAGTTGCATTTTGGAGACAACTAAACACAAAAAAGGTCTCGCAAACGGTTAAGAGCTTCGCTTACGCTCAGCTCAATAATCGATTCCATAATTTTTTCTTAAGTTACAAGATTTACAAAAAATCTGTTTTATTTAAGAAACCTAAACTCCAGTAAAATATAGTATTTAATATATAGTTTTCTGTAGATAAATGAACAATTTCACTGTAATATAAATAAACTTTTATACAATTTTGGATTGGGTAACCAATTTATAAGAATAATGATTTCTCTTAAATATATATATATATAATCGCAGCGATATTTTTATGTCTCATAATTGATTGTGGGTATGATACCGCTAAAACCTAGAAATACACTAAGGGATAATCAAACCTTGGACTTCATACATAACAGGTACTTGTAACACTTGAACAGTTTGGCAAACTGAACAACGAAAATTTCTCTAAATTATTGTCTTTAAAGTTCCTAAATTTAATGGGTATATATACAGACCAAAAAAATGTTGATAACGTTCAACATATTGCAAAGAGTTCTTAATTGAATTCTTGGTGCCTAGTTATGAGAATTATGCCTGTTAAAATATTTATGAAGTAATATTGGTTTTATATCAGAAAGGCACCTTTTGTTAGCATTATATTTGTACCGACAGTTTATTTGTTAGTAAAGTACATATCCGTTTATTGCTTTTACTGATGGAAAGGCGGTTAATTACCACTATATTGTGACATCACGTGACTGAGTCAGTAAAAGATGAAGTAATTGAGGATTAATATTTAGCTATTACAATTGCTATTTAATTGTCGGTTTATTTAATTATAAGGTCGGTTTAGTTATAAGGAATATATAAGGTATACATAAATATTATTTGACAAACTTGCAAATTATTTGCGTTAACACACGACAATAGTATAAGCAAAACAGGATTTAAAAGTTTTCCGTTTATATGACTAACAATTGACTTCGCTTTCAACAGACATTTCAGCTTTTTTCAAATTCAAGGTAGTTATTATATAATAAGTCTAGGTATATATATATAAACTTTATATTTAGAAATCCCGTGTCAAGATGATCGTTTGTGCTAATTTCAGAAACCACTAAATTGATGTCTGATAGGAAAGTTATTATCTACCTTAAAAAAAATAATTATTTTATATCTTGTACAACTTTCCACTAGCGTGCGGTAAGAGTTCCATAACTTCCATTCACCTTATTTTTAGATTGTGTAAGTATTCATAAGATGAGGCTGAGCTTCAATTTAAATTTTGATGCTATAATCTGTTGAATAGGTGCCATTATTTTAAACTTATTAAACAAATTTCTGATGAAAACCGAATATTTATTTTTTCTACATACTCTCTCTAGTAAGTACATAAGTCTTCTGACTCCTAACCAGGTAATAAAAGTGTATTCAATGTTGCGTTAACGTTTAAGTTATGGTTGACATAAAAAGTTGTAATGACATTACATTGTTATTCGGTTAACCTTTGTTTGTTATGTATGGAAACATTAAATAAAACAATATTTTACATGAAAAAAGTACTTAAAGGTACATGGTACAATACTTGCAGTTATAAAATTCTCATTAGCTTGGCACATCCAGCTATAAAAACTTATCAGAAATTTGAGTGAAGGAGATAGATATAATAAATTATTTTCATCCCTTCCGATACATAGATAAAGTAAATCTTATTAGTATATGATTATTAAAGAGCATAAGAAAATAAGATTTCTAATGTCATTTATTATGAAGTCTAACTTAACAAGTTTTATCTCATATCGGCGTAAGTAACAAAACATTGCGTCGTCGTCAGAAATTGCATTACTCTACAATGTGCTAGCTGTCCGCGGCATTGACATCGCAGATTACTAAAGGGCATAACACGTTTGATGATGATGAATGATGTCGCCTTATCTGCATTTGCTATATTTTTGTAGGATAACCGATCTAATAATAGTTGTATCGATCAGACAGCAATGTTATATAGATTATGTCAATATGAAAAAAAAAGGTCTTTAAAACGGTTAAATAATTTTTCAAATAAATGCAGTTGTTTCAGAGTTCACATCTTTCCCTTCCTCTCTGTAGTATGGTAGTGTAGATCTATGAAATATTAAAAATAAATACAGGACAGAGAAAGTATTTCAAAATAATATGACATTTATCTCCATTGTAACCTCCTTATCAAAGACCCATATGTAATTAGTCAGTTTAGACACTATTCTCTCTAAGGCATTATGACATAAATGACAGATATTAGAGAGTTTCAAAGGACGTTACGGTGGTGTAGTATAATAGTTGTAGTGAATATCATTACAGTTGAATTTTAGTACTGACATTTCCTTTGTAACCGAGATAACGCCGCGAGGAATCAAATACTTAAGCTTAAGGAACAAATATCTCTCACAAAAATATTTTTAGAATTAGTAGAACTATTTTTATTAACCTCCCCCATATTTTATTGTAATGATACTAACTTCTGCTCGTTTCATTTATGTCTTGAATTATTTTCACATGACTTAGAAATTCTCTTATTATAACAATAAATAAGACAAACTTAAAAAAAAAAAAACTGTCCGTCCTTAGATAATCAAAATTGATACTTTCTTTTGACACAGAACTATGAAATTTGGCAAGTAACATTTTAGGGAACAATCTGAAAACTGTACATTTGTAATTAAATAATAAACAATATTATCGTACACAAGCCGAAAATTAAAAATAAAGCTACTCTTAATTACTAAAAGTTCTTAAAATGTTATATCTAGTAATAGCCATAACGGTCGTAGGGTATTATTATTTATATTTTTAAATAAATGAGCTATCCGATGCACAATATTTTTTTTCTAGTTTCATTAGTATTTTTAGGAATTATAACATTACAATTATCAATCAAAATAATTAGAAAGATGATTGTGAAAAAAAATGGTCAATATTGGAAGCATATTGTTGCCATTCCTGTCTTTCGTACGTCTCTTTGGAGCTTTATACATATACCATGACGAACATACGCTGATTTGTCATCAATTATATCAAAACAATACACAATAAGAGTAATATTCAAAATTAATTAAATTAAACTTTCAGCAATATTACAGAGTATAACATATTAATTACTATTTCTTTGTTTTATTGAAAACATATATATTATCAAAATTAAGAAAGGCTTTTACGTTATTTAAATAAGTATATAAGACAAATAACAAAATGTAAATGTAGGTATTTCAAAATAATTCAGCACTATTCCACGATTTGTAAATGGGGTCATTTGTAAAGGAGACTTGAATAAATTCAACATCACTAGACCACATTCCGAGAGCCATCGACTGTATCACTTATGGAACTACTTTTTCATTCGGACGTAACAAAGGTTTATGTTTGTCTTATGTTGTGTTCTAAATATCAAAATAGTCCATGTTTTTATTATGAGTAAGTATTGAACTTCTTTTATCATATAACGGATCATTATTTATTATTTTATTAAATAACTATGTCCGTAGAACGTTTAATTAACTAATACCTAATAAAGTTAATGACTGACATTGACATCCATAAAATAGAAATTTCTATCAAAATGAAGCGCTCTTCGTTGATTGAAACCGCCGGGTCCCTGGTTATTGCTTAGAAAAAAGTAAAATGAAAAATAATTAAATCACTTTGACTTTTCAAGACCCTTTTTGATTCTTATATCTGATCACATCAACATATGGCCTGATATAGGCATTCATTAAGGCAAGCAATAAATAAGGTTCTGTATACTTTTTAATTTATTACATAAACGAGTGTAATTCAAACAGAATATAAAATATAAACCTGTATCATGCAACTTGAAGAAATTAAAGCCTTGTATAAGCATGTGTTGTGCATATTTGAAAAATATGATTAAACAACATTTATTATTAATCATTTTAATTATGTCCACATCCATTTTTTACCTTCAAAGTTATAATATTTTTAAAGAAAGGAACAAACATTTTTCATTTGTATCAATATATAATTTGAATTAGTTATCATTTGAATTATTTGCAATAAAATATATCTTTAAATTCAGGATTGTAACAAAATAAAGTTAGAACCGTTATAAGTAAAGTTACTTTGGCTCAGTTCACAAAAGTTTTTTGACAAAGAATTGGTTTGATGCCCTTTTTACGTCGTTTGTTATGTCTGTTATTAATACGTAAAATAAAAACTATACCTGAATTTACTTAAATTACATAAAAGGAGTATGAAATTTTTGCATAGTTATATTAAAATTGATATTTTACATAAGAAAAGATTACATATACGTATTCTTTCTTATTTCTTAAAAACAAAAAATGAAAATACTTTTCAGGGACGAGGAATATTAGTAGAGCAAACACCATAAAGTTGATAAGTAGTTTAAGGTCAAGAGAAAAGTATTTGAGCAGATGAATCTTCGTCTAACCTACAATCGCACATTGAGTGATCTCTAACAACCATTCTCTGGAACTGTAAACTGTGTGAAAACATAATGCGGTTATTCAGACGTAGAACATAAATAATGAAAGGGCTCAGCAAAAAGAATAAGTGACTCGACTTAATAAAGAAACTATATAACTATGATTTTACAAATTTACTAGCTGATTCCCGTCCGCTTCGCTGGGCATACTTTTAATTTGGCCTACACCAGGAAAAAATTGCCAGCATATAATTAAAGAATTTTTTTTTATCGGTAATATTTTTATTTTTTAAATATATCAAATTCAATTTCGTAATCAGTTATATTTTTATGTTCCTGATTTTTTATTTATAATATTTTTTTATTTTTTTGCACCCCCTCTCAACCTCATCTAAGCTCTGGTTGTCATCTTTGTTGTCTAAATCGTTGTTCTAAGTTGTCATCGTAACCGTTCGTTAAGTGTATAGCTCCTAAAGGTTTAAAATTTGGCAAAATGCAAAAAGTTGATAGCCGTTGCGATAGGAATTCCTTAAAATCCGTTCTTAGTGGATATCTACGTCACAAAAAAGTAACTATGTAAAATTTTAAGTTAATCGGACAGATACTTTCGAAGATTTCGTGATGAGTCAGTGAGTCGTAAATCACTTATATACTTATAAATATAGCTAGTGGTTGGAATATTATATCAGATATTATATTATTTGTTTATTAAACTATGCATAAACTTCATTCATAATAAATATCTTCTTAAAATCGACAAAACGGTTTAAAATGTATAAATGTTGAACCGTACCATAACAGGAAGAGTGCCAATATTTTAAACTCTAAAAGAATAGAAGTTGATCCTTTATTTTCATCCGATACTTATTTTCTTTGTTCATTATTTAAGATCATGTCACTATGGTTTGTGAACTACAGCTCATTGTGAAATAAAAAAAAAACAGAACTATTGGGTTTTTAAAAAATCTCTAAAGTTCTGCTTATCCTTCCTTGACTGCAAAGCCAAATGTATGGTAACAATGAAAACCATCTTAACGACTTAATGAAAACGATCATAGTCATAGCAAGGTAGGAAAATTTTTATAAATTAGATTGATTTGTCTTAAAATGGTATTTAATATCAGATAATCTTAGCTTCATTCATCAATAATATTTTCTGGAAAGATGAGGTAAGTAAATAAATAATTTAAATATATTAACTTTAAAGTATAGTTTTAAAACAACAATATGTTATTTAAAATTGTATTTTTTATAGTTTAGATTTTATAATTTACCAGTGCTGTATATTGTTTCTCTTGCTAGTAATGAAATAAAACTCATTTGATAATTCATTTGCATTTATATCAATTTTAGTCTCAAGGTTTATATAACACACACAGGGAAAAAAATAACTAAGCAGAATTATGTTCTTTTTATCAAGAACAATTCTGAGGGATGAAAATATTCTGGAGGTTTTAGAAGGAATAATAAAAAAATGATAATTATTAAATAACTTCATAATAAATAATAAAAAGTGTTTGTTATTAAATGATATGAAATAAATTTTTAAATTACTGTTAAATTAGTTTTCATTTCATCAAACTGAAATTTATCATTTGGCACTTTAATGTTATTCTGAATGGATCTTAAACTTGAAATTAAATAATTGAGTTTCAGTTTCTGACTCACTAACTACAAATCTGACTTACAAACTTACAAGTAGTCTTAACAACCAAAAGTTTTGAAATATTTAAGATTTTGAATTTATTATTTCTATAAAACTGCCTCATTTATGTTTGAGTGCCTTCGATAATATTCTAATATAATAATGGGAAAGAGACATAGAGTGAAACGAATAAGTGTTTTAAGCAAAAGGCACCGATGAATTGATAATGAGATTGAATTTATCTTATTGGTCGAGAATGGCCTTTGTGCAATTCTACAGAGACTATTTCATTGGCATAACAATTTATTGTGATATTTGATTTCCTTTCAGAATAAAAAAAAAATACAATTTAAATAATGTTTCTTCAATAACTATATGTATGGGACTATTTATATGGGACCGACTGTTCTACATTGTAAAATACCTAATTTTGTAATATTATAATAAAAAAATAATAATTCTTAGTGATGACGGATTAATGACAATTTGTAAATTTTATATTAATTATATAATCCGATTAGAAATTTAAAAAAAAGTCAACTGTCTTTTTTATAAAAGTTGATGATAATACATTCAATATAATTGTTTAGAGATGTAAATAAGATTTGTTTAAATTATTGTTTGAAAAAAAAAACCTTTTAAAGTTTCGAATGCATTTCAATGAAATTGTTATTTCCAAGCTTTCAGTCGACTGCTCTTATTTTATTTGCTTGAATAACACAAAATCTTAATTTTAATATTATTACATATTTTTAATCACTATTATGAAGTTAGAAATAAGTTTTATGTTTTAGCTATCATTTAATAAATTATAGTCTAAAATTTATTTGAAAATTTGTTTTCGGGATATAATATTGAGGAATAGTATTTTTAAATTGTTGTTTTTTTTTCGGATATTGCAAAAACTACTTAACATATTCTAATGACATTAAGTGAGATATTTTTTTTATTTAAATCCCTTTATACATTCATGAAACTCACAATTAATACTTTGAGTTAATTCAGTTTAAAATCATCAAAAGATTCAAAAACCTACGTTAAAATACCAAATCACTTCTTAACAGAAACTGGTTTTCTTTTCTTCCAAATTTTCAAATTTTCCTATCTTTAAAAGTTTCAACATGTAAGGTACATTAAACAGGTTTTAAATATATTAAATATGTATCTGAATGTCTTACCAATAAATTTATTGATCTTACTACAAAATTATTTATGTAATTAATAAATAAATAAATTGATAAAATTCAGTAAATAGCCTTTTGTAATCGATTATTGTTTAAATTTCTAACAATAATGGGTGAAAGCTTAAATGACCTTAGAAATTTTGTTATAACTGTATATTACGATTTCTAGAGCGCGAGCTTGCAGTTATCGGACCTACTAGCGCTGCCTCAATAAAGCTTTTTTATTTTTATAAAAGCTCTATATTATGAAGCAAATCACAAACTACGAAAAAAACTTTAAAATACACAGAATTGACCTATTATATTATTATTTAACAACTATTATTATCCATATCTTATATTCTCAGCTGTCGAAACTATGTAGTTTACATATATATAAGCTGAGATAGGACATATTAACTTATTACAGACAAATTTTAATATTACCTCTTTTTGAGGGCAATAAAATAAAAACAATAAACTTATGTAAAAATTTTAAATTCTTTATAAAAATAAGATGATATTTTAATCTTTGATTTAGAAATAATTAGGTCAGACCATAATAGTTTTATGTTAAACTTCTCCTCGCCGTTTCAATTACGTTCCCAACTGACTGTTAAACCTTTAAAAACTATTTTTCTCTTTGACTTTTTGCTGAATCGGAATGAGGCAGAAGATTTTTTGATAAAAGAAGTCAAAAACCATGAAAAAATTGTTATTTAATTAACAACAATTCACCCAACATAAGACCTAAAATTAATGATTTGTCTTGTAATGGTCAAACGATACTAATTCGTATTCGTATCGATTCTAATATTCGTAAAAAAGCTTGTTGAGCTTACGTTTTGAGATACAGGGATTACTTAAAAAGTATTTATTTTATTAGATTGCAATTAAACTAAAATCAATTTAAGTATATCTCGGATACATTAATTCATAAATGTGATAAGTCATTTACTTAACGTTTCAAATGTTACGATCTTATTAAACAAATAGTTGTTTTCACCTCATCTTGTCTTTCCTCTTAGAAATGGTTCTTAAAAGCTTCGTTGCCTTGTTTCTTCAACCTCAAAGTGGATCAGAGTAAGAGGTTTGTTTACTCGCGATATTACACTTATTAAAGTTTAAATGAACTTCCAACATTTGTACGAAAGTACGGAATAGTAAATTTATGTTCTATTTTTGTATTATTGAAAACGACAAATTTTATAGCTCTGTTTTAGAAATTAAGAAGTTTTGATACACATGAAAAAAAACGAGGTACATGCAATTAAATAATATAACTATTATTGAATATCCCTTTTACAACAACCAATTATTCGCACAACTTTTTAACATGTTGGAATGTATCTTACTATTCGAAGTAGTAGTTGTAAATCACTGAACCACAAAACTTTAGTAGGGTTCTGTAATAAAATAAGTGTACAATAATATAATTTTGATTGCGGCGTAATTTTAATAATAATGCAAAAATAGAAATATTGCTTAGGGTTTTGAATGAAATCTTATAGAGGTCGCTTCCGGTTAAGGCGATTATATTTATTTATTTATTTATTTTTATTAAAGAAAAAGGCAAACGAGCTTGTGGGTCACTGATGATATGTGATCAGCGCCGCCCATGAACTCTTCAAACGTTCAAGGATTCACAAGAACGCTGCCGGCCTTGGAGATGGGAGTATACAACTTTTTTGGAGGTACATATGTCGTATCGATTTGGAAATATTGATGAAGGGAGTTCGTTCCACATTCACATGATATGTGGAGGAGAGGTTCTTGTAAGCCGCTAAGGAGAAGATAGCCACGCACCGAGGTGGTATGGATGGTATCGTAGGCAATAACGTCCAGTGTGGTGATGAAATTCGGCGACAGTTATCAGATTAAATAGCTCATCGGAACACCTCCCTTTGTAAATGTGGTAGAAGATACACAGAGAGGCCACTTCATTACGCAATGCCAAAAAAGTCCAGCCGTTCATAGAGCGCAAGTCTTTGAAAGGCCATTATATACATCCTAATTGAAAAATTTTGTAAATATTAAACAAACATACTTGAAAGTGACTAAGATTTTTTTATTGTCCACAGTAATAAAGTTCATCCATAATCTAATCCCTTAGGTAATGGTTAAGTCAGAAGCTAAATATCTATTGCGTCGGCTCAGGGGGTTATGATGAATAATTAATTATCAGATGGGTGTTAACGAGAACATAACTTTCTCCTAAGCCTTCACTTATAACCACATAAATGTTATTTATTTAATAGTTATTTACACTCTCAAGTTGAAATTGTACAAAACTTTAAGCTAATAGTGCCACGCTCGCAATATATGACAGAATAAATGTTTACTTTCACTTCAGACTCATAAGTAATATTAATAAAAGTTAGGCACGTAAATGATTTTATACAAGAATACACTCTTGCAGTTTGACTTTATGTTTAATACAAAATTTAAATGTCATAATAATATATTTTAAATTCATCATTAGGAGATTAACGCTAATATAAGTTGATCATTGTGATGAATGTCTTATAGTTATCAAACTAAAATACTTGTACAATATTAGCTAACAGTTGTTTCTTTAGAGGCAATAATAGTAGACCAATGAATCAATTCTACAATTAATTATTTACAAACAGTTTGTTTGGCAATTTAAATAATTGCCAAACAAACTGTTTGTAAAGTTATATTTATAACTATCCAAGTGTTTTGACTTGAATGGATAAAGAAAACTATATAAACTATAAACATGGTAATTAATTCTAGAAGTTTATGCTTAAGATAAATATAATATTTACAAGTAAGATAACACTTTATGCAATGAAAACCATCATAATAGGAAACATTAAATATTACAATATTAGAGGACACTAAATGTGCTACATATTTTTGCGTTTCATGATGAAATTATCTTTAATATCGCCTTCTCGCACATAATAAAGACCTTCTTTTTAATAGAATATAATAGAACATCAACAATTACGTTGTCATCCATATGAAATGGGTTATGTGACACAAGTTACTTTGTGTAAAGAGGATCGACTCTCGTAAGCAGCTTAGCGTGCTTTAGATCTTACATCAGGATCTACTATACAAGTTGAAACACAATTAATTTATATACAAGTTGAGAAACAATTTTAGTAATATTGGTATGACTTCATTGGCAATATTTCTTTAAAAAATAATATTACTACTTTAATCATCAATCCTTTCAAAAGAATTTGGCTACTGCATACTAGTTTAATAATTCTTGGTAAAGTTGAGGCCAAACTTAAAGCATTAAATTGTAAGCCGGGGTTCAAGCAATTTATAACTTGGCTTCATTTAAGTGTTGGCTGTAATCTAATAATCTCATGAAATGAACAGATATATCTCCTGTCGAGTATACTTGATATTTACTATAATTTAATTACTTTTTTATTATATTTAATATATTCTATTTATATATTTGCATACATAAATACTGAAAAAAGAAGAATCATCACAACAGTAATGCAACTTCTCCGAACTTTGCATGAACTAAAATGACTTTACATGTAAATATAACTAGTAAGTACTAATCATATTTTTATTTTTGTGGAACAACTTAATATATTACTAGTACAAAATATATTACTTATTTCGACTTTATGAAAATATTCAAATTTATCCGGCCGTCATTGTTTCATTGCTAATTAATTATATGTTTGAAATGTTGTATAAACATTGACATTAGTAAGGATGTATTTTCGAAGGAAGCTTAATAGGTGTTAAGTGAAATAATTTGATAATTCTTTTTTTTTGAAAATGTGGTGCTTCCCAAGTGTTCCCATATGAATGTAATTATTATTGGACCCTGACCTTGGAGATATATCAGAAAAATCTTAATTTGATGTCGTCAACGCTTATTGATTTGTTTTTATTCCAATTGTCGGAAGCCATTGATGCATAATCGTGAAACAATTCGAAATTGTGGCCACGTTGCTCCTCCGTCTCATTATGAATCTCTATCGTTTTGAATAGACTATCGTGTATAATGGTGAGTCGGTGGGGACGTTGCTCCTCCGTCCCTTAGGATAAACGATCGTTGATTAAGCCAAGACGGTAACTACGTTTTTCTATATTTTCCCTGTTAAATACTTTTTTCATATAAAATGTTCTATATATAAATTGATATTATTATAGCTGTATGTATTTATATTATCAACATATACTTTTAATTTATTTTAAATGAAATTTTGATCTACTTGTAATAATCATTGATCTAATTTAAATTAACTAACTATCTAATAACTGTGTAGCTAAAAACTGGCAAATATCATTCTAACTAAATGACTTGGTACATTCTCTGATTATAATTGATAGGATTTAGCAAATTAAAAATTAATATTTATGTTAAACCAATTGTAATAATACCGGCATCGCATATAAGATCTTAAAATATCAGGACATTTTAAATAGAACTCTAGTTGATAGCAAAAAAATCTTACGACAATTACTTGTGTTTTAAATTCCTATATAACTTACATTTTCCGAGTAACTTGTTAAACAGTAAATCTCAAAGCTTTCGAAGATTTAATCAAGAAATTTTACTACTCTTATTTGTTATCAAACCAATATTTCCTCTTCATTATACTTGCAAAACTTTGTTAAATTTTTAAACAATAGGAAATATCTTAATCGAGACAGTATACTGACAGTTTCTTAGTAAAATTTATTAAGAACGTAATTGTAGGTTGCTTTTGTAATTTGTGTAAACTAAATATTATATTAACTTTATTAAAAGTAACAAGTTCAAAGACTGTTCACAGGTTACTAAGTCTATCAAGTAATTATTTAACTTAAAATAAAACTACCGCGCTAGTGATAGTACCCCTGCTCTTACCATTGTTTAGTAATTATTTGACTTCTTTCTTTATGACTTTTAACATAATACTTTAAAAAAATTCAAATACATATATTAAAATAAACATAATGCAACGATCGGAGTTAATTATATACCGATACAATAATAATTATGTCTTTATATTTTAAGTCACACTAAGTATAAATAAATAATTAATAATGTCACCTTTTATTACAATAAAAATATAATTTATAAACATCAATTTATGTTAATGAAGACCCTGAAAAAGCTACTTTTGGTGAAATACGGCAGACACTTTGGTAGATTAAAAATATATAACCGGTATATAGTTTTAGTTAGTGTATAAATCGCGATAGCCTAAAAACAGTAATAAAGTATTAAGAAAGCTGGTAAAGTTTAATCATGATATAAAATCCATCTCATGGTTGAATAAATGTCGGTTCAAACTTTTATAGACGTCAATCTGTCTACACCATAAAAGATATTTCAATATCGCAATAAACTGTTGTCAAAATTAATTGCTATTGTTTATATGGTGAGTATCGTTTACCCGAAATTTTTATTAATAATGTCAGGTTTGACATTCTTAGTTTTAATAAACTGTTTAAATATCCTCGTGGTAATGTAACCTATAAATAATCAGTGAATATCTCAAAATTGGGATGCCACTATCCCTTGTCTACCTCACTAGGCAACATGGTAAGATAAAATTAATGATCCGAGTTACGCTCCACTAGGCTTTTAATTATTAAAAAAAATAGAATCTTTACAACATTGCATCGGAAAAAAATTAATTCAGAGTGAACTATGTTGTTGTATGTACCTGAAGTTGAATACATAGATATATTTTTTATATTTCGTTTTTGCATTTTTTTTTACAAAATTGAATTAACTTTCTATTTTTTTTTATTGATTCTTGTCGCTTGTGAATAAAACTATAAGAGTTTTTATGCATTGCAATATTTGATCAACAAATATTTACTATACAAGTAAACGAGTACATTGTTAGTCCGGTATTGTAGTCGCTTCCGTCTCACTAATTTGTTAACAATAACCACTCTAAACAATAATGAAACAAGTTGGAAAATATTTGCAATTGTATGATAGTTTAAAACGATTATTTTATTTACTTCACTACAAATCCTAAGGAATATTCAATGAAATACTTTCATTTCATTTTTTATATAAATGTTTATTTATCTCAGAAGATATTTAATAAATAATATAGTAAGTGGGTAAAAGTCCGTTTGATTATCATTTTCATAATATTCTAAAAGAATAAACATTATTTATCAAACATATATAAATGTAGTAGTTCCAGATTACCATATCTTTAGATTTACCTTTCTCCCTCTTTACAATATTAATATAAATGTCTGCTATCAAAATTATTTTATAGTTATTATATCTTAATTCACGCGATTACTTGAATGTTATAATATTGAGTAAAATAAGTTTTTTATGACGCAGTATCAAAGTCATCATGGCTGAGCCTTGGCTTGGTTAATTAGAAAATGTGCTTCTCGTATCTAAAGTACCAATTACTTATAATTGGAATATATTATTTTATATACAATATACAAAACCCATATATTATACTACAATGTTATAAAATTATGCAAATACATATAATGAGTAATAATTTTAAATGTATGTATATAAGTATCAAATAATTAAAAAATGTGGTTTAAAATTATTTGTGAACAATCAGAAATATAGACAAAATATAACAAATTATAAATGAACTTTCAAAAAGACAGGCTAGTCTAATAGATTAATCTTAGGGTAATCGTCCGCTCACTCTTTAATCAAAAGAGTAAGATGAGTGAAATCTTTCTAATTTCTAAGATAAGTAGCACACATTTATTTATAATGTATAGCTCCGCTGAACACTGGTCTGCTCATAGTTACATATCTTATGCTTAAGAAAGTTTAATTATCTCATTAGGTAGTCCAGACAAAAGTCTCTCAAAACCATTATTATTTAAATTATAGTCAACACAGATAGTGACGGGAGACATTACGAATTTAGTGTTTAGAGAATGTCATAAAAGTTGAATCCCAATAATGACACGTCTTTTGTTACAGAAACAACGCCGCGAGGAAGTATGAGTACTTACTTCCCAGCGGTGTTGTCTGTTGTCATTTTTACGAATAAATTATACTCTCAAAAAAAAAAGATAATTTTACTAAGAATATTTACAAATACAAGAAGTGTTTTTTTTTCTTGGAAACATCAATTATTTATTATTCCCCCCCACTTAATATTATTTAAAAAATGTTATATTTTTATTCACTTCTTAATATATTAATTGAAATAACATTAGTAGTACTAAATAATTAATCCGAAGAAAGATAGCTTTAACTTTATGTACAATATTAAAACTAAATTCGAAACACTGATAATAACATGGTACTATGTACAATAGAAATGATGAATAAAAAATTGTAACCACATTTTTTTACAATACACATGACGTGAATTAAAATGTTATAGAAATTCTTTTAAATAAGTCAAATCTTTTAACATGTTTTCCAAAAAGAGATGTGAGACGATATTTTTCATAAATATACAGACAACTGAAAAGCTAAAACGCTATCAACTGTCTCATTGTCTCAAATCCAGCTGCGAATAAGGCACATTCAGCTAGCGGTTAGTAGCAAGTAAAGGTTTAAAGGACAGCTGTGGGTGAACGAGATAATTCAGCTGCGCCGGAGGATACCGAATAGGCCATAAGACAATGTATAAAAATTTTGTTTAAACTGTTATATATTGTTAATAAATTATTTAATGTTTATTTACAATATTAAATACACAGTATAAAGAAGGAGGTCTGGTAATGAAGGAATGCAAAGTTGCTGTTAAGAGAGATGCATTTAACTAAATTAACTGATGTTTTTTTTTCGGGATTGAATTACTATTGTTACTTAATTGTACAATTATAGTACCAATTTTTATTTCGTGTTCATTATTATAGTCGTAACAATTTTTAATAATACTGAACTTATGGACATATGATTTTATACTATTTGTCTTTAAGTGCACACTTGCTCTTAAGCTTCTGAATTTGTTAGAACATTCCATCCATTCAAGATAAACAGTAACAATATAAGCTTTGCTCGAGACAACTTTATTATTCTGACTTTTGTTGAGCTCGAGACTAATTTATTCATCTCATAACTTTATAATTCCTAGCCCCTGTTTGTTGACACAGACTGTTATTCTTCCTGATATCAACTTCACAAGGTAATTTGTGTTAAGCGTTAATCTTAGCACGGCGGTGTTTATTTAAATTTGAGGTTAATCAAATTTACCAACATATTTTATGAAGTAAAATATACTTTGTTTGAAACATACAAATATAACATTTAAGTATTTACTTTAAAGATACAAAATGTATGGCATAATATTTCATTACAAGCATTAAAGAAACCCATAAGGAAAAATATATTAAAATAATTTTATTATTATTAAATGAATATAATTAACTAGCCAACAGAAATTATTACAATTGTCCACACGTGTTATTATGAACTTTAAGAAGCTTTAACTTTGTATATAGATGTGGTATGTTGTGGTAAATCTAATTGTCGTCCTTTCTTAAATCTTCATTTCTAATTATTGAAGGGATGCAAAACTTACTCAACCACGGTACTTATTATATATTTATATACATTTAAGTCAGTCATACTTATATCTTGCAAAAAAACGAAAAACAAAAGATACTTTTAAAGATTCAGAGTAACTTTCAATTATTTCCGGTGATATTTATTTATGTACTTTTTTAGTGAAATATTAATATTACATTAAATATATACAATTATGTATATATAGGTACTATTCACCTTTATTCATTTGGAGTATATTACTTGGTATACCACTATCCTTTACCAGATCTATAATAATAAACATAAGTTAAAATAGATTAACTGTTGAAATATTAATAAGTTTTAAGAATAAGTTTAATTATTATGTACATACACGTGTGTGTATGTACATAATAATTAAACTTATTCTTATTATGTATGTGTATACATAAGAATATATTAGTGTATTTAAAAAGCACCCTAAAACTCAATTGCAAAATGTAGGACAAAGGGGTATTTTGTTGCTACATTATTATAAATACATTAAAATAATAAGGGTTAAGGCACTTAAAAACTATAAAGTCCTCTATTTAGAATTATTATGTTAGGAGTCTCTATTTTGATAATAATTTTGTTAACAATGGTTTTTGGATTTTTTTTTCGAAAGTTTTTGCAGATAGCTTTTACAAATTTAATTTTGTAAATTTGAAAATAACGTTTTACTACATAAGCCATAAGTAATGTTTTCAAACCTGACTTATTTTTTATTCGGCCAAGTAAAAAATCTCAATAATTCATTATTAATACATACTTGTTACACAAAGACTATAGTATTCCTATTTTTACAAAGAAACAAAAAATCTATTTGGTATAAATTTTTGAATTTAAAACGGAAGCAACAAAGCCAGATTGTGAAGGACAAGACAGTGTTTTATTTGACAGTAATAGAATAAGAATAATAAAAGAAATTTGCATATAACAATTTCTCTATTAATTTATCTCTAAATTGCTTGAAAATATGTACTGCTACTTAATAAAGTACTACGATTATTATTTTCCAAATATCTTCAGTTTACGAGACGGAATAAAGATTAAGATATTATATGTGTATATGTATGTATATTACTTTCTTACTCGCAAATCCGTCTATATAGGCTCCAGAGGTCAGTGTTTCTAAAAACCACATACATTTTATCATTTCTCTCTCGACTTACTTCGCTAAATTGTCTCCACAAAAGCCTTTCAAATTTTTATGAATATTGTTCTCAAGTATTTCCATACTTTAGTCTTCCAAATTTATATATTTTATATTTTAGTCGATACGTTATTGTTATTAAAGTGCAGTTGTAGTTTAAATTCGAAATCGAATCATTTTATATCTGTAATGAAAACTAAAAAATATTTTAGTTTTACGTTCTAAAGATAAAGAATCTTTCGGTTTTTATTCCCTACCGCGGTAACATAGTGTGAAACAGTCATTTAAATACTATGTAAATATAACTGATACTTGCAATTCTTTAACATTAATTAATCCGGTATAGTTTATAGGGTACATCTTTGTTTTTTTTTTTTTTTTTTTTTTTTATGTTATAGGAGGGAAAACGAGCGTGCGGGTCACCGTTAATATGTGATCACCGCCGCCCATGAACCCTTGCAACATCCGAGGATACACAAGAGCGTTGCCGGCCTTGGAAAAAGGAATATATGCCTTTTTTGAAGGTACCCATGTCGTATCGATCTGGAAATACCGCCGAAGGAAGTTCGTTCCACATTTGAGTGGTACGTGGGAAGAAAGTCCTTGAAAACCGCACAGTTGAAGATCGCCACGCATCCAGGTGGTATGGATGGTAAAGGAGGCGATGGCGAGCTGTGCGGTGGTGAAATTCGGCGGTAGGCATCAGATCGAATAGTTCTTCGGAACACTCCCCGTTGTAAATGCGGTAGAAGACGCACAAAGAAGCCACGTCTCTACGCAATGCCAAAGAGTCCAGCCGTTCGCAGAGCACCGGGTCCCCGACAATCCGAACGGCTCTCCGTTGTACGCGGTCAAATGGTAGAAGCTGATATTGGGGTGATCCGGACCAGAGATGAGAACAGTACTCCATGTGTGGCCGGACCTGCGCCTTGTAGAGCGCAAGTCTTTGGCCAGGTTTGAAATACTGCCTCGCTCTATTGATCACTCCCAATTTCGTCGAGGCCAACTTGGCCTTGCTCTCCAGATGACCACGAAACTGACAGTCGCTCGAAATGTCGAGACCCAGTATTCTGATACTTGGCGAGGCAATAAGAGGAGTGCTCTCGAAGAGCGGTGATACGACAAATGGGGTTTTTTTAGTGGTAAACGCGCAAACCTGTGTCTTGTCGGGATTGAACTGAACGTGGTTCAGTTCACCCCACTCAGAGATCATCCCCAGGGAAGTCTCTATTGAAGACACAAGTTTCTTTCGGCACTCATCGACGTTTTCCCAAGAGAGACCTGCACGACCGGAATATACCGCGTCCCCAGTGCTGTCATCCGCATAACAATGTATGTTGGAAATATCCAACATATCATTGATGTGCAGGAGGAACAGAGTTGGGGATAGCACGCAGCCTTGGGGTACACCAGCGTTCACGGGCTTGGGGTCCGAGCAAAAACCGTCGAGAACGACCTGTATGCTCCGCCCAGTGAGGAAGCTGGTTATCCACTTGCATAAACTCTCGGGAAGCCCATAGGAAGGTAGCTTCGAAAGAAGCCCCTTGTGCCATACACGATCGAAGGCTTTTGCCATATCCAGACTAACTGCCAGACCCTCTCCCTTGCTTTCAATAACCGTTGCCCAACGGTGAGTGAGGTATAACAGAAGATCACCAGCTGATCGACCATGGCGAAAGCCATACTGCCCGGTCATTGATCAACTGGTGATCCTCGAGGTGCGTTAGAACCTGTCGGTTTATGATAATCTCCATTATTTTGGAGAGAAGGGAGGTAATGGCGATAGGTCTGTAGTTAGCTGGGTCCGAGCTATCACCTTTTTTAGGGATCGGATGGACAAGGGCACACTTCCATGAGACCGGGACTACGCCTTTAAGGTAGGAGTGCCGAAATAGACGCGTTAGCACTGGAGTCAACTCAGGGGCACACGTTCGTAGCACCAGTGGAGAAATGCCATCCGGCCCACTCGACTTATGAACGTCCAAGGAAAATAGAGTCTGCCTGATAGTTTTTTGCCGAAAAACTATTTCCGGCATTGAGCTCTGACACCGCGGGATGATAGGCGGTGTCTTCCCTTGGTCGTCCAAAGTCGAGTTGGAGGCGAAAAGAGTGCCCAAGAGATCGGCTTTCTCTTTTGCCGTGTGGGCCAGAGAGTCATTCCCCATGTGCAACGGCGGTAGGGACGGCTGGCTAAAGTTGCCCAGACTGGCCTTTGAAAGCGCCCAGAATTTGCGCGTGCCAGGCGGGTACTTTGCCAGCTGATCCCCAATTTTGACGACATGCTTGAACTTTGCTCTAGCGATTTGCCGTTTGAAGAATCTGGAGGCACGGTTGTATTTCCTCTTCAGAACTCTAGAGTTCGGATCCTTAGTGACTAACGCATTGGCCCAAGCTTGATAAGCCTGCCGTTTGCCAGCTGATGCAGCCCTGACAGACACATCAAACCAAGGCCGCGATCTGCCGCCAAGTGGTACCACAGAGCTTGGTACAAAAAGTTCCATGCCCTGAAGTATCACATCAGCTACAGCCGCAGCGCAGTCACTAGGATCGTTGGAAGGGAAACAAATCGGCCCCCATGGGTAGGATGCAAAAAAAGACCGCATTCCATCCCAATCCGCTGACTTGTAGTGCCAAACGCGTCGAGTCGCAGGTCTTGTGCGAGCTGGACGTTGAATGGGCACTACACTCCGTACCAGACAGTGATCAGAGGACCCTAAAGGAGCCTCGACAGCGACCTGGTACTTTTCTGGATGTGTAGTCAGCAGAAGATCCAACAAAGAGGGTGTGTGGCTGTCCACATCCGGTAGACGAGTGTGCGTCTTTACCAGCTGGGACACACCATTTGCCAGAGCAAAGTTAAATACAGATCTCCCCGTAGTCGGTGGCACGTGACCCTAACCATTCGGTATTGTGCGCGTTAAAGTCCCCGAGGACTACGACTTCGGCGGAGGGAGTCTGAGAAAGCAGGTCGTCAATCTTCGCTTGAACGTGGCCCAACAGTTGATCTGTTTGTGCATTACCACTATGGGACCTGTAGAGGCACGCGTAGAATCTGACGTGATCGTCCATGTCCACGCGCAGCCAGAGCACGGACAAGTCCCGACCTTCAAAAATCTGAAGGCGACGGTAGCAGATATCCTCCCTTACGAACACAGATACCCCGGCGTGTGGTATAAAATGATGTTCTAGTTTATACCCGGGGTATGATAGGTACGCTGTGTCGCTAGGTTGAGATATCTGCGTCTCCGTCAAAAACAACAAGGCCGGCTGCACCGTCTCAAGGTGGTAGTGGACGGCGTTTAGGTTCGAATGAAACCCCCGGATGTTACAAAAGTCCACATCTAGAGTGGAGCGGGGTGCCGCTGTTTGCCGTCGTTTGCCCTCAGGAAACACAAAGTGCGATATTTTGCCCGCCCCAGATACGACGGGCAGCCCGAGCAAAATCCGAGGATCATTCCCCCCATTTTGCTCGGGGAGGGGGTCCCCGGCTTCATCAAAGCCGGTACCCTCCTGGGGTATTTTTCTTTTATGCATCGCGTTCATGTTTGGCGGGGGGGGGGGAGGGTTTGGGCTTCCGAATTCTCTCACTCACCGACGGAACATAACCAAATGAATTTGGTTACTACACGTCGGTCTTCTGTGAGAGGGTGGTCCTTCCCCGGTCGAGCCAGCCCAACACGAGCTGCAGTCAGATAACTACAGCTAGGCTCTACCACCTAAAAACATCACATCTGAATTATTCCTAAAATTAGATAATATTTATAAATTTAACTTTTTATAAACAAAGATTAGAAATGGCCTCGTAGATTTTGGGTCTCGAAATATATGGGCTCGAAATATTTACTCATGGAGGGAGGGAGCCTTCCCTCCATGAGTAAATATTAAGTACAAAATGATATTTTTTAATCGAGTTTTTCTTATTGTACGTTACACACTTAACACACTGAACACTTCAAAAATACCACCTATCAAACTCTTTAGTTTCAAACATTTTGATGTTTGTTTTATAGTGATGAAGTGAAGCGATCCATTATTATCAATATCAAGAATAAACAAATAAAATTTCAAAGGAAACCTTAAATTTCAAATTTCAGTTGTGTCAATAATGCAGTATTAAGATGTATTTACTAAAATATACATTTTATTACTATTTAAGGAGTAGTTTGGCTTAATTATTAGGTAATTTCTGTACATATTTATAGGTTCATATAAATATAAATTAATAGTTGTTTTACAAAATAACTATAAACGAATAACTTTGAGATGTCACACTTTGTAGTTTTGTATACATGTTATGATATTTTCATCTTTAAATTAACCTTAAATAAATAAAACAAAAAAACATTAAAATAACTATCTATTTGAAAACAAAAGTTTTCCATTTATAAGTTTACAAAGACATGATCGGTAGGAAACTAGTCGGGAATTTGGCCTTGTTTAATCCACGCTTATTCTGAATTTCAAATAACTATTCAAATAATCCAACCACACTTTCGAAATATTATACCCAAGTTGATATAAATCGTGGTTATAATATTAAGTTTATAACCACAAATAACATATTTTCATACCCTGGAGGTATCCAAGGTATGAAAATGTGTTGTGATATATCTTATGCTCAATAGCTAAATTAAACTATATTATGATATAATATATCACCATAACAACCTTACTCTCACAATACATCTTATAACAAACGCAAAAAAAGACATTTAATACTCATTTAATATTTCACTAAAAATCCAATATCAAAAATTTTTTTACTGCGTGGCAGATAAAATATTTGCCAAAGGTGTATTAGTACTGTGTCAAACTTATATGTATCAAACGAATCAAATTGTTCATTGTATGGCGATTTTGAAATGATGACTTTAGAGATATTAGCCGCCGAACTTTTAAAATAAAAACATAATTTTACAATTAACTTCAAAAGTTCTTAAATATATTAATATGTAAAGTTAACACGAGACATTATTAATCTTCTAATTACTTAAAAATTTAAAAGTTCTAATTTTCAAATAATTGTTCTTAGAAATATTTTATTACGCTTGAAATATGGTTTACAAGAAGTCTGTTTTAATTAAGAAAGTTAAACTCCAGTAAAGTATAGTGTTTAATAATAGAGCACTATCCTCAATTCCTTGCCAAGTATCAGAATACTGGTCAAAGACTTGCGCTCTATAAGCAAGTCCGGCCAAGCATGGAATACTGTTCTCATCTTTGGATTGAATCACCACAATCAGCTTCTACCTTTTGACCACGTCCAATGAAGAGCCTTCGGATTGTCGGAGATTCGGTGCTTTGTAAACACCTGGACTTTCTGCTATTGCGAAGAAACTTAACCTCTCTGCGCTTCTTCTATCGTATCGTATTTACGAAAGGAGTGGTCCAAAGAGCTATTTAATTTAATGTCTGCCGCTTAATATACATAAAGTATTGGAGAAAAACGGTCATATTTAGGACACTGGCGCATTTTAATAATAATAATAAATATTATTTCATTTATAATATAACAGTTGTATTATCGATCGAAGGGTAAATTAAATAAAACTGGAAAGATATGTCAGACTTCGTAAATAGATAATGTCGTTAAAATATTTCAATACGTTAATCCTTCAAAATAATATTTAAAGAATTTTTGTTTTAGAAAAAATTTATATTGAGTGAGAATATTTAAGTAAGTTATTTTGATAAAAATATTCTAACGACATTAGATTAGACACTGATATTTTATTTATTATTTTGAGCCAATTTTTATGAGAAATCTACTTTTATAGAGATTTATTCCTTAATTTTTATCATTAACTGACATGGTTAAATTAAATAGTTATTATCATTCGAAAGTGATCGCTATGCTTCTACGTCAAAACAAAGCTGCAAGTGATTGTGTTCAAACAGAAATTTCAATTTGGAATGATCTAAATCAATAAAAATTCTACTATATTTCCATAAAAAGCGGATCGATAAGAAAAAAGTCAATAAAAAAACACGGCGCCTTTATTCAAACTATATATAATATTTTAACATAAAAAATATGTAGATATAACATATAAAAATACATATATAATATACAATACTATAGTTTAAGTATCAATATAATTTATGGATTATGTATAAGTAAGATTTCAAAAATAGTATAAAAACAAATTTCTGAAAAAAACCGCCAAAAAATTTTATGACAGCGTACTTCACCATCACCATGCTTCAAAGTGCACATGAAATAAAAAAAATCCTATTATCCGGAGAAAAAATTCAAGAGAGTGTGATGAGTCGCACATACAAGGCGTAAATTGACTAAAATATTCTTCATAAATTTAACAAGTTCTGTCAAAATACTGTAAAGTTGGCGCATTTTTCACCTTACTTAAGAATTCATGATATGATATAAAGAGAATATAATCTTATAATTTATTACTAATACAGTTGAATAAAAAACACTCGAAATAGATAAATGATTTTATTTATTCATAATGACGAAAAATGTAAATATAAAAATTTTACATCCACCTCCAGCAATTACTAAATTTTCGGGCGCATAGTTCAGAATGCACACAAAACATGTACATGCACATAAAACACTATGGACGTTACCATATCATGCCTCTTGGCGCTTTGACGATTTTCGGTTGACTGAAAAGATTCAAGCTTCATTGAAAAGATGTCTGAAAAAAACATGCGATTGACAAAAAGGATTTTTAACCGACTGAAAATGTTCACGATTTACTGACAACATTAACTGTGGACTGGAAAGATTAATTAAAGCCCACCGATATAGGAAATTAGCTTTCAGAAAAACTGCAGCAAAAGCGAAAGATTACTATAATTCCACAAAATGAAAAAAGGAGGACTACTTAAAACAAGAAATGAGATCCCATCAGGAACATAACATGTAAAATAATTTCAAGTTTCGCAACGCCTTGAAAAATTATGAAATCCAATATAAACCAAGTTGGTTAATTTAGTATAATTATCTATGGCAGCTGTTATTTATTTGTTAGTTTTATTGTAAATATATCAACTAACAAAATTTTATTGTAAATATATCATATTAAAAGTGACTTGGCAACCGCACCCGGCAATATTGTTTAATTTCGGGATATTATTAATATTATTATTTATTATTTAGCTTCACTCCATATTCCTTGCGGGGTAGTCAGAGACGACGGAGTGCCAAACGCCACGGTCCCTGCATACCTCTTTCGCCTCGGCCACAGACATTAACCTCTTCATACATGCATGCTCTCCGGGGGTCCTCATGCTTATCATTTCGGGATAAAAAATCCTACATTAATTAAGTAAATATATGTATAAAAAGTATTTAACTTTCTTTTGCTTTTAACTGTTCAGTTTGTAATAATGTAATCGATCCATCAAAGTCATTCAGAATCAACAATATAGGGGAGTAAGTTTTTTGGATGTTGATTTTTTTAACTCCGGTTTTTACCAAACATATGTATGTTCACTATATTTTTGTGGAGCTTTAATTATGATGAATGAATTAATATTGCTTACAAAAAGTGATAATCTAAATTAAATTATGAAAGTTATAAAAGACTTGTGTATTTGGTGCCCAAATTATATATATTTTTTTAATTTTGAATTTTGTTCGTTGCGGAAATTTTAAATTATAACATACATGAAAATTTAATTGGACGTAAAAAGGCTTTAAGTATCTTAGTAGTTAGTAATAATACTAGAGATTTTTTAATGATGAGTATTTATATAATTTTACTGTCTGGAGTAAAAAAATACTTCTTGTGAAAACAAAATACCACTTGCTTGGCTTCTCTTTGTAGTACGGCTAGTTGAAGTATATTGCAAATTATTATTTGTATCAATAAAAAATAAAATATTAATTTTTATATCGGTAAAACCTGTTTTTCATGTACATCTTTCTAGTTGAGGGATATTGCAGTGGGAGTGCCGTTGTGCTGTTATTGAATTAAAATTTATTATATCAAAATCACTTTTAACTTTCACGGGATTAATAACATATTTTAGTACGTGACGTTACTAAAATAAATCGTCCTCCCTCAGAGACACATCGAAAACTTTAAGGTAGTAAACTTTAAACTTTCTGAGGTTTATTATCAGTTCTTGACTAAAACACGTTCTTGTGGTAGATATTGCTATATTTCGTCCGATTAAACAATCTTGTAAGGATGAAGTTTGAGCTTTCATATGTATAATTTATCTAAACAAAGGTTGCCATATTTGTACTATTATTATACATTTGATATGAAACTTAACTATATTTATTATTCCTGTTTTTGTTGTAGGTATAATATTTCTACAACATTAATAAAAACATTAATTAACATTAGTCAACCAAATATTTATAAATATAAATAATATCCATATTTCCAGATGCTTAGAATTCCAACTAGTTTGCAATCAGTCATCTATAAAGTTAGATAACAATTTCAATAATTTGAAACAAAATGGAAACTTGTACAAATTGTAATTAATCTTATACCATTACGTAACCATTCAATACAATCAATATCACCATAATTATTATTTTGTTATTAAAAATAAAGAGCAAAATATAATAAATACAATAAAATATATAGCAATAACTTTGTCTCGAAACTTAAGCTTTCATCAGTAATTTCCAGAGTACCTACTTGCACGTTAAAACATGAACAGTTAAAAAATATAGTAATTTATTACATCGATTTATTTTCCTATCTCTCTTCCTAAAAAAAAGAGAAGATTTGTTTTTAAATAAGTTTTAAATTATAATAATAATAATAATACATAACCATATATACATAAAAATGTACCGTAATACATAAGAAAAATAATTACAGTTAAAGTAATTGAATTTAAATCGGCCTGTTGCTCTGAGTGATTAAGCATCACATATTCATCTAAGTAGATATCAGTACAATCATTTTAAAAAAGAGCCTTTAAAAAGTAACCTGTCATATAAAAAAGTATTTCATCACGCAATTTCATTTCCATCAATTACTATATATTTTATATATTATTATCCTTTTCTTATCCAATTGTTGTCATTTTGATAAAGCAATAAGGTACGTTATTTAAATGGTTAAGTTTACAATACTTAGATATTGAGACTCTTGAGATTGTATTTAAATGAATTTAAAGAATTTACTCAAATTGTTTTTTGAAAAACGATAATAGTTTAAATTAATATAAAACGATAATAGTTAAATAAATGGATATAGGATTTAGGAAAAAGCTTAAACGAGTGTCTCTTAATATTCAGTTTTGGCTTGTTTCGAATTTATTTATATTCGTCGCTTAATTAAATTTGGTTTGATAATATTTTTGCATGAGCCACTTTAAGCCACAATACATTCTGTATTTAATTTGAACTGTGGTTATGAAAATTAAAAATTGCTTTACGTCTATTATGATATTTTTACCCGACTGTAAGAATAGGTATTTCGAACGTATCTTATTTGTTTGTTTGTATGTTTGTTTGTAATTTTTTTTTATATCGGATCTTTCAAAACCCTAGACATTTTTTTATAATAAAGTGATGAAACTGTTTTTTAGTTCGAGTGTTCTTAGATATGTGACGTCACACTTAATCCAATATGACACCCTCTAGATGCAATTACGTCGTGAATAAAAACAAAAAAAATGTTTGAAGCATACCGTGTGAGGTGACGTCACGGTGATGGTGAAATGACTATGACTTCATTAGCATATTTCCAATACATAACATATAACTAGATTTATTCCGTATAACATACACTTATAATATTTTAATGCATAAAACGTAATTGCGGACTTTTACAGCCGGGACCAATATCTCGAGCGGGTCAATTCTTCCCAATAATAGATACCTCGCTCTCGTAATTGTCTGTTTCGCTATTTGCTCTTCGTCTAAAATTGTTGCCACATTTAAGACTGGTCTAAGAAAAGCTAACCTACATACTTATAAAACATGTGTGACTTTGTCTAAATGTTTGAACCAGGTACTTCACAGGTTACTTTTCTAGTAATTAAACAGATATATATGTTTTTTCAAGTCTAGCTAAAACGAATAATACCTACATGTCAGGGGATTTACAAACACATATATTTAGCCCAAAATCACAAAGATTCAGAACAACAATCCATCGACTACAAAAATCAATCCTGTGAGGGAATCAAACGCAAGATTGCAGCTGCAGACCATTCATACAATAAATATTAATAAAGACAGCTCTTCTTACAGCGAAAAATCTTAGACATCAATTTATCTATTAACAACTGTACCAACAAAGATTAATACTAATTTGGTTACCTCATAGCCAAAATTTACAAATCATTACTTATAATGTAATAAATTGGTGATAGAGCCATAGACATCGTTATAATAAGTCCATTGTAAAAGATAATCACTCGATGATGATATCGAGAGAAAGATGGATGTTATTACTAATAAATATTATTGCATAACAAAGTTTTGATTTTGAATTATACTAATAACTATCGAGTCCAATACTGACTAGTAATCACCATTAAAACTGATCTGATTAATATCGTAAATTCTTTGTTAAAAATGTTTACGGTTTACCTTTCTTTTGTCACGAAAAGTCATTTGCATATATATATTTTTTTTCAGTAAAAACACTAATGATTTTGTTTAACATTACTATCTTTTTTATACACTATTTCGTTTTTTTTAGTTGATAAAAGAACGTGCTGAATGTAATTGAAATATCACGTGCACGTCAAAACGTCACAACAGTTTTTTTATTTTTTTATTTTTCAATTTAGTTATGTCTGATTAATCAATTTGTCAAATGAAATTCGACATCCGATAAGGATTCAGAATCTATTTATAGATTTTAAATCCATATATGAAGGCCACATTGAGTCTTAAAGCATTTATCTGAAAGTATGCAGCCTATTTTCAAAAATTATCGCAAATAACGAAAAGGTTTGATCAGATCTGGTAAAATATAAAAGTTTATATTACAATATAAAATCAATACTTCCATATTATATAAACTATTGACCGATTCGGAGATACAAACAGGTCCACAAATTTAATGATATGATCGTACTCGTATATATGCACATAATATTACTGTATACCTTCAATAAATAGACTATGAATTGCAAGTTCTAACTAAACTACAAGTTCAAATTTAGAATTAAAATGTTATGATTTTTAACATAAGATTATAAAATTAGAATACGATAATTAATATTAAGAGGTATTTGAAAATTGCATTTTGAGAAAAATATGAAAGTATTGGAAACAGTTAAGTGCGGTCTTACTTTTTATACCTACAGTTAATTTGATGACCAACTTTTGAAATCCGAGTGATTAATTTAACGTTTACATTAGGGAATCTTACGACTGGGACATGTAATGGGAGAATAAAAACACTATTTATGGAAATATGATAAATTATACAGATATAAGCAATGTTAAAGTCATTTCTTTTATTTGCATCTTTTGTGTTTCAGTAAAATAATCAGTAAACTATAATCTGATAAGTTTATTAATTTTCAAATATATTTTTATTTTTAAATTTAAATGAATAAAATATCATGCGACCAACATTACTAAATAACATACATACATAGATTGAATATATATTTATTTATTTAGCTTCACGCCATATCCTTTGCGGGGTAGCCAGAGACGACGGAGTGCCAAACGCTACGGTCCCTGCATACTTCTTTCGCCTCGGCCACAGACATCAACGTCTTCATACATACCCTCCACGAGTTCCTGATGCTTTTGGATTTTGGATTTTGGACATAGATTGAAATAAACCTTAATTAGCTACAAACTGAGTCCTAACGTCGCTTATGGACTCCAATAACTCAAATTACTATTATTTTCTGTAGCTTAGTCTACATAAGATCTACAGTGGTTCTTTATATTACGTAAATTATAATGTAACTGAATAACTACCTATATTACTAACTAGCTAACATCATGTTTATTCTATTCACAATATTATGTAGATTCTTATAAACGGGCAATGTGTTAGACAACTTCTCAACTTCAAAATTACCTTCTTCAAAGTTTCTAAACTTCAAAATTGCTACTCTTGAGGAAATGTTGAATAATTGCATTCCTGCTTTCACTGAAACGTATTGTGTATCACAAATTTGTAGGTTTAATTTTTGTAGTGATAATGTTGAATATTTCAAATAACTTTTACTTGACTAAATACTTTATGTTGCCCCGACTTCGTCTTTGTGAAGACAGCTTCGAAAGAATTGCATTTACTTCATCGTTGCAGAAAATTGATCTCAACTCAAAGGATTTATATTCGAACAAATAGCATACAGCTTAGCAATTGCAACTCCTGAAGTTGGAATTTTAAAATTGGTCAGATTTGTATAGTCAGACGACTTTTGATACATTTCGAATATTTAAACTTAAAACCTTTACATATAAATGATTTTTGGTGTTGTCATTATTTTTGGTAAAATGACATGGTATAAGCGCTGTCTATACATAAGGCTTGTATCAAAAGCCTATTTATATAAAGGGGTTATATAAAAAATATATTGTTATAAAAGTCATTCAAACGTGAAATCTAGACGTTGACCTTCAAGCTAATTAAACGTTACTAAATATATTTATAGAAGTTGATATTCATAAAAATCTTCACTCATATTAATACTACAGGGTGGGCCATGAATTAGTTAACATTTGAAAAAATCGTATAAAAAAAACCATTTAACATATTTTAGAAATAGTTTATTTACGAGAAAGCTAATTAGTTGTAATTTATTTTTTAAAAATTATTTCGTCTAAATGACCACCGTTTCGGTTTTTGCACTCATCTAAGCGAGTCCTGAAGTTTTCGAATACTCTTCTGCAAAGAGACCGCGAGATCGCCGACATCTCTTCGATGATTTTTTCTTTAAGTTGACGGAGTGTATTCGGTTTATCAATGTAGACACGACTCTTTAAATAACCCCATAAAAAGAAGTCTGCTGGGGATAGATCTGGACTTCTGGGCGGCCATGGGATGTCACCTCGTCTGGAAATCAGCTTTTCCGGAAACATTTCTTTGACAACCGGCAAAGACTCGTTCGATGTGTGACACGTGGCACCATCTTGTTGAAACCATGTGTTACGATTATAGCCAGCAAATTCCAGTAGCATCGGTGCTAAAAACTCCCGTAACATTTTCACATACTCGGCAGAATTAACAGTAACTGAACGGCCTCGAGAATCTTCAAAAAAGTAAGGTCCGATGATTCCTTTTGCTGAAATTGCAGCCCATACAGTTACCTTAGGAGAGTGAAGTGGCCTTTCATGTTTAGCTTTGAGATTTTCGCTGCTCCAATACCTGCAATTCTGTTTGTTTACATGTCCATTTAGGTGGAAATGGGCTTCGTCAGAGAATAAGATGTTGTCAAAATTACTGAATCGAGTTAACATTGTTTCGGCATATGACTTACGCAAATTTAAATCATTAGGATTTAGTTCTTGCACTATCTGGAACTTATATGGATGTAATTTCAAATCTAATTTCAAAATACGGCGTAATGATGTGCGGGATAATCCTAATTCAGCTGAACGTTTGCGCGTCGATAAATCTGGATCACGTCGAACAGAAGCGGAAATTTGTATTAATAATTAATACTTAATAGTTTGCGTGGTAAGTTACATTTAAATGTTAACGAATTCTTGGCCCAGCCGATATAATATACATTTTTTCAAAAGTATAAAGTGCATTTTGTTAGATAAGTAACGTTTTTAAAACTAATAATCATATTATAATTCAAAAGTTCAACAAATTACGTATAATAAGAATAAGTTTACTGTTCTTTAATAAACAACATTGTGAGTATGAAAGCGGAACATCCATGTCATTATTACGAATAAGACTCAAGAGCTGCCATATTTTAATCTTCTAAAAGTTTACGAAACATCCCCTAGTTAATATTATACTTTAACTCTCTGAAATTTATATTTATTCAACATTTAATCCATATGAAATAGTTGTAAATTTTACGGACCTAAAGCCTCAACCTCTTTTTTTATCATCATCATCATCACCATCATTATCATGTCAGTCTTTAGACGTCCACTGCAAGGCATAGGTTTCCCCCAAAGATCCTGCGCTGCCCGCATGCAGCGACTTCCCGCGACCTTGACTATGTCGTCGGTCCACCCATGTTTCTCTAACGGCTCGTGGTGGCCATTAGAGAAACTTTCAACCCCGTTAGCCTTCGATTGCCCGCCCACTATCACTGCAGACGAGCAATTTTTCGTTCTATTCTGATGATCTTGGTTCTCTAATATTGTTTTCTAAGATTCGAATTTACAATAGGAATTTCTCTTTATTTTATATATGCCTGTAAATTTGTATTTATTTTATTATAAACTATCTAACAGAGTTATACAACTATCTTGTGAAGAATCAATAATCGAATTTCAATTGTTATTGTAATAAAAATATATATAGATTTGCTTCATATTTCTATGTTAGCTCTTCATAATAAGGGATAAATTTTGAACATTATAATGTAGATGAAATAATATAATTAATTTAATATTTATATGACATAACATTTATAAAAATACTTAGTATCTACTAACAAGAGTTTTATTGGATTGTTAAAATACTAAATACTTATTTAACTAATCTAATAAAGAGATATGAGAACTATCATAAATCATGAACAATTTAAGTCGAACCTATAATATAAACAAGCACGTGTGCTGCATAAGTATCACTTTAAATCTAGATCATATTCATTAATTTTTCTTTAAAAATTACGATGTATAAAAAAAATCATGCTCGGTTGAGTTTGAATGTAATGTTGTTTTTCAAGATTAAATCTATATTAATTATAGTTATGTGGTGTAACATAGTAAAGTATAGTAGTAAGTCTTTGAAGTTTGTTTGGAGTGACTGACTCATTGACTAATTATATACTTACTATTTAACAGCAGTTTTTAAGTATCAAATTTACGCTATGCGGTAATAAATTTTTAGTGCTTTATTTAAACGGTTTAATATAAAAAATACTGTAAAGAACCTGTGTGTGTGTGTGTGTGTGTTTGCGTCAGGTCGAATGTAACGTACGAACGAACATACATTATCTGACATTAGGATGGCATCTTGGGGAGCTCGATGGATCGATTGGGTCTTCCCTGTCAGATTTAAGGAGTAAAATATCTCTAAGCTTTTATCACCAGTGGATTCAGATGATCCGCTTTTATAAATGCTGCGCTATCGATAAAAGCTCCAAGTCAAAAGCGGCATTATGAAGGAAGCACGGCTGATCCGATTTTTTTTCTTACAAATATGTTAAAGAAATTTTGTACCACAGAAAATATAACATAAATAAAAGTAGACAAAAAAAAGTTTAGTTTTTTCTATGCATACACGAAACCAAAGTAACACGCTAGTAAAACATAAATAAACATGAAATTGTGTTATCAAATAATCATTGTAAAAGAGAAAATTGAAGTTCTCCTCTAAATAGTGATACTAATTAATCAACACGAATAATTTTTAATATAATATAAGACAAAAATCCAGACCCCTTAAATATATCTTATGAAACTAACGATACAAAATGGTATAAAAATAAGATCTAAAGATTAGAGCGCTGCAACGTCGCTTGAAGCTTTGTCTTTTGTTAGCCTCTAGCGATCCCCTAAAATGATCCGTGTCACTTACCACTTCATTAAGACTAAGACATCACTATTTTTAAAATTAGACTTGAAAATATCCGTCTGTAAACTTTTTATACCTGTGTATTGGAAAAGATCTTAAAATAAGGACTTTCGATATATATCCGAAATCTGTAACTGGCTTTATTATTGAACTTTCCCATTTTATCTTTTAAAAAGTAATGAACCATATAGCTCAATACTAAATAAATAAATCGGTACGAAATACTTTTTTTGTTGATTGTATTGACAATAAAGATAACTTTAATTGCCTATAACAAGAAACAATAGAAAATAACTTGCGAATATGATGATGCGATCCATTAAAAATACCTACGTTGTCTACCACAGCAAATAATGTAGTTATATTAATAACTACATTATTTCTGGCCACATATCGTATATATCAATTTATATATATATATATATATTATATATATATATATATATATATATTATATATATATATATATATATATATATATATATATATATATATATATTTCACTTTGAATATTGATTCATTAGGTACTCGTGATCACCTGTGTACGTCAATTGCAAATTCTAAAATAAACCTAGAAGCTAGAATAATTTATTGTATGAAACTAAAATACTTTATAAGACATACACTTCCAGGTCTGACAAAACTATATTGTAATAATACTTTTTCATGAATGACGTTTTATAATAAATAATCTTCTTCAATCTGTGCTTATCCACAGAACAAACCTTGGATTTTAATTCCGCGACGAATTTTGTTCTACATGTAGCAAATACAAGTAGTATATATTGGGAGTGAGAGTTTTATTGTAGTTCATAAAGATTTGTATTTTATATAACATTTTTCTAGTCTAAAACTATAAGTTTATGAACACCAAACACTATATCAAGATACCGCAAAGAAAATTAATAAGCTGTGTCAACAAAATAGCAGCCTGGTATGAATTATAAAAGACCGAATTAAGAAAGTCCCAAATATAATAAATGTAAAAAGAAGGTCTAGGAAGATTTATGCTCAAACTGAAATTAATAAAACTTCTAGTACATAAAAACATCCAAGCATATATACAATTTGATCCCATATAATCTTTTATTACCTACCATCTCTCTATTGGGATAGAAGAAAAGTTCTTCTAGTAATTTAATTACATTAATAATAGATTAGACATAGCTTTCTTCCAATTGTCGGGCCAATCAGGTTCTTGAATATAATAGCCACTCTCAGGACTTTGACCTCGAATTATGTTATTTCTACGTGCGACCTAAAACTTATCAAATAACTAGAAAAATTTTCCTAATTTTTATCAAAATATTTAGTTATAGGTGTTATAAAATTATAATATGGAAATATATGATTATATAGGTAATTATCGATTTTCATACAGATTTTTTGACATTTATTGCTATGTGAGTAAGTAGTAGTAGTAAGTGCGAAATATTGGAATTCGGGTGAAACAGTTAGAGATGGTTGAGAGTTTTTGTTCGATCACGTATGTTAATTACATTTACTTCGTCAACCACACGTTATCCGTAATATGTTAGGCACGGCACCTCTTACGTTGCTTAGATGTCATTTCTTTTAAATGGAAATGTCAACTTTACATGATAAATATAAATAAAGAATACCTACAGTTGTTTTAAAAAATCAGAGTGATTTTAATTGATAAATAAATAAAAAACACAGACAACAATCGAAATAGTATCTTTCACTCCGATGGCTATTACATGACTTGGCTATTTTAGGCTACTATATGACTTGGCTATTTTAGGATTGCTGAGATTCGGGACAGTTATAATTTTTAGCTTACAAACTAGATAATATTTAATTTCTATTTGCAATCCATTGTTTTTTATTGAAAGTTTACAGAGAGATCAGTGCGAAACTAGTTGGAAATTTACCCTCGCTTAATCCAAGTTCAATCTGAATTTCAAATAACTATTCAAATAATCCAACCACACTTTCAAAATATTATACCGAAATAGATATGAATCGTGGTTATAATAATAATCCTATGGGGTTGTAACTTTATAGTACAAAATACTGGCTTTTATTTACGTACTGATAGAATAGACTAATTAATTTGATATAGTATCAACTAAAATAATGTGATAAAATGTTTTAACAAACCCAAATAACAATTTTATTACACCTAAAGGAAATATTTCTTTGAAATCCCAAAATCTATGTTGGTGTGATTTTCTCAGTGTGACAGATAAAATATTTCCCGAAGGTGTTACATTTTGTTTTCAGTGAACTGTGCTGTGTCACACGTTATCAATTTGTCTACTGCTTGTCAGACTCTTTTGAGATAATAACAGACTAAATTCATTTATATTGTGTATTCGTATTATTATAAAGTGAAATTAATGTGTAAAAAATGTTTATTGAAGTTTTTACTAAAAATCTATTTTATAATTATTTTTTTCTGTAATCTTGTCTAAGAATCTACTTAGGAATTTTTTTTCAACCCAACACAAAATGTATAAAATAAATATTGAGTAGAAAATAAGACTATTACAATATTATAAATGGATTAATTACCTAAATATTAAAAAATACAGCCTACATAGTCATGATGATATTCATGTCATCCACCACTGAGCAACTTTATATGTATAATTTACACTTGAATTCGGAATATTGACAACTTCTGACTGACCAATGTAGTATTTTGTAAACCGCTCTACCATTATAAAATTCAGTACCCACTATTCGAAAATTCATCTTACAAACGATACTTTGATTTTTTCTTTCCAAGTTTCAAATTTGCGCCAATTAAGTGAGCAATAAGTATTTTCTTCCCTTTTCTCTGTTCAGTATTTTTCAATTTACTTTAATTTAAAATTTTATTGCCTTATTATCAAGATAGAGCAGGAAAGAAGTTACATTATTTTTATTTAATAAGAAAAAAGCATTTATTTTGTATAAACAACTCTTTACGCAGGAACATAAATACGAAAAAAACATATAGTTATAAATTTATCTGTTACGACTTGAAAATATACTACAAGATTTTTTACAATAAACATTTACTGAAATGGAAAAATAATAATAATTTGTTACGTTTATTAATTAAAATATGATCTGTAATTAATAAACATTATATTTCAGTCCTCTTTTCGGTTCTAATCTATATATTCAATTACTTTGCTTATTCGGATCTGATATTCAAAGTCAAAGTCAATTGCAGAAACCATAATTGAAAGGAGTATTTTTCAAATTTATGCTTCTAAATCTGGTTTTGATCAGAAATAATTTCTCTTCACTGTTTCAATATAACTGTGAATATTTTCAAATAAAATTACATTATAGGTATAAATTAATTGACATTACCGGTATAAATTAATTACAGTAAGTTATAAGATTAATGGAACTAAAAAAAGTATGATTTATGTTATACCAAAAAATTTAAATTTTAATGTATAAATTAAAATTACTAAAAACGAAATGTAACATTGTACCACAACCTATAAATATGATATTCTCAATAACTAATTAATATATAACAGATGTGATGTAGTAATACTAAAGATTGTACAGTGATGCGCGTTAGATTATATAAGAAAGATGGCTAAAGAATTAAGAAAATCTATTACCACTTTAATATAATATGTTTAGTAATAATGTTCTTCTTAGTAAATGTAAGTTCTTAAATCTTATTAATACAATAATAATTCACTTTAACAAATTCATTACGTAGTTTTCCTAGAACTAAACAGTTATATATACAATTATATTATCACGTTACCCACTTTGTAAAATAATATATCATGAAAATTTAACATGTAGGTCATAAAATATAATAGCGTATTCGCAGTCATTCATAGTTCGAATATTTTGTAATTTAATATTTCGATAAAATACAATTATTTATTATATCACAAACTCGGCATTATTTTATTTTATGCGCGTTTATTTTATTCGCTATTTTATTCGCGTATCTGTTAAACTTCTATTCTGTGTTTACAATCATCCTTGATCCTTAATACCTCGGTATTATTATCGGGACGAAAATATAATTTTAAATCGACTAAGCTGTCATTTGTCAAGTAAGATCTTATTATATTTTCACAGAAAATGTAATGATAAATGGCGTTTTTTGTAAATATTTAAATAATACGTTTGATAGAGAAATCTCTTAATAAATAAAATCTATATGTTATTAAGACTTGCTAATGTAGAAATATATGTTTTTATTCGCCTCTTAATCCTGAGATAAATATTAAAAAAATATTTCAACTTTGTGTTCTGATTTAAATTATTGAGAACTGTAAATTTGATATTTTTTTTATTTTGTTCAGCTGTAAAAGTTTGAATCATCGGTCTTAATTGCAGGTTTTTATTATTCACGTTTTTTATAGACCCGACACTGTATGTTACTTATCAATTTAACAGCTGCATTATGGATTGTAATTTATTAGAATATTTCATGTAATAAATTAATTTAAACTTTTTATTTCGTTTACTTAAACACGTCTATAGTTTAAACTTTTGGAAGAGAGAGTTAAACTATTCGAATGTAAACCCTATATTTCACATTACAACTAATTATCACTTTTAACCAATTTATACAAAGATTATTGAAAAAACCTACAATATTCAATAAAATCTTTTTACCAAATATATTTATCATTTCCTGATACTAACCAAGGTATTATAATATCTGCCGATATTTAATAATTCATTAAAACCATAACAGTTGAATACATTATACGTTTATGTTCTTTGATATACTTTTATGAATTGATTATATTATTATATTTTTAGGAATCAGGTTTAAATTTAATAAAAACTACCGATTTATCTAATGACAACATTTATATACTCTTAAACCAAATTACTAAACATTAAAACTAATTACCAAAACTGATATATTTGAACAAATCTAACACAGATATACAGAGTATGTATACACAGATCATACTGTCAATCACTATTTGCTCCTACAGCTTCCGCACGCAAATTTAAAAGTTTTTTCTTCTGTTATTTGAAAACGGATTAAGCTTAAGACAAGCTTTAGACCCTAATCATTTCCTGTAAAAACTTAAGCGAGGGGTCTCTTAATACATTCGGTTTCGGTTTCATAATGATTTTTCTGTAGCTAATTAAATTTTGTTTGGGAGTATTTCTGCATGAGCAAAATGAATTGGATATGTAGTTTAAATTGTGGTTATGAAATTTGGCTTGTCAAATTATTGTATGCTAATTATAATAAATAATAAAACCTTTGTGATGTGTATGCATATTATATGTTTAATGTTATTTTAAGTCTTTTTACTTCTCACATAAGAGAAAAATACTTGGGTTACAGAACCATACAAATAACAGACACTCACTAGATGCATACATTCAGAACTATAATCGATGAATTACATCAACTCCCGTGTGTAAATCAATACATTAGACCAAGTATAGAAAAACCTTTATAGTTTGCTGCTTAGATTTCGCAAACATAATATAAATATTAATAATTGTACCTTCTATTAAGTATAACCCATGTTTAGTGACATTCATGGAAATGGCTAATCTTAGTCATTATATATATATATATATACCTTAGCACGGACTTACTTAATACCAATTACTAATACTAAATACCAGTTATTGGTCCTAACTTTTGTATCTCGCTTGCTACTCGCTTTTGAAAGGATCGAATTTATTAAACCATTACCTCAACCACCTTAAAACTTTACTAAATAATGATAAACTAGTACTGATCTAAATTTTTAATCAAGTACCTTTGTGTGTATTCCAGAAACATTGGTCGTCGAAATTATCTCCATGGTATAATCAATAAATACGTGAAATGAAGGCCAACCCTTGTGCGCTTCAAAAGGCAATATGGTCAAATAAAATGAACATACTCAATGCTTCACTAAGCTTATATGTTAAGAAATCTTATCTATCTCATATATTATTTTAAACTTAAAGATTTTTTAAGACAACGTATAATTAGAAGTGTTTTTTATATATATTAAAATATGCTTAATATTATCAAAGTAATTATAATTACATTTGTTAGTTAATTGCAATATATTACAGTGATGTGTTATAATGTAAAATAATAAATACTTCGAATTTTTTAAATAGATATGTACGTTTACGTACGGTTCTGATACAATTAATTTAACAACATTTTTAATAATTAATTTGTTAAACCATATCATTTAGAACTGGGAATCAAAAAATGGGAGAGCGTCAACATCTTCACAGACTCTAAATCTTATCTGTAAGCGCTTAATCAGTGATCCTTTGATACACCACTTCCATATACAATTACTAAAAACATAAACCAAATAATCGCGAATTGCCACAGTATAAAACTTTTTTGGATCAAAACACATGTAGGGGTATCAATAAAATAAATTAATAATAAAAAGGCCGATCAGCTGCCCAAATAGCGACCTTATACACAAAGAAAAAACCTGACTATGACAGGCTCATACTATCATACGCCAAAAGGAACTTAAAAGGAGACACGATATCCGAATGGCAGAAATGATACATGGAAGTCATTATAATCAGAAACACAAATATTTTTCTGCCAAATTTATAAAAAAACTAGCCATAAATCCTATACCCTTTTGACAAGCCGATTTTGACAAGCCATAGAGGCTTCTGAACTTATCCTGCAAAGAAGAAGGATCATACATTTAATCACCAAGTGCCCTAGGACTCACCGACGACCAACAGTAAAAACAAAGTAGGCCGCAACAAGTCTCATAATATAATACACATTACAGACATTGCAAGAACTGTTACGCTGATGATATAACATATGATGTTATTTTAAATTTTCGATATTATTTATGAACTTGAAATTAAGGGCTTATGACATTCTTTTTTTTACCTACATTTATTCTGAATAAGTATTTTTAAAATTATAAAATGTAGCAACAATGTAACATATTTCTGGTAAAATCCATCTTTGTTACTCTATGTTAAGAAATTTAAGAATAATCAAAAATTTAATTATTAAAAACTTATAATGGCCAAACGATTCCTGGAAATAGATGTTTAAGAAACAAACATATTTTTTTATTTGTGGCAAGTGTATAAATAGGTCTTTAGTTTTTTCGGTATCCACATCGAAAGTACTAAGTAATATTTCTCGTAAATATATTAAAATCATCATCAACTTTTCGAATATTAATTAAATTCATTATATATTTATATCGATTATACTGGTCACTACATGATACAATAAGACAATGAAATATCAATCATTAAAGTATTGCCTAACATAGAAAGGTGAAAATAAATTTAAAATATATCTATTTGACCTACAACTTATGACGCCCATCATATAATAGATTGGCTCCAAATCTTGACATTACAGCCTCGTATCACAGCCACCCAATAGAACGATTGTAGAGGGAGTGGAATTAAGCAGCTACTAGATATCATAACGAAACCTAATGTCGGGAGAAATTGAAGTAATTAAACTTTTTTGAACCTCTCATAGACATAAACTTACAAATGGCTAATAAACATAACAAAGTAGGAGTATAAGAGGTTACTGTTATAAAAAAGTATGCAAATTCCGATAATGAAATTATATATACAATTCTCATAATTTCATAGACACTATAGATGTCAACGACAGACACAATACAGATAAATATCTGTTTTGAATCCGACCACACTTGTTAAATTACATAATATTTTAGTTTTAGGTAGATTCCATAGATGAATCTACCTATTGCAATCGATGCGATGACGGGACCCAGACCCCAGAGTAGGGGCGCTACGCCGTTTATGAACTGGAGATTGAGAATCCGTCGAAAAAATTTTTTTTATATATCCCTCTATATATATATGTATATATGATCCATCAGTCCAAATTCATCGTAGGTGAAATCTGACTTCACAGGTCGATAGGATAAATTAGTAGGATAAACGTAGCATCTCGTTTTTTTGGAAAAAATTAAAGGGGGGGCTGGGAGAGGGGGTGAAAGTGCAAACCTTTGGGACACGCTACAGGTCACAAATATTGACGGAGGATTTTCAAACTTGGTATACACATTTTTAAGGACAAAATGAAGGTTAAGTTCTTGAACGGGGGAAATCGGTCGGGGGTTTGGAGGGCTGGGGGGGTTGAAAGTTAAAAACCGAAAAAAGTCACAGAAGGAGGCAAAATTTTGTCGTCGGAAAAATATTAGAAAATTAACAAATTAAAAGACGAAACTTTTTTGTCCGAAAAGTTTTTTGATGCGACCCCCCGTTTAGGAAATAGGGGTGGGGGGTGGTTCCCCGCTCACCCAATATATGCAGAGTGACCCGTCACAAGACTCGTAATGATCAGTAGAATACTGCTGGCTAGTTTTTATTTGTCGATCCGACCGACGGGAATCTACCTAACACGATCGACCCTGTCGAACGAGGTATTTCTTTTATTTTGAGTAGCTATGTTCAAAATTATTATCTGGAATGTTAATGTTTTAAGATTACCCTACTTCTCTAATATATCTTGTGAAAGCGATATTAAATTCCACCTTGAAACGTAAAAATTGGTCGTATTACCACCACATTTGGGGTCTTCTTATATTATAATATATTTGTTTTTATTATGGTATTATTCATTTCATTTGAAATTATCTTCTTTGAAAATAGTATTTTTTGTATACAATAAAATTGTAGACTAAATTGACATGTTTACATAGTTTAATTTGATCCAACAATGTTAATCAAAATTATTTCAATAATGATGCATTCAAAATATATTATTTTGACATTTATATGTCGTTATAACTAAATATGTTACTTTATGTTATACATAGATAACATCAACTACTTATGTAACTCTTATTAATACTACTTAATTATATATTGAGAGCGAGGAGGTATTAGCTTAAAGTTTAGTGAAATTTCAACTTGAACATATAAAAGTCATAAATTTGAATTAAATAATATTAACATTTATATTAGTTTAGGATTAAGAGACAAGACAAGACAAGAGAAGTTAACACACATCTGGTAATTATTTATAACATTCACGTGAGGTGACGTAATGGATATTCCACATCCCTCACCCAAAATGTTAGATAAGAACTGGACCCTACTTTATTATTCAATAGATATAATGTGGGAAAATGAAAATTGTTAGTCACCTCGAGGTATATTTTTCCATTTCTTGCGAATTTTATCTTTTAGGATATTAGGAAGAAGAGCTATTTAAAGTTGTTACCTCTCTTAAATCATAAGAAAAATAAAATCAATATAGAACGCTAAATACTTTATTTAAAAATCTGTTCAAATTATTCATTAGTGCATATGGGCGCACATCATTATGTAATGATTATATTGTTTTAAAAATTCCGTAATTATTTATAATTAGTTTATAAATAGTCATTCGTAATCACAAAACTGTTATTTCTCTAATTTCAATCTCTTAAAGACATTGTATTGACTGATTGGTTGGTGATTGGTAAATTTCACATCCAATCAGTGAGATTCACATTGGATGTGAAATTTATTATTTAATAATTCATATTGTTGCACCTTTTCATGTTAAACATTTAAAGTAAAACTAAATTAGATTTATTATAACTCCAACATTCATTATGTTATTAAATAAACCACACTTTATTCAATTTGCATCCTACGTGGTGCGACATCTGTAGAGGATTCATGTAAACTTGTAAGAAATGGAGTTTATAATCTTAAAATAAATGTAATTTGTATAAAATAAATCATTTAGAGTTAGATAAAATTTATTATAATATCAATTGTAAAGATTTAACTATATTTGAAGATTTTATATTTTTTTTTAAATTAAAATAGTAATTTTAATATTTGCTTTAAACAAATTTTGATTGTTATTTAATATAAATGTAATTTGAATTAAATAAAACACTTAGAGTTATATAAAATTCATTATAATATTAATTGTGAATATTGAACTATATTTTAAGATTTTATATACAGTAATTTCAACTCTTGCTTTAAAATAAGTTTTGATCGTGACCACGATTAGAAATAAGTATAAATATGGCTGCTATTATTCAATTGCGTCATTCTTGTTACTAGTAGTTATGCGAAAATAAACTATACAAATTCTAAGTGAATTTTCATTATAATGGACAACGAACACGGAATCTCTGACCTATCGCCGACATGCACAAGTCTTATATTTGTAATTGATTTATTGATTGACATTCATATGTATAATTCTCTCATGGAGGTACACGATTGTTGTAAATAAATTGTTGTAACACATAATAAGTAAAATTAAGGTTACATTTAGAAAATAAATGTTATATTGAATGTGTTTATAATGAATAAAGATAAATAGTTACATAGATATCCGAATAGATATAGAATTTTACTGATTACAAAATAGTAGATAAAGAAATTTATTAAAATGTAGATTGATATTTAAAGATTATTGATAGAGAAAAAATCTACTGAATTAAAAAGGCGATAATTGGTTTCAAGTATTTATTTAATTCATAAATTAGTGTTGATTTAACTAATTATGCTAATATTGATGTTATTGAAGGGAATAAAATAACACATTTTTTTTCTAATTTGTAAGCATCCATCTCAGAATTGACTTCAATATCGGATGTCAGATCGATTATTGACCAGGTTATCCTCAGCTTAACTACTAACTTAATCATTGGCTTATCGTTTTCCTACTTATACTGCAATTGAAAATCATTTTTTCTTTATTTACAGCTCGAGTTTATACATTATTATTTAAATTATATAATGATATAAAATAAAATTGTAACCTCGTTGTTTATTTAAATATTATTTTCTAAAAGAGCAATATAAAAGTATTTAAGGATAAAGGCTGTTCAATAGTGAACCCTAGACGTTGACTTTCAAGCTAATTGAACATCACAAAATATATTTTTAGAGTTAAGGTCATCCTTGTACTATATATACATATTTGATATTGATAAAAAACCTTCTACTTAACCATATCATTATTATAATTAAACGTATTTTAAACTGAGAAAATTACGTTTTAATAAGTATATATCCATTAATTAAAAATGTCAACAAAATAAGCCACTTTACAAAATATATAACAAGAATGAGTTTACTGTTCTTTAATAAACAATGTTGCTACTGCACCGGCCGTGTACAACATGACGCTGTCATTGTTACGAGAATTGCACTGCGGTACCATATTTTAGTCTTCCCAAATTGTTACGTAATATTTTTTTGTTTATTTTTTATTTTAATTAAAGTCAAAATGGAGAATTAAGTTATAATTTTATATTAATAAAAAATATACAATCAAATTAAGTACTTCTAATTTTTGGTTTAAAATGTGAATATAACAAAAGGTGATAGAATTTTTTGTTCTTTATTCTTTACCGTTATTAATATTATTGACAAGTGCAATCCTTTAATATTACATATTCCGTAGGTGTAAGTCTTACGAACTGTATTAAAATGGCAAAATGTTGTTTGATAAATATCTTAACTGTCAGACTGGAGTTACTATAACGTTATTGTTGTAAATGAAAACATATTTTCTTGAAAACAATAATTCGATTAAATATATTAACTCGCATTTTATTTTCAACTTACGAATACTACAAATACATATATAACCATAGAAAAACAGATACGATTGAAATTGACTGAAAACTTGTACAATTGCATCAGTTTTATGTCCCTGTGTATGTCTTAAGTAAGTGATACGGGAAAAGAATTAAAAGAAGAAGAAAATTCTCTTTTTGATTATTTATTATAGTTTTGGAATGAAAAATCACTCTTTACTAAACATGTGATAATTGTTGTTTTAGATTTACTTAGCTTGCAGCATTTGTTTGTTTATCTTATTAGATTCCTTTCTGGTGTCATAAGTATATATAAGACCGGATAGTTAAAAAAGTTTGCATTGCAATTTCGAGGAGCTGGCTTATTTCATCTTTCCACACACAGTCCATTGTACGACGATGATATAATATATATATATATATATATTTGTTTTGAAGTTAACCCGGTGCACGAGACGGCGTCACATATAATAGTATAAATATAGTTTAATTTTTTACTGTACAAGGTTCTTAGTTTTATATTTTTATTGTACTTTTTTGTGGCCAATAAGTATGTTACCAGACTTTATCGAATTCATAAACTTTTTCGGCATGTCTTACGGCCATTGAGACAAAGACTTTTATAAAAGATAAAACCAATTGTTTTGATTTAAAAATAGCTAGTCTACTTCATCTGAGTTCATTGAAATTTATCCTCTTAGACTCAAATCCAACTTAAGGATTTAAATCAACTCGTCCATATAATTTGGATGGAAATTGGATGGATCAGAAACCTTGAGGTATTTATTACGCAATGGTGTTTTCAAAGATAATTAAATTGTTGTTTTACTATCAAAAGGAATTCTCTCTACTTTGTATAGGGCTAATCATCTCGGCTTATATTATTATTTGCAATTTAAAAGAGTTATAAACCAAGCGTGTAAAGAATAAGTAACAGAATTTATAATGCTTTTGCCGATGTTATATAATGATCAAATATTAATTTAAAAATTGTTGTTTTTCATTTATAAAAGTAAAATGCAAAATTATTTATATTTTATATGAATCAAAAAGCGGATTTGTCTATTATGTATTGGACAATGGACACATGAATTCCCCCATACTGGATAACAGTGGAGTAATAAAATATTAACAGTATGTATTTTCCTTTCAGGTAAGATGACTATCATCAAATAGACGGAAAGAATCTAAATGATTCGGTAAGATATTTAAGCTTTGTAGGCAATATAATTTTATTATTTACAAAACATAAAACAGATGGGGCTGAACCTTATCAATCGATAGATATACTATACCTCCTTTGCAATATATTTAATATATGATACCATTTATTTCGGTAATGTTACAATATAAAAGAATTATAAAGTGGCATAAATCACTGGAATGAATAAAAATTTAAAGAAAGACTTTGTACATTTTACCTGAGTATAATTGATACTTACAACAATATGATAATTTGAATTCATTGACATTCCGTCTTGCTTCTCGGAAGCTAGAGGAATTCAACGAATTCTATGCCACGGCATATCAGTTAATCATGCCATTTAATAAAAGAATTTCAAGAATCAATCAAAGAATATTTTTTTTATTTCGATATTTAACAATTTCAGCACACTTCAGAGTATCCTGTACTTATTATGTATAAAAACAGATAAATATTACGTTAATGTATATAAACAACTAGATAATTAAATACAATTTAAATAATATTTATTACATTAATAAGATAGATACAAAAAAGTAATCATTTCAATGCTTAATTTGCATGATAAACATGTTTAACCTAAAAAAAATATATTATGCACAGAACAATAACTTCCGTGATTTTAATATTGATCTCTTAATTTAGAATATTAATGCTATTAAAATTAATATTAGTAACAATAAACACTACAACAAGTTATTACTAAGAACAATAACAAACTAAAATAACAGCGAAGCGAAGACAAGAATAAGTTCAAACTACAACAAATTAATTTAAAAAAATACCACGAAAATTTGTAATCAAACTGAAATTAATAAAAGTTTTTATACATAAAGACATCCTAGTATTTCAATTAGTATAATATATTCCTGCATTACAGATCCTTAATAATTTTACTAGATTATATTAATCTACAATTCTTCTGCATAATTCTTCTCCAATTATTAAGCCGTATCTGCCGTGTTATTCTGTCTGAAAAGAACAGTTTGAGCTTCAGAATATTGTTCTTAAAAGAACATTTTATATAACTATTGCCATTGGAACATCGCGAGCTGCTTACACACGACACGTCTACAGCGTACGAAGGCCGCAGATTAAAGCTCTCCCTCCTCGCGCTCGCCACTTATATATATTTATAATCTTTGTAGAGGATCACGTAATAGTGACACTAACATCATACGAGGAGGACTAAAATTTTATATATAGACATGCAGATTTTAAAAAAAAATATATTCAATGAGAAAAAGTCTTTCTGTATACTAGGAGGCTAAAAAACTCTCTCCTAAAAAGCCAACCAGATTCTTGACATTAATAGCCACTTTTGAGGCTTGACCGCAATTTGTAAAATTTATTGCCTCATAAGATCTAATATATAGAACTACTTAGATCTAGTAGTTTTTTATCCACTACATATAAACGAACATACAAACATACAATAAAATCTTTTCTCTTTGTAATATTTGTAAAGATGAAAAGAAATAATCAACTTTTCTGAAAAATGAGCTTAGATTATTCGTTACATTTGTTTGGTTACAGTAAAAACTAGACTTATTTTGTTAACAACTTAATTAAATTGAACGGTAATAAGTATAAATATTTGTAATTTAAAAATTAAAGGTACAAATAAAACTTAACGAAAGAATAGCAGCTATCTTTGTTAAAGGTTTACGATCCAATGGCTAAATTAATCCATTCTATGTAATTGTTTAAGCAAAAGAAGTGTCTTTATTGTTATATTATAAAAAAAATCAGAGTGACGAATGATATTTACATATTTTTTATTTTGTTTGGATTTATATTTTTTTTTTACATAACTTATTCACCATTTATTAGTAAAACAAACCTTAGTTATTAGTAACTAGAAAAGACGTCTAATTACGATTAGCTTAAGGTTTTTCTTTGAGAACATCAATTCAATTAAATTCATCATACGTAAAGCATTTCTTGTTTGTAGTATAATTGTTGTTAAACTTAATAGTTTTATTTATTTATATGGTCTTCACACTGAAACAAAATGAAGGCTTATTACCAAATTTGATTAAAATGAAATCAAAACAAAACTTTTAATTTAGTCTGAAAACTTATTAGCTGAAATTGATTATAGTATACCATTCCAATTCCATAGGAATTATATATTTTATATATTATTATAAAGTGTTTAACTGACAATTATCGCTTTTTTTATGTTGTCAGTTAGCAGTTTTTAGATTTAGGTTTACAATAATACTTATTTTTAAGATTGAAATATATTGAAAACGGATTTCTATTATTTATAAAGAAATCTAATTTTAAGAGCGGTTATTTTTTCAATTCCTAATATGTTGTGAGGAAGATCTTTGGTAGATAGTGGTATAATAATTCAATTGTAAGTGATCGATACTTATTAGTGTTGAATAAAAGGTAGATGTTATAATGTACATAGCATGAAAATTATTAGATATTTTTCCTTTAGTTATTTCATCAAATCAAAGATTTGTTATAGAATATATTATTAATTGATATTGTAATTCCAATTTGTTATTAAATATAAATTTTAATTTAACTTACGAGGTCCTTCATCAACAAGTAAATGAATATTAATGATTTACCTAATCTTATATTCATTACTCATTTACATTTTTAACTGTTTCATTAATTAAAAATTCGTTTTAAGTGTTATTAATTTTTCATTTTTCTTGCTAAGTAACTTTCGTATTTCTCTGGAGGTTTAAAAGATACTGTTTTAATTAAAAAATCTGAACTTGATTGAGACATGTTTAAATCTCAAGTCAGTGATTAATAAATAATAAGTTTTTGTATAAACTTTTTGATAAATCACTGCATTCCCACGTGTTTTGAAAAGTTAATCAAAGCCGAATATTCTTTCCTTACCTTATGACCTATTTATTCCATTTTCTCTCCTTTTTTTCTTCCTTGTGCCTTTTAAATTTCTCGTTTCCCAAGGGCGAAAATACATTTATATTCATAGCACGAATGTCTATGGATGACGATAACCATTTATGACTTGATGACCTGACCACAAGCTGGTTTGTTCTCAATCATATTAATAATACGTAATAAAAGTTAGATTCGCGGTGATAACTTATTACGAAATAATTAATTCATTTTGATGACAGTATAAGTTTTCAACAATATGTTATAAATAAATACATATCTTTATTATATAATATAATTATTTATATGTTAAACATGTTACAAAATCAGGTACTTTTGAAATGCAAGATTAGCTTTTTAATTAACTATATGTTTTATTGCTTGTTGTGACCATAGACAATTAATGACATCATGACGTCACGTTGATGCGATATTAAAAGCGTAAGTTGACTGTTTATAAAAAATATGATTATTATTATCATACTATAAGATAAAATTCAAATTGTTATTGTATACCTAATACACAATAGTTCTTGTTCGTTTTAGTATTATTTATTTATTTAGTTACGAATAGCTTTACGCCATATCCCTTGCGGGGTAGCCAGAGACGACGGAGTTCCGAACACTACGGTCCCTGCATACCTCTTTCGCCTCGGTCACAGACATTAACCTCTTGTACGTTTTATTTTTATCAATTTAATGTTTTAAATTAAAGTCACTTTCTTGTAAAATTTCATTTCTTTTGTTTTTCTTGTTATTCAATGATTTTAAAAATTAACAAAGCTAGTCATAATATCAAAATTAATGTAAAAAAAGTTCTACGCAAATCTATTTTAAAATAGATTTCTAATCCATGTAATTTTTTAAGTAAAATAAATTGTCTCTTACTATCAAAGCTAGCATCCATTGTAACGATTTGCGGCATATACCCTATTGTCAGTCTAATACGTTCTTTGGTATTCTCAAGAGCTCAATTATGTCTTTCACGCTCTGCTGTCCTTTAACCATCCACTTACTACTAACCACAAACAGAATACGCCTCATTCAATTACGTTTACATATAATTTGGAGGCAAACAGACAGCATTTCAATTTTCCGTATTTAAATCAAAAATATTATTTCACATACATATTATTACGGATTATTTTTTCTGGCTCTGTTTCTACTGTACTTTCTATTGTACATTATTATTACATTTGAATTGACAAAAACTGAAGTGAATGTTTACGAAAATCAAAGAATTACAATTTTAAAGTATAAAACATTTTAAAATGTACCAGACAGTCTAAAGTACTTGAGTATAGTAATGTCTTATGCCGGCTACGACTTACGATTAATTTATGGTTAAGTATAATATTTAAAAGATAATAATATAACATTGAAACTTTACTATAACATTGTATTTAGCTTAACTTTAATATAACATTGTATTTTTTAACTTATATGTCTTAATAATTTTTAAACAATTTGTCAAAAAGAGGATATAAAATAAATATAAATAAAAAATTGGTGTAACTAGTGCCCCTAGTTTTGACAAATAATGTATTTTTTTTATTAATTTGGGTACCAGAAAATAAATACATAACTTTATCAACGTAAGACAATTTAAGAAAAAATATTTCTAAGTCAGTAACTTTACAAGTCAGATTCTTTAACGGTTTCAAAAAGTTCCTAATTTGTTTCTTAAATATTTTATTCTGTATATAGTGATTGTTATTTTTTTATTCTATATTTATTTAAAATGTGTAATTTACCATCATAGGAAGTATTATCACAAATAAAATATTCGTTTTTATTATAATGGAGATACAATTTCTTTGGATGCACTTCTTAAAAAAAACTTTATTTATATTATTACTTACTCCCTTCTATTTCGACAAAAATAAGAGTAAACCTTAGTAGCACAAGATATCAATACGAACGATGAAATACTTTGAGAAAAAACAAACATTTTGGTTCGACTTTAATTAATTGCATCTAAGTCTAAGTAAAGTTATTCACAAATTATCCTTTTCCTTGTGACATGAATTAGCTTATATATAAATAAAATGTAAAAAACTAATTAGTATATTAAAGTAACTGAAATATAATAAAAAAATATTATTTAATTAAAATATTAATACCAAGTATATTTTTTACTTACAAGTATAATTTCCTGGGTTAAGTGATTTTAATAGAGAAGTTATTCATTCTGTATATAAAGTAAGTGAAGATCATCCTCAAGTTTTTTGCGCACATCAATTAGATAACCCTGTCATTATCCAATGTTATTTGAGTGGAATTTGATGAAACAATTTGAAACGAAAATCCTTTCAAGATTTTTATTTTCAATAGCGTGACGGTTAACCTTTTAGGCAATTCTTAAAAACATTTTTATTTTTACAAAAACATTATTTGAGTTTTTTTGTAACTAATCAAAAATGTAACAATTTACTTTGGAGGTTCCTTATTAAATTTTTTTATATATGTAAAATGAAAAATATATCGATACGGGTATGATTGGTCGCAGGTTCAAGCCCTTCCTATAAATTTAAATTTAATTAAGCTTAACATGATTATATATATTTACGGACATTTTCAAATATCAAGGATCTCTTTTTGAAGAAATATTAATTTCATATTAATTTAATAATAATAATATAATTAATTATACTTAAGTTAAAAAGTTTGTTACAGAATGTGTTTCCTAAAATAATATAATTACAAGAAATTGGTACTTTAGGTACAAGAAACATATTTTGTAATTAAACAAGCCAAGACTCAAGGGTTATCATCATTAATTATAATGTCTCATAAACACATTATCTTTGAAACAAGAACAAACTTCGAAACATATGATAGTGGTTATATAATTTATTACTCTAAAATAGAATTAATAAGTAATCATTTGTATAGTAGATAGGTATAATAAGTCTGTAACGGATCTCTGTCTGGAAAAAGGCTAAATTTGGGATAAATCTCTGCTTTAATACCGGATAGAACTCAAAACATCTGTAATTTGAATGCAGTTTTCATGTATTAGGGTAACATGTGATTTGTTTCACAATTCGGTAGCTTGACGAAAAAAAGTCAATTCTGCGCGAACGGAGACGTGGGCACATCTAGTCTATACGAGTACTATTTTTTAAAGGTACAGTTTTTTTCACGGGCGATGCCGCTGTCAAGGTTAAAATACATAATAAGAAATGAAATAAAACTAAAACATGAAAGGATATTATAGATACTCATTTTAATTTGTAATTAATCGACTTGATAATAGTCAATATATAATAATAAAATAATATTATTGTTATTTAATAATTCGCTATATATAATTTAATAACTCACTATATATCATTTAATAACCTTCATCTAAAATTAAGTTATTTTGTAAGTTGCCGTGTATATATGTGACAGTTTGTCCCTGACCTAGAGGGTCAGTTCCACACGTGGGGAAACCGCCGAGGCGGCACGGTGAGTGCTAACGCGATCCGCTGTCGTCCCATTAAGGCGTTGAGGGCAACCGTTGGTTTTAGTGGGTAACCTTAAAAATGGCGGCGTCCTCTATGCCGCCGGGTAGTCCCACATAACCCTCCGGTCATCACTTTACTGGCCGGCGGGTATTCGTAAAGGACTTTTCCAACGCAAAAAAAAGATATATAAAAATAAAAAGAGGGTCAGATCGACTTATCTGTATTCTGTATCTTTAAATAAACCCACAAAAAAAATGGAATGAGTAAAGTAAAACGAGACTTTGAGGGTGTGGCTTTATGCTAAATAAAAACTATAGAAAACAAAATGAAATTGGAAAATCTATGTGAGTCTAGTAAATATGGGGTATATGCGACATTAGATAATTCCGCTCCCGCCATGAGGTTATCACATTATTACTAAATTTAAAGATAAAATCACTCGATTTCCAGCTAACAACTAAGTGTCTTCAGTTTAGTATTATAGCCGCAATTTACCAAGATATAGTTAAACTATCTGCTTCGCCAACTTGAAGGATTGTTTTAAAGAATGATTAATAAAATATAGTATTTTACTTCATTTTATCTATGGATATATTTTTTATTTAGAAATACCGCTGTTACGTAGTTATACAAATTGCCCGTACAATCGCGTGTGAGTATTATAATATTTTAGATTTTACTTTATTATGAGTAATTTTATCTAAAAATATTATCTAGGATAATAATATTTTACTGTTACCCTACTTTTCTAAAATATTGCTTCTGGGAACGATATTAAATTCAATCGTAAAACGTAAAAAAGACGGACTATGAGGACATTTGGTATTCGGTATTATTATAATATTTAAGGTTACTATTATGGTGATTTTCATTGCATAATATATTGCTTACAAATATATAGTTTTACATAGGTAAATTAAGTTTTAACAGTTTAAAATCATTGACTCTATAGTTGTCGTTTCCAAAACTCATGACCGCCGATAGAGAGCCACAGATCAAATTTTACGAATGCATTGATTTTGAACTTTAAACATTATATAAATTAACTGTTGAAATGATTTTTCCTTTTATTATTATATTATCTCAACAAAGAAATAAGAATACGTCTCATATTCTCGTATCTCGCTATTTGAACTGAATAACACATTGAAAAATATCAGCTAGATGATTAACTCACAATAGAGTAAACTTATATCTCGTTATAAATATCAAATAATACTATCATATAACAGGTGTTATATGATATTATTATTAAAATTAAAAGTAATATAAATTAAAGATAGGCGCGTAGGTACGCGCCTATCTTTTGTATCCTATCTTACTTTTGTATCTAAAGTTTAATCTAACATTGTCTTTGTCATAGAACGCGATAAAAAATATAAAGCGCTCATATAAAATTTATTGTTGTTGTTTTAGGTTTAAAAGAAAGTTGTGTGTTTGTTAACACACATTAGGAAATTAATTATAATCTTCACCAGAGGTGGCGTAATGGATATTCGGCTTTTACCACATCCCTTGCTTAGAAGATTAGGTTAGGACTGGATCCCAATTTATTATTTAAGAGACATGATTCTGGAGAATGAACATTTTTAGTCATGTAAAAGTATTTTTGATATTTGTTTTTGCCCATCCGAATATAATGGAGAATAGTTTACTTTTGTTTTATTCTGTAAAATATTTAAAAATGTTGCGAAGAGATCTATACAAAATTATTTACACATATTGGTAATAACACATAATTTTACTTACACCGCCGCTTACAAAGCCATCTCTATAATGTATTTGAGTGGCGTTTATTTACAGAAATTGCTAAGTTTGGTTTTGCGGTTCTTGTATAAATAGACGAGATGAGTAACCTCAACAATGCCGCCTGCTTCTTCCTCGTTCCTTATTTGAAATATCATTTACTAGCGTATGAGTTACCTAATTATTTACCATCAGATATTTAGGATTATTACCTAATTTCTAAAAATATAGTATAGTATAGTATATAGTTAAATTGCATGAAATCCTAATATTCCTTTTCTATTTTAAATAAAATAAGCTTGAATATTGTACTCGACAGCTACAATATTTTACATATACTCTTTTTAATTCATTTTGGCAATATTTTTTATAAGCTTCGTAAAATTTTGTCATTCAGTAATTCTTACCTGTTTTTCCGAATGTATATCAGCTAACAAGTTAATATCTCGTCTTAGTCAAATAATCTGGAAAATATGTAATAAGTAATACTTTAATTTAATTGCGTGTAAATGATTTAGACTCAAATGCTCTTAATATAAAAAATATAGCTAAAAATATTAATTAGAAAAATTCAAAAAAAGTGCATTACTTTGTACTTTGATTCTTTTGTTTAGAAATCCATATAAAGTTAAATAAATGTAATATTGCTAGTGAACTAACCTTTTATTAGAAGCTACAAATTATTTGAACAGATATAAATAGATATAGATAACATTAAAGGTCATATAGTTTGCTATGAATGAATGTCTTATTTTTTCAGTGTAATAAATCTTGTCAGTTTGTTAGCTTGTTAGTTGATTTCAGTGTAATAAAAATATCTATTGAATTTTTTATTATAAATTCTGTATATGACTAGTAAACATATTTATATTTAATTTATTAAAGTAATAAGTTGAGTTATTTTTTTTTTGTGATTATAAATTTAATTTGCTATTATGTTAATTAAATAAATCATTGTTAATATAACTTTTCAGATTTATTTTAAATAGAGGTAGGGATAGTGATGGGTATAGGGATAGGGACAAAGATAATTTGTCACCAACAGTATATTTTTAATTGGGGATCCAGTTATGGACTATAATTTTAAACGTACTTATTTACATCCAAATGTGGACTATATGTCAAGACAATGTTTAAAATGAGTTTCTGATATAAAACGTGTGATAAGTGTAGTAGAATAAAATCACTAACTTGTAATTTTTTATATAAAAAAATGTTTTTATTATTATTGTCAGTTGTATAATATACGTAAAAGCTAATATTGTATGAAAGTATTATTCTGCAATTCTGTATTTAGGCGGTATTTTTGAAAATGGTTTTAGAATATAAATTTAAACATAATCTTTTTTTCAAATCTGTCAGTCAGTTTATTGTATTTCAATTTCGAAACTGATACAATCTGATCAACATGCCCTTTAACATTTTTACGAACTAACGCCAAAATTTCACACATCTAAAGTCAAATGTCATTGAAAGTCACTTTATTGCTTTATAAAAAAAATATAAATAAATTTAAGGATTTATTTTATTTTTAACGAAAAGCGCCTGATTTATATGTGTCATTAATTTTGTTAATCCGGAGATTGGTGCAGCGTTGTAGCGATCCATTGATGTATAAACTTTTAAATACTTAAACCCATTACAACTTTAATACATTTATTCCATTTGATAAATCATTATTAAATTTTATATCTTATTATACAGTATATTAATATTGCTTTTAATTTATTTTTGTAGTAAGGCAATACTGTCACATAAAAAGAGCTCAACACTGCAGTTAGTAGTCACTTTATGTACACTGACATTATGCATCAAAAAAGTTCATTCACGATGTTTGCCAAGTCTGATGTGTAAAAGAGAGTGCTTAGTGTAAAATGAAAGCAAAAAGGGATTCATTTTGTTATGTCGCTGGAGGATTATTAATAAGGGATTTTTTGTTGAACTAAGTCAAACCCAAAAGACATTTCTAATCAACAGAGATGTATATAAAAGGAAATCTTTGAAACTAATATTGCCAGTCACAACATTGTTTACATTAAGAAGTGTGATAATGTCCTATTCCGAAAAATATTGAAAGTAAAATGATTACTTAATTTATATATAACTAGTTATATATAATCTACATATATAAATATTACATATTTGCAATATACCCGGTTTCGTAATTCGTACATTGCAAAAAAAATATTTTAGAGAAAAGATATACAAGAATGTCCGTAAAATTAATTGGTTTCTGTATTGTCATTTTTGATGAAAATCAATCAATCATGACCGCCATCCTCGGGAGATAAACGTATGGCAATACATTTTGTGTATCATGCTTTTATAAAGGGAAATTAGGACGCAAAAATCAGATATAGAATAGTGATATTTAAAAATATTATGACTTATCATTTAAATAAAAATCCAAATCGTAACACCTGTTTTTTTTACTTAAGATTACTTATTACTAAAATTAAACTACAGATAACGGATGTGTTTTGTGATTCATGTTGCTTTAAATCATTTTTATATTTTTAAATGAAATAGATTTTATTTTGGATATAATAGGCACATTATAATTTACGAGGCATATTCTATGAGATTAGTTTAACAAGATAGTAATTTATTAACAAAAAAAAAACACTACAATGGTTGTCGGATTCTAAGTACCTTTAATAATCTAAAATTCTCCTATTATTCTTTTAGAGTGAGTGATTGATTGTTTTGATATAGGATAATTTAAATGAAAACTTTTTATAAAATATACTCATTATTATGGGTTATGTTTTTCGAAAAATAAAAACACCATATATATATAGTTATTTTCCGTTCCTCTTACCCAGATATTTTGCCTTAAGCTATATTGGTGAATGTACAATTATCCTTAACATTACAGTTTTTATGTTATTCCATATTTTTGTAATATATTTCCTCAGGGGATGATATTATATTCCATAGAAGAAAAGAGGAAATTATAATACCATTTTTTTATATGCTCTTTTATAATATTTTCACAGATTCTTAACTAAGATTCAAAGATTAGCGTAAACAAATATCTTGAGATAACATCTTTTTAGATAATTATATTGGAAGATAATTGAAAATTAAATTACTAACAATAACGAAAATAACGATAAATTGTCTTAAATTGGTTATAGTTATATATTTGTTGCGTCTGTAATGTTGTTCCTAGTTATCCTCAACAGGCAATTCGTACAACGGCGCCGATGTGTTCACAAAATAAAATATTATATAAGGCTATCAATAATACTCAACTTAGTCAACTTATCTGACTTTCGCTGTAACGTTTGAAGTAATTATATTAAGTTATACTAAGTCTATTTTCATATTTAACAAATGGCAGACTTTAGAGTTCCTAAAGTCTATCAATAGAATTACCTTTAGGAACTCAAAAGTCTACAAATGTAAAGAAATATATATATACTCGTATATTAATATGATTATCTTGATTCACATACATATAAAATAGTTTTTCTCATATTACGAACATACTCGAAAAATATTATCTCTAAGATTTCATATCGGCATCCTTCATGAAAAAAATGTCTTTTATTGTGATTGTGATATTAATTATATTTCCCGTAGTTTTCAATAATTTAAGATTTCTCGATAGCACTTAAAGTAAATTATGGAAAATTAATTAAGCAGAGTACATTTTTTATTCATTGCAAAAATATGTAAATATTCTTCTTTTTAATTAATGACACTGTTTAAAAATTCATTTTTTTATATGTGTACTAAAACTATGTTAGATGTCTTCTTATCTGTCTTTTAAAATTAAAAAAAAAAATAACATCATTAGCAACGTAATTCAGGCAAAAAAGTAATTCTATATATTTCCGTCTTGTTAAGACGTTGTATACTTAGCACAAGGGTTATTTAAGCACAACCATTACATGGAAACCAAAAGCTAACACGGTTACAATTAAACCCGTTTACTGTTACGTGAACGAAGGTTGGTTTTTGGCTATTTTCCGAGGTTAATTAAATAATAATATTGTTTTGACCAGTGTCATTAAGCTAAAAATGTTATTTTACGAGGACTTGAACCAACCTTCTGGAATGTTTCAGATACTTTTGATCATATTCATTCAAAGAAGAAACGATAGGTATCTCTCAGTAGTATTTATTAATTTGCCGTCTATTTTTTTTTATTTTGAATTGAGCCCTATAAGTATATAGAGCTAAATATGTTTATATTTATATCCCACAGGTATGGTAATTTCAATTATTTAGTTTTTTCATGTATTAGTCTTTCCAATTATAACAGGTACATAATATTTGTTTTCGTACAAAACTCTAGGACTTTTGAAAATTTAAATGTATCTTTTATTTTCTAAAGTCACAATGCTTCGTAGTTGACAATGGATACAGATATAATTAGAAAGAGTTCAAAATAATGAATGAGAAAAATCACTAAAATAAAGGAAAGGCTTACGTTCTTTTGAACTTTATTATATATCGACATTTTTATGCATATTTTTATTTATTTTTCAATACGTTACGATGGTTCCAGTTGTTTGTACATTGCTCACTAAATATATTGAAGTTTGTGAAACAGTGATCACTAAAAAAAAACCACGCTGAGTATGTTGTGTGGTTCTTCTCAGACCAGGGCACATTTGGAACCCTCGTAGCCAAATTTTAAGTTTGAGAGTGTCTTTACAGAAGGGCTTATTTAGATTCGTAAGATATCAAAATAGGCCCTCCTGTCACTTCCATTTGACGTATACACGTTATCACTGTTATAGATTTAAAGTGGAAAATATGTAAATAAATAAGACATATTATTATTAAATTAACACAAATCTTTTTATTAGTATAGTACTTATTTTTTCTGGTGAAACACTTTCTTTGTGAACATTCCTTTCAATGGTGACAAATAGTATAACTTTGAAACTAGATAAACACTGCACCAAGTTTGAATGGTTTAAGATTGCATTCAATATTTTTATATTTCAAGTCGAGTTCTCGTTATAAAGTATGTATTAAATATGAAAATATATCTTACACTTATAGCAGATAGTACATAGTACTAACCTGATAATAAGTGACATCAACTAGTCGAAGGTAGTTACCAGTTCTTTGTTTTGCATATGGCAAAAAAAAAGTGATAGAAAATCAAAATCTAAGTAACTAGAAAAATAACAATAGAATAATAAAGAAAGCAAAAGAATAACAATAAAGATTTTACGAGTTTCTCAATAAGCCAATGTAACGCAGGTACAAGTTTCTAATTTTCTATAAGGGGGTGTTACTACCCCGTTCAAGCTAATCCGTATTGAAGCTGCAGCAGAATTAATGATTACATCATAATCGTATAGGCTCTATCAAATTCTTTTCTTTCCTTAATCTTTAAAACCACATTAATGTTACCCTCAAAACATGAGTAAGAAAATATTTATTTTATTATAATAATAAGTTAGTGTATATTTTGTTATTCCAATAAAAATATATGTAATATTATATTTCATTCATTTTATATGTAATTCATTTTATGTGTAATTTATTAATCTATATATATATATATATACATATATATATATATATATATATATATATATACATATATATATACATAGATTAATATATATATATATATATATGAGATTTACCACTCATTGACTCATTACGAAATTTCCAAAATCTCTATCTGTCCGATTAACTTAAAATTTTACATAGTTACCTTTTATGTGCATAGACGACGCCCATTAAGAACGGAATTCCTATCCAAACGGATTTCAACTTTTTGCATTTCGCCAAGTCGCCGGTTTCATGATGAGTGTGTACATAGATGGAAGTAAGAGTTACTATAGCAACGGTTACGAGACAATGGATACTATGACAACGGTTACCATTGCAATTGTTACCATGGCAACCAGAGTTTAGATGAGGTTGCGGGGGGGTGTAAAAAATTGAAATTTGTAAATTAAAAACAGTCATAACATAAATAATGTCAAGGACGGAAAAATATAATTGATAACCAAATAGAATTTGATATATATTATTTTAAAAAAATATATATATTAAAAAAAAAAACAAAATTTGTCCTTAGTTACATGTTGGCATTTTTTTCTTGGTGTAGGCTTACTGGGGATCCCGCTACATTACATTACGGAAATGTGGGATACATTTCCGTAATGTAATGTATCTCATAGGTGATGAGGAAATACATAGTATCTCATAGGTGATGAGGAAATCTGGGTATTCACAGACTGGAATTATATTTCTCTATATAAAATAAAAAAAAATTACACTATGTATAAAATTAAACAAGGAGTCTAAGTTCACATCCAAAGTCATAGTGTGCCAAAGCGGGCGGGAATCGACTAGTTTATTGTATATATACGACGATTACATTCAAATAATTTATAAAACCTATAGAAATAACAATAAATAAAACAGACGTAACAATGATATAAAATACATTATTTGCCAAAAGAAAACCTCTTGAAAATTGAGCCAAATTTGCTTTAATATTTTTATAACATGATTCTAACTTTAGTTAGTAGACATAGACGATTATGACAGAGTTTACGCATGTATCTACAAGTCCCATAGTCATCATTTCTTGGGCCTTTTTATTGAATATTGATAGCATTCTCTCACAGACTTCCTCCTCTGAAGTCATAGTACTTGGTGAATAAAATGCCCACCACACTGACTTCGATTATTAACTAGCCATCCCTACCTCCGAATCCGATAGCCGATCTTTTTAGGAACTACTTGTTCCTGAAATCTTTTTAACCTTTTTTATTTTCTATACAGCGGTTATCGCTTAAATAAGTGGGTGGCTAAATTCATCGAAGAGCCTTCTATTGTAACAAAATTTTCCATCATTCTGAAGACAATGTAATGATTGCCTCAATGTTGTAATAGTTAAGTAAATTTTTAAGGGATACAGTGTATATTTGTTTAAATAGTTTTTAAATAATATTTAATAATTGATTATTTTTAAAGATCTTTAAAATATCTGAAGAAAACGTTAAATGTATTAGTTTTTGGTTGTTACCAATATTTATATTATATTTGTTAATATACGCAAAACATCAAAGATTATTTGAGGATCATTATAATACTTTATATCACATGTACATATTTTTTTTTATGTTGAAATACAAAAGACAAAGTGGCACAAGTATTTTTAATTATGAGAATTATTTCCAGTATATCTGTGTTAACAAGAAATCAAATTTTTATTCATTGACATTCAGTCTTGCTCTCGATAATAGAACTGATGGAATTCAACGACTAATTAATTATTTTGAGACAATACGAACCAAAATTATAATTTATGATCATAAGAATTATTTATTGAATGGTCTTAGTTTATTCTTAAATAAAATATTATTGTTATATTTGAATAGCATAATAAAGAAACAGACCGAGACTACCACATAGTCTTAACAAACTAGGTAATTTTTAAAAATACCTATTACGTTACACATTATTTTTAATATAATATATTAATGTTTTAATTTTATACAGGCGACGATGTTAATTAGAGAATAAATATAAAAATGTTTTTTAATAAATTTAAATAATTACTGACTAATATAGTTATCTAAAATTATTTTTAAATTAAGTAAAACCGTTATATTTTTAGTTTATGAAAATAATAAATACGGAGAATCAGAATTAGAGCGCTGCAATGTCGCTCTGTGGTAATAAAATTAATGATCCGTGTCACTTGGCACTCCGCTAAGCACTCTTTTTGTAGAATATACTTGGCAGAGTTCCTCTATAAACTTATTATCCTCATGCATAAATTAAGTGATTCTACGTAAAATATTTTACAAAATGCATAATAGTTTTATTTTTATCTTCATAAAATATTATCTACAAAAAAAAAAAAAAAATAAAGAATTTACATCATAATTCAGAACTTCAAAGAAGAAAAATGTTTGAAATTTGTTCGAAGTCCTTAACCGACTATATTATTTATCTAACCGCATATATGTCTAAAAAGCTAAAGATATACATATACATTAAGAATACCTTTTTATGGCTTTACCCGCACTTACAGGTACAATAACAAATTTTATTATATTCCCAAAATATTACATGTTCGAGTGATTAAATTATAAATTTTTTCTGAGCTTAAATGGCGATATATAATAGACACTCATGAAAGATACTAGTTAAAATATACTGTTATAGTAGGATTCTTCTGTAATCTCAAAGAAGATTTACCGGATCTTTCTTTAAATTTTCAGTCTTTTAATTGCAAAAAATCTACAAATCCTTTAATTATATAATCAAAGAAATAATATTTTATTTGGATTTGATAAATACTTTGCTAAATAAGAAAAGACATTCGTTTACAAATCCATATTTATAATACTTTAGTCCATCATCTTATGGAAACTTTCTAACTATTTTTATTCCACAATTGAAGTGGAAAGATTGAGAACTTCTGACTGACTAACGTTGAATTTTATAGCATTTTGTAAAGTGCTCTTTAATTAGCATAATGTATTTCCGTGCTAATCCGAGCATCTCGGTAACATTATTTTAATCCAAAAAAATTTATTCAACTGTGTGCAGTTAGCAATGCAAAATTTTTTATAAGCATTACAATGGACAGAAATCTATTTTTCCTTTTCATTCCCAAAATTACGATATTAAATTTTAAGAATGTATATTTTGAACTCAAATACCCTTACACTAATAAAGTATGCAATGATTTCCATTATCATGATGATATTCTATGAAGTTTAGTTTACCAGTGCATGTTGGAGTTCTATATTTGGTATTGACTCTTCACTACTCACACAATAACTTATATCAATGCTATTTTCTCGCGATTCGGACTGCAATATTCTCTACAGGATCGCTTTTAATATGATTTTTTGATGTATGATGCGAAAATGACGTTTTATCTTTTGGTTGGAGATATTACATTTATTTATCTGTATATAAAATTATTATTCAAAATTAATAAGAAATTACCGTCTGAGGATTTAACTTTTCTTTTCCTTTTTCAGATTTATTAAATTATTTGTCGTGTCGTAATCGTGTCTAGATTCTCATGACTTTTATTTTCTTCGTGTTAGGTCTAGTAAGTGTTAAACTTTCTTCTTCTCATTTGGCTTATTAATTGTTGTCAACAGTCATTATTCAATAATAGAATATTCCAAAATATACCTTCCAAGAGATAAAAGAGAATCTCTCTTGGAAGGTATATCTTAGAACATTAAGGAATGAAGAAAATGATGATGATGGAGTGGAGTTTTGGAAAACTGACCAGTAAGTAAATGTTTAGTAAAAGAGGTGACCGATGATAATGTGAAAGCTGTGCAAGGTATGAATGATGGAAAAGTTGTAGGGCTGCATGTGATACTAGTGGAGGTATGGTTAAATGAGTAAACATATAAGTAGCTGGCTTTTTTCTTCAATAAGTTGTTGCACAATATTTCTCTAGGGCCCATTTATATAAATAATGGTGATGTACATGGGCATGCTATGGAAAGAGATGAAAGACATGCAATCAAAAGAGTCTTAGGTGTAAGAATACCCAGGTAGAGAACCGACGAAAAAAGATGGGTGGATTGCGTGAAAGATTACCGCGTCTAGTACTACTAACACTGCGTCGACCCTAAAATTGGGACATGACAAAGAAGATGATGATGATTATACAATGTTAGAAACATTGCTGAAAATTTTCGAAAGATATTCATCTCATCAAAATATCCATCATCAAAATATCCATCCAAAGCTGGTTTTTTTTATTCTTTATTTCTTTAAAGTTTTTATTACCTGTTATTATTTTTTACGTTTATTTAATAAGAACAAATGTTACTAAAGTGTTTGATGAATATTTTTATTTTCTCCTAGTATGGTATGCTCATAGTATGTGGTTATTAAAAGGTCATATACAAAATGAAATATTTTTGATTCCTCCAATTCCCTTGAATAATATTAGAGAGGATATAAATATGTAGGATCTGATTTTAAGGTTAAGGTTTTTAAAGGTTAAAGATTTGATATCTTTGTTAAATATTATTCGGTTATTAATCTGCAATTGATTTTTTTAAGTGCCAGTACATTAATGCTTAACGGCAGAAATTCTGTTCACAGAAAATTTGTCATATGTGCTTTTAATTTCTTAAAGATTTTCTAATAAAATTCAAAAATATTGCAAACGAAAATCCTTTAAAAATTGAGCGGAAATATAAGATTGATATTTTCTGAGTCAAGTAATATGTGGTTGTATATTTTAAATCTAAACACAGAATGCTTGGTAAATTCAAAATAATATATATTTTTTATTATTTGCAATTATGGATGTAAAATTTATCACCACGATCAAGATTGGAATCTGCGACAATTTATGATTATTAATTATATAATATATTTAGATCCAATTGGTATTAATGAAATTTAGTATATGATACTAATAATACATTTTTGAGTGGCTGTGTAATAACAGACTTTTTGTATTAATTACTCTGTGAAAATAGTTGTCATATTGTTGTTTATTTGCGAGTACGTTACCACAATGCAAATATTTATCTAAAAGGTTTATAAATACATACCTAACGTACGTAAATATTTAGAATGATTTGTGAAAATAAACCTGCAGAGCTTTTATTTTAAACACTATTTGGAAGTAAATTACCTGCTAAACAAAATTGTGTATGAAAATAAATAATTCCGATTTCTGAATAACAACTAAAGATATAAATTTCTTAAATCACTTTGTATATAAAAACTTTTTCATTGATACAAATCCTAAATTATTTTATTTATTGAAACTTTTCAAACTATTACTAACTAATTATAATTTATTTATGTATATACGTACAAATTTGAAAGGATGGACAAAAGAAGAAAGATATGTAGAAAATTGTCATTTGTAGGAGAGGCCACCCTAGGCAGACATACATACAGATTGATGACCTATTGAAGAAAGGTAAAAAAATGGTACCTATTATCAATGTGCATGTATGAAACAAATGAATCCTTTTTATTAGTAAGGCGAGTGGCCACCGAACAAATGTTATAAATGCATTTATCAACCATTTAAAATGAAAGTTCAGCTAAAGCATTCTTTTTGCATCCTACCCATGGGGGCCGATTTGTTTCCCTTCCAACGATCCTAGTGACTGCGCTGCGGCTGTAGCTGATGTGATACTTCAGGGCATGGAACTTTTTGTACCAAGGTATATGGTACCTCTTGGTGGCAGATCACGGTCTTGGTTTGATGCGTCTGTCAGGGCTGCAGCAGCTGGCAAACGGCAGGCTTATCAAGCTTGGGCCAATGCGTTAGTCACTATGGATCCGAACTCTAGAGTTCTGAAGAGGAAATACAACCGTGCCTCGAGATTCTTCAAACGGCAAATCGCTAGAGCAAAGTTCAAGCATGTCGTCAAAATTGGGGATCAGCTGGCAAAGTACCCGCCTGGCAGGCGCAAATTCTGGGCGCTTTCAAAGGTCAGTCTGGGCAACTTTAGCCAGCCGTACCTACCGTCGTTGCACATGGGGAATGACTCTCTGGCCCATACGGCAAAAGAGAAAGCCGATCTCTTGAGCACTCTATTCGCCTCCAACTCGACCAAGGGAAGACACCGCCTATCATCCCGCGGTGTCAGAGCTCAATGCCGGAAATAGTTTTTCGGCTAAAAACTATCAGGCAAACTCTATTTTCTTTGGACGTTCATCAGTCGAGTGGGCCGGATGGCATTTCTCCACTGGTGCTACGAACGTGTACCTCTGAGTTGACTCCAGTGCTAACGCGTCTATTTTGGCACTCCTACCTTAAAGGCGTAGTCCCGGTCTCATGGAAGTGTGCCCTTGTCCATCCGATCCCTAAAAAAGGTGATAGCTCGGACCCAGCTAACCACAGACCTATCGCCATTACCTCCCTTCTCTCCAAAGTAATGGAGATTATCATAAACCGACACGTCCTAACGTACCTCGAGGATCACCAGTTGATCAATTACCGGCAGTATGGCTTTCGCCATGGTCGATCAACTGGTGATCTTCTGTTATACCTTACTCACCGTTGGGCAACGGTTATTGAAAGCAAGGGAGAGGGTCTGGCAGTTAGTCTGGATATGGCAAAAGCCTTCGATCGTGTATAGCACAAGGGGTTTCTTTCGAAGCTACCTTCCTATGGGCTTCCCGAAAGTTTATGCAAGTGGATCACCAGCTTCCTCACTGGGCGGAGCATATAGGTCGTTCTAGACGGTTTTTGCTCAGACCCCAAGCCCGTGAACGCTGGTGTACCCCAAGGCTGCGTGCTATCCCCAACTCTGTTCCTCCTGCACATCAATGATATGTTGGATATTTCCAACATACATTGTTATGCGGATGACAGAACTTGGGATGCGGTATATTCCGGTCGTGCAGGTCTCTCTCGGGAAAACGTCGATGACGTCTATGACATAAAAAAAAATAAAAATAAATAAAGCTTAAATAAATATAAATTTGGCGATACAAATTTAAATACTGAAATCTTGAAGTCAGCGAATCGATCGGCCATCGAGAAAATTCTAATAAATTTATTTATCCATGACTCCAACTGCGAGATCGGTTGGTTTTGCTTAAGCGTAGGATATACAAATAAACCCAGAGATATCCTGAATTATGACTGTAATGATACGATAATTTGTAAAATGTCCCTTCATAATATTTATAACTTTTCACTCTGATTTCCCTAACAAGTCAAGCATATATTTTTAAGAAATATGTCAATGACCCCTTTACAAAAATTCTGAAATAAAAATATTATAACGAAAAATTTCTTGGTTTTAAAAAGGTGTCAATACAAAATTGTTACTTTGTATAATAGATGCTTAAAGTAGTTCAACCTACACTAACCTGTTAACGAAATCCGATATTCTTCATATAAAACATGTCTCGCGTAATTCAGTTTACATAAACAGCAAAGTATTTCTAGATGTTATATTAACGTCTTTATCTTTATTTTTAAAATATCTTCCGATACGTTTTTAATTGATAAAGATGTTTCTGAAAAAAAATCCTGTTTATACACTTTTTTAGCTAATGTGAGGCAATTATATATCTATTATTTCTGTACAATCGTGATTTATTATTATCAGTTGAGGATCCACTTCTTACTCTACACAAAAACTTTTTTAAAACCAATTACCACAAATATTTATCAGAGTTTAATTTCGATAAGTCCTTAAACTTAACTTAATCTTAAAAGAGGTAGATTTAATTTAATTTGTGTTTTTAAACTATCATTAAATGTAGAACTGAGTGACTGATTAAATATATTTAACTTTAATATTTAAATTATCGTCCATATATTCGATGTTAAGTAATAGTGAAGACGTTTGTTTTTATTATTTTTGATTGACTTTTGACTATAATACGAGTATAATATTTGTTAGGGAGTTAATATGAACTATACGACCAACAATAAAAATATAGTAAAATTGTTATCTCGAATATACTTTTTTAAATAATACTCTACTTGTTCAACTTTTTGTCTCTTGACTTGATAACAAATTCCATCGAGATACGTCATTTTTTATTTGTCACATTTCTATAACATTATACAGTCTCTAATATTAAAACATTTAAAGCTTCCCATTATAGTTGATTTAATTTCATACCTTACTTTAAAATATAATTTACATTAAATAGGTATACCAATATATGATTGATATATCTAAACAAAATATTTTGACAGTGAATTTTCTACATAATTATAATTTTTTCTGTACTGAACTGAACTGAACTGAACCACGTTAAAATCACTACTGAGCTATAAATAAAGTGTTGCAAATGTCTTGCTTTTGAATTTTATAATTGTAAAAATGATTTGTAGTTCGATAATCATTCCCTCCTCTCTAAATAAATAATTATAAAGTCAACATATGCTGTTATCTCAACTTAATTATTCAATAAGAGACGTCAGTACGATAATTATCTCATATTATCGTAAACCTTCTAATGATGATTGCAGTATAAATTATTATGACAACTATATCTCTTAATCTCAATTTTGGTTAACGCACATGAATTAATTATTCATAGTATTCACCTGGGATGACGTAATGGATACTAGGAGTTTACTAAATCCCCTGCTGAAATATTAGACATCTGTATTATTCAGTGCTGGAAAGTAAAAAAATTTCACCTATTACTTTTGTAATTATTATTATTCTTACTAATTTTACGCTTTATATGGAAGGATAAAGAGGAGAGCTTTTTGAAATTGTTTAACTCTTATTCAAATATTAAATTAAATATATTCTTTAGTAGTCAAATCTGTTTTGCTTATAGTTATTTATTATACAAATATATGATTTCCATTACCGTTTCATCAGGATATCTTTCATCTACTGTGAGGTTCTTAAATAACTTTGTTTCACAATCACTGAGCGTTAAAGTAAGCTTCCTTCAGCAGTGGTTTAGATCGATATGACACGGGTAACGTCAAATATATTGCTTACTTCTTCCTCAAGTTCTAGCAAAACTCTACTTTTTTTAAAATGTTATAAGAGATTTTGGGCAATAGTTACAATTTACCATCAAGTGGCCCGAGGCCTTGTTGGCCCTTATATATTAGAACATTTAAAAGTAAGATCTTAGTTGAAAAACAGCTCGTCATCACGATCATGCAATAAAATATAAATAATTTTCTTATTTAAATTTGTTGACCAGAATATTTTTCTTATTAAACTTTCGTTAACGCTATGAAGTTTTATCATTCCGTATTTCTTAACTAAAATTCCAAATCTACATACAATCTTATACATTAATAACTATGGCATGTGATGAACTTTTGTATAATATTGTATAATAGTATTTTAATAAAAATGATCCCAAAATCTTAAACAAATATAGATATAATTTTGAAGAATACAAAAATAGAACAAAAGCTTATTACTCGATAATATTATTATTTTTGTACAACTGTTAGAAATTCATATAAAGTTTAATAAATATAATATCGCGAGTAAATAAACCTCTTACATTGATCCACTTTGAGGTTGAGGAGACAAGGCGGGAAAGCTTTTAAAAACCGTTATTAAGAGGAAAGACGTCAACTTTATCAATCAATGTATCTGGAACATACTTAACTGAATATTAGTAGATGTGCAATCTATTAAAATAAATATATTATTCGAGACCGTTTTTAGGATAATTGGGTGATGGATCGCAAATACAAACCACTAAGATAATATCCTGAGACGGTGCGATATTTCGAATATCATTTTATACCATAAATTATAAAATATACTTGTATTTTATATGAATATTATATTAGTTTTTTTATAATACAGATTGTAATATTTTCCTAATTAATCAGGTGACTTTTTGATTATTGCTATAAAATATCTAACCTAAAAGTTATCTATCCTTTTAAAAATGTAATCATCGTTGTAGCATTTATATTCCATTCCAACAATTACATTCTACCTCATCTGCATTTATTATCTGTTGTAACAGGTAAATGTACATAATTTTGTACATAGATTTATCAGAAGCTTAAAAAGCATGTACCTGTTTCTGTGTCAACAGTTTCAAGTAATATAATTAATATATTTTGAATGTTACGTGTCAAAATGTTGGTTTTGGGTCTAACGTCGAATTTCTGATAATTAAATAACAACATTATCACTGGACCTTTGACTTATTTAATCAATGGAACCTTTTTCCTCATTTCGATTATATAATACAATTTTGCATGATTTATGTCGAGTGAGATTTTTTGCCTTAGAAGTAGAGGCAAAATTAAAAAAAAATGTCGTTTAGACAAGAAATAATACGAATAAAATATGACCTAGTGATGTATTTTTTTAAGGAATGATTATTTATTATAATCATGTCACTGATATAATAAATTTCGGTGCGGCACCCTACTTATTAAGAAATGGCAATATGGTAATGATTTTATTACCATATTACCATTTCGTAATAAGTAAATTTTCGAATATTGACTATTATCTAGTAAAAGACCAAATATGTTGTCTCAATTTATTATTATCAAATATATGATTTGTTTTTTGTGTACAGAATTTATATATAACATAAAAAGAACCCTTAAAAGAACTTAGGAAAACTTAATATATTGTACACATGACATAAACAGTTTATTTTTATGCAACAAATCATTTGGGTTTTTAAGCAAGAACAAATCATAAAAACTTAATTTGAGACTACGCTAATGGTCATGATAGTTCTCAAGGTTGCAGTTTTAACGACAGACGACGATTACGAGTACATTAATTATTTACAATGAACACTATTTTCTGACATCAAAATTTTATGACAAAGTGATGTTAGTAAAAGTGAAAATGATGTTGAATGTGATTCACTAAAATGCAATCTAGTATGTAACAATTTTTGGTTCGTTTACGCTTGACCGTGGATCTATTATTAATACTAATAATAACACCAGCTTCAAAATTATTTCACATATCAAATTATTTAGACGTTAAGTACTAAATTTAGTTCGTGTTCAATTCATAAGTGCATTTCATCGCGGATATTATTCCATCAATACAGATTAATCACCGATTAATAAGAGTTAACAGGATTGGCAGCTATAGTAATAGCGTACAGTTTTTTTTGAAAATTTTGTAGAAGTTACGTCAAAAGTATGTAGTATGTACGTATGTAATTAGGTACGTTCAGAGTTTGCAGATTTGACTTCTGATATGAATAAATTTTTTGCCCCATACACATTTCTAAATAACATAAGATCTAGATTAGTATTTAAATTCACAACATTTATTATTTATTTATTATATCACCAAACAAATACTTTTGATTTTACGTTGTATCAATTAAATAAGTGGCTACTTATCACATCAGCGTGTCATACTATATGTTATATTTTTTTATTTTTTTTTATGTTAGAGGAGGGCAAACGAGCTTGCGGGTCACCGTTGGTACGTGATCACCGCCGCCCATGAACTCTTGCAACATCCGAGGATTCACAAGAGCGTTGCCGGCCTTGGAGAAAGGAATATATGCCTTTTTTGAAGGTACCCATGTCGTATCGATCTGGAAATACCGCCGAAGGAAGTTCGTTCCACATTTGAGTGGTACGTGGGAAAAAAGTCCTTGAAAACCGCACAGTTGAAGATCGCCACGCGTCCAGGTGGTATAGATGATAAAGGAGGCGATGGCGAGCTGTGCGGTAGTGAAATTCGGCGGTAGGCATCAGATCGAATACTTCTTCGAAACACTCCCCGTTGTAAATGCGGTAGAAGACGCACAAAGAAGCCACGTCTCTACGCAATGCCAAAGAGCCCAGCCGTTCACAGAGCACTGGGATCCCGACAATCCGAACGGCTCTCCGTTGTACGCGGTCAAATGGTAGAAGCTGATATTGGGGTGATCCGGACCAGAGATGAGAACAGTACTCCATGTGAGACCGGACCTGCGCCTTATAGAGCGCAAGTCTTTGGTCAGGTTTGAAGTACTGCCTCGCTCTATTGATCACTTCCAATTTCATCGAGGCCAACTTGGCCTTGCTCTCCAGATGACCACGAAACTGACAACCGCTCGAAATGTCGAGACCCAGTATTTTGATATATGGCGAGGCAATAAGAGGAGTACTCTCGAAGAGCGGTGATACGAGAAATCGGGCTTTCTTAGTGGTAAACGCGCAAACCTGTATCTTTAGGGAATTGAACTGAACGTGGTTCAGTTCACCCCACTCAGAGACCATCCCCAGGGAGGTCTCTATTGAAGTCACAAGTTTCTTTCGGCACTCGTCGACGTTTTCCCGATAGAGACCTGCACGACCGGAATATACCGCATCCCCAGTTCTGTCATCCGCATAACAATGTACGTTGGAAATATCCAACATATCATTGATGTGCAGGAGGAACAGAGTTGGGGATAGCACGCAGCCTTGGGGTACACCAGTGTTTACGGGCTTGGGGTCCGAGTAAAAACCATCGAGAACGACCTGTATGCTCCGCCCAGTGAGGAAGCTGGTGATCAACTTGCATAAACTCTCAGGAAGCCCATAGGAAGGTAGCTTCGAAAGAAGCCCCTTGTGCCATACACGATCGAAGGCTTTTGCCATATCCAGACTAACTGCCAGACCCTCTCCCTTGCTTTTAATAACCGTTGCCCAACGGTGAGTAAGGTATAATAGAAGATCACCAGCTGATCGACCATGGTGAAAGCCATACTGCCGGTCATTGATCAACTGGTGATCCTCGAGGTACGTTAGGACCTGTCGGTTTATGATAATCTCCATTACTTTGGAGAGAAGGGAGGTAATGGCGATAGGTCTGTAGTTAGCTGGGTCCGAGGTATCACCTTTTTAAGGGATCGGATGGACAAGGGCACACTTCCATGAGACCGGGACTACGCATTTAAGGTGGGAGTGCCGAAATAGACGCGTTAGCACTGGAGTCAACTCAGGGGCACACGTTCGTAGCACCAGTGGAGAAATGCCATCCAGCCCACTCGACTTATGAACGTCCAAAGAAAATAGAGTTTGCCTGATAGTTTTTCGCCGAAAAACTTTTTCCGGCATTGAGCTCTGACACCGCGGGATGATAGGCGGTGATTTCCCTTGGTCGTCCAAAGTCGAGTTGGAGGCGAAAAGAGTGCCCAAGAGATCGGCTTTCTCTTTTGCCGTGTGGGTCAGAGAGTCATTCCCCATGTGCAACGGCGGTAGGGACGGCTGGCTAAAGTTGCCCAGAGTGGCCTTGGAAAGCGCCCAGAATTTGCGCGTGCCAGGCGGGTACTTCACCAGCTGATCCCCAATTTTGACGACATGCTTGAACTTTGCTCTAGCGATTTGCCGTTTGAAGAATCTGGAGGCACGGTTGTATTTCCTCTACAGAACTCTAGAGTTTGGATCCTTAGTGACTAACGCATTAGCCCAAGCTTGATAAGCCTGCCGTTTGCCAGCTGCTTCAGCCCTGACAGACGCATCAAACCAAGGCCGCGATCTGACGCCAAGTGGTACCACAGAGCTGGGTACAAATAGTTCCATGCCCTGAAGTATCACATCAGCTACAGCCGCAGCGCAGTCACTAGGATCGTTGGAAGGGAAACAAATCGGCCCCCATGGGTAGGATGCAAAGAAGGACCGCATTCCATCCCAATCTGCTGACTTGTAGTGCCAAACGCGTCGAGTCGCAGGTCTTGTGCGAGCAGGACGTTGAATGGGCACTACACTCCGTACCAGACAGTGATCAGAGGAACCTAAGGGAGCCTCGACAGTGATCTGGCACTTTTCTGGATGTTTAGTCAGCAGAAGATCCAACAAAGAGGGCGTGTGGCTGTCCACGTCCGGTAGACGGGTGTGCGTCTTTACCAGCTGGGACAGACCATTTGCCAGAGCAAAGTTAAACACAGATCTCCCCGCGTAGTCGGTGGCACGTGACCCTAGCCAATCGGCATGGTGCGCATTGAAGTCCCCGAGGACTACGACTTCGGCGGAGGGAGTCTGTGAAAGCAGATCGTCAATCTTCGCCTGAACATGGCCCAAGAGTTGATCTGTTTCTGCATTACCACTATGGGACCTGTAGAGGCACGCGTAGACTCTGACATGGTCGTCCATGTCCACGCGCAGCCAGAGTACAGACAGGTCCCGACCTTCAAAAACCTGAAGGCGACGGTAGCAGATATCCTCCCTTACGAACACAGATACCCCGGCGTGTGGTATAAAATGATGTTCTAGTTTATACCCGGGGTATGATAGATACGCTGTGTCGCTAGGTTGAGATATCTGCGTCTCCGTCAAAAACAACAAGGCCGGCTGTGCCGTCTCAAGGTGGTAGTGGACGGCGTTTAGGTTCGAGTGAAACCCCCGAATGTTGCAAAAGTCCACATCTAGAGTGGAGCGGGGTGCCGCTGTTTGCCATCGTTTGCCTTCAGAAAACACAACAGGCGATACTTTGCCCGCCCCAGATACGACGGGCAGCCCGAGCAAAATCCGAGGATCATTCCCCCGATTTTGCTCGGGGCCCCTCCCCGAGCAAAATCGGGGGAATGATCCTCGGATTTTGCTCGGTTTGCTCGGTCCCCGGGTTCATCAAAGCCGGTACCCTCCTGGGGTATACTTTTTGGAGGCATCGCTATCGCTATATGTTAAATTTAATCTTATTCTAACATTATTATTCAGAGTAATATGGACTTAAGGATAGACAATCCAATATCCAACTCAATTGTTCGTGTGAAAATTCTCTCACGACGTCAACGGCGGCTGCGTAAAAGTTTTATTACAATGAAATTCCGAGAACAAGGAGTGCGTGGATAAGGTCGGTATGTAGTTTGGAACAAATTCTTTTATAACACGATAAGATGAACCTTATAATTTATATTTATCTTGCAAGTGTGACCCCATAAGTTTCTTATAATAAATCTATACTAATATAATAACGCTAAAGATATATTATTATGTTATTATGTCGGTTTTTATTAAATTCTGAGAAAACTTGATGAAAAAATAATTATTGCGTGTGATAATCGACATTTTGAGTGGGACTAGTTTATGCAACATACGTATATTTTACGTGTTTTTTTAAAGGTTTTAACATTATCACTACTGTTAAAACCTTTAAAATATCAGGTTCTTTAAGTAACTTTGAACTTCGGGATCAGATATTATCTTAATAAAATAGTTTCATGTTAATTTAATACGTAATGTAATGTATGTAATGTAATACAAACTCGAAGTTTTTTATATAACCAAATATATTATGATACTATGAGAAACCATGTATACCAAAAGTAAGAGTATATTACTTTTTAATTGCAAAATATAATATGTTATATTGTGATCTAGTTCAATCATTCATTTAGGAGGACGATCAAATTATCGAAAATTAGGCTGTACTTAATTTTTTATGTGCATTAACTATATTAAGTTAAATTATGTTGATACTTCTAAAAAAGTGAAAGAAAATAAGACTACACTTTTCATGTCAAAACCTTTGTACTAGTTTTTCGTGTCTAAAGTGAAGTACACACATAATACAAGAGCTAGAGATGCTTTTGAGATGAATGAAATTTTCTGAGCACCTCATTAGTAGGTCAGACATTTGACTAATTATAAAGCGCTTTGGGAAATGTTACTGTACATTCCAACTTTTGATGTAAATTAAAACTTTATATGTTACAAATTGAGGTCTCAAATCATGAATAAAATGATAGTTTGTAAATTTTATGTTAATTGTCGACATTGTGAAATAATAAAAGTCCTACTAAAAATTCCAGGCTAGTCTTTGCTACTAACTATATATCATTTTAATACAACGTAATAGAATTAAAGGCTTTAAATATATTATTTTTTTACCTAAGAGCTACTGCAAACACAGAGATTATTACGCAAATCTACATTCTTAAATAAAACACTAAATTAACTTTGATAATCACAAACCCATTATCATTTTCTACGCATGCTCGCTTAAATTTCATACGTCGTTGGATCTCTTATGGATATGATATACATTCTTTCTGTATAATACATATAATTGTAAAAGTACTTTTATAGCTTAAAAAGCTTTTTGCATTTACTAATGACTTTTTATTCAATTTTATGACATGTGGCTCTGAATCGATATAATATTATTGTTTCTAATTTTGTACTGTAATTAGCACTTGTAGTTCATAAGATGCACTTGCTATATTTTGTTTCAAAACAACCGTATAAATTAGTTTCTATTAATTTTCAAAATTGATTTTATTTCTCCTTTATATCTTTATAAATTTTAAAAAGACATGTGGTTATTGTTATGTTTTGAAGTTTCATTTAAGTATTATAGAATAATTTGGTCATTGTTAGAAGCATTATTTACTTCGAAGACTATAGATATATGTTGTATATTTTTTTTATTTGTTCCACAAAATGTTTTTAATATACTAAGGCTAAAAAAACGAGAGTGTATAAACAGTTACGAATTTTTGTTGTGTTCATTACATAATCATTATTTAAAAATTCTTCTTATATTACTGCAGCGACCAGTTAAACGGTCTTTAACGGACGAAACCAACAATGTCTAGATTTTTTTTGTGTTGTCTCTGCTGTTAGCCCTACTGGCTATAGTAGCTGGCTGGTGACAGCGTCACCGGTGGACGATGTCTAGATGCAGCCAAGACTTGTATAATATTTAATCTGAAATAATGCGACATTACATTTACTTTTCAGAATCAATGACGAATAACGAATAACGATATTTTTTGTATGCCCCGAAATTTTTTTTTATTAAGCAAACGACCAAGCAAAAGTAACAGCTATCTTTTTCAAAGCCCGCACAAATAAAAAAAAAAGTTTGATAAATTATTTCCTACATTGCCATGTTTCAGAGTAGTAGATCCGATAGACCATTATTAAATTACGTGACAAACATTAATTTGTATGGTAATTTATGTGGCTTGTAAAACACAACATATGGATTTTCACACAAGTTTTGTCGGCCGTTGCTTGCAGGTATTTTGGACAGTACAGCAACTTCTATTTATCTCGAAGAAGGCTGTTTGAAGAATGCTTTAATTATAAGGCATAATTAAAATAAACAATTATTATAAGAAAAATTAAATTTTTACCCTCTACCCCAAAAAATGCCCCTTTTTCAGACTATTAGGACCTTTCTCAAATTATTATATTATTGTAAAAATTCATTCAAGAAAATAAAATTAGACCAGTAGAATCTAATTCAAGGAGGAAATAGTGTCATTGTATCTAAGAAGAACTGTGAAAACCACACGGTACTTTAAGTTTTTTTTTCTAAATAACAGTATAGACCAACCTAATCCAATTTTGTTGTCTATCGTTCATTAACTTTGTAAAAAATACAATTGAATTTTATTTTGCTTTATATAAAACTGATTATAGAAAAAAAAGGCTAATAAAAAACTTTATCATTTTCCTAATCTAAGGACATAATATAGTATAATATAATAGTTTAGTATAAAATGAAATAAAAAAACAAATCAAACGGTTTATTAATAAACATGTCCTATATGTACCCGGTTCGTCGTTTATACAATGAAAAAAATATATATTACAAAAATGTATTTAAAATTAATTAATCTCAACGTTAACCTGTTTTGATGAAATTCATTCCAACATGACTCCTGTACCAGCAAGAGATATAGTAAAGAAATACATTTTATTTTGCTTTGTTTTGCGAATATAGATTTATCTAACAAAATAAAAAACAAGCCATTAGTATACATGTGATGTATTATTCCCAGAAGGTAACAAGTTCCAACCAACTCTATTAATTCGTCTAAGCCACGGCATCTTAAATTTTATAAAATTATAGCTGCGCTCTATCGGGTCCAACGAGTGGTAATAATAAAAATAAGCCGTTGCTGAGAGAAGCGAAAGGAGCGTTCTACTGGAGACTTTTTCACATTATTTGTCACGAATAAGCTCGAAAACTACTTGACGGAAAATTATGAAATTTTGAAATAAAAAAGACGGATGGTTTTGAAAAATGTTATGTCGTTGAGGAATAATCATTAAAAAACTGATATGCCATTGGAGTCAATGGGAAACGATGAGTCATTACACTGAGCTCGCTTCGCTCAATATGCAGACGGCAATCGAGATTTCGCGAGAGCAGCGAGTCGAAATTGAGGGTCTATTGGCGCCCCTACTTTATAAGTAAGTTGTTTATATTTTAATTATGTTCTTTTCTTTAAATACAATATTTCGGTATAAAATTTTTCGCACAATAAAGATTAGATTATATATCTGTAACGTATAAGAGAGATGTCTCTTTACCGATATTTAGAATGAAATAATCTATTCATTTTTATAGTTTATTTTAGAATATTGTCAAAACTTTAAAAGATTTAGAAATTGTAATATTTTTTTTTTACATTTTCTGCTTGAAATCGATACCAATCCGTCAATAGTCAGGCCTTTCTTGATAAGTACTTAAGATAAAAATGTACATTTCTATTTTCCTGTTAAATACTGTAACTGTCAGTGTCACCAGACAGTTGTCATTTGACTTTTAATATAAGTGTGATTTACACTTAAAAAGATCTTCCTAGACGTTGTTTATAAGTTTTATTTTGTGCTTGTATATTATTATATTTATTCTTTGTGGATTCGTTACGTTTTTGTATCTTAATTTTATTGATAATTGTAATCTATTGATTTTTATTATTACTTATAAAACAATACTTAATCGTTATATATCTGTGTTCTTTCTTGTAATATACAATTTATTATACACAATGTTTTATAATATTCTTTTAAACAATTTATTGGTTGGGTTATCTTTGTGTTTGCGCTTTTTGATAGTTATTTTATTGTTGGCTTTATTCCTACTAATCTTAAATATATAATATATTATATGTCTGTGCATATTTTATATTATGTTTTGATATTTTATGACTGGTATGCAGGTATAACTGTGTGTTGTATTACTACATAAATATAGTTTATTTTTGTAATTATTTATGTGATTTATTTTGTAATATATTATTAATACTGTCTGAGAGAAACGTAAAAATTCTTATCATTCTGTCTGTAAATCTGACGCTTTCTGCTAGATAGATTCATTGGATTTCTTTTGCATCTTTCCTTTGTGACTACTCCACGTCAACGCACAAAGCATTCCTCGTCATTTCTTCGATTTCTCTACTATCTTTTCGAACAATATATTTTCCGCCATCTTAATATCAGAAAGTTGACTTAAGATTTATGCTCAGCTATCTATTCTCTTCCAGAAGTTTGGCAATTTCCTCTTATTTAATTGGTCTTAACGGATTTTATATTTTTAATAATTGATGTCAAAATAGCTAAAGCTATTCTATGGGTTGTGACTATACTCAATACTCTAAAGCCTTATTTCAAAATCTTAATTATCATGGATGATATTATAGGTGATATTAATAACAACGACTTATTTGATTATCATACATACATACATATTACATACATACATACATATTACATACATACATACATACATACATACATACATACATACATACATATGTATATTAATTCTCTAAACATTTATATCGAAGTTATTTTCTAATTAGATGAATGCTTGTGTCAGAATATAATTTTGTAATTTTCTAATATTTAATATATAGGTGTCAACCTGTCAACTTTACATCAACATGAAACTCCACATATTTTATTGAATTATAATAAATCTTTCTGTAATACGTACAAATCTTAATTATAAATTGTATGTATTTTGTAAAATAAAATTATGAAATGAACCTCTATATAAATTGAAATTATTTCATTAGAAAATTATACTTATTCGTTAAAAAAACTCAATAAACAGTTACATTTCTAATGTTTGTAATTCAGGACTAGTAACACTATCTGTAAAATCTATGGCATTTTATTGCTTAACATCTTATTATTATAAAACTAATAATAGAAATAAAACTAATATTGACTATTAAAAGATATAAGTATAGTTAAATTTAATTATTTAATTTAAGATTATTGTTATATGTCCATCAGACGTTTAAATTAAATAGCGAATTATTGATCACAATTACATAACCTATTTGATATTAAGAAGTAATAAACAAGTTACTAAATTAATTTAAAAATCGTAATCTAATAGTACTTTGCTTCTGAAAAAGAATTTAATAATTTATGATGAATTAAATATGATGATAAACTATCCATCTAGTGAAATAGCAATCACTCTTGGAATTCCTTCGGATAAATTTAAGTTAAATTTTGTTATCTGTATTATTACAATTATGTTCTAAAATTGAATTTATGTTTAAAAAAAATAAAATTGATAACATAAATTTTTGGTCCTGTATACATTTCTTTAAAATATTTATCTGTTTATTATTTTATTATGTCCATAGTCAACATATAACTTTTTAATTATAATTGCATTAATTTATCGTCTACTATAAATAATTAAAAAAGTAGTTTTAGTTTAAATATCGGTTTGTTTATTATTGTGAGTGATGAAATTATACTAAAGAATTTTTTTTAGTATTCTACTTTATTTTTGAATATCACTTTATTTAGTAACAAGTCAACAAAAACTTATTTAAATTGCAATTTTACAATTAAATTGCTAGGTGGTCTAAATCAGAACGGTTTCAGTTGGCATTTAATATTTTAAGATTTGAAATCGGTTTCTCGTTTCATTATTAATGTAAGTAATTAATGAAATAAATCATTAAAAATAATATTCACATTAAATACTAAAACGAGACCGATTAAGGAGATGATATTCCTGAAAGTAAGTATCAACCGTTAGTCACAGACTATTCAAAGAGTAAAATAGTGACAGATATAATAAATAAATAAGGAAATAAACTAATGAAAAGGGTTAATAACACTGGTTCAAAAAAGGAAGGATTTGAAGCCAAGTCTCTTAATTTCCAAATATAACGTAGCTACAGTAGTTACTTGACCTGAATCTTCTGTAAGAGGGTTAAGGGGAAAGTCACCCGGCTGAGTAGTCCTTATTCGAGCGGCAGGTAGATTAATACAGTATATTGGCACTACCAAGCTTTTGTTTGCATTCGCTTTAATGCACATTCATGCAATCTTCACAAAATAATTAGATAAGTATAACAACCATATTTTATAACTGTAAGTTAGTATAAATAACACTATTGGCATTTCTAATTTATGTATTATACAACATACTATTAGAACATAGTCAATTTCAGTCATTTTTATAATGAAACTGTCAACTACATGGGGTTGACCAGCCTGAGAAATATAGAACTGAAGAGGTTTTATTTAAAGTTATTGTTATATTTTTGTGAATTGGCACTACAATTATACAGTTGAGTATGAGTAAACACAATACAACAAATAAAAAATATACGTAGGGCACATTGTTGAAAATGAAAAACTTTTTAACTTATCCTTACTTCCAAATTTAGTTTGTCACAATCATAAATTAAAAATATAATCTATTATTTGATTTCTATATTTGAATATTTTGAGTGGTATATTTATAAAAGAAAAAGGACAACATTATAAAACAAAAAACATCATTGATGTTTTAAGAATTAAATACAATAATGAAAATAATTAAAATGATTTATAATAGATATCTTTTTAAATAATACCTTTTCTTTTTCCTCTACCTCCTATACCTCCTTAGGTAGTTATGTAGAGTTAGTTCTAACTTCCTAACTACCTCCGTAGGTATTTATCATATACACCACAATATAAAACAAACAAATTTTTGTTACGTTTGAATAGCAAAGTAGTTCCATAAGTAAAACAGTTGTAGGACGGCTCTCGGAATGTGATGCACCCTTGTTAAAGTTATTCAAGTCAATTTATGTTTTATATTGAACTCTGATATTTGCATCAACGTTTCTATTTTTAATGCAATTTAAGATAAATTTAATGTTGTTGTTAACCTGCCCCCTCCTCTACTTAAACAATAAATTGACTTTCAAGAAAATGCCTTTAAGAAACAACTCTATTTATTAAGACAATAAAGTCTTAAAATTTTTCACTTCAAAAATTACATTATACACCAAATTTTACTAACTAACTAACACAAAAAAGCAATAAAACACACCACCAACAGACCTGTCGTAGTATGTATATAATTATCATAATGAGGTTAGGCCGTTTTGATAGCGATGGATTAGAGGACAATCAACGTGAAGTAGTTGGGGACTGCGGTCAGACTTGTCGACTCAGCGATCTATTCAGAACCCAGGCCTACTTAACAAAACGACGTGGATTTAATGAATTCGTTATCAGTCCATCAATATCATGGTATATTTTAAAATTATTTAAACAAAAAACTTTACAGCAATATAAACATTTAAAAAATATATATCTTGGTTACATGTTCCTAAATGTAAGGCGAGGTTAAAGTAATTATAACGGACCTCGTATTTTTATTGTCATTATTTTAAGTCGCAACAATTTAATTAAACAAAAACTCAATTGAGGACTTATTTATGCATTTTTGGTTGGGACATTCGCTTCCCCTTTAGCTTCTTAATTTGTAAAAATATTTTCTATAATTTTTAATCAGTAATAATATCTTAAAAGTTATTAATCTGACTTCTGATGAGCTTGAGACTAATTTAATCATTCCTTTCATAATTCCTGTCCCTTTTTGTTGAGAGAGATTATTATTATTTTCCGTGATAAGAACTTCACAAGGAAAATTAAGTCAAACGTTTATCTTATCAGGGCAGTGTTTATTTAAATTTGAGGTTATTCCAATTTACCGAAGTATTTTACGAGGTTGAATATAATTTAAAAATGTACGATTGTACGTTTACAGAAGCTCCTTTTATTTTTTTATTTTTTAAGCAAACATAGCTTACTAACAACTACGCTTATGTCATTTTATATACATTTTAAATTAGTTAAATTTATGAAAACTTTTAAAAAAGAGTAAGATATCTGCAACCTATAAACAGTAAGATATAATATAGAAACTTTATATTATTGCTTAAGATATTTATTTATCTTAGAGTTAGAAAGTTTCTATCCTCGGGGAAATATAATAGCGACAGAAATGTTATACTCGTAATTTGTTTCTGTGATGTGTGGAGAAGTTGAAATAATCCATAAGAAAAACGCTATACGCGTTTTTCAGAGATAAAAGAACAAAAGTATTCTATTAAAAGTTTCTTTGACAGATATATTCTTTTTTAGTATTATTTTGGTAATTGATATGTTGTTTATTATCACAATCCATTGCGAGATCAAACAAAATGTACAAAAATTTCAATGAATTAATCGATTTTGTTATGAGTACTGTCTACATCCAAAAAGTATAATGATTTCTGAAAGTAGACTTAATATAGATAATAGTAATATATTCATGTTAATATAGGAATATTAAAATAATATAATAATAATTTAGAAATTCGAAAGCTGTTTTACATTTAAATTGATTAAGACTTAAAAAATATTAAGACAAATGTTGTTCCACAATTGTTTTAATTTTTATTTTATTCTAACTCTAAATTATATATAATATATCTTACATTCAATATCTAACTAAATTAAAAACAATTACTTTTTCCACACAAACTCCTTTTTTGAGAGGATCATTAGCGGTCTCCGTACTTAATTAAATTTATTTAAAAGACAAACCTGCAGCCATGCCTATTGTTTTATATTCTAATTTCCTTAGTGATTAATCTTCACTTAAAAATATAAACGATAATATTTTAATTTCAATACTTCCTATGACAATAGTTTTTTAAGTTTTTAAGATTTTTTGAAAATAAGTGTATTTAATTTTAAACTAATAAGTAGGGTTGATGACAGTCTCAGAAAGTATATTCCAAATTTTATAATAATCGGTAATGAACGTATTCTTGTGGTAATTTACTAAAACCTTGTCTGCAAATTTTAAATTAACAAATAATGTACAAACAATAAAATTAATAGTTTTACCAACAGCCCTTTGGGTAACCTCAAGGTGGCAATTTCTCACAGTGACTCCGAGGCTATGAAAAATCTAATTAACTTATTAACCTAGATTAAATTTACGACTTATACTGACTTATAATTAATAGAATTACTAAAGCTTAAACAGCTTGCTTAAGAATTCCTAAAATAGTTTTCGAAAACTTGTGCAAGTGTACAATTTTCTGTGAAGTTACCATCACAATGAAAATCATGCCAAAATTGTTTTAAAATTACAATAAAAAGCATGGACAAATGTCTATGGATATTAATTTATAACATAAAAAAATCTCTTAAATATTTTATCAAGTTTTTATATACACTTTTATATGTTAGATAATATTTATTATACATAAAAAAACACTATTGATTTAGTGTCTAGAAAGACCTCCGAGATTGATTTCAGTCTAGGTTAAGTCGATTATTAATTCTGGTAGAAAAGGTTACATAAAATACCAAAAAATAATTAATTTGAATAAAATAAATAAACCTTGAATACAATAATGAAAATAAATAATCTTATTGTTTTTTGTTTGGTTTTTTCTTCTCTTGTATAATTATTTGTAATAAATAGGTCACGAAAAATTATTTTTGTGTTTACTAGTATATATGTAATAAAATCTTTTTGGTTGTATTGATTGTAACTGACTGATGAATTTTGATTTAAGGTAGACATTTATAGTATCAAATTAAAAAGTTAAAACCAGTTCCACGCCAGTTTTCATTTGATTTTCAGTCAGACAAAATGCGTGAATCCTGTATATTGAAATTAAAAAACAATTTGTATATAGGGCTAATGTGAAATCTTGCTAGTGTATGTGTCATATAGTTTTATGAAATAATCTTTTATGTCCCTATATAAATTAATAAAAATTTTTTAAAAGATAAATTGGTATAAAAGGCAATCTCTTCAAAAACTTTGAAGCTGATTAAATATTACTAAATATATTTTTAGAGTTAAGGGGTGACCTACATAAAAATGGTTATCAATGAATATAATGAATAATTATAAACAGAAAGTGCATTTGGTACGTGAACAAAAGTCTTTAAAAAATATTTTTATTTTTATTTTGAGATATATCGAAATTATAATCAAAAAGATTATAGAAATATATCGCTTTACAAAACGTGTAATAATAGTTATTGTACGTTTTTAGTCTGTAAGCAGTACTCCCGCAGGATTATATGGAGCTTGTCATTGTTACTGACATTGGTCTCAGGTACTTCAATATTTTTATAAACCATATTAACTCCTTATATACTCCATATCACTTTAACTACCAATTCAATTATAATAATAATTATACTATACCATATAATAAAAATTAATATTAACATCTCTATGGGTATGATTAGTCTCTATTATGGTTAATGAAAATTAAATTGCAAATAAAACTAGTACAACACATTATAATATATAAATACATGTTATGTTTATAATCATTAAACGTAGCGACGCAAATTTTATCGTGTGAGTTATAGCAAATAACTTGTTCATAAAATAAGCTAACTTCTAGCAATTCACGTTGGTGTATTGTTAGAAGTTAGCTTAAGTATCGATTTAACCTGTTTAACTTCTATTCTAATCAAATTTATTTCCATTTATTATTCAAAGTAGATCCAAAGAGTAAAATTTTGTTTCGTGTTGTTTTTGTTCTATATAAAAAACATTTAGAATAAAAATACTCACAAAAAAGGTTAAATAAAACATTATTATTTTTTTTAATTTGTTTCATCTGAGTTCAATTTACTCTTTACAATTCAAATCTATTACTGAACTTACAAATTTACATCAACTCATCCATATTATATGGATGGAAATTGGATGGATCAAAAACCTCGACGTTTTTAGTACACGATGTTGTTTTTGAGATAGTAAATTGTTATTTTACAATCGGAAGATTTCATTTTCTCTCAACTTTATATCCGGCGTTGATTTTGGGTTATTTTATTATCTCCAATATAAAAGTTACAAACCTAAGCCCTGAAAAATCACTTAGAACAGATATTGGACAATGTTTGTTTAAGGGGGATGGAATGAATCACTCGATGATACTCGATACTAGGACTCAACAAATAAAGTATACATTTCTTTAAAAATATTTTTTCTTAAACTTTGGTTAGTTCTATAAATAACCATTGCGATTTGTTTTGTTTTTAAAGTTTGGACAATGAAACTGTGTGATACGAATATATTTATTGAGTTTCATATAAAATTAAGCTAATTGTCAAGATGATCGACACAAGTAAATATAAAAAAATAATTATTGTTACCGAATAAAAGTTAAGTTGGTTCGAAATAAATTATAATATATTCTTAAGAAACCACTCACATAATTTGGACAGAGCCTTTGTGTACCACAGTACTCGTTATTGTGTTTGATTATTTAATTGATTGGAATCTTACACAAAACTGCCCTTTCAATAATATTTTATTTTAGAAAGCACTTTTTTTTACAAGAAATTTTACTAATTTTATTTTCTTTTCAGGTAAGATGACTTCCGTAGGACAAACAAGATAGATTGTGAACTACTTGGTAAGATCTGAAAGTTTGTCATAACTTATAGTCCTTTAATTTTTTTCTCAATTGTTTAAATCATACTGAGGAAGTATTTATTTAATAAATGAATATCAATCAAATGCTGAATTATAAAAAAAGCTAAAAGATGCTTTTGAATACCATTTTGCCTCAGGTGTCCCAAATATATATTTTTTTCAATATTTATTTATTTATATCTTTTCTACTTTGAATCAATACCAGAGATTACTTGTGTACGTCAAAGTGGGGTGTCAGGAGAGCCTATTTTTTACCATACTCATCGAAACGAGCTTTTCTGTTAAGATACTCGCCAACTTAAAATAAGGCAACAAGGGTCCCAAATGCACCTTGATCTGAGAAAAACCACACAACAAATTCAGCTGGCTTTTTCTTATATATTGTAATCACTGTTGTATTTGTATTGAGAAAATATAAAGGAAAACCGCACAGTAGACAATCGTCACGCATCCAGATGGTACGAATGGTATTGTGAGGCAATGACTTGCAGTGCGGTGATATAATTCGGCGACTGGCATCAGATCAAATAGCTCTTCGGAGACCCTCCCCGTCATACTCCATGTGTGGCCGGAGTGCGACTTTTAGAATGCCAGTCTTTGGTCAGGCTTGAAATACTTACTGCCTCGGTGTATTTATTGATCACTCTCAAATGCATTGAGGTCAACTTGGTCTTCCTCTCCAGATCACCCTGAAACCGACAGTTGCTCGAAATGTCGAGATCTAGTATTCTAATACTTGGTAAGACGTTGAGAGCCTATAAGAAGGTGGCTTCGGAAAAAGCTCCTTGTATGGTCGTGTATGGCATACCCGGTCGAAGGCTTTCGCTATGTCCAGACTTTGATTCCAACGCTGAAATTATTTATGGGTTTATAGCTTGTTGTTCGAAGTCTATGTATTCTTTGTACCCGTTATTTGTATATTTGAAAACTCCCATGACTAAGGTATTACTATCTTATACGGAAGCTAAAAAAACATAAATTATAATTTAATACACATAAGGAAAACAAGCACATTGCAAAGGTATATCATTTATAATAAGTAGCGTATAATTGGATAAACTATCACAATTTGAACCACATAAATAATAATTAAAATTGTCCATGCAGAAATACTCCGAAACGAAATTTAATTAAATGGCAGAACAAATTAAATTCGAAACAAGCCGAACCCAAATATTTAGAGTTTCTCTGTTAAGTTTCTACCCTTAATTATAATTTAATTGATTATCGTTTTCAAAATACGACTGGTTAAATTCGTTACATACTTGCTTTAAATTAAGAATTTTTTTTTATTAATAAATACACTTTTAATACATTTAAAGTCAAGGGCAAAAATCCATATGAAAGGGCTAAATAAGGATACTGATAGAGATAGTGATATGGATAAGGATAGGAATATAAAGACGTGCTTAAAATGAAGTTTAAGATAATTCGTATTCGAAATTATAATATTTCTAACTTCGATGCCTGATGTTATTATAATTAATATTATTTTTAACGCAAATGCTCATTATGCACCTAAAAATATATATCTAATACATTAGTCTTTTGTTTCGCTCTGATGAGATTTTTTTTTATTTATTAAGTATAAGGATGTTCTAAATATTTACTTAAAAATCTTTTTTTGTGTAATTCTAAATATTTTTTTTCTACTATTCAAGAAAATAACCTTTTCATGAATTTATTATCATTAAAATCTTGAAATCTTACGATTTAGAAAATCCCTTTATGTTGTCGAGTCACTAACACTCCTTATCCAGGCTATTAAGTATACACTTAAAATTTAAGTGGTTTTCTTATACCGTTGTAATTTATTTTGTAGTAATTTGCAGTTTCCATTATTCCTATTTACATTGCGTGTCCATGAAAATGAAATATGACGATTAAAAGTTTTTCGATTTATATGATAATTTCCAACAAGGATTTTCCAAACTTGTTGTCTGATTGTTGTTCAACTTTCAATATGTTTATTCTGTACATAGATATATAACACGTTGATTTAAATACAAAAGACTGAAACTGAAAAAAATAATAAAATAATAGGTTAGGTAAAATTGGTAATTATATTGTGGTGTTTACGTATTATCATTTTAATAATTTTGTGTACATTATACTTTACTTTTTAAAATATTCGTTCATAATATTATGTAAAATATCATTAATACCTTTCCAAACCATCTTGTAAATAATAGTGCATCATTTTTTAATGTTTACTTGTTTGGTTTGTTTATAGTATAATAAGTGTGTTATTTAATTGAGGCTATCGCTACATAAGTTATATAGATTTATTATAATTTTTATGAAATCATTTTTCAATGTTTTGATATTAATGATTAACAAGAAAGCTTTTTTAAAACCCGGATACACTCAAACTCTATACATACATCATATGGTACATATACACGCCTTTATAACATAGTACGATATATTTTTACATATCTTAGATACAAATTCTTACTAAAATAGCTACAATTAGTATTTTAAAGATTGTCTCGTTTTTTTGAGAGGATCTTCAGCAGTTTGAAGTTCCTAATTTGTCTCATAAAAGCTTAGATAGATACAGACTTAGAAGTTTTAGTAGTAGATATGTTTTTAAACTTTTGCTAAATATTTATTTACTATGTATTAATAAAAAATATTTTTAAGAGTAGACGCCAGTCACATAGTGTTTGTCTAGATTTCTTAAGATAAGATAATAGATACTTATAAAATACTAAACTGAAATTTTAATATAAAACTATAAGAAATCAAGTGTAGAAAGGAATTTAGAAACCTTACTCGACGGTTTTAATTTTATTAATTTCTATGACAATAGTGCTATACGAACAATACAGAACCAACACAACAATTTGGCATTCCGTTGAATTGATAACAACTAAGCAAGGTGAAACAAAGCTATTGAAAATGAAAAAAAGTGGAATGCAGTTTCTTTTGTAAAGACTATTCAAACTTTTGATGAATAAAAATAAAATTAACAACAATATACAATTTTCTGTATAATATAAATTACTACAATGTCGCTAGAAGGTTTGTTCCTTGTCAACCCTGAGCGACCCAACCAAATTAATTCATTGGGCACTCAACCAAACACTCTTTTAACATATCACCTTAGCAACATTTTTCTGTATGTTTCACGGTACATAAATAAATTATTCGTAGTCATTGCGAACACGTGTATCTTTGCGCTCAGCTTATAATTTGTAATAAGGCGGTGAATTAATATATTACGAGTGATTGTAACGACGTACTAGGGTATCTCCTGGTAACAGGAGACCCTATACGTGAATATGCATTCTTCTTCAACGTTTTCAAGCCCTAAAATAAGACAACAAGTCCCAAATGCACAATCAGAAAACACAGTATCAAGTTACGCTAATGTGACGTCAGCAGCAAGTTTCCCCAAAAAAGATCAAGCTATTATACTTGATGCGATCGACGGAATAACACTCAGGGAGTACCTTGTTTCATTATCTTATTTAATACCTGCTACATCCATTCGGTTCATTTCACGTATTTCAAATGCACGTGTATGTATTTATCTAGACACAAAGAGAACTGCTGATAGCTTAATAGAAGGAAAAAAGTCAATCACAATAAAGAATAATACCCTGGAAATTAAACCCTAAATTTCGAGGAATAAGAGAATTGTGCTTTCAAATGTTTGTCCTGTTATACCTAACTCCGTAATTGAACAAAAATTTTATGAATTAAATATCAAAATAATGTCACCAATATCGTTCCTGAAGATAGGAGTGACAGAGCCAGCATTCTCACATATATTAAGCTTTAGAAGACAACTTTATATTACCCCAGAAGATGAAAAAAGGTTACCAGAATCAATACAACTAATGTTTGAGGGCACAAATTACTGGATATATATATCTAACGACACATTAAAATGCTTTTCTTGCAATAGTAATGGTCATATAGCAAAAAATTGTACACAAAATACTTCAGACCCCTCACTTTACATTCAAGATACACAAGCAATGGAAGAAATTAACAAAATTTTCAATAGAAATGATGATTTAGTGCCGGATACAATACCAACTTCCTTACCCTCATCTACTCAAGAGACCCCACAAGTATTACATGTAACCAAAGGAATTAAACGAATTCACTCACCAGGCAACAGTGAAGCGTCAAAACCAGAATTTACGGAATCTCAATGTGTACGAAATAACGACTCAGAAATATTAGATACAGAAACAGATGAAACGGGAAGTATGATATCATTAGAAGAGGAACAAGTTAAGCTAAAGACAAAGAAAAAGTTAAAAAAAACGTCACTTACGAGTGATGAAGAAGTATGGAAAAACATCGAACACAGTATGGCAGAATTAAGTGAAGATACAACATTTCCTATTAATTTAGACCAATTCATAAGCTTACTAGATAATACAAAAGGAAAACGAAATATTAAAGAAACAGTTTTTTTGTATACAGATAATATAAAAGATCTGGTGATGATGTGTAATAAATTACTCAGTAAAATGACCAAAAGCTTAAAAAATAGATGTTCTCGGCTGTCAAAAAAACTATTTGATATGTTAAACCACAGCCCTCACCCAAACGACCAAGAGATCTCCTCCATAAATTAGTAAAAATAGGACCATCACTCATTTCATAAAATTATATTAGCTATAATTATACGTTTATACCTTTAATTTTTAATCATTATTAAAGAGTAATTTCAGGGTAGTTTAGTTTAAATATGGATATTTTACAATGGAATGTTAATGGTTACTTTAAGCGACTTCCAAACATAAATTTGTTAATTTGACAGTTGGAACCATCTTGCATTTGTTTACAAGAAACTAACTTCTCCTCTGACTATTGTGCTTCAATAAAAGGATATAACAAATACTTCAAAAACCGTATACAAGCCAATAGAGCTAGTGGTGGTGTAGCAATATTCATAAAAACTGATACAATTCCAGAGCAAATTTATATTAACACATATTTAGAAGCGGTGGCAGTAAAAATAAGGTTTCCTATTACTATGAAAATATGCAACATTTACCTACCAAATAGTACGCCATTAAATACAGATGATTTAAAAAATTTGATCAATCAATTACCTGCGCCCTTTATTTTTCTAGGAGATTTAAATAGTCACCATTTCTACTGGGGCTCTGAAAAATGCGATTTAAGAGGTAAAATGTTAGCTGAGTGGTTAGATGATGAAGATAGTGTGTTACTGTTAAACAACGGCCAGCCCACACATTTTAATTGTAACACTGGCCAAACTAGTAACATAGACTTAACTTTGGCTTCACAAAATATAGCTACATATTTTGAATGGAATGCCTTAGATAATTTTTATGATAGTGACCATTTCCCAATTTTTATAAAGTGCCATACTCCACAAAGCATTCCCAAAAACATAAGAGTTCCGAAAAAGTGGAAGTTTGAGTTAGCCGATTGGACCAAATTTCATGAAGAGGTCGAGAATAGTATTCCTAATTTAATAAACATAAATGACACGGATGAAAACTCAATAAATGATATCGTAGAAAACTTTACTTCAGTAATAATAAAAGCAGCAAATATATTAATACCAAAAACAACAGGAACTATTTGACAGAATAACTTACCTTGGTGGAATAATGATTGTAAAATTGCCGTTAGAGAAACTAAAAAAGCTCTAAGAAAGTTTAGGAAATTTGCTAGAAATGATCCAAATTCGATTTATAAGATAGAATATAAAAAGAAAAGAGCATATTATAGACGACTTCTGAAAGAAAGTAGACAACGATATTGGGAAAACTGGGTATCAACTATAAATAATAAAACTACAACAGGAGAGATGTGGCAAAAAATACACAGAATTAATACATGTAAGCTAGGATTTCATAGTGTTATAATTAAAAAAGCAAATGGAAGTTTAACGTCTGTTCCAGAAGAAACTACTTGCCTATTAGCAAATAAGTTTGCTGAAAATTCTAGTTCTAAAAATTATGAAGACCAATTCATTGTACACAAAAACATTGAAGAAGAGACACACACTTATTTAGATACTACCGATAATAGTAATCAAATGAATACAGAAATATCTATGCAAGAAATATTATTAGAGGTTTCAAAACTAGGTAATTCTAGCCCTGGACCGGACAATATTTCCAATCTCATAATTAAACATTTTCCAATTAGAGCAATCGAGTATCTATTAAAACTATATAATTTTATATGGAAAAAACAGATATTTCCAGATAGCTGGCGAGAAGCGTTAGTGGTTCCAATATTAAAACCTGGAAAAAATCCAGTAGAAGAATCAAGCTATCGTCCCATTTCACTAACATGCAACATGTGCAAATTACTAGAAAAAATTATCAGCAAACGAATTAGATGGCATACTGAGACAAATAAACATATTTCTCCTTATCAATACGGTTTTAGAAAATTTCGATCAACCCAGGACCATTTAACAAACATTGAAAGTGAAATACTTGATTCCATTGCTAATAATAACTATATGGTGACTGTTGCTCTAGACATTGAAAAAGCATATGAAATGGTCTGGAAACATAGACTTCTTAAACATTTATATAATATTGATATCAAAGGGAACACTCTTGCATTTGTCAGAAATTTTTTGGCACAAAGATCAATTCGGGTAAGAATAGGCGATGTGACTTCTAACTTAGTTCCTTTAGAAAATGGCCTACCACAAGGATCTGTGCTTAGCGTTATTTTATTCTTGATAGCTATAAATGAAGTTCTTTCCTATACAATAAAACCAGTAAAAGGATTTCTCTTTGCCGATGATTTAACATTAACTTGCAGTGGCAGAACTTTACAACCTACTATAAAACTTGTCCAAAATACACTTGATAATTTACAGAGATGGTCATTGACATCTGGTTTCCGTTTTTCAGAAAACAAAACAGAATTTATTATATTTTCTAACAAAAAGAAGACACCCAGAAATATAAAATTAACATTAAATGAACACAATGTTAGAGAAGTTACTAATTTAAAAATTTTGGGTCTAACTTTTGATAAAAATATGTCTTGGATCACACACATTAATAAATTAAAATCTGAATGTAATAAACGGTTAAATGTAATAAAAGTCTTGTCATCTTTAACGTGGGGATCAAATAGAAAATGCTTAATAGCCATATACCGGGCTCTAATTAGACAGAAACTTGACTATGGTTCTATAATATATGATTCAGCAAATACAAAAACTTTGAATACCCTAGAAAGCATCCAAAACACCGCTCTTCGATTAAGCATAGGTGCATTTAAAACCAGTCCAATCAGAAGCGTATTGGTGGAAGCTGGAGAGATACCATTACAATTAAGAAGGAAACAGCTTGCTCTGTCATATGCCGTTAATATTCTCTCCCAACCAGAAAATCCAACTTATCATTATAACACAAAATTATCAGCCATTGATTCAGAGTACCAATTTAAAACAAATCTTAGACAACCCTTAAGAATTAGAATAAAGAAATATCTCAAAGATATAAATTTTAATATCCCCATAGTTTATAGAAAAACATTGCTCAGTTCTGGCCCTTGGGAAAAATTAATTTTCCCCATTAATCTAGACATAGCGGAAAATCGTAAAGTTGTACGCTAAATATACTAGGGGCTCGAACCGGACCTCGATTTTGACTCGCTGAGCTCGCAAAAGCTCGGTAGAGTTCGGCGAATAGAGCGAAGCGAGTAACCCATCATCAATTCAGCATTCATAGCTGAAACCGACAGGCAAAAAATATAGAATAATCAAATATCACATAGCGAATTTTTTATACATTGAAGTCCATGGGACTGTCATTTTTTGGTGATTATTTCTCAACGACATGAGGTTTTTTCCCCTCTTTTTTATAAATCATCGCAATAACTATCGCTATAAATGTGCAAAATTTCATGAAGATCGGTAAAGTGGTTTTCATGCCAACCCTGGACATGGGATCCAAAAAGTCTCACATAGAGCACTCCGCTCAATTACAATCTGAATAATAGTTTTGTTGTTTTTTATCAGTGCAGCGAAAAAACTCTATAAAAATTTGATAATTATTGAAAATAACAGTTAAGAAAGAGGTTTAAAACATTTTTAAAATGTCTAACTCGCGTTACCTCAAAATATAACAGAAGAAGGACAAAAATGAACTACAAAGATATTTATATAAGATGTATGTTCATCTAATCTACACAAACTGAAATTAATAATAATTCTTTTAGATAGAATGATTGAAATTTGTATTAAGTTTGTATAATTATTTTTCCTATATCCTGTATCTTGTAGGTATCCTAGTTCTTCTAGTAATTCAATGATTTACATTAATAATAAATAGAAACTTTGTAGTTTTCTCGTAGTTTTCTTAAAATTATTAAACCTACAATGTTCTTCATATTATTAGCCTCTTTAATAACTTTGGCCTCAAATTGTGTAAAACTTTTTCTAGGAAATTATAACAATAAAATATTTTTTTACGTAAGGTATAATTTTCATAGGACCTTTTTATATACTTTCGTCGTTATTAGTTAATAATATGGGATACTATAATTCAGGATAAGATTCCCGTAGATTGAGTGTTTAAGTCTATTATATATACAAATTATAAATCCACGTTTTACCTATAAAATGTAACTATTGAATATATTGATATTTACTTAACCACCAGGTTCTATCAACGTCCAACGTTTCATTACAAAGTACAAAAACGAAAATGTTCGATCACATTTATAATTATCCAATTGAAATAATTGCCAAATGAAAAGCCAGCAACTACTGATAACTAGGTCTCGAATCTGAATAGAGAGCTGAATTGACAATTTTATCAGCAGCGCTCAATTCCTTTATGCTGATTATACTCTATTTTCCTTATAACTTATACCGCAAATTAAAAGCTTCTGTAATCAAGATATTCTTTAAAAAAATAAAAAATAGAATTCATTAATAAAATAAATGAATTTGAGACAATAGAAAAGAAAAACTTCTTGGCAGAAAAACGCTGAAAGAGGTAATTTTACAGTATTGATAATAAATTTTGTGTATAACGTAAGTCAATGGTTTTCGACTGCTTGTATTTGTAAACGTAACTTAAAAATCACATATTTAAAGAGCTCTGTTTTTTCACGTATATAAGTTATATGTTACATAAATATTTCACACATTTATTTGTATTTTTATCAAGAAACAAGTTAGTATTCATATTACTTTGCAAACCCATTAATTAATCCTTACCAAGTATCATTGTGTTAAAAATAAATACTCTTATAATAAAGAGCTACTTGATCTTTGACATTATATGGTTCCAAAACTTTTTTAGCTTTTAAGGCATTAAAAGCATCCGGAACCTCAAAACTTCGATAAAAACAGAGTTAGATTGGTTTTACCAATAAATATATGGTATTAAAAGAAAACTATTTTAACATCGGTATGTTGGTTTAATTTTCAGGTTAAAATTAAAATGTATTCAACACATGTGTGTTAAATGCCTAAAATAGTTTTAAAAAAAAGCGTACGACTTGTGAAATTCATTGGGAATATAATATGTAGTTTATAACAGTTTATATACGGAAAAAGATCCAAAAAGTCTGGTGGTTATATAGTTGGTTGCTTAGTTGTCACGTTTGTTTTTTAAAATGAAATCTGTGTCTTTCTTTCGTTAACGTAATATTTTTTTTTTTTTATAATGATTTACTAAGCTTTATATTTAATATTGTTAAATGTTAGTTATTTGATTTGTACTTATTTATTTTTATTTATTTATTTTAAATAACACTATTAAATCAGAATAGTGAGATTATATTTAAATTCCGTTGTTGTCTTTTTGAAAGTTTGCAGTGGCGTCGATCAGTATGAAACTAGTTAGGAATTTGACTTCGTTTAATCCATGCTTATAGAGAATTTCAAAAGACTATTCAAGTATTTCAACCACACTTTCAAAATGTTATACCCAAAAGATATGAATTGAGGTTATATTATAAAATTTATCTCTTTAGTAACTTTATGATATAAATATAAATCAATATTTCGTATATTGATTTATATTGCTTACGTATTGATAGAATAAATATACTTTAGGCTTGATATATTATTACGACGATGAACTTACCGTTATAATTTATCTTATAACAATCTCAAACATAACATAGTACATTATTACAACTAAAGCAAAGATTTTATTAAAATCTTAAAATGTATTATGATATAGTTTCTTCAATGTTTGATTAATAAAATACTACCCATAGGTATATATCGTTTTCAGTTCACGGTACTGTGTTACACATATAAACTTGTCTACTGCTTATCTTATATTGAAGGATGTTTTTGTTGATTGTTTTTACTTAAATTTAAAATAAAAATATTACAAATAAAACCAAATTTTTACAGTTTTTAGGGTTCCGTATCTTTAAATGAAAAAACGAAACCTTTATAAAATTCTTTTTTCAAGAACTTTATTTCCGGGAACGCATGGTGATATTTCGTTGAAATTAAGATAGTATACTAAAGCCTACAGTCCTTAAAAGATGCTAAAATATAAAACTTCTGAATTAATACAAAAAAAGATAAAAAACAAGCCGCTTAAGACACACAACAAGCTTATTTTCACACTCTTAAGGGACACAAAATCGATTTCCCGTTGACCTAGCAACAATATTTGAAAACTATACATTCGTTATTTTATTTTTAAAATGTTGAAATTAAAGGAAGTCGAAATTAGAAACTGAAACTATTAACTCATGTGACATATAAAATAAAAGGACTTGATGTAAATATTACAAAAAAAAACTCTTCCATCTTATCTTCGAAGTCTGTGAAGTGAAAAACTGCAAAATTTATGTTATTTATAATTAATAAATAGCACGGTACTCGGTAACAACCATTTGTAAAACCTACTAATTTTGCACGGAACCATCGATAAGCACGTCTGACTGACACTCGTTCAGTTTTTACTATATTAAGTAGTAGTAGTATTCTGAAATAAAAAGTTCTATATTTAAAAGATACTTATTAAAAATTAAAGCTTAAATATTTTTTGATAATATAATTTTTTTTTCCAACCTTACGTATGTCAAAAAACATTTTCCATTTCTATGTGTTATCAAAAATAACTTAATTATATAAAATATACATTTCAAAGACAAACTTTTAGTTGCTTAGTAAGGTTTCGTTAGATAAAAAAGAAATAATATAAGAATACTCAAAAGAAAATCATTATTATTAAAAGAATTTAAAGAAGATTAGTATAGCATTTTTATCAAGGTTAATAAAAAAAAGTAAACCAACATACCCTTGATTATTAATAGAGCAATAATCAAGCTTAAAAAAAATCTATAAATATTTTTTATTACAGAGGAGTCCAAATATTTTTTATTGAATTTATTATAAAATACAGCCATTTTAAACTCTCGTGGTCTGCATTATAAGCACGTTCTGCATTGGTAATGACAGATAATTCAAAAGTAATTTTCACTAATTGATTAATATATTTAGCTCAAACACATATTGCATGTATAAACCTATTTTATAATTTTGCTTCAATAATAATAATAGTAACAACATTCAACAAAATTCATTTGGATACTGAAAAGCCCGCTAAGCTTTTTTATACGATTCTTTATTAAAAGAAAAAAAAATAAACTATGTTGCTTTTAAATAGTAAATATATCAAATGTAATAAATAATACACAATCAGATAAATATATCCAAAAAAATAACTATAGTTTAAATTATTGAATAATATTAAAATTAAAATTTCTCCAAATAACTATAAAACTAATAACAATAAAAAGCCTTTGTCAGCAAATCAGTCATGGCGTTGATTTATGCATACCTGTACTATTGAATATTCAGTACAAAATTATATACTACCTTAGGTAACTTTAGACTACTTTTGGATAGATGGTAATTAATTTCATTAGTTATTTTAATAATTTTATATTAAATTGATAAATGTGAATAATAAATTTTGCCACACCTTTTATATTTTTTTACTATCAACTACATATAAACTTATACTAAAGCGTTCTTTAACAATTGTTTTTACACACCAAAAATAAGTATTTGCTGTTTAAACATTCGGTCTGAATATTCCTGCGTTCTGGAAAATTAGATTTGAATAAAGCAGCACTGGATCCGTATTAAAGTATATTCATTCGGGTCAAAATTAAATAGGAAAATGGTCAATATCTGAAGATTGCGCGATGATTACAATAAGAATTCGGAGATTTTAGTACAGGGTAACTGAAAAAAATAGGGAAGTTTTCTACTCAACCATGGAATGGTAAGGGGTAACACTAATAGCAATAGTTAATAGAACTTTAATGGCAATATACCAAATATTGATGCTTCTGCAATTATTTATATTTAACAATATACCAAAATTCCAAATAAACTGTTATTGTTTTCTGGTTAATAATTTATTTTGTACTATTGTACTATAATGTTATTATTATAACGTACTATTTTTTCAACATTTGAATTTAACATTGTAATTAACGTTGAAATGAAGAATTAATGCATTTCAATCGAACCAAAATATTTTGTGATGTGTCGGAATAAAATAATTGTTCACTTAGTTCTTTTAATATTTACTCTAATTTTATGACAATATAAAAGAAAGTGAGTAAAAACACAGGATTTCCAAACAGAAAATATAATAAAACTATTTCTCAATAAAAAAATAACATTTATTTTAGGTGTAAATAGTCTTTTTGATATAAACAATATATGTATCATACTAATATACTAAGAGGATTACGAGTTTACCCGAAACTCGTAATTCTCTGTGGTCCATCATTTATATCATAATGTTTTATTGACTCTAGTGCCTATTGAAATATAATTAATGCCTTCCATTAGCAAAAAACATGAAATATAAATAAATATAACCAGTATTCAGGTAAGTAATATATTTAATATATACATGGAATGAAAATATCGTTGACATGGACATAACATCAATTGCGACCTATAAAAACTGCCATTTTGCTATTGCACGTATTTTGCTATCAATTATTATTGTAGATTTTTTATTATTTTTTTTTTTATGTAAGAGGAGGGCAAACGAGCTGGCGGGTCACGGATGGACGTGATCACCGCCGCCCATGAACTCTTGCAACATCCGAGGATTTACAACAGTGTTGCCGGCCTTATAGGTAGGAATAAACGCCTTTTTTGAAGATACCCATGTCGTACCGATCTGGAAATACCGCCGAAGGGAGTTCGTTCCACATTCGAGTGGTACGTGGAAAAAATGTCCTTGAGAACCGCACAGTGGACGATCGCCACGCATCCAGGTGGTAAGGATGGTATTGGAGGCGATGGCGCGCTGTGCGGTGATGAAATTCGGCGGCAGGCATCAGATCGAATAGTTCTTCGGAACACTCCCCGTTGTAAATGCAGTAGAAGACGCACAAAGAAGCCACGTCTCTACGCAATGCCAAAGAGTCCAGCCGTTCGCAGAACACCGGGTCCCCGACAATTCGAACGGCTCTCCGTTGTACGCGGTCAAATGGTAGAAGCTGATATTGGGGTGATCCGGACCAGAGATGAGAACAGTACTCCATGTGTGGCCGGACCTGCGCCTTATAGAAAGCAAGTCTTTGGCCAGGTTTGAAGTACTGCCTCGCTCTATTGATCACTCCCAATTTCATCGAGGCCAACTTGGCCTTGCTCTCCAGATGACCACGAAACTGACAGTCGCTCGAAATGTCGAGACCCAGTATTCTGATACTTGGCGAGGCAATGAGGGGAGTGCTCTCGAAGAGCGGTGATACGACAAATGGGGTTTTCTTAGTGGTGAACGCGCAAACCTGTGTCTTTAGGGGATTGAACTGAACGTGGTTCAGTTCACCCCACTCAGAGACCATCCCCAGGGCGGTCTCTATTGAAGACACAAGTTTCTTTCGGCACTCGTCGACGTTTTCCCGAGTGAGACCTGCACGGCCGGAATATACCGCATCCCCAGTACTGTCATCCGCATAACAATGTATGTTGGAGATATCCAACATATCATTGATGTGCAGGAGGAACAGAGTTGGGGATAGCACGCAGCCTTGGGGTACACCAGCGTTCACGGGCTTGGGGTCCGAGCAAAAACCGTCGAGAACGACCTGTATGCTCCGCCCAGTGAGGAAGCTGGTGATCCACTTGCATAAACTCTCGGGAAGCCCATAGGAAGGTAGCTTCGAAAGAAGCCCCTTGTGCCATACACGATCGAAGGCTTTCGCCATATCCAGACTAACTGCCAGACCCTCTCCCTTGCTTTCAATAACAGCTGCCCAACGGTGTGTAAGATACAACAGAAGATCACCAGCCGATCGACCATGGCGAAAGCCATATTGCCGGTCATTGACCAACTGGTGATCCTCGAGGTAGGTTAGGAGCTGTTTATTGATAATGCTCTCCATTACTTTGGAGAGCAGAGAGGTAATGGCGATAGGTCTGTAGTTAGCTGGTTCCGAGCTATCACCTTTTTTAGGAATCGGATGGACAAGGGCACGCTTCCATGTGACCGGGACTACGCCTTTAAGGTAGGAGTACCGAAATAGACGCGTTAGCACTGGAGTCAACTCAGGGGCACACGTTCGTAGCACCAATGGAGAAATGCCGTCCGGTCCACTCGACTTATGAACGTCCAAGGAAAATAAAGACTGCCTAATAGTTTTCTGGCGAAAAACTATTTCCGGCATTGAGCTCTGACACCGCGGGATGATAGGTGGTGTCTTCCCCTGGTCGTCCAAAGTCGAGTTGGAGGCGAAAAAAGTGCCCAAGAGATCGGCTTTCTCTTTTGCCGTGTGGGCCAGAGAGTCATTCCCCATGTGCAACGGCGGTAGGGATGGCTGGCTAAAGTTTCCCAGAGTGGCCTTTGAAAGCGCCCAGAATTTGCGCGTGCCAGGCGGGTACTTTGCCAGCTGATACCCAATTTTGACGACATGCTTAAACTTTGCTCTAGCGATTTGCCGTTTGAAGAATCTGGAGGCACGATAATATTTCCTCTTCAGAACTCTAGAGTTCGGATCCTTAGTGACTAACGCATTGACCCAAGCTTGATAAGCCTGCCGTTTGCCAGCTGCAGCCCTGACAGACGCATCAAATCAAGGCCGCGATCTGCCACCAAGTGGTACCACAGAGCTTGGTACAAATAGTTCCATGCCCTGTAGTATCACATCAGCTACAGCCGCAGCGCAGTCACTAGGATCATCGGAAGGGAAACAAATTGGCCCCCATGGGTAGGATGCAAAAAAGGACCGCATTCCATCCCAATCCGCTGACTTGTAGTGCCAAACGCGTCGAGTCGCAGGTGTTGTGCGAGCCGACCGTTGAATGGGCACTACACTCCGTACCAGACAGTGATCAGAGGAACCTAAGGGAGCCTCGACAGTGATCTGGTACTTTTCTGGATGTGTAGTCAGCAGAAAATCCAACAAAGAGGGCGTGTGGCTGTCCACGTCCGGTAGACGAGTGTGCGTCTTTACTAGCTGGGACAGACCATTTGCCAGAGCAAAGTCAAACACAGATCTCCCCGCGTAGTCGGTGGCACGTGACCCTAGCCAATTGGCATGGTGCGCATTAAAGTCCCCTAGGACTACGACTTCGGCGGAGGGAGTCTGTTAAAGCAGATCGTCAATCTTCGCCTGAACATGGCCCAAGAGTTGATCCGTTTCTGCATTACCACTATGGGACCTGTAGAGGCACGCGTAGACTCTGACATGGTCGTCCATGTCCACGCGTAGCCAGAGTATAGACAGGTCCCGACCTTCAAAAACCTGAAGGCGACGGTAGCAGATATCCTTCCTTTATACCCGGGGTATGACAGGTACGCTGTGTCGCTAGGTTGAGATATCTGCGTTTCCGTCAGAAACAACAAGGCCGCCTGCGCCGTCTCTAGATGATAATGAACGGCGTTCAAGTTGGAATGAAGTCCCCGGAAGTTGCAAAAGTAAACATTTAGAGTGGGTCGGGGTGCCGCTGCGTTGACTCGTCGTTTGCCCTCATAAAACACAAAAGGCGATACTTTGCCCGCCCCAGATACGACGGCCAGCCCGAGCAAAATCCGAGAATCATTTCCCCGATTTTGCTCGGGGAGGGGGTCCCCGGCTTCATCAAAGCCGGTACCCTCCTGGGGTATTTTTCTTTTAGGCATCGCTTTCATGTTTGGCGCGGGGGGGAGGTTGGGCTTCCGGATTCTCTCACTCACCGACGGAACATAACCAAATGAATTTGGTTACTACACGTCGGTCTTCTGTGAGAGCGTGGTTCTTCCCCGGTCGAGCCAGCCCAATACGAGCTGTAGTCGGATAACTACAGCTAGGCTCTACCACCGTAGATATTTTTTTATCAAAAAAAAAGTAAATGGATTAAAAAAAAATGCGTCGTAAAGAATTCATATTGCTTGATGTGACAGTATTTATCCACTATAATATAATAGTTTACTGGACTAAAATATAATTACGATTTAATATGGCACTAATATTGCATTAATATCATATATTTCATAATGAGCTATTTACGATAATGCTACACTGATAAATAGTTTAAAAAAATACATCATATATCCGTACACAGCGAATTAAATCGCTAAATTAAATACATATAAAGAAATTAATTTAATATTTTCACGATTTGTAAAGTAAATAAAATATTTGTCCACAAAAATACAAAAAAAAAATTGTTGGAACTTGTTTCATTATCATGTACAATAGTTATTGTTGTTTAATCAATTAGTGGAACGGAAGAGGCAACAACACAGTACAACAATGTAAATGATGTCAAAGTCGCAGACACAACTAGTTTTAAATAAAAAATAAGCTCTAATAAATAGTGCCATATACTAAGTAAAGTTAACTGTCATTCGTTTCAGATGTTTTTTGATATATTTAGGTTATATTAAAATATTGTAAATAAATAATGCTTTAGTTTAATATTACTAAATTATTTATTTCCGTTTCTAATAATTTAAAATTTACATATTTAGTTTCACGTTCTGCGTGTTGTAGTAACACTATTCGCTTATTGGTTGTTTTGAATTCAACGTCATGGCCTTTCTATTTCTTTTCTATCGGAAGCACTTTCGATATTTCTTTTTTAATTAGCTTCCAGTGAGTGTGGTAATTAGTGCTCTTAATAACGCTTATAAAGCATTGATCCTTTTAATTATACAGGTTTATGTTTGGAGGGTTCATTAAATATTATGGATTAATTATAATGATACATGGGCTAAAGTATTGTTTGTGACGACTTTTTCCCTTATAAGTTATTATAATTTGTTATTTTTTAAATAGATTATAATATGATTAATGCTATTTCGTAGCTTAATCTGTACATTATTCAACACATCTTGTACATTATTCACACAATCTGTACATTATTCAACATTAATCTTTACAACGTCGATAAGTGTAATGTCGGGACGTCGACCTGCATGTCTTGCTTCATGATCTGTTGCTGTAACTTCATGTGTATTCATGGGCCTTTGAATACCTGACCCTCGTTAAAAAATGAAGAAATTAATGGGTGATATATTACACACTATACTCGTATATTAATATTTGAAGAATAAGGGTTTGTAGGTTTCTTTTACTGACAAACAAAGGGGCTTTGTATGTGTCTTCACTTTGTCAGTTCTTTTTTTCTTCCATTGTCAGTGGCGCTTTTGAATTTACTTTAATTTCTCATATTAAGAATATTATTCAATATAAATAAATATTTGAGTTGTTTACCTCTAGTGACACACCGCCGAGTTTTGTATGTATATTTGCTACGTTGCACTTTATATTGATTTAAATACATAGGCAAGCTCTTAGTTTCCAAAAATCTTACAAACTCAGATTTAATTTGTTGTTAATATTTTATTACCAGAAGGCGCTATCATACGTATTGAAAACTTCTTTTTACGGTTATTTTAAATATTTTTATAATTATTTATATTATGAAAAATTAATTAACCTAGTTTTTCTAATGATACCGTCTCTTTTGCTCTTTCAACTAGACTATCATGACGGTATTTGTCTCGAAGAATTTAACATTATTTATATTTATTCTCATTAATAAAACAGGTTTCGATATTTTCGAGTCATTATAGAAAGTTGTCATTAGAATATATTAAAATCACACCGCAATCGAAATTAATATAAATTTTATATGTTTGTGTATTTCGTAACCCTACTGAAATTTTTTTTTCAGTAACTCTTAACTACTATTTCAAACTTGACAGTTTTATATAATCATCAAAAACACTGAGGTCCTGTTTTTTGTAAATCAATCTATAATAATAGTGATGTTATTAAATTGCGTGTACAAATAATAAATATAAATATACTCAGGCTCTAAAATATAACTACAAATATTCTATTTAATGAAAAAATGGAGCCTTCTATTCGGTAATTTCATTATTTTTGTACTACTGTTACAAGTCCATATGAAGTTAAATAAATGTTATATCGCGATTAAACAAATCTCTTACTTCGATCCACTTTGAAGTTTGTCTTCGAAGAAATCTTCCACTGAGCGGTTTCTTCTCGGAAAGGATCTTTCTTCCACATACCTTCGACTGTGGTACGAACTCCCTTCGGCGGTATTTCCGGTTCAACACCTTCAAAAAAGTCGTTTACTCCTACATCCAAGACCGACAACGCTTTGCTGCAAGAGTTCATGGCCGGCGGTGATCATATATCTTTAGTGACTCGCAAGCTCGTTTGCAATCCTCTTAGTAAATTAAAAATAAGTAGTATTAAATAGAAAGCAAAAAAAAAAACAAAAAGTGAAGAATAGGACAAAAATCATGATTCAGTCTTAAGGGTTGGTGAGGGGTGTTAATGGGTGATAGAGGTCTTAAATTTTATTTTTAGTAATCATTTTCGGTTCCAGCATCCTAAAAAACGTAGAAATAGACATCTATCTTGATTTTTTACAAAAATTTCAATTTTCACCCCTTAAGAGGTAGTAAGGGGGTGCTAGCGGGAAAACTGGCATTTAAATTTAGTTTTTATTGTCATATTCGGTTTCAGCGATCCAAAAAACCTAAGAATAATGGGGTCTCCCCTCTGGTTCATGACTTTTTTTTTTGTGTGCCTGTGTAATCAAACCAATATTAGTTAATTTGCAATCTACTTAATGAATATTGTTTTAAATACTCATTGTTTAGTAAAACGTAAAATACTCCATGATTAATAAAAGATATAAAAAAAATACTTTAGGTTACCGCTATAAGTTGGTAGTTTTTATAATCGTAGACAGTGATAATTTATATCGAAAACCCCAGAGAACTCGTTTGACTGAGCTTCTTATTGGGACTTCAGGACTATATCACTTTAACAGAATAATGTAGATAGCTAAAAAAGCCAAGGTTAACGTTTTAGAACTAACGTGTATGTCTAATAATTGTTAAAGTTCTAAGTCAGTCGATAAATAAATAAATTGTGTCATAACACTTATTTAATATAACCTAATGTTTACTGTAGCTTACATATATATTCAAAGTAATATTACCTTAACGTAGAGAATTCAATTTAAAACTTAGTTTAAGGTTCTTACCTTTAGGTTACTCGCACGGCGCCAACAGCGACAAAGTGAATGGCAAATCTATTACGATATAAGTGAAAAAAGAACAAGGATTGCGTGGATACAATCGGTATATAGTTTGGTACAAATTGTTTTATAACATGATCTAAAAGTTACAGTCCTCAAAGTTTGATAGGAAAACTTCAAGTTTCACTCTGGTTTTTATGATATTATCATATTCTGACAAAACACCACGTTCGGTATAACTGACAATATTTGACTTTTTTTCTTGTAAATTTTTGAATGTGATTTAAAGAAACGATAACAAATTAGAATATTCAAATAAGATATATAAAACAGACATCAGTAATCAGTATTATTAACCGCACTGTGAAAAAAAATTATGAGATATAACTATTAAGACATGACATTGCGTCTTTAGACTAAAAACAAAATATTAGAACCCAAACGTAGGTATTTTATTTTAGGCCTACAAAAATTTCATAAATAATTTTATTTATAAACTTATATAAAAATATATTATAACTAAATATATTGAAAATATAAAATATAATAAAAAAAAAAAAATATAAACATTTCATTTCAAATTACTTCCGAACTTAAAGAAAAAATTTAGGGACTTCGCCTCTGTTGGGGATACCCCGACCGCACATTTTTTTCTCTCAAGTTATTGTGATTCAAGTCATTGTTTCGTACTTCACGAAGAATGAAACGAATCTTTAAATGACGAACAAACAAATAATAAATAATAAATAATGAAAATAACTATTGAAAGAAAATATATAAACGGTTACCGTTCTTTAGAGCTTTAAATGTCTGCAATAAATTGGATTTATCCTCATAATTATTTTATTATATTTAAGCTTACCAATGATAATTAGATCACTTTAAATGTGGAGTATAAATTATTAAAATAAGTAGTTGAATATTGATATATTTATAACATATTTATTTAATATGGTGATTGGTGATATTATATAATAACAATACATGGAGTCTTTTTTTACTTCTATTTAATTTTATAATTTTACAAAGTAACAAGTGAAAAATAACATTTAAATAATAGAATTTTGAAACTAAAAATTACAGCAATATTTCTCTATTTAGAATATGGCTAGTTTTTGTTTATTTAAAATATTATTATTATGTTCTTACAATATAACTTAATCAAAATATTATTTTTTTGAAAGTAAAACATACATGAATAATTTTTTTATAAATATTTTTTCTTTAAGACAAGCGTGATCTAAATATTATGAATATGATCTACAAACAACGTTAATATAATATTTAGATTTTATACATATAACGTGTAAAGTATTAAATTCTTAAAGTTGCACACAAATGCTGTAAAAGCTAAAAAGTCTAATTATTAAATTATTATAATTTGCATACATTTTCCTTTATTTTTCCATATACAATAATTTTCTACCCTATCCTATAAAATAGTGCCTATTTAAATAAGTGTACGATTTCATTAAATGAAATGTACTCCACTTCTTATAGAAATGTGACCATTAACTTTAATCATTAATAGTTATACAATCCATTATATTGCTACTAAAAATTGTAACAAACTTTAAAACTAAATAAAAAAATGGTACCATAACCGAAACCGAAACCCAATGTTTTTTCTATTAAAGATGTTAGCAACTTTGTTGTATACAGCGCATAAATAAACATAAATCTTTTTACGTTTGAATAACAAAGTAGTTCATACATGAAACAGTAGTAGTCGTAGTAGCTCTCGGAATATGGCTCAGCCATGTTGAATTTATTCCAGTCTCCTTACAAATGATCCCATTTACGTGGTAAATGGGATCTGGATTATGTTAAAAATATTTATCTTATATTATTATATATTTAAAAATATATACTGTAACTTTTGAATATAAGATAAATATTTATTTAAATATCTTTCTTATATTTTAAAGTTATATATCTCTAAAATACAATGTAAGCCCCTAGAACTAAATCTAATGTTGTAGTTGAGGCCCAGGCTTATTTTTATAAACGAATTACCTTTCAATAATCAAAGAGTCCAGACAGTTTACGTAAATAATTCTAAATCGTCTGGTTCTCACCTAAAGATGGGTGTTCCACAAGGATCTATTCTGGGCCCCTTTTTGTTTTTACTTTATATTAATGACTTGCCATTTTTTGTTAAGGGTCTGTGTGACATTGTACTCTTTGCTGATGATACCTCGCTTATTTTTAAAGTTGAGCGTGATAGGATTAATTATGACGAAGTAAACAGTACTTTGTCACGAGTCCTGCATTGGTTCGAAATTAATAATTTAGTGTTAAATGCTAAGAAAACTAAATGCATAGAGTTTACACTTCCTAATGTAAAAAGTAAAAATTTCAACTTGCTCCTTAACAATGAAGTGTTAGAATTGATTGACTCAACAAAATTCTTAGGTATAACATTCGATAAAAAGCTCCAGTGGAACCCCCATCTCTCAACACTCGCAGCCAAACTCAGCTCCGCCGTCTTTGCAATTAGAAAAGTTAGACAATTAACGGACATTTATACGGCTCGACTTGTTTATTTTAGTTATTTTCACAGTATTTTATCTTACGGTATTTTATTATGGGGCAGTGCTGTCGAAATTAATTCTATATTTATTTTACAAAAAAGAGCTGTTCGGGCTTTTTATAACTTAAAAGCTAGAGATTCTCTGAGAGATGTTTTTAAAGAAATAGGTATTCTTACAGTCGCTTCGCAATACATATTTAATAACATATTATATGTACGTCAAAATTTAAATAGTTATATAAAAAACAGTAACAGACACGCGATAAATACGAAAAATAAAAACAAACTCGTAACGCCAAAGTTTCGGCTTCAAAAAGTTAATAAATCCTTTATGGGTTTGAGTATACGCATATACAATAAAGTTCCACAAGATATCTTAGACCTTCCATTACTTAGTTTTAAATCTAAAATCAAAAGTTTATTGTTAAATAAAGCCTATTATAACGTTCAAGAGTTTTTAATGGATTGAAATATGTGGAACTTAAGTTGTTGAATCATTTGCAGGATTTATATTATAATGTACATCACCTATTGTTATATTTCTTTTGAAAAGAGCAACTGTTGAGTTTCAGGCCGGCTCTTCTCAACAGAGCAGCATTCCGAGCCGGTGGTAGCTTACTTACGGACTGACTACACTAACCTTTTTTGTATTGTAGTAATTGACGATTCAAAAGTGCGTGTAAATGCCTATTTGAATAAAGATATTTTGAATTTGAATTTGAATAAAAGTTATACACACTAATTCTCTTTATTTAGATAAATTACTGATCAGATCTCATTTATAAAAAAATCTTTGTATTCCAAATTATACCAACAAACAAAAGATTGATGATAAAGACTATAAATCGTTGCGGAATTAACGGAGGAGAGGACAATCAGTGCGAGGTAATTAAGCGTTGCGGTGAGACTTGTCGAATTAGTCAGTCGCAGAGATCCATTAACTTCATAGACTACTTTATTCATAAGTACTTGGGTTTAATCAATTTATTTTAATTAATATAGCGATATATATATCAACATATTGATACTTTTAAGAAATAAAAATTATTATTTAATATTAATGTGCATTATTGATGACATTTCAATAAGACAAATTTTTGAGACGTATTTTAATTTGGGTTTAATTGTGGCTTATAAAAAAAGTAACAAACACAAAGAATAAAAAACATACAAAATCTGTTTCATAAATGCCAATAATCTGAAAAGTTGTAATAAAGATGTTTCACAGTAGAATAACACTACCAAAATTAGAAATTATAGTAATCGTTGGCTACATTTATATACCTGACGATACAATCAAATCTGGCAATCTGAGACTGACTCCTCAATTAAATTTCATTGCATCAAATAAGGCATCTAAAACTGTTTAATTTCGATATATAAAAAAACGATATAAAATGTTTAAAAGTAACATAAATTGCAAGTTTTTATGTTACATAAGTTAGAAAAATCTACGTATAAATTTCTGAATGTAATGAATGTAAAAATAAACTGAAAAGTGGCTATTAACGTAAAGAACCTAGAAGGCATAATAAATGAAGTAGTATGCAACACAATTCGAATAGAATTAATAGAATACACGAATTGAAGGAAAATAATGTAGCAACTTAGAGGAATGCATTACAATGAATTGACTAAGGTTATATCCTGACTGGTATTTTCAATCGTTTTGTATTGAACAAGTGTTTGTTATGCTATTATAGTACTCATATTTATTCTGTTTTCATTATTTCAAGAACTTGTTATATTGAAATTATCTGGTATTTTGGTGTAGCTCTAAACCTTCTTAATTTCTTAAACATTTTCCTTTTAATATAAACCAGTAATATTTTAATAAAAATTTTGTAAAAGTCTCATATTTTTATTCTGTCTTTTGTAGAAGTCCAGACAATTTTATTTAATTTTTGTCAATTGTGACAAAAATGACTAGGAATTGTCCTAGCATTGTTTGTTGACATAGACTAATATTATTTGTCCTGATAAAAACTCCACAAGAATTTTTATTTTTAATATTAAGGTTAATAAAATTTACTACAAGTTTTCATGAGATTAAAACTAATTGATTAATATAAGTAGTTCAGTTATACACACTAGTTAGTTATACACTAGTTAAAACGAGACTCTCCAGAGGGTAATTAAAAAAGAAATATCGGAAGTGCTTCCGATAGAAAGAACTAGAAAGGTCATGACGTTGAATTCTAAGCAACTAATAAGCGAATACTGTTACTACACCACGCAGAACGCCAAATTAAATGTAGGTAATTTCTTAATTATTGGAAAGGGAAATAATTAATTTAGTAATTTTAAACTAAACAACTGAAACAAATAACCATAATAATGCTTATTTGTTTCTAAAGACATACAATTACTATATTGACTACATTGTAATATAATCTTATTATATTAATTAGACAACATAGGCTGCATCTGAACATCTGAAACGAATGACAGCTACTTTTAAATAATTTTAAATACAGCAGTATGCTATAAATTTATATAATTTATTACATAAAAAAACATTGAATCTAATTAGTATGATATTTCTTGGAATCTAAAGGATCCTCAATCTGGCAAATTCTAATTTCTAAAATAGTACTAAATGTCACAGAATATTAAAGTTAGTCTTGTGAATTATTTGTCAACAAATAATTGATCAACCTAACCACACAACCAAACAAACGTCATAATAATTTAAATGTGTGACTAAGTATTTCAATTACCACAGAAATGAAATTTCTACGTAAATATATTTAATTATATACTAAATATATAACTAAATATATTTACGTTTCTAAAAAGAATAATATTAAAATATATATATTATTATTCAGGCATCTATATTAAGGTAATGGTAAACCCTAGACATTGATTGTCAAGGTAATTAAACATTACTATATATATTTTTAGAGTTAAAAGGTCACCTTCGTAAAAATAGTTTGTGTTGATAAAAATCGTATATTAATCAATGACAATAATATAATAAATAATGAAGCGTATTTTATAGAGTGCAAAATACATTTTGCAAGATAAGTAACATTCTGTTTTTAAAAAATTCATATTGTTACCTTATAAAATAAGATATTTTTTTATATATGTACAATTTTAAATATATCGTGTGTAATTAAGCAATTTTTCTTCTATTTTGTGCCTATATATTTCTTAAGTAAGGCACTCAAGAAAGGAATTGAGAAAATACTTTCTAAAATTACTAATGCGAAAAGTTAGAGCTTTTTAAAATTCTACAATGGTATATTGTAGAATTTTTGCAAATAAATTTTTAGTGATACAGTTCATGAACATCTTTTATTCATAAAGCGACTTATTTAATTTGCAGCATATTCATTTACATATTTGTTACTTATATAACTTCACCTAGATTTTCAGTTGTCTGCTATGGAATGGACCCAAAATAAATCAAAGAATTTTCACGTACATAATATGAAATCCTGCCATATATTTCATAAAATTAGTTATTGTTTGTGTGTTTTTATGTTATTTAATTAAGATCAATGTTATGCATGTTATGTGATTAACATCTCTAAATAAACCTAATGTCAGAATATACCTAACATTTTAAGTACTGATACTCGCTGAATTCTTAACTATTTATAAAATACGGTTTTTAGCAAATAACCTATTTATAAGTGATGCAAATTTGAATTTGGTTTCTTCTTCTACTAATATCATAATCAATCTATAATCTTATTAAATCATCATGAATTTATTTATATTTCGAAATGTAAATAAGAGAAATAGATCCAAAGGGTAAAGCTTCGTATATTTTCCTAGATTGAAAACTATTAGAATTAAAACGATTAAAAAAACCTGTTGGTTAAAAAAGAATGTCTTTTAAATATTATATTTCTTATTCGTTTAGTGAAGTTTATCTGGAGGCATCAGAATTTAACCTCTAAAATTACAGATAAGAATCCGACTTACAAATTTACATCAACTTTTCCATTTGAAATGGATGGATCAAAACCCTAGAGATTTTTATTACGCAATGTCGTTTTCTGAGGTAGTAAATTGTTATTTTACAATCAGAATCTGAAGGGTTTGGTTTTCCCTCGGTTTTATAGATATGGGAGTTCAGTTTATATTATTATTTACAACAAAAAGAGGAACAAATTTAACTGATAAAGAATTTCAAAATGTTTTGTAAAGAATGTCTGAATGTCACAGATGTAACATTACATAGATAACTTTTAGGTTATCTTGTATTTTATAAAAAACAAAATCAATATGCTGACATAAAATTTTATAAATGATTTGTAACTGTTTTATAACTGTCCGAATATATTTTTAATAACTGTTAAATTTCTGACTACTATCTTTTTTTTATCCTTTAAAGTGAAGTAAAAAGTTTATTTATATATATATTTTTAAACAAGGATCGGAATAGCTGTTAAAACTGATTTTATATATAACAATAACTAGCAATTATTTATTTAAGAAGTAGTTGGGTCAATAACATTAATACTTTCGATATTTACTGGGTTTCATAAAAATGTACAGAGTAATATTGGGTTCACCGACATAGGAAACGTCATAAGCACAATGGATTTTACTGAATAAAAAGATTAGTTTTTTCTCATCATGTTCTTATGTTAAACAATGTACAAAATTTGGAAAAAGCTTTTTGGCCTTTGGCACTTCGCCAATAAGGCTAATTATACGAATATAAAATAAAACTTGCAATGGCATTATTTGTTACATAAATGTTATGACAAAAATAAAATATAACAATGTTTATTTTCTTTCCAATTTTTCTTTTCTTTTTACAACTATTAACGAATAAACAAGGCAGATTCTTAATGGTACTTGGCACGAACTTTAAGCTTTGTTGGTTTAGATTTTAAGAATTCAGGATATATATAAGCTATGATTTAAACAAAAGGTTTTATGTGTATAAATAGGTTTTTGCAATAAACTTATATTTCAATATGTTTTATATTTGATACCTTTTGGTATTGTTAAAATATAAAGAAATTATAAAGTAGTAGCACAAATATAATAAATAACAGTTCTAAGAAAGTTATTCTGTATTAATAAAAACAATAATAAAATCAAATTTGTATTCTTTGACGTTTAGGTTTGCAGGGAGCATTTTAGAAATGGAACTTAATATATTTATGGACTGATTTAACCCTACCATATTAATTAACTACTACCCTGTTAAATATATTGTTTGAAATTGAACACATGAGATCTTAATTTTATAAGTATAATTCTTTGTGCTATAAAAGTCTTATATAATGTAATAAATAGATTTTTTGATTTATTTATTCTTATTATGTTGTTTCATTTTCAAAAATATTTACCCCGCGTGGGGCATTCACTGGTGTAAGGATGGACGGAATGATGGATGTGATATCATCAAAAAAGTGTCAACAGGCTGAAAAATAGCTTCAATATATTTATTCTTTATTTACGGTTTTAAAAAATATAAATAATGTTGATTGTCCTTCCTTATATAAAACTATCATTTAGTAATCACTTTTTATTAATATTTCCATGTTATTTTTCTATATAAAAAAATACTATACATTTTTTGCCCATCATAATGCTTAATCAAATGTCTGCCGACTCTACTAGGTACGACTCTATCTATCAGCAAACAGCGGAACCCCGCTCCTCTCTAAATGTGGACTTTTGCAACATCTGGATATTTCACTCTTACCTAAACGACGTCCACTATCACCTTAAGATGACACGGATATCTCAACATAACGACACAGTGTACCTACTATTATACCAGCTTACCCCCGGTATAAACTAGAACATTATTTATTATACCAGACGTCGGAGTATCTATGGAAGCAGAATATCTACTACCGTCACCTTCAGATTTTTTTAGCGGGACCTAGCAGTACTCTGAATGCAGAAACGTATTAACGACGACCTGTCAAGCTTGGCCTAATGCATTAATCATAAAGGTCTAAAATTCTGAAGAGTATATATAACCGTCGATCCAGATTTTTCAGACGGAAACTCGTAAGTGCACTCAATATTCAAGCATGTCGACAAAATCAGTTGTCAAGATATCCGCCTAGCAAGAGCAAATTCTTGGCGTTTTCTAAGGCCACTCTGGGCAAATTTTGTCAGCCTTCCCTACCGCCATGGCATATTCGGAATGACGGTCTAGCCCATACAGCAAAAGAGAAAGCCGATCTCTTGGGCACTCTTTTTGTTACAAACTGGACTTTGGAGGACCAAGAGTAGACACCGCCTACCACACCGCGTATCACGGTAACTCTATCACGGTTCAATGCCAGAAATATTTTTCGGCACAAAAAATTCTCCAAATGACTCTATTTGCTTTGGACGTTCATAAATCGAAGTGGCTGAATGGCATTTTTTCATTAGTGCTACGAACATCTGCCCTTGGGTTGACTCCAGTGATAACGCGTCTAATTTGATACACATAAGTTAATGGCGTAGTCCTGGTCTCTTGGAATTGTGTCCTTATCCATCCGATCCCAAAAAAAGATGAGAGCTGGGACCCAGTTAACTACAGTTCTATCGCCATTACCTCTCTTCTCTCCAAAATAATGGAGAACAATATTAACCGACAGCTCCTAACGTACCTGGAGGATTGCCAGTTAGTCTATGACCGGCAATATAGCTTTCGTCATGGTCGATCGGCTGGTGATCTTCTTTTATACTTTACGCACCGTTGGGCAGCATTTATGAAAAACAAGGCAGTTATTCTGGATACGGCAAAAGCCCTCGATCGTGTATGGCATAAGGGGCTTCTTTTGAAGCTTCTTTTTTATGGGCGATATGGCTTTTCTTTTCTTTTTGCGAGTAGATCACCAGTTTTCTCACTGGACGGAACATACAGGCGATTCTAGACGGTTTTTGGTCGGACCCTAAGCCTGTGAAGGCTGGTATACTCCATAGCTGCGTGCTATCTCCAACTCTGTTCCTGCTGCATATCAATTATATGTTGAATATTTTAACATATATTGTTATGCGAATGAAAGCAATGGGGATGCGGTATATTTTGGCCATGCAGGTCTCTCTCGAGAAACCTCAACGAGTGCCGAAAGAAACTTGTGCCTTCTATAGATACCTTCCTGAGCATAGCAGAATGGGGTGAACTGAACCACGTTCAATTTAATCCCCCAAAGATATAAGTTTAAAAATCCTTTAAATCCATCATGATTATCTTTGATCCTAAATTATTTCAGTTATCAATACAACTTTGATCAAACATTACGAAGGACAAATAAACTTTTTTATGCTACATGCACAAAAATTACCCCTACATGTTAAAGTTCTTTATTTATCAGTCTTTGGATATTCTCCAAAAACTTATAGCTAAGCTATTTGCGTATGAATCGGACTGCAATATCCTCTACGGGATCACTGTTAATATGATTTCTTGACGAAGATACGAAAAAAATGTGTTTTACCTTATAAAGGAAGTTATCTGTTATGAACTATACATTTACATTTAATGCTCTTATGCAAGACGTATGAAATTCTAAAATCATATTTAATTGAATTTCATACATTCAATATTAAATTAATAGGAGAATTAACCAAGAGTTCAAAGCAGTTTCATCTTTCGATAGAAATGTTGAGTACAAGGAGAACATCATTGCGGTTACCGATCTCGTATAATTTCATTCATTTATTTATCATCATATGAAATTATTATTGTAAATTATAAGGAAATTAGTAGAGAGAAGAAATTTTATGTGATTTGGCTTAGCTCATGAAAGGGAAAACTTGAGTCCAATTTTAGGAAAAATTTTATCACGATAAAATAATTTAAAATTTTCAATGTTTGTTTCGTTATTGTTATATGAATAATTTAGATAAATTTATATTATAAAACGCAAATTATAGATATTTTTTTTTAAATATCAATCAAGCATAATATATTATTTAATTAAATTTAATACATAATAATAAATGGCCCAGCTCTCATTTATTAAAATGCTTTTAGTTTTTTTGTCAGGAAAAATTAAAAATAACAAAATATTTGTTGACAGCCGTTACCAGCACCACGTTTCCGTGAAGGAGCTGAACGCAGATCCCGTGACGAGTAGCGGAATGCTTTCTGCCTACTTAGATTTTTCATTATTAATTATTTTATATTTTACATTGGCAAGAAATACGAGTAGATACAAATCTACTCGTATTTCTTCTTTCTTATAAAAATTAAATGCTTTATTCTACTTTCATTAACATAACGTCTAATCACACATTTCGATTTTATCCAAAATAAAAAATATATATACAGAACTTTCATTTAACCTTGTTTAATTTTTATAAGATAATCTAATAAAGATAATAAAACAACGATAATCAACAATAAAAATCGTAATAAACAAATATACATACATAATGTTTTAAAGTATTTGACTTGCAATATACATATGTACTAATCAATACACTGACAACGCTACTTTTCGATATGTTAATAACATTTTTACAACATTTAAAGAAAAAAGTTAATGTGCATTAGTTGATTAGTTTCTTGGTTTTGATGATCATAACCAAGAAATAAAATTTCTATAAATATAATCCAGTTTGAATATGTTTAGAATACCAACTAGTTTGCAGTCAGCCATCTGTAAAGTAAGGTAATAATTTCAATATTTTCAAACCAACTCGTAATATTAGTTGTATAGTACTACGTAACCAGTTAATATAATAAACATCATTATATTTAATGTTTTGTTCATAAAATTTAAAATACAAAATATCCGTTATGAGTAATTTCCCCCGTGCCCGCATAATAATATTTTCACGTTAAAACATGAACCGTTAAAAGAATGTAGTAGTTATTAGTATTCCACAGGCTGATTTCCCTATCCTTCTCTGTCCCTGTCCTTTTTCTGAAAAAATATATATTTGTTTTTAATAAAGAGCCAAAATATAATAATAAGACATAACTAAATAAATAATAAAATATAATAAAAATATGTAAATAATTATACATAATAAAATAGTTACAGTTAAATTAATTGAATATAAATCGATCTGTTCTTCTGAGTAATTAACCATCGCCTATTCAACTATGTTGATAAGTTACTATAAGTCATGATGTCGATTCACGACAAATATCTTAATATTTGTCGTGAATCGACAAGAATTAATTAGATTATTAATTATTATTAATTAATTAGATTCTTAATGACTTTGATGGATCTATTACATTAGCGAAAATTAGGTACTTATTTAAGAATGTTTAAAAACTCTACAGGGATAGATCATAATACTACTTTATACACCAAATAATATTCTCAAAAAACTCTCACACTTCACTTTCAAAATTCAAGGTAGAATTGTGTTCATTTCTTGTTTGAAACTTTCAAATATATATTCTTTATTTGACACATTCTTCATTTATTGGCAAAATTAATCTTTATTACATCGTTTCAATAAAGTGTCTAATTAATTAATAAATTTCATTTTTATTTATATATCTTTAGTCCTATGGAATTCTTGTCCGGTGGTTAACTAATAAGGAAAGCTGTTGAAATGGTTAAGTTTACAATAATAATTACTCTTGAGATTAGAGGTATTCAAACAGATTGATGATACGGATGAATTTTGTAAGACGATAATTGTTTAAATTTTGTCCTAATAATTTAGGTAGAAGCTTTAACGAGGAACTCTTAGTATTCGGTTTTGTCTTGTTTGGAATTTAATTCTACTCGTCGTCTAATTACAGTTGGTTTTACAATATTTTTGCATGAGCAACCTGAAGTCGAATGTATTAAATTTAAATTGTGTTATGAAATTTGTAAAACTGCATTTCGCCTATTATGATAAATTTATGTACATATGTATGAGATGTCTAGTGGGGGAGTTAAAGAAATGTGTTTAATAAATCCCGCAAAAAAAAAATAACACATGCATCCCACGTCATGCTGAAACTTTCACAAACACAAATAATAGATACAAAATCACGAAAGAAATAGGAGAAAACACTTTAAATATTTTGCTTAACTTTTCCATTATTTAATTTTTGCTTCTTTTAAATTATAAAACAATGCGCTGAATGTAATTAAAATATCAATGAATACCAAAACGCTACGACACCACAATATATTTTTTATTTTTCTTTAATTCTGAATTCAGTTCTGCCCGAAGTCTGATCACTTAATTTGAATTAAGACAATTTGATACATTAAATTCAGCAACATTGGTGAAAGATCCGATAAGAATTCAGACTCTGTTAAAATCCGGCGATTTTAGATCCATATCTGGAGGCCTCTTTGAGGATTAATGCCGCGTATTTTCCAAAGTGCGGTAACTTTGGTGAGGGAAACTTTGGTCAGCTTTGATATAATATATAAAAAAATATTTCAGTATAATAATCATTTCAAAATCCAAATATACAAAAAATCATATTACATACTTATATCACATTATATACAGAAAATCGTATTATGTACAGAAAATTTAATTATATACAGAAATTTTGTTGCAATGCAGAACTATTAACTCAAAAGAACTATCGAACGATTCGTAGACAGAAATAGGTTTGTAAGCTAATTTGTTCTACATGATATTTCTTTATTAAATAAGTATGTGTGTATATTATTATATACAGTATATTATAATAACAGTCTTCTTTTGTATACCCTAGTAATTGCAAGTTTTAGATAATCTACAAGTTCAATTTCAAATTTAAAATGTTATTAATCTTAACAGTAGATGTTATTAATAAAAACATCACAATACTTAATTAAAACTAATAGTTATTATAAATTTAGCAATAAAAATAAGATTAAAGTTACATTTGTTTTTAATTAAAAAAAGGAAAGGCCTCCTTTCTTCTTGACGGCAACAAATTTACTACCCTCCAAATAAGAATGTCCATCCACAACGTTACCATTTACAACGTTAGTTTGTTCCCAATTACACTAAAGTAATACATAATAAGACTCAGTTTCAGAATTTTTTCATTTCAGTTTAAATTTTAGTGATTATCTTAATTTAATAGAAACATTTATTGTGGCATAATATTATTATTAATAATAATAATATACTTTATTGCAACCACAATGTAAAATAAAAGTATCGGAACAAAAAAACATTTAAACTATGTATGGGTATATAAAAAGGCGGTCTTATCGCTAAGTAGCGATCTCTTCCAGACAACCTTATATCTAAGTTTAAGATGAGTTACATACAAGAGTAGTGCATAATTACATAAAAAAAGATAAATAAAATATATACACAAATACAAATAAATATAACATAAATAAAATACATAATTCAATAAATATATATATCATATTAAAATATATATAATACTATTATGAATACAGGAGACAGATTATTTGATATGTGCAAGAAAAAACAGAGGAAAAATAAGAGATAGTATAAAAAAGCGTTAAAGGGTAATATATAATTACATATAATTTACATTATAGTGACGAACAGAGGCCAAGATAATGATCTTTAACCAATCTCTTAAAGGTAGTCAAAGACCTTGCTCGTCTGATGACTACCGTACGTAACTACTACTACGTAACTACTACGTAATGTATTCCAGAGCAATATTGCTTGAACAGTAAAATACTTTTTAAAAAACGAGTAGAGTGAGGAGGTAAACGGACAGTGAGGTTATCAGAAGACCTAAGAACTTTACTATGAGTGCCCACAAACAGGATTTTTTCCATTAAATAATACGGAGAACTTGGTTTGAATAACACAGTACAGAAGTGAAAGGATATGTAGATTCCGGCGAAGACGGATTGGTTGAGTTTGGATCGAAATTCAGTAACATGGTCATACTTGCGGAGGCCAAATATGAACCGAATGCCAAGGTTTTGAAGTCTCTCAAGTTTATCAAGTTGTCTCGCTGAGATCAGGATAACTTTCGTTGGCGTAGTCAAGAATAGAAAGAAGAAGAGATTGTGCAAGCATAACTTTGGTGGGAATGGGAAGAAAATATTTTTACTTACCTCTTTAATATGGTGAGGCCAAGGCAAAGTATTGTCTAATTGTAGACCGAGATTTCTGACATTATCACTGTAGGGTATATTGACATGATTAATTGAAATTGGCGATAAATTTGAGCAATCAATTTTAGCAATAATGCCTCGAGATCCAATAATTATAGCCTGGCATTTGGTTGTATTAATTTTTATTCCATAAGAAATACTCCAGTTCAAGATCGATTTCAGATATTACAGGATTTTATGACTTTTTACTGTTCTGGATACAAACAAAATATTATTAAAGTATTATTTAATAATATTATGAGAAACCTATATTTTTTTTTGTGCTTGCAGTTTATTTCATAGCAAGGTAGTCGTCCTCTTTATTTCTACCTTTGATGACCAAGTGGTTAATAACGTCTATATTAAGATATCATCGGGACATCAAATGACAATATAAAAGGAACTTTTTATGGTAGTATGATTAATTTTACAGCTTAATTGGTATACTTTCAGAATTTCGAAGTGATTACAGAGAACATTTTTTCATTAGCATCTTTTGTATATTATCTTTTCAGTAATATAATATTGAACTACCTATATTTTTAGTAACTAACTTTCACATAAGTTTTTATTTTTAATTATATTAACTATGTGACAAAGCCAATTATGTGAATGATATTACTAAATAGCATACAACCCTAGAAATTATGAACCCATGAAATAAACTTTAATTAGCTACAAACTGAATCATTACGTCGTTGACCCGAGAGCTCAAGAATTTTTTTTTTCGTACCTCTATCATATCAAAAGTATGCATTGATTCTTAGTATTATAATAATTATAATCTCTTAACAAATTATATATATTCTATTCACAAGATTATACACACTACTATATTCATTCTTATAAACGGGCAATTCTTGCAAACTTCTTAACTACAAAATTACATTCTTCAAAGTTCCGAAACCTCTAAATCGGTGCTTTAAAGGAAATGTTCACTAATTGCATTTCTCTTCTTCACTGGAATATATCTTATACTAACATTATATTTTTGTAGCGAAATAATGTTGAATATTTTCTCGTGCATTGATTGACAGCATTGAAAAAAAAAACACATTTAATAGATAGTTTCCGAAAATTGATCTCCACTTAAAGGATTTATATTGTAACGGATAACATACAGCTTTTATTGTTTTTGTCGTGAAGTTGCATTTTAATATTGATCAAAGGAATCTTATAATCAAATGACTTTCGAAGAACATTTCGAACATATCCTATATAATGTAACTCCTACATCTTTATAATTTTTTGGAGATGTTGCCGTATTTTCAATAGAACGATAGTTTACAAACAGGAATTTTATAAGCATGTTCAGGCAGAACATGCTTATAAAATTCCTGTTTACTATGTCACTTATTAGTACTGTAACTTTCACTTGACCACTTCTCAATCAACAACACGTTAAAAAAATTCCTTCTTTTTTACAGTTGAATAATGTAACGCAGCAGTCAAGGCATGTTTGTTGATGTGCTCTACTCAATTTATACCGTATTTATTTCTCGAGCTTTTTAACTTTTTTGATTCGAAAGCCTGCCCCTAGCTTTCACTTATACTAATTTATTCATTATTAACTTCAGTCTCAAAAACTAAAATTTGTTTTGTTCTAGCATGTTCTAGAATAAGAATATTAAGAATCAAAACTACACAATGAAAAATTGAAATATATTATTTAAAATTTATTAACTTATAGTTTCTTTCTGATATTATATTTCTCACTTATTCATTCAGTGTGGTTTTTCTGGGTACATCCGAATTAATTCTCTGAAATATAAACCCAATACTTACATACATCACATCATCTCATCTACATTAAATGGATAAAAATTCGTCGGACCAAATGTCTCGATGTTTTATAATATGTAATGTTGTTTTCTGAGATTCGAATTTACCATAGGGGTCTGAAGAATTCAGTTTTTTTATATTTTTTAAAATTTATTTATTCATGTACCTAATTTTTACATAGACACTTAATCTATAAATATCAAGGACAATAATCTATAATTCATAGGAAGCTGGAGAGACCTCTTCCAGCTTCCTGTGAATTTTATTTTATTATAAAAAAATTAACAGAATTGTAAAAGTAAAGAATCAATCATCGAATTTTGTAATAAATTGGTAGATATCATATAACTAACTATACGATTTTAAATAAGTTCCATTGAACTTGTTAAAATAAATAATCAATAATAATAGTAATTTAATATTTATATAAACAGAAAGAAAGACCACCACGGGCTGCAGATACATTTGGGCATCTCCGCCGCTTGATAAAAATGTAGTCCAGGATAATATTTTTCAAACGAGTGTTTTTTTTATTATAACAATACATGCTGGATTAAAACCCTGAAAACAAACCGCCTATCAAACTATTTAGTTTCAAACATTTTGACAGTATTTATTTCATAATGATGGAGTGAACCTACCGATCATAGTCAAATTCAAATGCCAACAAATAAAGTATACATTTCGTTGAGAATTAAGTTTCTTAAACTTTGGTTGTCTCTGTTTAAAATAAAAAAAATCCGTGCCCGCAGGGGGACTTGCGTGGGTAGACCTCGTGTTTAACTCGTTTAAAATATAACTCACTATCTAAGAATAACACATGATGCCGTTGTTTACATCAAAAATTTTCAAGCAAAAAGCGGCTTTTATTTTTTTTCTGGGAAAAGATATCTTTTTGGAAATACTTTTGATACTTAAATTTAGAGTAAAAAATAACCTTTCTATTAAAAATATTTGCGAGGTGGGAATATTTACTAGAAAAAAGTTGCCGTGGTTTTACCTACCTTAAATTTTCAAGCTAAAAGTAGTTTTTATTTTTTTTCTCGGAAACGGTACCTTCTACGGAAAAACTTTTGGTACCTAAATTTAGAGTAAAAAATAAGCTTTCTATTAAAAATACGTGTGATGTAAGAATGTTTACCAGAAAAAAGTTATGATTTTTTTTCCAAAAATTTTCGTTTTATTTACCCCCACCCCTAAGTTATTGAAGTTAGGTTTTCGGTTTATCTACATTAGTTATAGGTATTTATCAAAGACATCAAGAAAAGAAAAGAAAGAAAAACTGAAATCAGAAAAAGTGAGGCCCTAGCGCCCCCTGTGGCCGGATTTCTCTGGTTAACAAACTTGACCTTTATTTTTGGATGGTTGATTTTTGTGCAAAGTTTGGAAGCGATCCGAGTGAAACTGCGGCCGCTATCGTGCTGACAAAAGTCGAATCTGGACGCACGCACGCATATATATATATATATATATATATATATATATATATATATATATATATATATATATATATATATATATATATATATATATATATATATATATATAAACATTTTGACCAATGGTCATTTCGGACTCAGGGGGTTATAAGAAGACCTCCTGTGAAGAAATTTTTCCAAAATTCGAAAGTTGGGTACAAATGAATGGGCAGACCGAATTCTTCGAGGTCTACCCAAAATAATACTACATGAAGAGTAGTTTGGACAGTGAAATTTTTGATTTCTGTTAATATTTAGAGTTTCATATGAATGTAATTTGTAATGGTTAAGTTCATCGTCAAAGAATCATCAATACAAATAAATGGGACTTACCGAATAAAAAGATTTTTCAAGATTTTTAATATTTTTTTATTCTCAAGAAACAACTCATACAATTTAGACAATGATTTTTGCTCTATGACTAGTCACTAATGAGCTTAGTTATAAGAATTTAAAATACTGGCATTGTGTTTATAATTTTTCTGAGGACATTTTTGTTTTTTATATTACTGTTTTTTTATGTAAGATAATTAACAGAGAACAGAGAAAAGAGATTGTAAAATACGCAGTAAAAACGTTATCCACAGTTTGATTTTCCACAGATATTCTTCCATGTACTTCTAAAATGATTTGTGTTGCAAGTGAACTTACCGTCATGTAAACTTTATGCTCGTGTGCCCTCAGTATACATGTATTTTATCTAATATATAAACTCTATGTACTATATCTAACACGGGCGGGAATCAGCTAGCATATACGATTTTTTTTTTTGTTATTTGGTTATTTTTAAACAATAAGAAAATTAAAAACTAGGTCTTCTCTGTCGAATTTAATTTTCGAAGAATAGTATCTTTTTTATATCTATAAAATATAAAAAAAGTCTTTCTTTTCTTTTTTTGCAATTCAATTTCCTTAATAAAAATGTTTTAATATTAAACTTTTCGTATTAGAAAAAACATAAAATAATAATAATAATTCAATATAAATATTCTATTTTATTCGAAACGAAAGATTGGTTAAACCTAAAATACCAGACGAAGATGTCGCAATCTAAATATAAACAAGATGTGTAGAGTAGAGTAGACAAGATGTAGTAGCTTAGCTTGTAGCAAAAAAATATTATATATATAAAACATTACCGACTTTCTTACGAATTTCTTAAGATTATTATTGCTATGTGAACGAATCCCGAAAAAGAAGACACTGTATAGTAATACACCTTAAGAAAAGTATTCACTGGAATCCTAAAATTTATGTTGGTACGATTTTCACTATGTGACAGATAAAATATTTTCCAAGTGTGTTATATTTTATTTTCAGTGGGCTGTACTGTATTATACCTATCAATTTATCTACTGCTTGTCAGACTCTTTTGAAATTATTACTTCAATGATTCTGTTCCCTTTGAACTGGAAAATTATTTTAATAACATGATATTTTACAGTTTTTAATGAAGTGACAGTAATTTTTTTTATAATTTAGTGTAACATTATTCTGTATGAAAGAAACTGTTTTTATTGAAATTATAACTTAAAATATATTTTTAGAATAAGATTCAAACCGCCAAAACCGCACACGAATCTCATAAAAAAATTTTCAGTCTTACGATATTAAGTATAGTTTTTGGCCCAATCAACTTATAATCGTCCAAAAATAGATATAATAAATACTTTTGGACAATCGCCGCGTAGTCTCGTAGAATGCAAAAAAGGACCGCATTCTATCCTAATCCACCCATTTGCAGTGCTAAACGCGTCGGGTCGCAGATCTTATGCGAGCGGGATGTTTAATGGACACTACACTTCGTATCAGGTAATGATCAGAGGACCCAAGGGGTTCCTCGGCAGCGACCTGGTACTTTCCAGTATGTATAGTCAACTGAAGATCCAACAAAGAGGGTATGTGGCTGTTCACGTCCGGTAGACGGGTGTTTGTCTTAATCAACAGAGTAAGACTATTTACCAAAGCAAACTTAAATACAGATCACCTTACATTTTCAGTGGCACGTGACCTTAGCCAATCAGAATTGTAGACATTGAAGTCACCGAGAACTATAACTTCTGAACTTGATTCTGTGAAATCAGGTCGTCAATCTTCATTGACCATTGATCTTCATTGGATTGAGGTTGATCCGTTTCTGCATTACCACTGTGGGTCCGGTAGTGGCACACGTAGACTCGGACATGATCATCCATGTCTACATTCAGTCAGAGTATAGACAAGTCCCGACCTTCGAAATTTTGAAGGCGACTTTATCAAATGTTTTACGAACATAGATACTTCGGCTTTTAATTTGAAATGGTGTTCAAGTTTATTACTCCTGGGTTATATTTTTAACTGCATATTCTGATCCGATATTCAAATCCAGTAACTTGAAGAAACTGTTATATAAACGAGCATATTTTTTGTAATTGATGGTTATATATATTTATTGTTCTTACCAGACATACTTTATTTTTACTGTTTTACTATACCTATGAAACTATTCAACTAACACTTTAAGTATCAATGAATTTACAGTGTTTACAGAAAGTCATATAATGAAACTAAAAATTCTGACTTTTTTTAGCGCTAAAAAGTCTAAATTATGATAAATAAAATATAGTTATTAAAAACAAAATATAACATTTCTTTGTTGTGGTAAATTTTTTAATGATTAAATAACAATATAGAACAGATATAATTTCAAAGTCTGTGGTAAAAAATACTTATTAAATCTCAATACCACTCGTCATAACTAGTGCCCGCCTTCGTTTAGTACTAAGGGTACTTCGAATACTTTAAAATTTAATATTTCTTTCGATAAAAATACCATTATTTATTATACCATAAACATGACATTGCTATTTTAATAATATGTTTGTTAAACTTGTATTTTATGGATATAATCATCCTTGACGAGGTATTATTATCAGGGCGAAAATAATAATTTTAAATAGATTAAGCTGTCATTTGTCAAGTGCGATCTTATAAAATTTTGACGAGCACATACGACGATAAATGGTTTTTCTATTGGTTATTAGTTAAACTGTTAATATTTTTATACAAAACTTTATATAAATAATTAAAATTTACTAATTTGTAATAAATATATACTGAAACAAGTATAATAATATGAAAGTTTAGTAAATATAGAAATAAAATCGTTTCATAGAGAATTCTCAAAATCAATAACATTGTAACTTATCGAGGCCTTCTAGTGTAGAAACATAGATAATTTATCTTTGCACTCGCCCTCTAATTTACCTAAATTTCTTTTAATCGATTAGTATTCCTGAAATAAATATTATTATTTTTTAAATATTTTAACACTTTTTGTTCTTATTTCAATTATTGAGTCCTGTAAAATCGATATTTTTTTATCTTATTCAGCCGTAAAAGTTTGAAACATGTAAACATTTCGGCTAAAAAAACTGCAGCAAATTGTTATAATCCCTAGCTACGAAATTTCTCTTCGAGAGAGTAAAAAAGTTATCTTTATTGTAGGTAGCTAATTTGTTCGCTGTCTCGGTGTTGCTGTATGTAATCCACTGTATTGTTAGGAGGAATAGCGGCTGACGACAATTTTGCACTGCTTAATATGTTCGTACAATAGTACCAGGGTGACAGAAATGCAAAGGATTATAGATCAAATATGGTATAAAGTCGCCTTTAAGGTCAAGTATTTATGAATTACTATAAAACTGATTGAATGTTAACCTTGTAATTACTGTTAACCACGATATACAAAAATTTTATACTTTATATTTAAAAATATACAATACTCAATAAAAAAACGCTCTCGATGACATTTTTTTATTTTATTTTTGAACGTTTCCTGACGCTAGTGAAGGTAATATAATAAATCTGCCGGTATTTTATAAGCATTTGTTCATGGTTCCTACTTGAATAGTTTATTTTTTTTTATGCCAAGCTTTTATGAATTTATTTTATAATATATTATGCAATAATAATGGGCATGTGGGATGTATGAATGATGGTTATGAGAGAGTACATGGTGGTTTGGGTTTCGGTCACCGTAATGACGAGGGTGAGGCCTTGCTGGAGGCCGCGCTAGCCTTCGATTTGGCTATATCCAACAGTTGGTTCAAAAAGAGGGAAGAACACCTAATTACATACAAAAGCGGCCGCCATAAGACGCAGATTGATTATTTCTTAATAAGAAGAAATAAAATCAATTGCGTCAAAAACTGCAAGATACTGCCGGGCGAAAGTGTAGTCTCACAGCATAGGCTCCTTATCATGGAAATTAAACATGTAGTGCGTACAAATATGTTCAAGAAACGACCCCTACCTAAAATAAAATGGTATTTGTTAGAGAAGGAAGAATGTGCGAGTAACTTTAAAAAAAAGAGTGACAGATAAAATTATAAATATGAGTAGTATAGAAGGAAAATCCTTGAACGATAGTTGGAACGAAATAGCGGGATGGATAAAAACTGTGGCAAAGGATGTATTAGGTGAAATGAAAGGAAAAGGTGTGATAAATAAGGAAACGTGGTGGTGGAATGAAGATGTGCAAAACGTTCTGAAAGAGAAGAAAGATACGTTTAAGCAATGGCTGAAGTACCGGAGAATAATGAAAGTACGAAAGAGGAGATGAAAATGTTATATAAAAGATGTAAGAAGAGAGCGAAAGTAGCTGTAGTCATTGCTAGAGCTGAAGTGCAAGAGAAGTTATATAGGTCGCTAAAGTTTTCTGCAGGTCAAAAGGAACTCTATCGGATAACAAAGCGTAGGGAGAAGAATGCTAGAGATGTCATACATGTAAAATGCATAAAATGATACTGGAAAGGTGTTGATGAGAGATGAGGATATAAAAAGGAGATGGAAGGTATATTTTGAAACATTGATGAATGAAGAAAATGATTAGAGTGGAGTTTTAAAAAACCAGCCCGTAAATAAAGGATTAGTGAAAGAAGTGACCGATGCTGAACTGAAAGCGGCTGTGCAAGGTATGAAGAATGGAAAAGCTGTAGGGCCGGATGCGATACCAGTGGAAGTATGGAAGGTTTTAAATGAATATGGGTATAAGTGGCTGGCTTTATTTTTCAATAAGTTATTGCATGAAGAAATGATCCCTGATGAATGGTGCAATAGTGACCTAGTGCCCATTTATAAAAATAAAGGTGATATACAAGACTGTAACAGTTATCGGGGTATAAAGCTCATGTCACATACTATGAAAGTGTTGGAGAAAGTGATAGAGAAAAGAATGCGAGACGAGAGTGATGTTTCAGAGAACCAGTTCGGTTTTATGCTTGGTCGGGGTACGTACGACGGATGCTGTATTCGCTCTTCGTCAGTTGAGTGAGAAATACAGACGAGCCCATAAGAACCTGCACATAGTGTTCGTTGATCTCGAGAAGGCAAACGACCGGGTTCCCCGTAATCTGATATGGTAGGCTTTGAAAGAGAAGGGTATACCTGGAAAGTATGTGGAGTTGGTTCGTGCAATGTACAGTCGATCTAGTATACAAGTTCGGTCGGCCGCTGGAAACACCGACAAGTTCAATGTAGCAGTAGGTTTGCAACAAGGGTCGGCTCTGAGTCCCTACCTCTTCTTGTTGATAATGGATGCTCTGACATTGGACATACAGGAAGAGGCACCCTGGTGCATGCTATTTGCTGATGATATTGTTCTTGTCGGCGAGTATGGAATTGAGATGCAGAGTAGACTGATAAAATGGCAACAAAAGCTGGAGAGTGTTGGCCTGAAAGTGAGCAGAATAAAAATAGAGCACATGTTCTGCGATTTCGGCAGTGCCTCCAGTTTTGTTCCTATTTTTTTTCGACGGAGTACCGTTACCAGTCTGCTCGGAGTTTCGCTATCTTAGTTCTCTGATTCAAAGCGATGGCAATATTGACCGGGACGTAAAGCACAGAATCAACACGAGATGGATGAAATGGCGACAAGTCACTGGGACGACATGTGATGCCCGAATTCCCTTTAAACTAAAGGGGAGAATTTATAAAAACATCATTAGACCTGTTGTTTTGTATGGATCTGAGTGCTGGGCGATGAAGGTGATGAACGAAGCGTTTGCATGCAACGGAGATGCGAATGTTAAGATGGATGTGTGGGGTGACAAGAAGGGGTAGAATAAGAAATGAGTATATTAGGGGAAGCTCGGGAGTAGCGCCAGTGACAGAAAAAAATTGAGCTAGCCGTCTGTCATGGTATGGGCATGATATGAGGAAGGATGAAAGGCGTGTGACCAAAAGAGTGCTAGGTATGGTAGTGGAGGGATGAACAGGTAGAGGACGGCCGAAGAAAAGATGGATGGATTGCGTGAAAGACGATATGGAGAAGAAGGGAGTGTGCACAGAGATGACGAGTAACAGGAGACTATGGAAGGAAAAAACATACTGTGCTGACCCCAAAATGGGATAAGGGCTGGAAGATGATGATTATGCAATAATGTATATATATAAACCTTTATAAGATTCCACTAAATGTTACATCAAATGCTAGTTTTAAGAATGAATGTTCTGTTTGGTGACGCGAAGGGAAACTCTCTCTGTGTTTAATAATAAAAAATTTTTGAAGTATTATGACAGTACAGTTTTTTTTTGTTTTTTTTAACACCCGTAACTAATAATCTGAATCACTAATGAAACTGTAAATTTATTTTAAGTTAGTTTCTTACTCAAAATAAACAAACCTCTGATTCTGTAATCCAATATTTTGTTAATTGTTGGATAATCGTTTTTTATCGATTATCCAACAATATTTGTCATTTGCTATTACAACATCTTACATACAGTTGTTTTATATTTTTGAGGACCAAGATCGAAGTTATTTATTAAATTTGTTATCACGTTACTTTAAGGCTCAATTAATTAAATAATAATTAATAATATATTATAATTAATAATATATCATCTATTAATCATAATAATCTCTTTGGTTGAAACGATATTAACAGTTGCTGATACAAATATGGAATTATAACATTATCCCATGGATTAAAATGACTATTCATGAGTACTTATAGGTGCCAACATTTGATTTTATTTAATCCTATAACATCGTATAAACACACACATCACACTAAACTGATTTCTGAATTAAAACTTAATCTAATGACAGTAATTTTAGTTGTGACTATAACTTCACTTTTAAAATTTTTGAAGATGTAGGCGAAATAACTGTTATAGATGTGTGTAATGAAAGAATAAATTATGTAACAAAACATTATAAAAGTTGACCAAAGTAACATTTTGCAATATACAATATATGAGTAATATGTGCATTAAATATTTACTAAAAAAAAAATCTGAAAAACAAAACCCACGAAGTACAGAATTATTTCCTAGCGCTAAAGTTATTTTCTAAATTTAAAAAAAAGCAGAATAATGAAACCAAATAGAAGAAAATAAATACATTGCCATTTACTTCAACTCCAACCAAAAAACTAATAATGATTACAAATTGAAGGAAATAGAAAATATATAACATAAAGAAATAAAAACTTAATCAACAAAATTTTGGAAAATATATATATATAATAACCTATGGATATTCTTATTAAAAATACAATTTCCAAAAGGAAGAAATACTATAATTATAAAACATGTTAAATGGAATAAAATAAATACTACGAACAGTTTCATTAAACCCATAACAATACATATTTTTTAGCACTCATCACTTTTTCTGCGACATGTCAGTTTACGTTTTTAGTTCAATACATATCGTCCAAAATATTGGACTTTTAAATCTATTTCCTATAGAGTTAAAATTAAGATTTACTCAATCGTTGGCCATTCAGTACCTAATAAGGGCAATATAGTATTAATAACTTAAATTTATGATTTCCTAACCTATTGAGTCTTAGACAAAATGGAATTGTATTAAAACAAAATATATAGAAAAATAAAACTATTAAAGTACTCCTAGCTAGATTTGAGTCAAATATACTGTAGTAATTTTATTAGATTATGGCGACGCAAAGGAAGGCTAATGAGTTTTATTTATTTAATATAAATTTATTTATGTTTTAATGGTGTGAAACTCACGCCACGTTTCTACCATGATCATAGCTCATCAATAAGTCTCCACAATGGATTTTAAGCAGTTATTGCCTTAAGCTAAAAATTATAAAATTTTCATATATCTAGCGTATAAAATTTTGTAACTCAAATCAAATACTAATATCTCCAAATCGATATTATTTAAGTTATATAATAAAACGAGAGTTACGAGGAAAAGCATTTAGTGCATATTATTCAAACGGCATATTGCTAACGACTGTCCTTTGTAACTCAGACAATAATGCTACGGGGCAAATATTAATCTGAGAGAATAAATAGCTCTCCTAGACAACTTTTTAATACATTTGCTGTTACTTCTTTCGTATCTCACCAAGTTTACAAATTCTTTTTTAATTATGAAATCTTAATAAATAGCAATAATAATAGCATAGAGATATATGATATAAAATAGATTTTCATATTTTTTTAATTATTATTACATTAAGATATTTTTTATACAATAATTGGGTACGTGAATGAGGTGAAGTTCATCTTCAGCAAATTATGAATAATCTGCTAAAAATTTTTAGCAAATAGTTCACAAATTTTAAAACATATAACTTTTGCTACTCGCTTGCAAACGACTTTTGAAAGAATCGCATAAGACTGAATCTGAAAAATTATATTTTTTTGTATATAAATCACTTTTATTAATACTGGTAATTAGATAATATAATTACCAATTTAAATTTAACCATTATTATTTAAGTCTACATCAGATTGCTTTATATATATTTTTCCTTTTCCTTTTCTGATTTGTTTTTATTTCAAATTATTTTATAATTGTTACAATGTATGATTTCATTTAGATTTATATCTTTATTTTGTCCACGTTTTCATAAGTTTCTTATTAAATTGATACCTCTAATATAAGTATCAATTTATTTATAACTTATACTTACTTATACGTGAAGTAACTAGTTTTATTATAATTAATATAAATTAATAAATATCATATACAAGTCGTGGTGCATTTTAATGAATAAAATCTAATATAATAAGATATATTAGAATATAGCCCATTGAAATTTAAATTTTAGAAAATAAATTTTGTTCTAGTTTCAAATATTAAACTTAAATGGCTTCGGCTCTGCTCGAATCATTTAGCAGTATATAACCATAGTGTCAGCATAGTGCTTCGGTGTCCTCAAGCGAGAATCAATTATCCCGTTCAGGCTCAATTGTTCTTCAGACTGGCTCTTACTATTAGTACTACCTACGGCTACACACGACTAGTAGCCGCAAGCAGAACACACCCCATTCACTTGTTTTTCTAATTGGTTTTGCGATAAATAGTGAGTCGGTACTGTTTTAGCATTTAAATTATCCGTATTTATTTAAAAAAATATCCCCTTACGTCTTGCTCTATTTGGTAAACGTAATTAACGAACTGAAATAAAATTCTGTGAATTCATTATTTTCTTTCATGAAATAATATATAGCAATAAAGTAACAACGGTTATGAGAATTTGCATATTTTAATATGTTAAAGTATATTTTTAATTATATAATTAATACTTCCTTAAAAAGTTTACATTTAACATGACATTAGATTTCCTAACATTTAAGCTTAGTGAAGCATTCACTTGTGTCGGATCATTAGTTTTATTTCACCATATTGCCTTTTGAAGCTTAAAAGGATTAGATAATGTAACATCCCCAATTTCGCATATTTATTGATAATATCATAAATTGATACACAGTTTATCTAGTTCAGTTTAATTTATTCAAATTAGAAAATATTAAACAAAACTAAAACTTATCTACGATATACATTTTATGTGTTTAAAAAACCGGTAAAATTTTCTCATTAATAATATTTTACACAAAGTTTGATAATAAGAACCCTAAAAATCAGAATTATTTTATTTCAGAAGACTTGTTTTGAAGGCCTGAGGTATATTGTATTTGAATGCAAGATAAATTGCTAGAATATCTTAAGACAATTTTTTTTTTAGTAATAATTGTTCTTAAACGATTTTATTTCTCTACATATGCTTTCATTTCACAACCGGGCAATATTACAAAGAAAATATTTTTTTCAGACATTTTCTTCTGTATTTTCAACAGTCCGACAGGGATGAAAGATAATCGCGAAAAAGGATTTTCGCCACCTTTTGGCGTTTATATCTTTTTTAGCTATGTAAAATTTTCACATCGTCATTAAAACGCTTTAATAAGGGTGTATAGCATAGCAGCTGCCTAATTCCATTTCTTTTCACACTAAATCTACTGCGTGGCAATGACACGAGCTTATATTGCCAATTTTAGAGCCAATCTACATTAGGAAGTGTAAACTACGCATACTACTACTCTACGCATTTAGTTTTCTTAGCATTTAAGACCAAATTATTAATTTCGAACCATAAACAGAACACTCTTTCCTTCGTCATAATTAGTCCTATTACATTCAACTTAAGCAAGCAAAGTCAATAAAAAAAAAAGTCACATAGACCTTTTAAGAAAAAGGGCAAGTTATTAATGTAAAGTAAAGATAATAAGGGGCTAAGAATAAGTCCTTGTGGAATATCCATCTTTAGGCGAGAACCAGCCTATTTAGAGTTATTGAAATCAACCGTCTGGACTCTTTAATTTAGGTTAAGATCCAAGGGAGCACTACGCACACCATATTGAATAAGTTTTGCATAGTAATGTTTGATGGACTACGCAATTAAAGGCTTTGGATAAATAGCAAAATATACCGATTCTGAGACTTTTCCCAAGCGTCGTAAATGTGCTTAAGAGGCGTAGTGACCGTATCAGTTGTTGATTTAAATTAAAACCATATAGATGATTATGCCTCATTTTATTGCTATACACAAATTCTGTCATTTGCTTTAGAATTTTTTTCTAGTCTTTCGCCACTTTTAAACAAAGGAACTATTTTTTCCCAAATCTTCGAATATGCCGGTTTCGATGAATTCGTAAAAAATTAAGGATAATTGTGAAGCCATATCATTTATAATAGTGCTTAGTAGTTTAACTAAAATACTGCAAAAATCACCGGTTATTTTCATATTTAAGGTATTAAATGTTTTAAACATTTCAACTGATGAAAGAGATGAAAATGAAACAGGTCAAAACATTGTTATTAGTTTAGGGTTAAGGGAAAGGTGAGTTTTGGTTAACATATCAGGTAATTATTCATAATCTCCACCTGAGGCGACGTAATGAATATTCTGTTATGCTTTTACCACATCCTTTACCCAAAACATTAGATAAGGTCTGGACCTTACTTTATTATTCAATGGACCTAATGCGAGAAAGTGAATTGTTAGTCACCTTGAGTTATATTTTTCCATTACCTAAGTATTTTACCTTTTAGAATGTCAGGAAGCTATTTAAAATACCGTCACTATTATCTAGAGCCATACCATTCACCTAATGTGCGGTTTTCGATTAATTTTTTAGATTGATACGACATGGATTATCACAACAATACCGCATTCTCCTTCGTCCGTTCTACTGGTAACTTTTTTGTTTATCCCTTGAAATAATGCAGGAGATCGCAGGCAACATATTATTTTTAAACAAATATTTTCTATATATAAAATAGAGTTAAAATTATACAAAGATACGACAAAAGCTAACTACTCATTACTATGATTCTTTTTGTAATGGTACAAGTCCATATAAGGTAAAATAAATGTAATAAGCCGAGTAAACAAACCTTTTACTTTGATCCACTTTGAGGTTAATGTAACAAGACAAGGAAGCTTTTAAGAATAGTTACTTAGAGGAAAAACCTCAACTTTATCAATCAATGTTGGATACATGGAACATGAATATATTTCCAATATATTGATATGCATATTAGTGGAGTCATAATCTACTAAAATAAATGATGTGTTATTATTTAATGTTTCACAAAAGTATGATTAATAAAAAACATGACGACAATATTCAGGAAAACCCTTTTGTTGTGTTTTGCTTTACATAACTATTATTGATAATTCCATCCTCTTCTATTCCTTAAACAAAATAATTAATAGGTATATTAACTTTTAGGATTATTAAGAATGAGAACTGTTTTTGTTACTGGGTTAGTTAGTTAGTGTTAGTTAGGTACAAATGATATTCAGCAGTAAACAAACATTACTATTTTATGTTAATTGATGCTTATTTTCACTCGTGGTAGATTTAAAGTTGTATGTATTTTTTAAATAACACGAATTTGAGCAAGCGTTTTAATGTAAAACATTTATTTACAAAATACAAACATATTTACTGACAAACTTACAGATGTTGTAATAAATTAATAAATGGCTGTTATATTCTAATTAATTAATTTATTTAAAATTTTACTATAAATTGATAAAGATAATATATCCAAACCAAAACACTCCGTGTAAAAAATAACCAAGTTCCCTCGGCCCATCTATATATTGCATATCGCCTTGCTAGGTCGTGATACGGAATGGACCAAGTTCCTTTCGCCTACATAAGTTATGATATCCAGGTGGGCCAAGTTCTTTTCGCCTTCGTAGGTTATGATATCTTGGTGGACCAAGTTCTAATCACTTCTCTCTTTGAATATTAAATTCCAAAATATTGGTGTCACTTAGAACTTGGTGCTTCGGCTTGCTGAAAGTTCAGTCCTGATAACTGATAACTTTTGTGAAGGCAAGGGGTTTGCTGATGTAAAAAACTTTTTTGGAAAGGTCAGTCCTGATGATGATAACTTTTGTGAAACTTTTGTGAACTGGAGGTAATTGCAACAGATCTCCGAATACCAGAAGTGACCGACAGCCAAACCAGCCATCTTCTGCCATTCCCGTTCCAAATATTTCAGATAATCTCAAATGAATGTACATAAGCATGAGATTTGAAACCATGGATATTTCATCGATAACGAAAAGGATTGTGGCTTTCAATTCTTCTCGAAACCTATTGATCATAACGTCAGACAGAGGGGTGTACTTGGGCGTTGACCCATGCTCAACGGGTAACTGTAACAGCTTAAAAATTGTAAGCCCATTAATGTTATATGCAGCAACCCCTGTAGGTGCACTGACAGCTACGGATTTTCCTAGCGTTTTCCCAACCCATTCACGAATAGTAGAAATTAAGAAACTCTTCCCAGTGCCACCCGTACCGCTAACAAATTTACGAAAAATCTTCCCACTGCCCAGCATTTCAGTAACTGTATTGAACACGCGTAATTGATCAGGGTTAAGAGAACTAATCATATTTGGCAAGTCAACATTCTTAGTGGGGGCATTCAATAATTCCAAGTCTGCCAAAGGGTTGTTAATTGGAGAAAATTGATCGAAGTGGTCTGGCCCGTCATCTCCTATGCCCAGATCCGTGGGGCGGTCATCTGCATTTTGAGCATCATTAATGGCCTGCACAGCTTCCTCAACCAGCTTAAAAGCTCTGTCAAGGGAATCTTGAAAAACTTGTTGGGCCTTTGAGTAGGCAATTGCTTCTTGCAATTTATCTTTAACTAGCTGAAATGCACTTGCGTATGATGAGCATCCGCATAGGAGTTCAGCTGGGACTCGCCAAGGTTTAAACATTAGAAGAAGGGAGTAAAAATACTCTTCGGGCTTGTTTTCGGGATTATGTATATAGTGGTTGATGAGATAGGGCTTTTGTCTTTTTACAATAAAGTGGCCATTTCCAACAGGATAAAAATCTCTTTTATCTGAAGGCTTGCTATACACCTTCTCATAGTAAGAAGTGAAGTGAAACAAAGTGATTGAATCTAAGGAGGAAGGGCGTAAGGGGTAATAGTCATCTACCCAAGACGGATAAAATAGGGCTGTTGATTCTGCGTCTAACTGTCGCAGAATATGATTTGACTTGAGTCGACGCGTTCGATTCATACTTGTGTCAAGCCACCTAATTGATGTATTTGCATCAGTGCCATGTAATGGAAGCCCTAGCAAAGTATCGGCCGCTTCCATGGCTCCACACTCGCGATTCTGAAGACCCCGCATGGCAATGCTATACAAGCGGCTGTTCAATGACTTTGTGGATATTAAGTTACTAAAGTCTCCCTTGGTCTTACTTTTTTCGCTTTTGGTTCCGTACTTGGTAATATAGTAGTTCAGTATTGCTGACTTCTCTCCTATAAATTGTAAGTCCATGTTGCCGTGCCACGCCAACCAGACCGCGCTATTATAATCATTGATGCATGCTTCTTGAGAGGAGCGAGGAAGACTGTACAGCCTTTGTGAGCTATTACTACTCAGTGTTTTCCTAGCAGCTATCGATTCAGTCACACTTCTAATGATGAGTTGGTCAGTGACTGTCCGTGGAAATGCAAATCTGCACACACTTTTAATGCCAGTATTTGTTTTTTTCTTCCTCATACAGTAAGCATTATGCTTATGCTGCTGGAATTTGGTGACTCGTTGGAAAGTGTGGGGAAAAGGTTTTTATCGGGCAAGCGGCAAGTTAGGTATTTTGAAATGAATTGGGCTACTTCTTCCGTTGGCGCCGCACCTAGAGTAGGTGCATCTTTTACCCATAGCATAAGGTGAAAATGCTGTGTACCACGGCTTTGGTATTCTCGGCGCCAGAAATAATGCTCAATTTGGCCTAGTGGGTATGGTGGCGATAAAATAAAGGAGAGCATAGCTTGGAACTGTATTTCTATAAACCGAGATGTAGCTACAGGATCCAAGGCAACGAGCTCACTGACAGATTTCGATTGCCATGTCAATGGTGCAACGTCGCGAATATATTCCCCTAAATCTTCCCACTCCCACTCAGACGGGCTCAAAGTCATGAACCACGTAGCCGCTTTATAATTTCTGCTCATGCAATTAATGTTACACCTAACAGGCGACCAGAATTCTTCCGTGTTGCGCAGCTTGGTAAAAATAGCACTTACATCCCCTTCCAGCTCATCATTGGCTAATTGATTTAAATAATTGCCGACAGAAATGTTGCTCCCCACCCTTTTTACATTCATTGAAAAGAAAATGCCGGCATTGATTTGTCGCACGTTCGTATCATGTAAAAGAAAGAAAAGGTACTGATGGTTAAGTCTAAACCTGGAGTGGGATGATTTCATTCTACTTTTTATAAATTCTGCACTTGTCAATTTAACAGGTTGGCTGTGAAATTGCCCAAATTTCCCCTCAGGGTACAAGTCTGGGAAGCATTTGACATCTAAAAGCTTATCACGTGAGTCGATGGGATCAGCGATAACCTTCTTCATTTGATATAAGTCTGAGGTTGATGCATTACCACGGACGTGATGGATTGGATAAATTGTGTAATTTTCATAATAATTTTCGATTGTATCAGCAGGAATCTGAGTTATCATTGCATCCGTAACTGGCTCTTTTCCCCCATCGACATCATTGATAACGTTGTTATCATCACTTTCATCACTGTCATTTAACCTAGCATTTTCAACATAATGTGTAAGGCACTGCTTTGATTGCCCTAACAGAAGGTCATTAGGTCGCGCTGGCAGAATAATTGTCTCATATAAAGGGTTGAACATTTTTAGATAACCAAGGGCGTTATAAACTTTATTCACGTCAACAATATCCTCCCAAACAACGTCATTTTTAGTCGGCACGCCCCTTAAGAGGATGTAAAAATCCTCTAAAATTACCGCATCAGTTGGGTTTGGCATTTTTTTAATTGTCTCTTCAAGTGGTAAGGGGAGATGGAAAGTCCTACCCTTGACTTTTTTTACAAGTTGTCGGTTAGGAATGTATTTATTGCCAACAGGCTGCATGTTGACCACGACCTGGAAAGCTTTTGCTCGCTGAATTAGCATTTTTTCATAATCCCCTAAACAAGATAGGCATGGTGGTAGGGGAGTGACAAATAAATCATTTAAAATACTATTAGACGGCGCAGTATTCGACCTGTATTTAGTGAGACAGCCTTTGCAAATAAAATCGCTTTTGTTAACCTGATTATTAATAGAGAAATGACTTAGCAGTTTTTTCCAAGCATCCGTAACAATTTTCGATCTCAATTTGCTTATAAGTGAACCGTCCTTTCGACAGCAAAGCTGTTGACATGAAATGCATTCATTAGTTGGGACATCACGAGAAACTTTTTTATTTATCTTGAATGCAGAGTGGAATTGGTCTATTATGTCATCTTCAGTGGAAACCTGCTCATTTTCCACATTTATGTAAAGAGAACCAGCCATAGCCTCTTCCATGTAAGCCTTCAGCAAGACTATTTTTGCATCATGCAATGCATCATCCACTTCTTTAATTAAATTTATGCAACGGTAGGTCTCATAGAGGCGCCTGATTAATGTTCTTGCAGTGGGGAAATGTGCATGTGTTGGTTGAAGCAATTTAATATATTGACCCATATCCAAAGTTAAAATTATAGAAGGAGTTGCCGTAGCAAGATATCTCATCGTATCTATTAAGTTAGCAAATAATGCTTCATCCAACTGGCACATTTTTAGGGAACAGGCAAATGTGTCTGGCATACCCTTGTACCTATTTGATTGCACGGAGCCATGAGGAAACAGGGAATAAACGGTCCCTGAACTACCTACTACCACAGGAACAGTTTGTGGCAAAGGGCGATAAGTTGTATCCCAGTAGTAAGCTTCTTGCGACGGTACATGCAAGCTTGGCCCTAGAACCTTCATGAACATGTCAAAATATGAATCCACGGTAATATCACACATCGCGTACTTTGCTAAAATATTTTCTGCTAGCTGAGTCAAGTAATGACTTTTGCTGGACACAAACCGGACCAGCTGATTGCGTCTTTGCATTGCCCACTTAAAGATACGTTCCGCCTCTAAGCGCCTGTCACCTACGTCACGTCCTTTCAACTGCTGATAAATTCTACAAATGACCATTTCAATATTCCCTTGAAAAAGTATGGCAGACCGCGAGCGTTGATTTCTGTATTTATGAATTAATTTCTTAGCTAATTCGTGTTCCAAACTACGCTTTATTTGCTTTTGCCTCGCCCAGCGAAGATTTGCTGCACGGTGCACTTCGGGGTTGGCTTTCGAGTACCGAGCCACCCTAGCTCGGTGTTTGTCGGGATGGGCTTGATCATTTTTAGCAACCCTAGCTCGGTGTTTGTCGGGGTGGGCTTGATCATATGTAGCTACACAAGCCCTATGAACCTCGGGATTTTTTTGTGAATAACGAGCTACTGCTGCCCTGTGCTGTTCATCTCGCGATAAATTAGACATCTTTGGCTTACCAGCACGTTTTTTAGCAGGACGCCCCCGCTTTGGTGTACTAGACCCACTAGGGCATGGTGGAATCTGATTAGCAATGTTATTATTGATTACACATGTTTCTTTAACCGTGAGGACATCGTAGTGGCCGGTGTTGCCACTGCCAGAATACAATAAATGGGCGGTGTCTATTCCTCGGCCCACGGTATCTAATAGTCTATAATTCTGCTCATGAAAATGGTAGACTTTAAAAGTGAAATTAGGATAAACTTCTGCGGCAGCCAATATTTCTGCGAAAGACCCGTAACACCTTTCTGTGCCCATTTCAGCCCTATATAGCTCTTTGCATGCATAAAAGCCACCATTTGAATCAACGGTCGCAAGCTGATACTTATCAAAATCACGGTACACCTCCTGTACAAGAGCTGTCCTGACCCTTAAATGATTGTCTACATTACCTTGAACGAAGAAAGCAAGAAACCTAAACAAGCAGTTACCGTCAGGTTCCATTTCTTGCTTGGTAAGGAGAGATCCATCAGCGCCAATGAAGCCTTCCATGATGATAGATCGAGTGTAAATAAGAGGCGATAGGAGAGAACGCAAATGAAGTCTAGCTAGAACCACAGTTATTAGAAGACTGACAAGTAGTAGGAAGGAAAAAGGACAATTTACAACATGCAAACCACTCGACATGTATCACTCCTTAAAATACAAGTTGGGACATGTGTCCGGTACTGGCCGGTACGGTACGGAGTGGTACGGACAGGATTGGTACGCGGAGCAGGTAGTTGGGACATGTGTCCGGTACTGGCCGGTACGCTACGGAGTGGTACGGACAGCGTAGGCACGCGGAGCAGGTAGTCGGAGCATGTGTCCGGTACTAGTCATCGCTGGGAACCTCCTCGTGTGCTCGTCCGCTATCAATGTTGCTTTTGTTTCGTTCTTTTTTGTTTTATTTTGTTTTTATTTCTTAGTTTTTTCCTTTGTTTGGTTTTGTTTAGTTCTTTGTTTGTGTTCGCTCTGTTTCCTTTTCTGTCCTTCTGTTTATTTCCTTTTCTTTTATTCTTTTGTCAACCCTGAGGTCCGGCGCCTGCCGAGGGGTTGTGTAATGCTGCCGCGCGCGTTGATATAACACGAAAATTTCGTTAATTTCTTTGCTAAGTTATTTATAAATTTATATATGGATATAAACGAAGGGAAAAGGAATATTATAGGGATGGCCCTATCCATATCTCTGTTCGTCCTTATGTCTGAAGATACTAAATTTTATATTTTTATACTTATATTTAGAATAAGACAATGGTTTAGAAATCATAGTTGCCGCAAATTATATAGTTAGAATTTCGTATTATTTACCTAATATGATAAAACCACATTTTCAAAATACTATTTACAAGTAAATATGGATTGTGTTTAGATCATTGTGTTTATTTCATAGTTTAAGATGTTTTTTAAGCTGGAATAAACAGTAAAAAGTCTTAAGTTGTAGATACAAAACAAAGTTTCTGACACTTTTACGAAGTAAATACTTAACATAAGCCTAGAAATATTAAGCAAACTTTTTACATAAAAAATTAAAGGGTATTTTTTCTTTATTTTCACAAAGTTTGGGTTAGAAAATTTACATATAATTACTTTTCTTACAAATATAATGTAATATGAATCTAGTACTTAAAAAAATAATATTGAGAATTCCTTATATTGAAAAATTCTGCGTAATAAAAATTCATTAAACGGGGCAGGAATCAGACTTGTGACCTCCAGTAAACCATCTCGTCACTCTGTCAATTTAATTACCATGCCACCACCCACCTCAATGAATTTAGCATTATGTATATACTCGCCTTTCATACACAGGTTGCGACCTCTGTCGTCTAACAAAAAATCTATATAAACAAACACTTTAACATACAAAAAATTCAAATGATTAATTTTGGATGAGCAAATTAAGAAAAGTTGTTTAGGTTTTTCAAAAGAATTTTATGTAAACCACATAGACACTACATCTACACTTTCCTTGTCATTAGAATTTCGTTTTAATAGAACATTTACGTAGACTCCGTTGATGTCGTGCGTGTTTTCTTCTTCTCTTTCACGAAAAATTGAGTTTGTCTACTATTGATACCATAATAGTTACTTCTGAAAAATATGCAAAAATACTCGAGTAAAAAATAAAAATTATAGGACAAAAGTGATATAATTTTCTTATCAACGCGCGCGGCATCGCGCGACCAAGTTCCCCGCCAACACTTAGACGGCGCGGCCGACAAGTATATCTCGGAGGAGAGTTTACGGCAATTTCGCCATTTTCTTGCCCCTCCCCTGGCTCACTCAGTACTCACAATGACCTCAAATTTTGCAATCATGCTTGAAATATTATGAAGATTAACCATCCAAAAAATCAGCATTCTATCATGTTTAGTTGCTGAGATATAAGTACCCCAAAACTGTCTTATTCGAGTGGACTGGCTGGCTGACTGACACAAATTCTAGGGCACTTCCACATGTGCTGGAAAGCTGAAACTTTGGAATTAGGCTGTCCTCACCATGAAACCCCCAGAATAAATCAAAAAACCCGAAAAAGTAACTTAATAACATAATATTGTTATATACTATGTATGTATATATGTATGTATGTATGTAATGTATTAAAGATATATATATGTTTGTAAGTTTATTTGTTATTTGTATATATATATTTATGTATTTGTTTTTTATTGCAATAGCCCGTCTATTATTGCTTAAGTCCGTAAGTGTGCGTTGCCTGGAAGAAATCACTTTACGTGATAAGGTCGCCCTTTGCTGGTATTATTTTTATCTATTTTTTTTTTTACTGTTTGTTAGCTTACATGTATGCAAAGGACTAAACCTCGCGTATAAAACGAATGCAACCATAAAACCCCAGAATAACTCATAAAATCCCCAAAAAATACTAAAGTATTTTTTGGGATAAATTTTCTCCTTCACAGAAGTGGAGGTTGTTCAATTCATCGGGTGTGGGTAAGTCAACTGCTAACTTACCTAAGCAGACTGACTTAAACTCCCTTAATCTCCACTTCTCCTCCTTACCTATTACAATTGACAACTCTCTAAAACTTTTAACTCTTCAAAAACTGTTATCTGACACCCCATCTACCTGTGATATTTTTCGCTTTCATAACATTACGGAGATTGATGTTAAAAATAGTATCCTAGCCATTTCGACGAAGGCAGTTGGTAGTGATAGCATCAGCCGAGACATGCTTCTTCCCATCCTTGATATTGTAACCCCGTTAACCACCCATATTTTGAATTATTCCCTGTATACAAAAATTTATCCCGAAGCCTGGAAATTGGCACATGTCATTCCTCTACCCAAAACATCTAACCCTATCTCTTTTTCTCAATTCCGTCCAATATTACCAATTTTATCGAAGCTTTTGGAAGATGGGGTGTACAAGCAACTCACCTCTTTTCTAGCTTTCAATAATCTATGTAATCCTTTCCAATCTGGCTTCCGTCCTTTACATAGCACTACAACTGCGTTGCTCAAAGTAACTGAAGATGTTCGCCATGCCATGGACAATGAAAAGTTAACCGTACTCATCTTGTAAGACTTCAGCAATGCGTTCAATTCAGTCGACTTTGACGTAATGCTAGGGATATTACGCTCTTTTAATATCTCATCTCCAGTAATCGATTGGTTTTCCTCTTACCTTCATGGACGCCAGCAGAGGGTCTGCACAGATGTGAATTTCTCAACATATTAATAAATGTAATGTCTCGTTCTGAGAATAAAGTGAGTGTATTTGGCATTTAGATTAATAAAAAGTACATTTAATAAATACAAACGAAATATATCTAAAGATTCTGTTTAGTATATAGCACGCTCAATGCCTTTTTTTATTATAAATAATGAATATAAGAATAGCTTTACAAAATAATCTCAAAATAAAATCATGAATTGTAATAATCTTTGTCGCTATGAATGATGTTTTCCTATAATTGCCTATAATCCTATATAATTGGTGAAAGGCGGTACAAAAAATATATGAGATTAATTAACCTCTAGATTGATATGTTTTGACGCAAACAAATAAATCATGTTCCGTCGAACAGATATATTTTGCATATCATTGAAACAATTCAGAACATACAAAATCACGTACATTTTTATTTAACAAATCAAATAAATAATACCTTAGTATACGTCTATTGTGACATTATGAAAATTAATATAAGAATTTTTAAAGCTTTGTAATTTAGTTGTTTTGTAGGAGATTTTTTTAAAATGTCATGCACGCTTGGACATGTTTGTGTTTTTTTTACGTCCCTTTTAACCAAAAGTTTCGACCAAAGCGAAAGTATATTAAATTTTTCGACGTACTTACCGACTATATTTCTTCTTTCATATATGAAACGTGTTATGGAAAAACGGGAAAAAAATGTAATGCCGATATACTAACTTTCTTTTGTATTAGGTTTTATTGTATTATCCATTTTATGTTTCAAATACCTGGATACAATTTTAGTTAACTATCAAAGGTTGTATTTTATAAGAAAGAGGCTACTGGCTATTTATCTTCATGTCTATGTATGTGATCTTGAGTACAGAATTACTATAAATATGGTATCTTTATTCATCATTCCTTTCCTAGTTGAAAATTATTATATTATTACATTAGAAAAATAAATTCTTTTAACTTGTAATGAATATTTTTACTTTGGAGCGCCAACTATTCTGCAAACATTATTTTGCTAAGAATTCATATTGGAATCTTGTCAGAATAACATTGTTTAGTTTTATATCTTCAGTACAATTTCATACTGTTTGAGTTCTATTGATTTTTCTTCTATTCGGTAGTTAATGTACTTACTTGGTATAAGTGACGCAAAAGTAAATTTTTAATTTACAGAAATTTTAAATATTTTTTCAATTAAATTTTTTTATGGTTATAATTCAATCATAATATAAATGAGACTAATAGTGTAATATACAAGTCTCATATATCTGTTAAATTTATTATCTAATATATCTTCAATACCAATTAGAAGCACAAATTATAAATTTAAGGTTTTTTTAGTTTTTATCTTATTTTTATAGGAAATCACTTTAGCTTTGATCTTTTTTTTTCTTGATTTTTAATAATTGCAAAAATAAAATGAAATTCTCAATGAATAGTTTAATGATGTAACTACTTTAGAAAGAATTGAACTCTAAATAATCTTTGTAAACTTACTCTGCACAGGGTGTTGAAAAAAATAAATCGGGTAAAATAAAAATGTATTTTTTTCCATCCCATATTTCAAAACATTTTTAAATCCAGAATGCCAGGTGATAATACATAAAAAAAAAATAAAAAAGTCTATTATGTTTATAAATGCTGTTTAAAATACCAAAAACTTACAATTTAACATTATTATTGTAATTTAACAAAATATAGAATAAAATGGAAGTATTGTAAAAAATTATTTCATTAACATATTAAATTATAAAATTGTTGTATTAAATCAGATTTTAAAAGTAAATAGTAATTGATTAATCACAATTACAAAATAGATTTCTAAAATCTAAACATGTGTTGTCAATATTACTACTTTACTTTCATACACAATTCATTTATTTAAAACTCCTTAATAATTATTACTAAAATTTATATCTTTTTGAGAAAGATTTAGGTATCATGATAATTTAATATGGCAGTGAAATAGCTATTACTTTTGGATTTCCTTCAGATCCTTTCCCGAGTAACAAGAATAAATGTCAATGAATTCAAATTCAAGTCTACTATCTATTCATCTGTAGTCTGTTGAATATGTAGTGTCTTATTATATTAATCCGGAAAAAAAAATAATGATGTATTTGTCTGTTTTTTTTTTTTGTAAATTTCGATACAATAGGTTTTTATAGGATAGACTAGAAATAGACCATAATAAAAAATTTGGATGAAGAAACCTGTAGATTAGTTTTATCGGTCACAGAGTATCCACGTTAGAAATAATATTTATGAAAAAATCTTAATATAAAAAAAATCTACAAAATAATCGCATTGATCACAAATTTTTTAATTAATAGCAACCCTTAAAGAAAAATAAAAAGTTTACGAAAGAATTGAATCCCTTGTAACGTTATATTTTATATCATAATTGTATGTAAAATGAGATGGCAGAACGATTATAAACAAATTTTTGGGTACATTTTTTAAGAAAGTAATCATTAATTAATCAATTATTAATAGTTTTTGTTTTAATTTTTTAATTTCATTTACAGCTCGTTCTTATTTTAAAATACAGTTATAAAAAAACATTTTAGTTCATTAAATGTAAAAAATAAAAAAATAATAATAAAAAGGGTATTATAAAAGTATATATGTAGGTATAAAAGAGATTCAAGCGTTATTTCTAAACGTTGACTTTCAAGCTAATGAAAGATTACTTAATATATTTTTAGAGTGAAGGGGTCACCCTTGTGTATATACTACATATTGATAAACCCTTTATTTACTCATGTAAATATTGAAATGAAAATTATTTTAAAGAGAAAAAATTACAAGTAACATAAATAAAGTCTTTAAAATTTATATACACACTGCAATGATAAATATCAAGGAAATATATCGCTTTACAAAACGTGTTAGAAGAATGGATTTGCTATTCTTTAATAAACAATATTATTACTGCACAGTGCCATCTTGTAAGCACACCAAGATGGCACTGTCATTGATTGTTAAGATAATTGCAGTCAGATACGTCCATGTTTTATTTTTCCAAAAAATGTTATTGAATACTTTTTAGTTGATAATTTATTTAAATTAAAGTTAAAATGTAGATTAGATTTATCATTTCATTTTGATTCTATAATAAAAACAAAAATATTTAACCAAAGTGTATTGTTTTCGGTTTTAATGTAAACCAAAAAAAGGAGATTCATTGGATTTTTATAAACATTACTGATACTTGCAATTCTTTATCCTTATACCCTCCGCATGTTTACACATTACTCACTGCAGTAAATTGATAAAATGATGATTTATATATATCGTAACTGCAGTAAATGAAGAAATATTCTTTTGAAAATACTATTGTATGTAGTATTCGATTAAATATATTTTCTAAAACGTACATATTTAAAGAAAAGCAAATAATATTGAAACTACTAAGTATAGTAGTTTCAATATTTTAGTAGTAGCTTTTAGTAGTAGTGACTACTACACGTAAAGAACATCTTGTTTAATTATTTAAATCTTATATGCCTATGCTTGTCTTAAGTAAGTGATATGGGAAAATAATTACTAAAACCCTTTCTAAGATTATCTATTACAGTAAAAAAAATACTAATGTAAAATGTTCGATATTTTCAAACTTCATCTACGAATTATTGTGAAAGACAAATGATATCCTTAATTACAGCACATTAATTCGGTTATACTAGATATTATTTGATTTACCATTGTTATTTTAAATGTCTGTGAGACGGGATAGTTCAAAAAAGTTCAATAACCTTCTCACCCAACCTTAATTTTCCTTACAATTTCAAGGAGTTATCTTATTCCACACACTGACTACTGTACGACAGTTATATCCACGGTTACATTGCCGATTTTATTTGGGCGCAGCAGCAGTTTTATTTCCATTCGTTATTAAGGTAAGGATGACAGTTTCAAAGGGTAAATTGTTTCGTGTTGCTTTTTTTTTCTAAAAAAGACCCGAAAAAAACAATAAAAGTTCTTGATTAAAAAAAACAATTCATTTGAGATCATTGACATTTATTCGCTTAAATTCAAATCCTACTTAGAGATTTAAATCAACTCATCCATATCGATGAAATTGTATGGATTAGAAGCCTGGAGGTTTTTATTACGCAATGGTGTTTTCAGAGATAATTAACTTATTATTTTACTATTTGAATCTAAAGGAATTCCCTCTGATTTATACCTGGATCTCCACTTCAATTTATATTATTATTTAAATTATAGAAGAGTTATAAACTAAGCTTGTAAAGAAGCAGTAACAGCTTTTTATCATTATTTTATCGATGTTTATAAGTGTCAAATATTAATAATTATATTATATTAAAAGTAAGAAGAAAAAACATTTTTATTTTATATAAACCAAGGAGCCAAACGGAATGACCTAGTAGTCATTGACCTGTTATATATGTATATTATATTGTCATTGGGAAATACTGAGTAATAGTGGAACCCAGGATTATGTATTTGAATCTAATGCTTTATTATATGTAAGAGTAAGAGTACATTTTTGTTGCAAAACTGCACCGCAGATCGAACCGTTTAGTGTTAATTATTTTTGACACTGTTTTTGTTATAGTGAAGGTATGGTCTGTTCATGACTATTAAGAATCCTAAATAAAATGTACAAGGTTTATTTTCCTTTACTAAAATATAAATATTAAACAAATATATACAATAATAGTTAGTTCATCGACATACAAAGCGTCATAAAAATAAATATGCGAGTGTTACCGATTAAAAAGTCTGTGCTTATGATTTTCCAAGTAAAAAGTATATTCTTAAGAAACGATTTACAAAGTTTAGACAAAACTTTTTTGCCTTTGGCTACTCACTAATGAGCTTAATTTAAGGAATTTAAAAATAAACATTATTTACTATAAAAGTCTTAGTTTTGTTTTCCAATAAATATTAATAATATTAACACTATGTATTTTCTTTCCAGGTAAGATGACTGTTATCGAATAAATAGGACATAATCTAAAATATTTGGTAAGAACTTTAAAAGCACATTATGAAGATGTTTACATATTTACTTACATAAAGCAAATGCTGCTAAACCTTATCGATCGATTGATTTTATTTCTTAATATACGTCTTTTCGATTTTTTATACTTTGTACTTTTCATTCTTGTGTTGTTAAAATGTAAAAGAATTTTAAAGTGGCACAAATATCTGTATTGGATAAAAAAAAAGTAGGAAAGTATACATCTGAGTTAACAATAAAATTGAATTTGAATTCATTGACGTTCAGTCTTGCTTTTTGGTAATGGATCTGAATACCTCATCATACTACTTAATTTCTTAGAGAAACGTTAAAGATGATTATTTGTGGTTAATAATTAACAATTTTAGTGCTCAGTATATCATATTTTTATTATAATATATGAGACACATACAAATAAATATATATATATATATACAGTATTCCTGTATTCCATTTCTTCTAATGATTCTACTTACTTAACTTATCTTCACGCCATATCCCTTGCGGGGTAGCCAGAGACGACGGAGCGCCAAACGCTAGGGTCCCTGCATACCTCTTTCGCCTCGACCACAGACATTAAGACTAAGACCTCTTGATTCTACTACATTACTAGATTAGACATAGTTCTTTTTCAATTATTAAGCCAACCAGGTTCTAGACATTAATAGCCACTTTCAAGATTTGACCTCGATTTGTTAAATTTATTGCCACAAGAGAGCTAAAACAGAGAACTCAGGCCGAGTTTCAAGAATAAAATATTTTTCAACCCATAAAACATACTTATACGGTCTTTTTTAAACTTTTTTGTCGTTTTTATTAAGTATGAATGTAGGAATTTAGAGGACAGGTACACGTAGGTTGAAAGTTTTATGTTAATTACTTAAGTGTAAACTTCTGATAATGTAACTTACAAGGGGTGAAACAATTTTTAGAATCGGTTAAGTAGTTTTTGAGATTACCCAGTAAATACAAAACCTATTCTCTTTTTAAAGTTAGTATAGATAAAAAAGATTAAATTTATTATCATTATAATTGAATGTAACTAAAATAACTAGGATCCGCCAACAGTGCGCGGCTGGTGTTGAGCTGAGCCCCTCTCCTTTCTTCTTTTCTTGATAACTTTTGAATGGCTAAACATTTTTTCAATTTGTTTTCGCTATAACATCCGCGTTTGGCTCAAACATACATAAGAAAATGTTTAGCTAATTATCTCTTCGCATTCTGGAGACAACTAAACACAAAAAAGGTCTCTCAAGCGGTTAAGATCTTCGCTTACGCTCAGCTCAATAAAACATGTCTGTACTTTAAGAATTAAAGCTACGAATATGAGCTTTATTGTGGTTTCCTAAAAACTTTTACAATACAAGATAAGTGTTTTTGTTTATTTTGTTTAGATTTTTATATATTTTTTGACACGACACATTCAATATTTATTACAAAGACTGATCTTATTTATTCAAAACAAACTGAAAAAGACTACTAATTTCGATTAACACAAGCACACAAGCACACACACACACAAAGAAAAATTCTTTGACAACATAAACTCAATGTTACATACATTTACATGTAAAGCAATTGGTATTTATCATATAATTTTTTATTAACCTTAATTTTTCTGTAATTTACACTAAAACAAAATAAAGACTACTGTAAATTCGGTTTAATAAAATCAAAGGAAAGCTTTCAATTTAGTCTTTTTTTTAACCTATGAGCTGCTATATCGTTCCAATTTCTTCAAAGGCATTATTTATTTTATATACTCGTATTATAACTAAACATTTAACTGTCAATTATGTCACGCACAAACATTTAAAAGAATGTAAACAAATCATTGTTTGATAGCGGTAATTGTTTGAATTTCTAATAATTTTAAGAGAAAAAGTACCTCCTAAAGTTTGGATTCAACTTGTTTCGAATTTAATTATGTCTGGATAAGCAACATTAATCGCAATGTTTTTAATTAAAAATATGATATTTTGTTTGCAAATATATAATGTTATAACGTACCTCTGGCGGTTCACAAACATATAAGTAATGAGTCCAATGTACACATAGACTCAAAACTACAATCAGCATTGGTTGTTGTTACAATAAATCTTATACATTCGTATATAAGTACACAATAAAATTAAGATGCTAAAGTAATAACTAATCCCGAAATAATTAAATTTAATGGACGTATGAATTTTCAATAGACTATTCTATATCTTCGTTATATAATTATTTATATATGTATAAGTTTTTAATTTCACCATCCAAGCATATTCATGTATAGGCTACTGTAATAAAAATGTTAAAGACTCTAGTCTTTAACATTTTTAACGTTGATTCAGGCTCCGCTCTCGTCTACATATAGCAGGCATTTTTAGATCTTTAGAAAGAATCGTATTAATTGTTTTTAGTCGAAGTTAACATATAATTATCTTTAATATTACACTTTTATGTCTTCAGGAGTTGATATTAAATTCCATAGATGAAACAATGAACAAAGTTTACAAGTTATCTCATATAACTTGTTTTCACAATTCTCAAGAACAAACCAACTATTGAATTTATCATATATTGGAAGAAATGCTACTATATTATATTATTTGTAAAGTTATTTACAAAGGTCTCTTTATAAGTCGCACAAAATGATTATCAATGCATTTGAACTATTATGAAATTTGTTTTTATATTTCTAAAAACATATTCAGTTAGATATATGAATACATTATAGTACACTGATTAATATTCTAATCAACTAAATTGAAATTCTTAAATTACAATTAGTAAAATTATTGATTACCAAAACTAAATTAATTATCAGCTTTAAGTACCATATCTATACTGGTTCCATATTAGATAGTGATTGATTAAAATACTATTGAAATCATAACATATTCAAGCAATAAGCTTTATTTCTTTGTTCATAGGTGGGCTAAAAAAATAATTAACGCGGTAAACAATTGGACATATTTTGACAACTTATATAGTTATATGAAAAGAGCACCATTTTATTAAAATAACATACAATAATGGAAATAATAATAATTGCTCTGAAATCGTTAATGGTACAGCCTTTATATAGTAATCACATAAAACCATTTATAAGAATAACAATAATATTCAAGTGAGTCAAGACTCACCAAAACGTTTGAAGAAAGGATATTATGTTTGGACTCATCCTATTTTCACATTCAACAAATATAAAACTTTAAAGTTAATTCTAGGTATTTATATTAACGCGGTTATTCTAACGTACTCGTAATTATAAAACATTATTTCCTACTAACAGTATTAGTATACGAACATATATTATCTTTTTAAATATTCATATTGGTATCATTTTCTAATAAGATACCATCAATTTCAAGTACTTTTAAATAATTCAAAGTTAAATTTATGTAAATAAAATTAGCTTTCTAATCATTGCGAACACATGTTGAAGTAGTCAATAATTCCTTTAATAAATGACTCTTCTGCAAAATTTATAAATTGATTTATTTTCTTTATCTCTTTGTGACTATTTGCCTAATTTTCCCTAATTTGCCTAATTCTCCCTACGGATACGTCTTCCTGTTTATTTAATATTAAAAAGTACCAAACACAAATAATATAACAATATCTTTAACAAAAAAGTTACTATTGTTCCAACATTCAAATTCCAGTTCGATTGCAGGTACAACAAAAAACAATTGCTATGTATTTCAGTTTTGTTAAGATGTTATATTAATAACACAAGGGTTATTTAACCATTTCAATTCGATCGAAACTATAGCTAATACGATTACAATTAAACCCTTTTTACTGTTACGTGGCCAAATGTTTGTATTGGCTATATTCCGAGGTTAACTAAATAATAATATTATTTTGTAACTTGAAATGGCTAGCGCCGTTAAACTAAATACAGGGTGGGCCATGAATTAGTTAACATTTGAAAAAATCGTATAAAAAAAACCATTTAACATATTTTAGAAATAGTTTATTTACGAGAAAGCTAATTAGTTGTAATTTATTTTTTAAAAATTATTTCGTCTAAATGATCACCGTTTCGGTTTTTGCACTCATCTAAGCGAGTCCTGAAGTTTTCGAATACTCTTCTGCAAAGAGACCGCGAGATCGCCGACATCTCTTCGATGATTTTTTCTTTAAGTTGACGGAGTGTATTCGGTTTATCAATGTAGAAACGACTCTTTAAATAACCCCATAAAAAGAAGTCTGCTGGGGATAGATCTGGACTTCTGGGCGGCCATGGGATGTCACCTCGTCTGGAAGTCAGCTTTTCCGGAAACATTTCTTTGACCACCGGCAAGGACTCGTTCGATGTGTGACACGTGGCTCCATCTTATTGAAACCATGTGTTACGATTATAGCCAGCAAATTCCAGTAGCATCGGTGCTTAAAACTCCCGTAACATTTTCACATACTCGGCAGAATTCACAGTAACTGAACGGCCTCGAGAATCTTCAAAAAAGTAAGGTCCGATGATTCCTTTTGCTGGAATTGCAGCCCATACAGTTACTTTAGGAGAGCGAAGTGGCCTTTCATGTTTAGCTTTGGGATTTTCGCTGCTCCAATACCTGCAATTCTGTTTGTTTACATGTCCATTTAGGTGGAAATCGGCTTCGTCAGAGAATAAGATGTTGTCAAAATTACTGAATCGGGTTAACATTGTTTCGGCATATGACTTACGCAAATTTAAATCATTAGGGTTTAGTTCTTGCACTATCTGGATCTTATATGGGTTAATTTCAAATCTAATTTCAAAATACGGCGTAATGATGTGCGGGATAATCCTAATTCAGCCGAACGTTTGAGCGTCGATAAATCTGGATCACGTCGAACAGAAGCGGAAACTTGCTGCACGTTCTCTTCGCTTCGAGAAGTCCGCGGGCCGCCGGTTTGTTTCACATTTAGTGTAGATCCCGTCTCTTCGAACTTCTTCACCCATTTCTTTATTAAAGGAGCACTTGGACACTGACTTAAGTCGTGTAAGTTGTTTAAATAACACTGTTTCACACAGTAAGCGCGTTGTGGCCCCGTGAAGCGATCCATTGCGACTAAATTTCCAAGAAGCGAGCTATTGCCCCCGCCCGCGCCCGCGCCCCGCGCGGCAATAGTTTGCGTGGTAAGTTGCATTTAAATGTTAACGAATTCTTGGCCCACCCGATATATTATGAACAAACTTGAACAAACTTTCATGATCATGTTCTATTAGAGACGAGACGAGTGTTTCAGTAGGTACTATTAATTTGAAATCTACTTTATTTTATTTTGAATTGAGGCCAAAAAGTATGTAGAGCTAACTTATTATATATTTATATCTCAGAGATATGGTACCATTTTTCATCGTGTTTTTTTTACTTATTAATCACGCCAATTAATAAAATGCAGCAATATTTGTTTTTGCTAAAAAAAAAAATAACAAGAACAACATTCTAAAACTTTTGAAAACTTTACTTTTTTTTTCTAAAGTCACAATGTTTTGTAGTTCACAAAGGATAGAAGTAGAAAGAGTTCTAAATAACGAATGAGGAAAATAATTACTGAAAGAAAATAAAGGAAAATTCTTTTGAGCTTTAAACATCGACATTCTTTATTCTATGTCTTCTTTTTATATATTATTCAATTATTTTTTAGAATAAGACATATTTATTATTGAACTAAGACAATTATTTTTATTAGTTTTGTATTTTTTTTCAGTTATATTTTGGAAAAAAAAAAGATTTGCTCTCGTAACTATTTTATATTATATAGGGTTTTTCATATATTTTATTAACAATAACTGAATAACTTTAATATAATTAAAAATGCAGTTTCAATTTGAATATCAGTATTTGTATAATATTTTTATTTTAATCGTGGTTTGTGATATTATACTAAATCATTTCCTGACGTCTTTTATATAATAGTATCTTTTTAATATCACTTCAAAAAGTAACAAATATTGTTTGAATATTCAAACTTTGAATCTAGACTCACTGCAGCTACAGCTACAGCTGCACCAATATGAAACGTTTTGAGATTACATTTATCATTTTTACATTTTAAGTAGAATTTTCGTTTTAAAGTAGGTATTAAAGTGAACATATTTCTTATATCATAGGGCAACAATCAAACAAATATTAAGTAGTAGTAAGCTTAGAAGTGGCTAGTTAGCCATAAATATTTGCAAAACAAAAAAACTGACAAATAATTATCATGTAAGGAATTGGAGAAGTAATAACAGCATAATTAGAAAAGATTAGAAATAACAATAAAACCCACGAAGATTTTTGGGGGAAGCGAAATTTTGAGTTTCTCAATAACTTATTATAACATAGGCACAAGCTACTCGACTCTAATTTTCAACGAGGATGTATTATACCTCGTCCGAGATAATGCTGCCGCCGAATTAATGAATACATCAATTAGACTCCACCAAGTTCTTTGCCCTTCTTGCTCTTTAGAACTACATTAATGTTATCTTCATAAACTCAATATATCGCTTCATAAGACATGTGGTAAAAATGAGTTTACTATTTTTATTAAACGACATTGTTAGTCTGTAAGCGGTACACCGCAAGTCATATACATTGGACCTTCTCATTGCTAAATTGGTCTCAGATACTTCTAAATATTAGTTTTCCAAAAGTGTTACGTAATAGTTTTTTTGTTAGCTTAAATTAAAAATACAAGTGAAGTTGATAATCTACTGATTTAAAAGTAAAAATATTTTATTAAATTGGAATACTTCTTATTTTCGTTGTTAGGTCTAAAGATGAACAAAAGGTGATATATTGTTTAGTTCCTTATTCTGTACAGTTCTGTTATAACATTACCGACATTCTGCATGTCTTTAAATTTCGCGATGTCTACTGCAATATGTTTCCATTCTATATTATATCGTAAAGCTAACACCGGGTTTTAGAAATTTTACAAACGTGCAACCAAATGAATACATATTTTCTTGGAAAATTTATTGTGTGTAAGATAAAATTGATGAAATTGGTTTTCATATAAGGTACAAAAACTATTAAAAATAATGCAAATGTCGAAGCTTCTTACGTATACCAATAAAACTTTATATGCAGATAATTCTAGAGCGTATCATGCGTGATTTCTCAACTCTTTAGTAGTTAAATCTTTTTGTATCTATGCAATATATACACTGGAAGAGAGATAAAAATACTTTCTCAGAATATTTATTACAGTTTAAACGTTATTAATGTTAAAAGTTCGCTATTTTCTAACTCCACCATCTTAAACTACGATTAATTTCGAAGGAAAATCTCCGTCTTACATTGTAACAAATTGTCAACAATTTACCAAATACTTTGCAGTGTCACAGTCTAAAACATTTTGGACTTACTAAATCCAAAATAATCATTTGGTTTTTCATAAATAAGTATAAATTATGAAGATATAATATACATAATTAAGTCCGATCATGAAAGTTCAAATAATATTAAATGTTATAATTTTAAGTTCAATCAATAAAATAAAATTGTAATCACAACTTACAACTTCAAAATAAACAACATTAAGAAGCGACGAATATTGTTTTAATATCTAATTTTAATAGTCATTCATACACTCTTCGTCAGAGCAGCACATTTCTATTTGGTTTCTTATTTTACTAATACAATAATGTATTGAGTAAATTTTTTTCATTTTTCCATATCTTTTTCAAAGTGATGGATATTGATGCAAATAGTAACATTTTGTGTTATGTTACCTTCATTCTATATTAAAATTAAAACCAACCATAAAAGTATGTATAGATTATTATTTTGTTTTACAAGGAACATGTATCTAATATTTTGTACTATTTATTCAGCCAATGCGGTTTATCTGGGGTCAATTTGCCCTCAAAATTCAAATCCACCATTTACAGATTTATATAAAGTCGTCCATATAAATTGGATTGAAATCGGACGGGTCAAATACCTCAATCTCTCTATTTTATTATATCTGGACGTATAAAGAATATCGCCAATTTAGATAACTTCAGATAACGATAACTTTTAGATAATGCGAATATCGTTTAATAAAAAACATGATATGCTGTTCTAAAATATTTATATTTAATTGTTTAATATAAAAAACTTATACCAAGCGTTTTATATAATTGTAAACAAATTGTTGGGTTCATCGACATTTCAAAAATCGTAAGTACAAAGAATATAAAGATTTATTCCTAAAGTATAATATATAAAAGTCTCCTATTAAGAAACGACTTATAAAGTTTTGACAAAGCATTTAACGAGCTTAATCATACGAATGTAAAAAAAACTTACATCATTATTTATTATAAAATGTTGTTTTTGTTTGAAATAAAATATTAATGGTATTTATTTTTGTCCAGGTAAGAGGACTTTGTCCAGGTATTATAAAATCAATAGGACTAAATCTAAAACAATTACATTAAAAACTATAAGAAGTTATGTAACTAATAGCTATGGAGAATAAAAATTAGAGCGATGCGATGTCGCTCTCTGGCAACAGTATTAATGATGCGGGTCACTTGGCACTCCACTAAACATTCTTTTCATAGATTAGACTTGACAGAGTTCCTCTATAAGCTTTATATCACTGTGCATAAATAAAGACAATATTAGACAAAATCGTATTATTTATGTGTTATTGTTTTATACATTTTTTATAGTAAATGAGAAAGTATAAGAAGAAATATTTTTAAATATGTTTGAAGTTTTTAACTGATTTTATCATCAATCTAACAACATATATGTCTTAAAAGGTAATCAAGAAAACCTTTTCTGGCTACAGGTACAACAACAATTCTAATATGTTTTAATTATAAAGTTACTCAGAGGTAAAATGTTTGATATTTAACAGACGGCATTTAAAAATGTAACTTAAAATGTACTTTTATAATAGGATTCTTCTGAAATCTTTATCCTCTAAAAAAATATATATCCTTGTGTTAATTTTCAGTCTTTTTAATCGCAAACAAATGTTTTCAAGTCCGCTATTTATATAATTAAACAAAACAATAATTAAAGACTATTTTTTTATTTCGAGTTGGTAAAAAGTTTGCTAGATAAGATAAGCAATTACCTTACAAATCTACCTGGGTAAAAATTATATCCATCATTTGAAAACTTTCTAAGAAAACTATTTTTATTTTGATTTTGAAATGGAAAAGTTGACAAATTTTGACTGACTACTCTTGTATTTCGTAGCATTTTGTAAAGCGCTCTCCAATTAACAAAATGTATGTCCCTGCTAATGAGATGCTCGGGAACATTTTTTAATCCTACATCATTTCCAGCTGTGCGCAGTTAGCATTACGAATTTTTGTATAAGCGTTACAATGGACAGAAAGGTATTTTTCTCTCCTCTTTAAAATGACTATTTAAACTGGATATAAAATAGAAATAAAATTTATAATATAATGTAACTTAAAATAAAATAAACATAGTATTCAGGAATCTTTTTATATAAAAAGCCATAGTAATAAGAAGTGATTACTAAATGATAATTATAATGATATAAGGAAGGTAAATTATTTATATTTTTTGAAACTTTACGGGGCGTTAATATCCATGGATAATTATTAATATATTTTGTAAAGATTAATCTTTTAATTGCCATTCATCTTGATATAATTATTCATATTAAATTTTACGAAATGTTAAGATACAAACAGAACAAACAGAGCAACTAGGATGTTACCATCCTAGTTGCTTATGAATTGATTAAAAGTTATACTTGGGTACTTTATAAAATTAAATGTAATAAAAAATAGTCAGAATGTAATGAGAATTAAATAATTCATATGTATTTATACTACTATATAAATCTATAGATTTTATCTGTACATTTGTTTTTTTTTCAAATTTGTGATAAACAATCGTCTGCATTGTTATTTGTTGGTCTGCCTGTAAGTCTTTCTGTTACTATAAACGGTTAAAACGATACAAACGACCATGGTTTGTATATGATATAACATATAAAAGGTCGGTAAACTTTATTGTGTTTTGTAAATATAAATTTTAAATCATAAATTTTTTTATAATGTGCGTATTGAAATCAAGTATTTTGTGGGGGTTATGAAATAAAAAAAAATATCAAACTAAGAACAAGCTTATTATAATTAATAAATCAAATATCAAACATCAATAAATATTATATGCTTTATGTGGTGACAGTAAATAGTTTTTAAATATAAAAAATATACCTCACATTACTTAATATTAATTATTTGATGCCATACAAGTATTTATAATCATACTCCCGATTAAGTAAAGTATAAGTGTCAAGTTTTCAGTTTCTTTTATTAAAAGAAAAATGTAAAAAAAGTATACCTAACATTATTAAAAATTACAAATTATATAAAAAAAATACCCTTACACCTAAAAAGTTACCACCGACTTCCTTTGTCATGATAATAAATCTACTAATAAAATATAAAATCTGATAATAAAGTCTATGCATATCAGAGTTCTATATTTGTTGTTGACTTTCACACAAAATTTTATACTCAGGCAATTTGCTCACGAATCTGCGACTGCAATATCATCTACGGTATCAGTTTTACTATGATTTATTGATGAGATAAGATACGGCAATGAAGTTTTAACTCATGGTTGGTGTCATATATTTTGAACTACAAGTATATAATTAAAGTTGTACAAAATATGAAAGATTCGATTATAATTTGGTAGGAGAAATCACCGGAACTTCAAAACTTTCATAATCCGGTAAAAGTTTTGAGTACGTCGAGAACATCATTATGCTTTGCTCATCTGGCCTTGGTTTGTCTTCAGTTGCGACTCTTACAGGATTTTTGTAGGTTGTTTACAATCATATTAATGAGTAGTCGCATTGACTAAAGAGTTAAAATATATGAAACAAAGTTGTTACTTTGATGATGAGGTTTGTTTAGTCGCAGTATTATATTTATTTTTCTATACATGGAATCATTATTCCATGAAATATATTAATTAGAATGGAGGTTTGTTATTTTCTTCATATACATAACTGTAGTCCCATTTTCATTGTTTTAAGGGATTTTACATTAAATCAGGTATACAATTGTTTCCAGGTTCTCATTACGTTTATTTACTTTTATATTATTAAATTTTAATACCACAACAAGTCATTAATCTATATTGTTGAGAAATTATATCAACTCTTGTATTCACAATAAAATACAATTTAATAAATTTATTCAATAAATGTATCTGAATAACTTGTAATTAAACATTGGAATGGACAAATGTTTAATTTATTGTTATGTTTTAACTATATACACACAAACATCACGGTATTAAATCTCACATACTTTGTTAGAAAAGAGCATTGTCGTGAAGCTTAATTCTGCATCTTCGTTACAATGTCAGTCTACGTTGGAGTTTTAAGATTTTGAAAACCTCTTTATGTCGTCTAGTCTTTTCAAACGCTTTTTATCCCGACTATTAGGTATGACTTAAAATTTAAGTAGTTTACTAAAATATTGCAACTTTGTTTCGTAGTAATTTGTATTATTTATTTTCATGTGTCTTTTCATGTCTAGTGTATATGACGAGTGATATTGAATAGGAAGTGTTTTGATTGTAGAGTGTAAAATTACATGCCGTTATTATAGAATCTCTAGTATTACTGCATTACATCTACAATATATATATCGATTACTTTTTATCTTTCTTGCACTACTCCTCCTAAACCGCTTATCCGATTTTTATAAACAGGGTGTCAAATGAAAACTTATAGTCTAACCATGCCAGGGTTATGTTTTGGCCACGCTGTAAGGTCAATAAGGTCACCAAATTAAAAAATAAAAATAACGGCGAGCGAAGCGAGCCCTACGGCTAGTCTTCATATATAATAATTAAAAGTTTCCATAAACAACTTAGTATGTTATATTTTATTTGTGATATCTATAACTGATGCACGAAAAAACGTTATTTCTTATTTTCATATTGCTTTTGCTTGATGTGATCAATCATAACTCATTAATATATATAATTTATTTAAATATATGTATAGTTATATAAAAACATAGTTAAGATAAAATTTGTTTGGTAATACAAGAATCGATATCCAAAAAATATACTCTCTTGTATTGTTGATTCTGCAGTTGACTTTGATGGATCGATTACATTATCAATGACTTAACATTGGAAAAGAATGTTAGACATAATAAACAGATCTTTAAAAACTTTGTTTTTGTCTTTGTTTCTCACGATTGGTATCGATAAATGTGTGGATGGTTTATTCCCAAGCAAATTAAAATATAACATGATAAGAATAAGACTTCAATTCTATAACTTACAATAATTAATTATTTGATAATGAATTTTATTCAAAATGTACAGACAAATACATATATTTATTATATCGTGCAATATGTTAATATATGATAAACCTATTTAGCTTCATAATATTTATCCATCTCAAAATTTTGGATATTTTAAATAGCTACATCCTTCAATTTTCGAGTGTTGGGTATAGTATATAAAGTTGAGTATTTAAATATATATATTTTGTCATATGTACCAACGAGATACAGAAGTATACTTAAACGTTATTGACATAAACACCTTTTACATTTTCCCTGCATGTACAGATTTTTTTACAAAATCAGCTATCCACCAGTGAAAGTTCTGTTAAAATCAACCCAGTGATTTCACAGATAAGGCGGAACAAACAGATAGAGAGACAGACCGAGAAATTAATAAAAATGTTTTTTTATGTAACTATCTTACTTTATATGCATTTACTGAAAAGGTGTTAATTTGGAATTATAAACGAACACTTCGATTATATTAATATGTAGTGATGGATTAAATTTTATAACTAAGACATTTTTTTTACATTTTATATATACTTACTTACTATGCATAGTTGTTTTAATAGATTATTACATTTATAGGAAAATGTGCACAGTGTTGGAATACTTCTAAATTGCCTCTCCTTATTTTTTTTTAATTTAAATTTACACTAAAAATATTTATTAGCTATTTGATGATATAGGATCAATTTTTTCTCAATTATTATTCGGATTTCTTTTCCACTTTCATAAGATCCAGGTAAACTTTAATAGGTTTATTGAATAAAATACAAGAATATTATTTCGATGAATAAATAATGAGAAGAAAAAATAAAAATTCTTGCGAATTTTAACACAAACAACAATTCAAACGATTACTAACACAAAAGTAAGACGTGTTAAATATGAGAACTTCTTATCAATTATATAAATTTTTATAAACCCATTATAGATTGCTTTTAAAATATTTCTTTGTACTATTTTGTCAATTGTAAATTGTGTATGCATAAATTATCTTGTGATCGTTACATTGGAATAAATCATTTCGTAAAATTTAATCTTAAATCCTTCTTCAATATTTAAACATGACATTAAATTGTAACAATAAATTAAATGTAATTTATGAACAAATTATTATTTTTTACAATTCAACCCAGCATATATTTTCAATGATTCGCATATCCCTATTGTCAATATAATAGGTTCTTCTCAGCTGTCTTTCAGATCTCTACTTCCTACTAAACGCAATCAGAATATGCCTTGTACAATTATGTTTACAGCCGGATTTGAGACAAGGCAGTGATTTGACATTTCAAATATATTTGCAAGAAATTTTATATCTAAAAATAAAAAAAATAAAAAATATTAGGTTAATTTATTTTTAGTACTTCTAAAACATTCTTCAATATGGTAGGCTTATCTTTCATACTTTCTCTGAGCCTATTAACTAAGAAAAGTTAACCTACCCGAAAGATATATTTGTTTGGGAATTGAGAAGTTTGTTGTTATTCATTTGTGTGTGTGGATTGGGGCGTAATTTCTCTTTTACTTTTATACGATATTTTATCATAATTGACGATAATATAAAGCATAAAATTTACAAAAAGCATGAAAGTAAAAATTATATATATATATATATATATATATATATATATATATATATATATATATATATATATATATATATATATATATCTATATATAAATATTAGGGCGTTTCAAAAAAAAAAAAAAAATTTTTTTTTTCTCGGAACCAGGCTCAAAAGTTTCGTTTAGATGCCAAAATAGGCCTGTGAAAATATGAGCCCTTAATATTAATATTAAGGTAGTCCGCATCGCACTTTTCGATTTCCCATAAGAATAACACAGGAAAAAAAATTTTTTTTCTTTTGATTTTTATAACTAATGAACGATATATTGTATTGCAATACCCATTCATTATTTTTGTAGAGAATTTAACGCTCTACAAGAAAGGTTTGAAGTCAATTTTTGATAAATCAACTCAGTCAAAAGTTATTCAAGATCAAAGTTTAAGTTACTCTCAATTCAGCTGTTTTTTAGTAGATTTCATAGAAATCTAACTATTGCATTGGTCCTCATGACGGAACTTTTGAAAAAAATTGTCATTTCCTTACTCAGCTCGGCGAGCTGATTAAGAAAATATATATGGTTCAAAAGTTTATATATGTATGTATATATATATATATATATTCTATCTATATATTCTATCTATATATATATATATATATATATATATATATATACATACATATATAAACTTTTGAACCATATATATTTTCTTAATCAGCTCGCCGAGCTGAGTAAGGAAATGACAATTTTTTTCAAAAGTTCCGTCATGAGGACCAATGCAATAGTTAGATTTCTATGAAATCTACTAAAAAACAGCTGAATTGAGAGTAACTTAAACTTTGATCTTGAATAACTTTTGACTGAGTTGATTTATCAAAAATTGACTTCAAACCTTTCTTGTAGAGCGTTAAATTCTCTACAAAAATAATGAATGGGTATTGCAATACAATATATCGTTCATTAGTTATAAAAATCAAAAGAAAAAAAAAAAAAATTCTTGTGTTATTCTTATGGGAAATCCAAAAGTGCGATGCGGACTACCTTAATATTAATATTAAGCGCTCATATTTTCACAGGCCTATTTTGGCATCTAAACGAAACTTTTGAGCCTGGTTCCGAGAAAAAAAAAATTTTTTTTTTTTTTTTGAAACGCCCTAATAAATATATATGTATATATAAAGTCCAAAGTGCTTCGGTACAGTAAAGTACTATACCACCTAATAAAAGTGTAGCTTAGCTTACGAGTTACGATTAATTTACGATTGAACATTAAATGTTAGAAAGGCTATAACACCGTCATTAGTTTTAGTGGTTATGCCCTTTTTATGAATTTTAAACCGACTTTGCCAAATGGAGGTTATAAATTAAAACATTGGTTTCAATAAGATATTGCAAATGTCATAGGATTCTTGGATACTGATCGAAGTTTGTAAATTTACAAGTCAGATTCCTTAGCAGTGTTTAGCAAGTTAAAAATATTTTACAGATGTTTATATTCTTTTCTACTGTATTTATATAAATATTATTTTAAATTGTCTTATTAAGTTTAATTGCGTTTGTGGAAAGGATTATTACGTGGGAAATAGACATCAGAGAATGACAAAAAGTTATTGTAGATGAGGCGAGGGATATGGTAGTGAATAAATACCATTAGAGTTCAATTTCAGTATTGGGACTTCCTTTAGAACTGAGACAACAGCGCGGGGAAGTATTTAATCTTAAGGAATAAAAGTCACTTTTTTCACCTATTAAGAACGTTTTTATGGGAGAAATAATATATATATATATATTTATTTATTTTTCCTTTACAAGAACTATTATTAACACAAAGTAATAAGTGCAGAGAATCAAATATTTGATGAATATTAATTTTATCCTAGCACAGATTTGGGGTGGTTTTTTACAGTCTACGTCTAATAATTAAGAGTATCATTCGACAGATAGCATTATATTATTTTAGAAATAGTAAGCAAGTGATGTATAATATAAATTTCATCAAAACATTATTTGCTAAATATTTTTGCAAATGTCACTTTTTTCAAATGTAAATTAATATAAGAAATAGAAAACGTTTTAGCCGCTCTATTATTTTGTATAAAGTGAATGAGGCGGACAATTATCCCAAGATTTATTGCCCACATCAATTAATAGTAACCTGTAATTATACAACGTTATTTAGATGAAGTTTACTGAAACAATTTTAATTTCTTGAGTTGCATAGGCTCAAGATAAAAATATACTTTACAGGGAATTAGTGTTATTACATTTTAATTTTTACAAAGATTTATTATTTATTGTACTTAATGTTAGGTATCACGATTCAATACCAAGGACCTTGTTTTAAAAAATTGTGATATATTTTTTTATATTAAAAAAGAAAAATATACACAACTAAGATATCTTAACATCGCAGGGTTGAATTCCTTTTCGTTTTATGGTACGTAAAATTTTGTTCTTGGTATCTTTGATCTTTTACATTCAAATGTTATATTTAACTCAAAATTGTAGAAATATTCATTTCTTCAATATTCTTTCTTATAGGTCAATACATGTATTATACAATATACAATAATAATAACATAATTCTACAATATTTTTGTAACAATTTAGGTACAATAATGTAATTAAATTATATTTAAATGAAAAAGTTTATTACAGAATGCCTAAAATGATGTGATCTAATTATAAGTGGTACTTCAAGTACGAGAAAGACGTTTGTAATTAACCAAGCAAAGTCTCAAGGATCATACAAAATTTATTTAAATGTCTCATAAACACGACATCATTAATATTGCGTTATAAAAAGTACACTTCTTCCCTTCATATGACAGTAATATCAATAATTGATAATAACATATATTTTGTAACTAATATAATAATAATTCATAAATATTTAAATATCTTATATAAGAAACTATGTTTTTACTCAAATTCCATTTAAAAATATTTAAGAGAATATACATTTTTACAAGTATAATCTGATTTTAAGGGTTTTGTATCCAAAATTCAGAAATGATCAAATACTTGTTAGATATCATAAATATTCGGTCATTCATTTGTAATAGAATCTTTAAATTGCCAGGAATTTAATCAGGCGTCGTAGCAAATTTCTGTTCACAAAAAATTGCTCACAAGCGCTTTTGTATTTTGCGCTTTGATATTTTGACAGTCAAGTAAAATATATGGCTGAATATACTACTACATCTAAAATCAGAATGCTACGTAACTTCAAGATGATATATATTTTATTCTTTGGAATAGTGGATGCAAAAATTTATCCACACGAGTTCAAACCTGCGATGATTTGATAATTCATGATAAATTAATTAAATATTATATTTTATATTAACTGGTATTCATAATATTTTTTTAATACTTGATAATTTTAATGGCATATATATTAATTGCTACTTGAAAATAGTCGTCAATGCTTTACGCATGTTAATGTAGCTTATGTTGTTACTAAAGTTTCTTATTTTGAAGTTTGAAGCAAAATCAGCGCGATGTAATTGGATTGGATAAATAATATATAAAAATATAAAATTAAAAATTCATCTCTGACCTCTGCGAGTCTGCTCTCGTCTCACTGACAATTTAGCTATTGTATTCCTATTTACCTTGACATATTTAGCATTCTCTGTTACATAATCGTTTCTTTTTTTGGAACGTAATGTTGAATATTAAATTTTATTTTAATCTAAAAATATATATATATTTAAAACTTAATATAAGGTACTATATTTATACTTATTAAGGACGAATGCTGAGCGTAGCGAAGCTTTCGTCCGAAGGACTACGTTTCCATTAGATAGGCCCATTCTGATATTTTTCCGTATGTATTTCATTATGTTTGTTCCGGCGTAGCCGCCGTATTTTTCTTTCTATCATCACGAAAATCGGCAGGCGTATTCTTTGAATTATTAAAATTTTTATGTCGGACCATTTATTTAATTGGGTGAAAAAATCCAAAATGGCGGCGTTTTTTAGTTTTATTTTTGGCATAGCAGGAGCAATTTTCATCCGATCGCCACAAAAATTGGTGATCATGTTCTTTGAGTTATTTAATTTTTTTGTTCGGCCATTTATCTTACTATCATGTTATATTATATTTCAGTATGGTTATTTATTAATATTCTGAATAACTTTTCTTTGGAAAAATCTATCTCCTACTTGTTTTAGATAATACTATACGAAACATCGTATTTTATATTTATTGGATAACGAGAAAGTCACGCATGTGGAATATCACGTTCAAGGAATCCAAGTGTAGATAAAATATAATATATAAAACTGCACAGTCATAGTTACATGTAGTGTTCTCTCGTGCCAGTTTATTACGAGTACGTTATCACAGTGCAAAACATTTATTGAATAGGTTTACAAATACGTACCTCATGTATCTATTTAGAATGTTTTGAGAAAATAAACCGGTAGAGGTTATTACTATTTCCATGTTACGAGTAATTACCTACTAAATACAATTTACAGTAAATAAAGGACCCTTATGAAAATATTCAAATCCCATTTCTGAAAAACAACTATAAGTATGAATTTCTTAAAGTAATTTGAGTATAAAAACTTTTTTATTTATGCCATTTCAAAATTATTTTATTTATTGAAACCGTAACAATGGAGGATAACTGTTTATTGAAGAAGAAGCCAACCTAGGCAGACATACTAGATATAGATTGATGACCTACTGAAGAGGGGTTAAGAAATGGTACAGTCAGCGTCAAATAATTAGAGACGCTCAGGGTATTCAAATAAATAGACACAACCAAAAAGTCAATAATATCGGTACAAACAAAATTTCCTTATAAACAACAATAAAGTCGCTCAAAAGGTCGAGACGTTTAAAATGTCATATAGATCGTTTCAGTCAAAGCGCCATAAATATGGTTACAGTCACCCCGCCAATGGTATCCAAGCATTCTAAGTGTTCAAAAATATGGAACAAACTAGAAAAATAAACTTTACTTCTATATATTTTAAATATAATTTCTCATATCAATTAATATTAAAACATTTATACATAAAATGAAAGGGATAGGAACTAATACTATCCTTTTCAATTTACGCATGACGTCATAGATATGTCTTTTGTTTTGTAAAAAGATTCTTTCATAGTCGTTTACGATACTTAATTCGATGCCTTAATTCGCAAACCAGTCAAATCTATGTGAGTGAAATTTTCAGGAGGCACTTTAAACATCATAATATTTAATGAGGATTGTTTAATATAAAAACATACGAATTGCTATTTAAGCAAGGAATTGTGATAATTCTGGATTTTTTTTTTGCGAATTACGCCGAGAATCGTTTGTTGTCAAACTGAATCGAAAAATACTTTTGCTGGAGTGTGAAATGGAGTTTGCTAGTTTGCGAATTAAGGCATTATTATTTTGTAAGCAATAATCTGTTGACTGAAAATAGATGTAAATCTCATTGATAATGAGTATTAGCATGTATATCTCATAGAGCAAGAGTGCTTATCCATTATTCAATATCATGTTCATGGTAAAAAAATATGTGTTAATTTTTATATTAAAACAACTATTTAATTTTATTTGTGTACGTAATTAACATGAATACATTCCATATTAACGACCAAATGAGCACAGAATACTAAAAACTCTCATCAAATGTTAAAATAAAAAAACATTTTTAGCTATACCGATCTTTATTTATCTATCTAAAATCATGTATAGCCACCGTCTAGCAGACGAATAACGTCAGAAAGACGTCTTCGCACGGATTGTACAGCATTGTAGCAAAAATTGTCTCCTCTCATGGACTCCCAAACTTCTTCGACGCGAGTCCTTAAATATGCGGTGGTTCTTGCTCGCGTACTGTCCTATACCCGAACCATTTTGCCCCCACAAATTTTCAGTCGGGCTTAGGTCGGGACTATGAGGCGGCATAGAAATTAACTTCAGGTCTCCATTAACTTCTAAGTAATTTTGAACAACTCTAGAGTTGTGCTCGGAACTGTTATCTTGAACAAACTTAATCCTTTCATGGGGAAAAAAACTCATGGCTGTTGGGAGCAAAACATTTTCGAGAATGTCTTTGTATCGGGGCCCTTTCATTTTTTCTTCCAACTCTACTAGCTCTCCTGGTCCGCTTTGGTTCATCCATCCCCTAAGGTGATTCGACCACTGCGATTATTAGGGAGGACATTTCTTTCATTATATCTTGTGTTTGATGTTCGGTATAAAGATAGCGAAAGAAAGCGTATCTGGGCAGACGAACAAAAAACTTTTTCATCTTCAAAGATCACATTATCAAAATTGAAATTTAAACAATTTTATGCCGATTGGAAACACTGCGCTTTAAGCCTAGGTGTTAATACAGGCCTTTTAGCAGGAATACGATCGCGTAACTCATGTTCTCGTAGGCGTCGTCTTATTATGCTCTGTGATGTGCCAAATTCCACAGGCATGCTCATGGAGTTTATAAAACGATTGCTAATAGCACGCTGCACTATATTTCTGTCGTGATTTGCACTTATCTGACTTGGACGACCAAATGAAACATGGTTTTGCAATGCACCATCACTTTGCCATCTCAACAATATACGATGTTTCTCTAAATAAAAGAAAGAAGAAGAATCTGAAGAGATAGTAATTCGATAGGTAACTCATAATGCGATACTTGTGGATATTCCCAGTTCATTTGAAATATCTGTTACGGAAACACATTCTTTCTTTAAATACATAATTCGATGTTTCGTGGTGTCACTAATGCGATATGCCTACATATTTAAGCATGAAACGCTATTATTGTTTCAATAGAAGTTATTTCTAACTTGCTTTAATATTGCACTTGACATTGATATAACTGATAGATAATTGACATGCAATGATGTATAATAAAATGACATGTAAACAATACTAGATTGCCTAAAGAGGTTTTCATCTTTCTATTTTCCTAGTGTGTACCATATTTTTGAACACTTAGAATGCTTGGATACCGTTGGCAGGGTGACTGTAATCATATTTATGGCGCTTTGACTGAAACGATCTATATGACATTTTAAACGTCTCGACCTTTTGAGCGACTTTATTGTTGTTTATAAGGAAATTTTGTTTGTACCGATATTATTGACTTTTTGGTTGCGTCTATTTATTTGAATACCCTGAGCGTCTCTAATTATTTGACGCTGACTGTACCATAACCAACGTGCATGTATGAAACAAATTATGAATGAACACAAAGCGTAACTGGTGTGTTTGAAGCGTGGCCTTTGGCGTTCAGCCGTCTTTGCCTACACCAATGAGATGAATGCGTTAAATATCTATGTATGTTTGTGTAAAAAGTTTTTTTTTTCTATTAAGTTTTTTATTCTAATATATTACTAAGGACTATTGAGATGCATCAAGGATATTTTTTATTGACAAAACACTTACATGCGAAAATATTTCATCTAAATTATTTAATATACATTACTATCTGGAAAGTATAAAATATGTTACTTTGAATTTATAAAGACAAAATTACGAATGCAGCTATTCTTATTGTCTTATTTTTATACTTTTATATATGACATCATAATTAAAATGTATTTAAATAGCATTCTGTGGTTATCTTTACCACTATAATCTGAAATAAAATGAATCCACAATAAAACCCGCATACAAACGTACTTGTATTTAAATATTTAATCCTCTATATCAGTGAGGCGAGTGGCCACCGAGCAAATCGTTATAAATTCATTTATACCTGACCTCAAAACGAGAGAACAGCTAAAGCTTTACAAAATAAACAGTAAACTAGATTAATAAAACAAAATGTTTTTTTACAGTTCTTTTTGCATTTTAAAAGTATTTGCGAAGGAAAACTGCTGTTTTTACATGAGAATTGTAAATAGTAAGACTTAAAAATGAGAAATGACCAATTGATTTCATCTTTCACTATTTTATAAAAGATTTTAAAAAGTTTAATTGCGGTATTTTATTTAAATCATCTAATTATTATTATAATTCAAAGTACCTACTTGTGAAACAAAGTTATTTTGCAATAGATTATGATATATATGGAAAAATTTAGGGATACAAATTTAATCTGAATTCTTGACGTCAGCGAGTCGACTGACCATCGAGCAAACGTAATAAATTCATTTATCCCTGACTCCAAACGCGAGAAGGGCTAATATTTGCTTAAGTATAGGATCTGCAAAAAAAACGCAGAGAAATCCTAAATTGTGTAATGGTAATAAAACGAAACTTCTAAAATGTCCTTTTTAATTATTTATAATTTTTGTATTTCTGATTTTTCTACTGTCATGTATTAATAGCACAGAAATGTGTCCCATCCTCCTTTTCAAAATATCAGTATTATCAAGTAAAAAGACCATAATACCAAAATCAATATCTCTAAAGTGTAGTATTGTGTTAGTTCATATATCAGATGTTTAAAGTAGCACCTACGTTAAGCACTTTATAAAAAGTATGTCTCGCGTAATCCATTTTATATAAATAACAAAGTATTTCTATATGTTTTTATCTCAACTCTCAAAGTATTTCTATATCTCAGCAAAAATAAAAAAAATTTTATCATAGGTAATAGATAGTACTTTCTCTTGTTACCGACTTTACGTATTAAGAAAACCTATATAAAATCATTTAAATATATTATAGACGGTATAATAAAAATGTTTAATTATATTAATTAAATATTTCACTTGAAAATAATACTACTGTAATAAATGTATTCCTAAATTGTTGGATATTTTAAGAATATAGATTTTGTTTTGTCTTCAACACAACTTTACAATAAAGTCGGTAGTTTATATAAATATCGGCCTTTCGTTTGGAAGCTACAGTTTAAAGTGTTTCAAATTGAAAATAAAAGTGAATAGCTTGTGAAAGTGTCCTTATTTATTTTTTAGTTATTGTCGAAGATAATATTCTATAAAGAAAAGTTTCAAAACAAGGGTAATAAGTAAAGTACTGCAAGATTGAGTGAAGTGAATTATTTGGATTGGCTGCCTTGGACGCTAGTTTAAAACTGTATATATACATTATTTTATACACAGTCTTATTTAAAAACCATAAACTATAAACAATTGTTAGAGTTCAATTTGGAGAAATTCTTAAACTTAGCTATATCTTAACAGAGGTAAATTTCACTTAATTTTTGTTTTTAAACAACTTAATTAAATAATAATTAATTAAATTGTCGTTAATATATAACAAGAAGATGTATTTTTATTTTCCTTTCAATCTAATAATACCAACTGAAATTATACATCAGACGTTTTGACTTTAATATAATATTTATATATATATATATATATATATAATTCCATCACGAAACATAAAAATATGTCACATTGTAATAAAATTTTACATTCTCTATTATTATAAGATTTAAGGCGTTTCTTATTATAATGGATTTCATTTCATCTCTTACTTTGAAAAATTCATAGTACATAGGCAATATATTAATTTTTATGTCTAAATATTTTTTTATTTTTTTTACATATTTATATAGCTTATTACACTTATACCTACAGCTAGAATTTTTTAGATAGAGCAGTTAAGTGACGAATGATTTGTCGTTCTATTATTATTTCATACTCTCTTTGTTTAATACAATTGTTAGATTTTTTAATACAATTGTTAGAAATTTATATAACGTTATATAAATATAATATAACGAAAACCAACCTTGATCCACTTTGATGTTGAAGAGACATGCAACTAAGCTTTAAAAAACCAAGAGGAAAAACGTCAATTTTATCAAACAATGTATCCAAAATATACTCAACACAACGCAGGTGGATTTGCAATGTATTAAAATAAATATTGTGTTAAAAACTCACTGCTTCTCAAAAAGTTACAGATTCTTCAATTAATAAAAGTCATATGAAAATAGTATTCTAGGTTATAAGCTGATAGTTATGGAAATAGTGGAATTTTGTAGTAAATATGGAATACCCCAGACAACACGTGAGCATCTTATTGGGATTACAGGACGATATTAACAGGTTTAATAGATATAAATATCATTAGATTAGTTTGATTTGTTAGTTATAATAATATTATATATTGTGTCTATTAATTACTTATTAACCATCACGTGTTTGTTTGTAAATAATTCAGAACGTTTTAAAGACAATTATGTGATCGCAAATTTAAATCATTAACATAACACACTCAGACGGTGATTACTATGTAGGAAAATTAATATAAATTGTTTTATATCATATATTACCGTACATAATATGTGTTTTATATAGAATTATATTAAAACATATTAAATGCATCTTTTGTATTATTATTTTAATTATTTAGATGAGTATTTATATTTATATATAACCAAACGGCTTTCCTTTTAAAAATGTAATCATCGTTGTAGCACTTATATTAGATTCCAACACTTACATACCTATACCTCTACTACCTTTTTAATTAATTGTCGTTTTAATAGGTAATGTACATAATATATACATATTTATATCAGAAGTTTAAAAGCATTTACCACAAATACAAGAGCTTCGAATAATATAATTCATATCGTTTGACCTTTACGTGCAAAATGTTGATTTTGGATCTAATGTCGAATTGCTGATAATTAAATAACAACATTACAATTTGACCTTTTACTTATTTAATCAATGGAACCTTTCTCCTCGTTTCAATTTTATAATGTAATTTTGCACGACCTATTTTGAAATAGGTTTTTAATTTTTGAATTCGAAATGGAAACAAAAATCAAAAATCTCTCAGGATGAAACGAAATAATACGAATATAATGGGACTCAGTGACATAATTCTTTTCAAGTAAAATATTATTTGTTACATCTTGTCATCAATGTAACAATTTTCTATTAGATACTTAACTTATTAAGAATGGCAATGAAAAGGGCAATGCAATTGTTAAATAATATTTAGTTGAAGTCGTGATTGATATAAACACATCTAGTAGGATATTTTATAAAGAATTAAAGATTTTTTTTTGTAGGTAACAAAACATTTTTTCTTTTTAAGAACAATAAATCGTACAAACTTCGCTAATAAAATGAATAGAATATTAATAATATTAATAGTCGTTAATATTTTTTGGTTCATTTACACCTAATCGTAGTTATATTATTAGTATGAAATTTAATAGATACCAGCTTCTGAATTACAAATATTGGATTATTAAAACGACAAAATGCAAATTATACGAACAAAATTTTGTTCGTATAATTTGCACGTACATTCAACATAACTGCATTTCGTCGCGGATATTATTCCATCAATGCAGATTGATCACCGCTTAACGGGAGCTAACAGAATTGGCAGCTATAGTAATAGTGTGCACAACCTTTGTGTCAAAAATTTATAGAATTTACTTGACATATATGAGATTTCTTTAGAAATCTAGAATTTGCATCCTTGATAATAATAAATTTGAATGAAATCCTGATAGTAATAAATTTCAAATCCTATATATATATTTTAATAAAATAAGTACAAGTTTTCTATTTCAATTGACATTATATATTATTTATTTATAGTACCACCTAACAAATAATTATTGGTTGTATGTTGTATTAATTAAACAAGTGTCTACTCACAAATAAATGTCTCATAATATTTATTTAATTTAACCTAATTTTTACTTATTGTTAAAAATACTATTACATAAACGATGGTTAATCCAATATCCAACTCAATTAATCGTGATTCTCAGGAAATTCCAAAGTAAGGAGTGCGTAGATAAAGTTAATATGTAAATATTCCATATTCATCATGTTATAAAACAAATAGTTTTATAACATGATGAATATGGAATATTTACTTTTCAACTATTTCATAACATAAATAATTACTAATTTAATAAAGGTATAAAATATATTTGTATCGACTAAACTCAGGAACTACTTTCTGTTTTGTTTGCATTCGGTAGCATATATATTAATTAAGGCTAAGTAGTGCAAGCACTAAAACCTTTTCTAAGTTCTATCAGTAACTTTGAACTTAATGTCCTTCAAATAACTTTACGTTAATTTAAATGTGATTTTCTGTTCTACTTATGTTGTTTTGCGATCACCCATTTATAAAAATTTTGTAATTTAAATTAATTCATAATCGACATGATACTTGTTGTTCGTAAAATTCAATATATATAACGGTCAAATTCAATATATCAAGATAAAAAAAATTATTGAAAGTTCAGTTTTATACAAGATTTCTTTTTAAGGTGGACCGGAGAAGAGTTAGCGACAGAAACCCAGCGGGCTTATCTTGTTCTTTTTTTTTTCAAAGACATAAGAGCTAAATTACATTTATAATAAATAGTAGTATCCATTAGTAGTACACAAATATGCCTTAACAACTTAGTTTTGACTTATTAAAGGGAACTGTTTGAACGTTTACTTGGATCTTGTTGATAGATCTCTTTGGTAAAACAAAATTGGTATTTATATCAGAATATATGACCCAAGAGTAGAATACCATAATACATTATGCTATGAAAATAACTATAATCAACTACCTTGGTAGTCTCGTCAGTAAGGGATCTTATTTTTTTAATAGCGTACTACAGTGATGCCAAGAAAAAACCTTATTTTCATTTCAAAACCCTTGTGCTAGTATTTCAGGGCCAATGTTAAATATGAGTGATGTTTTCTGAGCAGGGTCACAGGTCAAGTAATGAGGTCATTAGCAGGTAAGATATTTTGTTAATTGTAAAGCCCTTTGGAAAATATTACTGTTTGTTCCAACTTTAGGTGTAAAATAAAACTTTATATTTTACACATTAAGGTCCGAAATTAATATACCTAATATATTAAGTATAACTTATGTTAATGACATCATCTTAATTGATGACACTCGACAACTTATCTTAACTTATATTTATTTTTTAATTTATAATTTTTATGCCTTTATTTGTTATGGTATTTTATTTGTCACGCTACAAAACAACGGTATATTGTGATTTCAATTAAATGTTTCATTGTAATGTAATAAAAAATAGTTGCCTTTTAATAATTAGTTGTTGTTCAGTTAAGTCGAAATCAATCTCAATTTAATAAATATATAAATATTAATGGAACTTTTCAGATAGAGAAATATTAAGTGTCGTGTAAAAAAATGTGCCTATCGATTTACATAAATGTGAAACATGTTCAATGTTACTAACAAGAACAGGTCGTTGATGATCGAAATTATATTTGTTTTTTGAGTTCGGGTTCACTTTGCAACTAACTTTATTTTTTTAAGACAATGTAGTGAAGTTTGCATTATGCAAATATACAATTCTAAATTAACACTAAATTAACTCTAATCAATAGTTGTAAAATAAATAGAGGGGCTGATATTGTACCCAGCCGAGTAGTCCTTATTCGAGCTGCTGTCAGACTACAATATGTTGGCACTATCGAGCTTTTCCGCTTTAAAGCTACCTGCAATCTCCACAAAATAATATTTTTTTATAACTGTAAGTCAGTATTCACTAAACCATTGGAAATTCTAATTTATGTATTATACAACATATTATTAGAATGTAGGGAATTTCAGTATTTTGTGTAAAAAATATTTCAATTACATCGAATTGATCAATTACATATTATATTATTATATCTTATTAAAATTATATATTTTCTTTATTATATAGTATTAAAAATTACGAAGTATTTAGAGCAAAAACTATAAACGATTGCCAAAAAAGTATTACACTCACAGAAGGAATAGGTCCTGTAATCCAGATTTAAATAATAGTAATTGAATCCGGTTGCACTCGTCTGTGAATTTGATTTAATATTGTATCTCTAACTTCTAGTATATTTAAATCTCTTGTCTCATTCATCTCATTATCCTGTCTTGTTAAGATAATCAAACTAAGGTATGATAAGGTATGATAAGTCTAAAATCTTCTACATATATTTTCAGGTTTTCTAAATAATAATCTTCTTATCTCTCCTCTATCCTGTAGCCGTTACTAAGTAAAGAGGTCAGCGGTTTTATTTAAAGAAGAGCTCTTCATTTTGATAGATTCCATTATACAGAAGTCAATGTAAACATTAACGTTGGTAGGTAGACATTTATTAATTTGTATCCTTATATTTTTTTCATATAAAATGAAATTAATTGTTTTAATAGATGTCATCAGAAATGATCGGCAGGATAATTTATATAGATAATTCATAGAAATTTTATAATGGTAGAAAGCATAATATCATTTTTTATCAAATAAATTGAAATGCCTTTTACAAACTTTTTAGTAATAAATTATCGCGTCACGAGTGTAGTCTAGCTGAAGTTAAATTACATTAATCAATATTTCAATTAAGTACCATTTTGTTGTTTATTCCACAATATGAAAGAAATTCATATATTCTCTATCTTCATTGGATCGAAGTTTAATCTACTTCTGTTTTTGGGAGTTTAAAGCAAACCAAATTAACAATTTATTATGTCTTGTAATATCGTATTATCTGTTAGTACCTTAATCAATAAAAATGTGCTTAAAAAGTTAATACTTCATCGAAATTGTAACATTTCTAATTTCAACAATGTAATTATAATTAATACTATTTATTACTTAAAATTGTTTTTAACACAAAGTTCTTGCTGTATACTCGTATATTATAATTATGGCATATATTTTACATAAAAAGGTTTGTTTTTATTTAAAAAAAAAACAAATATTAATGGTGACATTAGTTGTCTTAGATATGTAACATTATTATTATTAAATAACAGTTATTAATCATAATTTCTATGATTTTCAATTTCGTTCTAAATAATTGGAACTGTTAACTTTACAGGCGACTGATTTCAAACTTGTTGGGAATTGAACGTTTAATTTAAAGTTATAGAAACTATTCTAATCATCTAACAATAAATATTAAATCAGTTATAATCAAATAAATAATCTTAAAACTAAATATTACTACCATAAGTACACAAACAATATACAGCAAATACTAATGACTACCTTGGTAATATTCAAGAAAATAACTTTTTCATGAAGCTTTACTCTGTATTAAAATTCTTCATTAAATTTAGAAAATCCCTTAACGTTTTAGAGTCTCAACTACCGCTCCTTATCCAGGCCATTAAGTATGACTTAAAATTTAAGTCGTTTTCTTAAAGCTTTGCAATATTATTTCGTAATAATTTGCAATTTTTATTATTCCTACTTTTATTTTTAAACCTATAAAAACGATAAGTAGATGAAGTATCAGAATTTTAATTTTTTTTGGTTTGATAATTTTAGTATCCAATAATGATTTTCCAAACGCATTGTTTCAGTTTCAAGATGTTTATTATGAAGGGCATAAATACATAAATCACGTTCTTTTTAAATAAGAAAACTGTATCTCAAAAAAAACAAACACACAATTATGTTATTAGACATTTTGACATAACGATTACTTTGAAATAGTTATCGATATATTTTAATATATACATTATTACTTTAAAACGCTCAGTGTAATCAGTCTGTGTAAGTTACCGTCCTCTCGGAATCCTGCTCTATTGATAACAGCCGTTCCAAAATTCTAAAGTTACTCTGTTTTAATATTTATACTATTTTATTATAGTATTTAGATATTTATATTTAACAGCAGTTCTTAATGTCGGACAGGCTAAAGTTCCACACATAAATCACGTGATACACACCTTATATTCTCTTTTATAGAAATATTCTCTATATTTGAAATATTCTCTTTTATTTTTTCTAAGTAGTAGTAGTTCTAAGTAGTTCTCAAAAGATAAAACTAAAGAGAACTGTAAATAACGAATGAGGAAAATAATACTGAAAGAACATAAAGGAAGAGCTTCCGTTCCTTTGAGCTTCATCTCGATATGTGATATAATGTCGATACATTCTTGAACTTATACCGTCATTTTATTTCTCTCAAATTGTTTTAATCTGCAATAAGACATATAGTCAAATTACGTTTTAAAAAGTGATTTCTAGTAGTATGGCTGCTTGTATATATATATATATGTCCTTTTAAATATAAAGGTTTTTGATTATGATTTTAAAACTAATTCAGTGTCAGTGTCTAGACTATTAATATAGTTATTTATATTTATATACTTATTAGTAATATTTTTTATATAAATTTATGGAGTTTTTTGTAATTTATAAAGTAGTTATTAAATGTGAATTTTATAACGTCACTTTATATAATAACTAGTGGTCGCCCAGTGGTCGAAATTCGACCATATAATAAATTTAAATTGTAAGTGACTTAATATACATTATTAAAATATAATATTCAAACATTATTAAGGTTCTACTGTCGAAAACTAAACTACTATAACCACAGATTTGACCAAGACTCTTATTTGCCAATTTCTTTTTTGAACAAATTATATGAAATTAAAAGAAATGTTCAATTCTAAGTAGTCTGTTAAATTGTTGTAAACTTCAGACCTCAGATTTGTTTGATTTTGTCGAATGAAATGTAATCGTGAGCCCTCTATTCTCACATATATATCAACAATCCACTGCAGAAATAGTTTTTGTGAATGGTGTAACATGCTGAAATCATCTCTAATTGCTAGTCGATAGGCTGTATACTGAAGCATGGTTAATTTATTTCTAGGTGCTCTTGAATTAGATGTAGTTGGTGTATTATGAGCAATATTGACATGCCACCCAGTATCACCGTTGGGAAAAAGCAGTGGGTACGCTAAAGGGTCTAATGATGAGTCCAAAACTGAGATATTCTTAATTATACCGTTAACTTTTGAAAAACAAATCATATTTCGTTCAAAAGGTGGCTCACCATCAACTGTACTAAATATTACTGCAACATCAGTTTGAACTGCATCATTAAATCGGCGTAGATTTAAATGATGATTTACTTTAATGAGCATACAAATTTCTTTGTTTTGATTTTCAACTCTCTGACAATGATCTTTCACGGCAATGAATGACCGCACAAAAGGATTACTGCGTTCCAATTCCAGTGAAATTTCATGCATTATGTTGTTATTACATGTTTGAATAATATGTTCTTGTAATCTATAATTAATGGCAGTGTCAACATCATAAAAATATAATTGTGCATAACATGGTAAGCGACCAAATGCGGCAGTCATTGGGCCTGATCTGTGATAATAAACATCATGTATTTTGAAATGATACACTCCACTTGTAACTGCCTCAGCAACTTTGGCTTCTGAGCTATCCATAGCAAAACATGAATTATATTTCTTAATATTTTCAAAATAATTTTTTGATTTACTTTTTATTGAAGGTTCATTTGAAGTCCATCATATAATAATTTAAATCAAATATTAATTTTGACTTAAGGGTAGTAATATTGCTTTACCCTTGTGACAACATGAAGTGATGCAGTTTGGTCGCCTAAAGTCACTTCAGGTTCAAAATGTTAATGTCATAACTTAAAAACACATTTGGAATGACATTTAGAGCACACTTAAATGCATCTCTCAAAATCATATTACTATCTAATACTACTGATGAGGAATTATTCCTTCCTCTTAGAGAAATATTCCTTCTTCTTTGTCTCTCACTCCGACTCGTTAATGTTCTATGTCGAGGCATAATTAAAGTTCTTTCTTAGATTACTGAAATCAAGAAGAGAAAAAGTTTTTACACAAAATCACTTATTTATCCTAAAGTATATGCAGTTACTGAAATCATAAACTACAATAATTGCTTTGAACCAGCAATATCAAAAATTTTTGTACCTGAATGTTGCTATTGCAGATTGCTGCTACAGAGCTTTCTTTATGCATATGATAATGATAGTCCTTGAAAGACGACGATACGTTTAAATGTATCTTACTGCTACACAACTCACATAAATTTGTATAAACGCTCAGTATTTCACGTAGTATTCGTCAAATAAAACTTTATTTACTTTAAACATTCAATAAAACCACAACAAACAAACTTTTCAACTACGTCTATAATAGAGAAACGAAACAATTTGACCACAGAGTATATATGCGTGTGTCAAATGCATGCTGGTTAGTATAATGTTTTATTAACTGATTTAATTTATTTTTAATGCATTATTATTAAAATCTTTTTTTATATTTAATTAAATGAAACAAATTAAACTTTTTTTTTGAGTACTCTATGTCTATGCACAAAATGAAAAACAAAAGAAACCATTTGACCACAGAGTATGTATAGGCAAATATATATTTTTTTGATATGTCAATGTCAGTACTCTAAGTCTGTAGTAAGTATGTCTCTGTGAAATACATGGTAGTGTGTGTAATGTTTCTATGTCTATAAACAAAATGAAAAACCAAAGAAACATGTGTGTGTGAAATGCATGGTAGTGTGGGTAATGTTTTATTTATTGATTTAATGTACTTTATAAGCATTATTATTGAAAAATATTAGCGTTCTGCACTTCTCCTGTACATAAACTATAAGTGTGCCAAGTTTTATGCTCTTGCGTCCGCGCAATTTTCGTAAAAAGGGGTCCAAAGTTTTGGCATCACGTATTAATATATAGATAATTATTGGTTTGTCGTCATTTTACTACGAAGCTCAATATATTTGATAATTTATATTAATTTTTTCTTATGTTTTATTAAACATACTCATTATCAAGTGGTAGCTATTTACAATAAGCTACAGTATTTAGTTTCTGTACTATTTGGAAAATAACTATTCTAAGCAATAAAAAATACTTTAAAAATATTTAACTTGGACGAAGTCGCGGGCAAAAGCTCGTTAATCTTATAAAATGAAGAAAATTCTCTCAAAATATAAAAAAGATCTTTATTATTTCCATTATCGAATAAAAAATATTATTTTAATAGTAAAAAAAATTAAATAAAATAAAGATTTTTTTATTTATTTAATGTTTTGTGAAGACAAATAGTGTAACAAAACTTGGTAGTACCTCGATGCTGTAGTCATTAATTTGAGTGCAGCTCAAATACAGACTAGCTGCGCCGGAATAGTATAATCACCTTAATCCCTTACAGAAAATCGGAGTGAGGTAACTACATAATGTACTCTATTTCTGGTAACAGAGATACCCGCCCGTCCCGCTTTTCTTATTCTTCTGTTCTCATATTATCAATCTTACCAAGGAATAATAAATAAAATAGAGCCATGGAAATGTTTATTTCTATAGTTCCTTCGGCGGTACAATGTTTGCAACTCTTTTTGTTTTGTAACTTCTTTTAAATATCATGTCTACGATTACTAACATTCGATTGCTAATTGTTAATTATTAATATAACCTCTGTTTAGCCAATCTTATTTAAATAACAAATAAAAAACAGTCAAATCCCGATTAAAAATGCAGACACCATTAGGAAAAAGGGTAAAAAATTACAGTTATATATATTTTTTATTCCAACTCATTAAAATAAAATAAAAAAATTAAAAATAAAATAAAAAATTAAAATAAAATATAGAAATCGCAATTAAAAAATAAAATTTAATAGTAAAAGGGTGAAGAATGAGGGTTATATGTATTATTCCATTTCAAATTACAATATAATATTTTTTTTACAAAGAACTTGAATAATAATCGGGTGCCACCATTACTACTTAGGGATAAAAAAAATAGCTCATGACCGATTCTCAGACCTACCAAATATGCACAAAAATTTCATAAGAATCAGTCAAGCCATTTCTAACTATTTCTTTTGTGTACTTCATTTTATATCGTATCCCGTACTTCGGTTGTTATTAAAAATGACTTCATCCCGTCTCTTTCTATTGAGATTAATAAACTAAGGTTGGATAAAAAGGTCATCTTGACTAAATTTTTTTTCATACTTTATAGTCGCTAATTAAATAGATCAGCGCTTCATTTTGAAAGAAATGTCTATTATACAGAATCCAATGTAATTAATTAATAATGTTCCTGGGTTTTAACTCATTATACAGTAATCACTTCATAATTAATTACAAATGTAGTGAAGCTTAACCGCAAAGTTTCATATTTAACAATCACTGTTGATTATTATTGAAAATTAATATTTTAAATAATTTTTAATGAAAAAGTTGTATTTATTATAATAAATGGGCTCAATTTAACATATAATTTTAAATAATTTTATGGTTCTGTCAAATTATTACTATTACTTGGAAAACAGAGCGAGTTAATAATAATAGTTAGATGTCTGATTTGTTATAATATTTAAAAAACTCTTTATTAATATTATTATTCAGGATTTAATTATTTGTTAGTTACTCGTACTGAAATATTCCTGTATTGAGTTTTACTCACAAATAAAGTATTGTGTTGTATAAGTTGGTATCAAATACTCAATGACTCTTTTATTTCTAGTAAAATTCTTAGTAATCTTTAAAACATGGATTACTTTGTTGTTACAGCGCAATATAAGACAAAAATAAATCCTTGTTACCTTTGAATAACAAGGTACTCCCTTAAGTTAAACAACCGTAGGACGGCGTAAGCAACATGGCCAAGCCATGATGAATTTATTCAAAGTTCCTTTTAAAAATTACCCAAGTCCTGAAAAAGTAAGAGAGCCGTAGGCTTTCATACATCTTCACAATGTGTGTGTATGAATGTTAAAAATATTTATATAAACTCTGATATTTGGTACCTTGGTACCTTGGTAAAAGGTATTATTTTTTTATGTATATAACATAATATTAAGATTTATTTATATTCCAAATGTATGCTTACAATAATGCCATGTAATTAAATATAATGTTGTAGTTGAAAATGTGACTTAGGCTTGAATTTTATAAACAAGTTTTGTAATCTTTTAATTATATCATTTAGATACATTGAAGAAATTCCTTTTTTAAGTTTAATTATAAGTACTTTAAATACCAAAATTATACAAACACACAATGATTGATGATAGACGCTTTTCGTAGTTAATATGAATAATTAATGAGGGTAGATCGTTGCGGTGGTGATGGGAGAGAGGACAATCAGAGCAAAGTAATTGAGCTCTGCGGTAAGACTCAGAAATTCATTCAGATCCAACCAGTCGTACTTGACTTTAATCAATTCGTTTTCAGTTCATCAATGTTATAATATATATGGTAACATTTTGAAGAGATAATAAGTAACATTTTATACTTATTATTGAAAACATTTTGCAAAGGATTTTTAAAAGTATGTTAGTTGAGAGAAATGATAGTTAAGTAAAAAAATTAAAACATTAATATTTTATCGTTAAATAAAACAAATAAAAAAGAATATATGTAAAAAGTAATAAACAAATAATATTGAAGTGACATTGTATTGTAGCACTGCTAAAATTTTAAATGCGGTAGTTCTGGTCTACAATTATCAGCTGTTCTGATGCTGACTTTTTTATGTCTTATGAAATGTAACTAAGTGAGTGATTATAACCTCAACCATCTGGTTATCCGTGGGTAAACCTGGTTAATCGCAATAATTGAAATAGCATACTTTATGTACAATTATAATTGTGTGAGTTGAGGTTGAATAAAAGGTTGCTCGAAGAAATTAATTAATTTTTGAACAGGTATTTTTGTGTAAATATTTTAAAATAATGGGATAACTGCGATTTTATGAGGTAAGTATTAAGTTTTAGTAAGGATAAACACAAAACTTAAGAAGTTATTAATTTGATACTATTTGGTAAATGGTATGTTTGTTTCTCTTCTGAATTAATATATAAATTAAACATTCATTTTTAATCAGTAGTCCTACAAATCCTACTTGGGATTACACTTTATTAATCTAACTTTTTTTATCTTTCTTGGTCTCTGTTGATACCGACTATTATTATTCTTCATGATAAAAATATTACAAGGTAATCTGGATTAAGCATTTATCTGAGCAAGGCAGCGTTTATTTAAATTTCAGGCTACTCCATATTACCAAATTTCATGATTAAAAATTATATAAAATGTACGACTCTATATACTCTACAGAAGCGTCCTTTCCTATTATTGCAGAGAGCAATACTTACCGCTGCTTAACGATATTTTATATTCTAAATAAGTTTAATTTTAGGTAATCACGTGACAAAGAATATATATATACAAGATTTAAGTGTCTGTTTGTAATTCCAAATGTATTTTAAAAACTATTTTGTAATTGTACTAACACTAGTTTTTAAGAAATATATTGGTACTAACATTATATGGGCTGATCCTGAAATAAATGATCATTATTATTATTATTATTATTAAATCTGATTTGTCTTTTGAGAACTTAACACAAGTTCAGCCTGAAAGCAAGGTCTTAACTTGACTCTTCCATATTGTTTATCTTACCTTAACTACAAAAACAATATTTCTTAATGTAATATAAGAAAAATAGCTTTTCTACAAAATAATTAACAGATACTAATAAGAATATAATTAAATTCTAATACAAAGTGTGAAGTGAATATAATTAAATTCTAATACAAAGTGTCTAAGATCAAGTGTAGAAATTTCTTACACGACGGTTTTAATATTATAATTTTGTATGAAAATAGTTCTACTATTTCTTTTACGAACAATACTAAAACAATACACCAATTTGGCACGGATTCTGTTGAATGGATAAAAACTAAGCAAAAAGAAACAAAGCTATCGAAAATAAAAGACAAATGGTATGTCGATTGTTGTTTAACAACTGTTCAAGCTTTTTATGAATAAAAATAATATTAAAAACAATATACAGATTTCGGTTTTTCCTGAAATGTTATGTTAATAAATATAAAATATACTACTTAGTGAAGTATTTTAGTTTGAGGTCTTAAGTATACAAGATGTTGTGAAGATTATGATATTACATAAAATATAGATAGTTGAAGATGTTTTACAAATATCGGTCATTGACGTATCTATTTATGTATTTTTAAAACAATTATTTTAAAAGAATAAAACCTATACTTTTATACAAATAAATAAGATTAATGCTAATTTAAGAAAATAAATGCATAAGAATAAAAAATTAATGTACTATCGTGTAAACTTCAGGAGATATTGTTTGTGGGCTTTCAATATCCGGATATTGGATATCCTTCATCAATAGTCGCAGTTATAAGATTTTCTTGAATACGACTTGAACAAACAATATAAGTAAGACATATAGCTCTTTCTGGTTTATTTTTTTAAAATGACTGAAAATAAATACTAGATAATATAAAAAGAAAGTGATGAAATAAAAAAAAAATACTTAGAATATACAACTTACAAATAAATTAAAAATGTACAAGAATTTGATAATATACTAACAAATATATAAAAAAGATTTCAAGTACTTTGTAGTAAGTAACAAATATATACAAATACACATAATATATAAATAAATTTTGAGAAAAAAAATTTTACTTTAGATTTTTTTTTAAGTTTGACTATATAGTTATATTAAAATAGAATAAAAATGTAAAAAACAAGACCAAAATTTGACGTGCGAGCTTGAGGACCCTCCTCTATAAGAAGGGATATTTTTTATATGCATACAATCACTTCATACCATAAGTGATTGTATGTATGTTCAAGAAGGACATTGAAGAAAAAATATTATAGTTTTTTTTACGTCTATGTATACATTTTTACATAACTTATATATACGAGGGGAAGGTTGAGAGTCAATATAATATATATTCAGCGGATCGGATGGTGTAAGAGTTTACTAGTTTACTTAGTTTACTAGAGATATCTTAAAAGAGCGATAAAATTTGATTTATTAAAAAATATATATTTCAAAATTATAAACATAAGTCATAACTGGTTTCACACGTAAACATAAAATGTACTAAACAATATTTAAAAATATTTATTTAGGTCTGCTTAGTCTAAATTAGTCTTGATTTAAATAATTATACTAAAATTTATATTATTCAAGTAAATAATATAACACTAAATAAACTTTTTGAGTTTATAAGAACCCTTTTCAGAATTCAATTCAATCTCGATTGATTAACTATTAACAGTTGGTGCGATTTTCTTATTCTGTTTGTGCGAATCATCAGCAAAAGAAAAGTTAAAGTATTGTTTTTCTAAGTATATGGCAATTACAAAACCATTCTTTGGGATCCTCAGCTTTTCGTCTGTCCCTCGGATTGGTAACCTATTTATCAAGATCCTTAAATTTATCCTTAACGATATATGACGGAGGAAGAGCCTCGACAGTATTTTTAAAAATGGTGACGTCAGCATTGCTGACGTCACACAAATATGTTTCAACGATTGCGCAATATGTTTGCGCAATGTTACATCATAAAGCAATCTATCCATGATTTATCTACTGATTTTATAATAATCAGAACCCTAATAATGATAGTTTTGTAGGTGCGCCGATATATATTATGTAAATAAAATCTAATATAGGTAATATAAAAAATATATAAGTATAAAAGGCACTCAATCGTAAACTCTAGACGTTAACTTTCAAGTTAATTAAACGTTACAAAAATATATTTTTAGAGTTTTTAGAGTTTTTATTTTTAGAGATATTAATAAAAACCCTTTGTTTATTTTTGCGTTTAAGTACCTCCATATTTAAGTCTTTTGAAATTGTTAAATAATACTTTTAAGAACATTTTTGACTTCAATAGCAGTGTGAATGCACAATTAATTTATCAATTTATTTAAAAATTAATTATGTTGAGCGAGGCAAAGCTCCTGTACTAGTCAAATCACAAAAATTGGACCGCGAACTACTTCAACACTATTTGAGCTAGACGCACGAAATTTTGAACACATGTTTGTAATAGTCTGAAGGGTGATTACCGGTTATTACTATTGGGTAGGGTAGGGTCTGTAATTTTCAAAAAATTGTAATAATAGTTTTTTTAGTTCAGATATATTGGTTTTAATTTTCATACATTTTATTTCATAGTTATCCCTCCAAACCTATGAACCTATGAACTATTATAGTTAATATCGAATCAACAAATGAAGTATATATTGTGTTAAAAGAAAGTTTCTTAAATTGTGGTTATGTTTATCGTTTCATTGTCTTTACTAAAATATAAATATTAAAAATATTTAAGGAGTAACAATTAATTTATTATTGTTGAATTTATCTACAAAGAGGATATTATAAACCCAAATAAATGAACGTTACGATATAAAAAGTCTTTTCGAAAAAATATATTATATAAGTATATTCTTACAAAATATGGAAAGCTTTTGATTAGTCACTTGAGTTTCATTATTAGAATTTAAAACAAAACCGACGTTTTCATTATATTCTAGAGAAATTGTTTTTTTACACACAATAGTAATTTTCTTTTCAGGTAAGATGAATAATATCAAACAATATCAGGACTGATTCTAAAATACTAGGTAAGAATTTTAAGGTAGCTACATGCTTGTTTTTTTTTTTGTGGAAGAGGAGGGCAAACGAGCTGGCGGGTCACAGATGACTTGTGATCACCGCCGCCCATGAACTCTTGCAACATCCGAGGATTTACAAGAGTGTTCCCGGCCTTTTAGGTAGGAGTAGACGTCTTTTTTGAAGGTACCCATGTCGTACCGATCTGGAAATACCGCGGAAGGGAGTTCGTTCCACAAGCGAGTGGAACGTGGAAAAAAGGTCCTTGAGAACCGCACAGTGGAGAATCGCCACGTATCCAGATGGTAGGGATGGTAATGAAGTCGATGGTGCGCTGTGCGGTGATGAAATTCGGCGGCAGGCATCAGATCGAATAGTTCTTCGGAATTCTTCCCGTTGGAAATGCGGTAGAAGACGCTCAAAGAAGCCACGTCTATATGCCGCAATTCCAAAGAGTCCAGCCGTTCGCAGAGCACCGGATCCCCGACAATCCGAACGGCTCTCCGTTGTAACGGTCAAATGATAGAAGCTGATATTGGGGTGATCCGGACCAGAGATGACCTGCGCCTTATAGAACCCAAGTCTTTGGCCAGGTTTGAAATACTGCCTCGCTCTATTAATCCCTCCCAATTTCTTCGAGGCCAGGGAATGGGCACTACACTCCGTACCAGACAGTGATCAGAGGAACCTAAGGGAGCCTCGACAGTGATCTGGTACTTTTCTGGATGTGTAGTCAGCAGAAGATCCTACAAAGAGGCCATATGGCTGTCCACATCCGGTAGACGAGTGTGCGTCTTGACCTATTGAGACAGACCATTTGCTAGAGCAAAGTCAAATACAGCTCTCCCCTTGTAGTCGGTGGCACGTGATCCTAGCCAATCGGCATTGTGCGCATTGAAGTCCCCGAGGAAAATGACTTCGGCGGAGGGAGTCTGTGAAACAGATCGTCAATCTTCGCCTGAACATGGCCTAAGAGTTGATCCGTTTCATTACCACTATGGGACCTGTAGAGGCACGCGTAGACTCTGATATGGTCGTCCATGTCCTCGCGCAGCCAGAGTACATACAGGTCCCGAGCTTCAAAAACCCGAAGGTGACGCTAGCAGATATCCTCCCTTACGAACACAGATACCCCGGCGTGTGGTATAAAATGGTGTTCTAGTTTATACCCGGAGTATGATAGGTACGCTGTGTCGCTAGTTTGAGATATCTGCGTTTCCGTCAGAAACAATAAGGCCGGCTGCGCTGTCTCTAGATAATAGTGGACGGCGTTCAAGTTGGAGTTAAGTCCCCGGATGTTGAAAAAGTCCACATTTAGAGTGGGTCGGGGTGCCGCTGCATTAACTCGTCGTTTGCTCTCTAGAAACACAAAAGGCGATACTTTGCCCGCCCCAGATACGACGGGCAGCCCGAGCAAAATCCGAGGGGGTCCCTGGCTTCATCAAAGCCGGTACCCTCCTGGGGTATTTTTCTTTTAGGTATCGCTTTCAAGTTTGGTGCAGGGTGGGGGGGGGGTTGGGCTTCCGGATTCTCACCGACGGAACATAACCAAATGAAGTTGGTTACTACACGTCGGTCTTCTGTGATAGGGTGGTCCTTCCCCGGTCGAGCCAGCGCAATACGAGCTGCAGTCAGATAATTACAGCTAGGCTCTACCACCTAAAATTCCAGTTCCGTAATATATTAGTAATTTTCTAAACCGCATTATGAATATGAAATTAGAACTGAAACAAAAAAACATATATACTAAATACATAATTTATAATATAATATATGAAAAAAGAAAATCGGTACACAAAGTTGATAATAAAGTCGAATTAGAAATTATTGACATTGAGTCTTGTTGAAACTGAAGGAATTTAACGACTTATTGCAATGCCCCAGCCATATCAATAAATCATGCTGCTTAATTATTTTACTGTATTAAGAACCATTAGTTACCATGGTCATAATAATAATTTAATTATATTAGTGCACTGATGATTTATTATTTATTAAAAAGTACGATATTTCCTCAATATTAGTACGTTTATTTAAGTTTTATTTTTCTTAAATAAATACAGTATTTATTTCGGGAGTACGTTGAAAAATTAACCAACCCTGTTAAATTCCTATATAATGTATAATCATTAATTAAATATTTCTTATATTCTCATTAATAATAAAACTGTTAAAAAAACGCTGATTAGGCGCAGGTGCAATGTATCATGTTAAAATTCGAAAATATAATATCTGACACCTTTATTTGTTACACTTGTTATTCTGTATTCTTTTAATTATAATTGCATTTTATTATGTTCATTCTTATCTCCAACTATGAGCAGGAAACACGTAGTTTGTAAATTAAATATTATTATTAAATTTTAAGTTAATAAATTTGTAGCCTCCTGTTGTGTTATTATTAATGTTTATTTTACAAATTTGAACATAAAAAATATTTTGTTATTTTTTTATAACGTTGGGACTTTATATTATTTTATAATTTGCTTCGCCTACTACCACCACTACTACTACTACTGCCACTAATTATAGCGACTGGTTACGACCGCTTCATTTTGTAAAAAATATAAAATGTGATGTTTTTAATATTCATAAAAAAACATCGCCTTCATATTTCTCTATATATAAATCCTAAAATTAATAATTAAGGTTTCTCTGTTATTATATTCTCTGTTTAAATTTTAGCCTACTATTAATAGATAGAGTAAAATTATGAATTGAATAAAAATAAACACGTGAATTAAACTATTTTTATTGATATATATTGATGGCTAGGTTACAGTTAAATTAAGGTTTACCTTGAATAGTGCAAAACGTTTAAATTTATTGTGTTAACATTGGATCTCTCAGCTAATTTTTGTACAAAGGTCTTCTTTACCTATGTATAAAGTTATTCTAAACCTATACTATAAAAATGGTATTATAGATGTTTAATTAAAAAGCAAAATAGACATCGATGAAGCTTTTAAAAGTTTTATTCGTTGAAAAGTGAAAAAGGATGTATGTATCTACATGTACAAACATGCAGGAATTTAATTAACTCTTTTTTGTGTTGATAATAGTAATTGTCGTTATTTCTTAATCTAAATCGAGTTTTATTCACCAGATTCTTAAATACGAGACATTTTCTGAATTAGATATTGATTGTCTCATAAAATATTTTTTTCTTCTTGCAGCTAGGTGAAACGACTCTCAATAGCTATAAAATTAAAGCTTCTTTATAAGGCATATAATATTGGTTATGTTTGTTTAAAAGTATAGGTAAATAATCTCTATAGATTTGCTAGTTAAGTTTGGTGAATATGTAATCTCTAGTTTCCGACCAATCTTTGATCATATTTTATACCGAAAAAAATGTCGTGTGCTTTTTATATTTTTTAAAACTTAGTCATATTGTTATGTACTTAGATTTATTGATATATAAATTAGTATTTAATCGCTTTTGCTCTTACTGAAAAATGTACGAGGAAATTAAGGAAAGATCAGATATAATATTCTATTCTTTCCTAAATTTCTTTTGATGCTACACAGCCAGGCTTTTGATTTTTTTTTTACGTATCTGTCTGTATTTATAGTTGATTTAAGCCCTTTTTGTTGACCGAAGGACGAATGCTGAGCGTAGCGAAACGTTTGTTCGAAGCACTACGTTTTCACTAGATAGGTCCATTCTGCTATTTTTCCGTATGTATTTCAGTATGTTTGTTCCGGCCTATTTTTCATCTTATCATCACAAAAATCGGCAGGCGTATTCTTTGAATTATTTGAATTTTTATGTCGAGCCGTTTTTTGATTGGGCGAAAAAATCCAAAATGGCGGCGTTTTTTACTTTTGTTTTTTTCGTAGCAGGAGCAATTTTCGTCCGATCGCTACCAAAATTGGTGATCATCTTCTTTGAATTATTTAAATTTTTATGTCGAACCGTTTTTTTTTTTTGCTTGGGCGAAAAATTTCAAAATGGCGGATTTCTGATCCGTACCACAAAAACGGACTTTGCGGCAGCTAGCGGGCTGAAATTTCGTCTCAGTATTCTTTGCCTAAATCTAAGGTGTTTTTTTGTTATTTCAAAATCCAAAAAGGCGGCCATAGCGATTTATCAAAAATTTTAAAGTTGAATAACTCCGTTGTTATTTGGTGAAGCCAAATTTCGTTCGCTAGTTATGTACCTAGATACATACATAGGTATACTTATTCCTTTTTGGAAAAGGCACTTAAAAATTGTCTTATCCCCTAACATACTGAAGTCTACTGTTCACAGAATGACTAGTATTATATTTCAATTCTATATTTATATGAAATATATATTTAAAATCAGTAACTTTTTCTCTTTTAACATATATTATATTTGACCATAAAACTTACCGCTTCAGAGAAAAGAGATCGGATTGTGTAAAAAAAATACATTTAAAGATATTGACCATTAGAGTCTCAAATGAAGACGGCCTTATCTAAATACATACAAGAAGTGTAGTGTGTATCACTAACAACCCAATATTGTATACTGCAAATGAAACTAATGAATCGAAAATATTTAATTTAGATTAATGTACGCAAATTAATTGGTTAGAAAGATATCAAATACTACATTATTTTTCAATATTTTATAAAGGTACTGCTATTACTATACTACAACTATATATTATACAGTAATATAATATATACTTGTAGTATAGTAATAAAACGAGTAGTAACTCGTTTTAATCATTATCAATATTGTATTGGTATGGAAGTAGTTAGCTTGTTACTATTATGTTTCTATGAACGAATTGTATTCAAATTATAATCTTATTATATTTATCAATGAATCTTTATGAAGTTGTGATATATAGATATACTGATAATAAATAAATATATCTTTAACCGAGAATTTATTTGTTTAACTAAAGTTATGATAATAAAAATTACGACCTTGCAACATCGCCTGAAGGTTTGTCCCTTGTTAATCTCCAGTGACCCAACAAAATTAATGATCCGTTTCATTCGACACTCAACCAAACACTCTTTTCACATATCAAACTTGGCAAACATTTTCTGTAAACTTTTGATCACTGTCAAATTATTGTACCCTAAACATTTTACAATCTGCATAATATTTTGTTTTGTTTTATTTTCAGTGCACGGGTAAATATCGGAAAAACCTTTATAATATTAAAAAAAATCAAAGAAGAAAGCTATTTTAATAGTGATTCGTATATCTCATTACTATCTTTTATAAGGGTAATTGTAAAATTCTCTCAATTCTCATCCAGGTATAAAATATAACAACAAAGACAATAACTAACGTTTCCAAAATACGAAAGAATAGTAAATATAGTGTGACTCTGATGAGAGATATTTTTAATACAGAGTGGGCCAAAAATTTTTGCACTTTTGAAACATGTCTAGAAATAAAAGTACAAATGTTATTTTGTTTGTGATTTATTTAACGTAATTATCATTTATTAAAATTTATTTTTTAAAAATGACATCGTCGAGATGTGCTCGGTCTCGTCGTTGGCACTCCTGCAATCGACTACGTAAACTTTGGAAAACTCGTTGACACATGCTGGATGTTTTCTTTTAATTGGGATATGGTCGTCGGTTTATTAAGATATACTCGACTCTTCAGATATCCCCACAAGAAAAAATAGCAAGGTGTAAGGTCCGGGCTTCTGGGAGGCCATGGGATATCACCTCTGCGAGAAATCAATTTGTTAGGAAACATTTCTTTGACCACCGGTAAAGTCACGTTTGATGTATGGCATGTTGCTCCATCTTGTTGCATCCAAGTCCGGCTATTGTATCCTTCAAATTCATGCAACTGTGGTGTCAAAAACTCTCGCAACATTTTCACGTATTCCAATGAATTCACAGTTACGTTATTTCCTTTATTATTTTCAAAGAAGTATGGACCGATTATGCCCTTTGCGGATATGGCAGCCCACACTGTCATTTTTGGTGAATAAAGAGGCTTCTGGTGTTTACAGTGAGGGTTTTCCGTGCTCCAATATCGACAATTATGTTTATTTACGAGACCATTAATGTGAAAATGGTCCTCGTCCGTAAACAATACATTCTCAAGGCTAGAGAATCGCTCCAGTATAGTGTCAGCAAATAACTTGCGTTGAATGTAATCGTTTGGTTTCATCTCCTGTACAATTTGAAGCTTATATGGGTGCAGTTTAAGGTCCAAATGCAAGATTCGCCGCAGACTAGTTCTTGGTATAGCAAGAGCCGCCGACCGCTTACGCGTAGATGATTCTGGATCGTCCCTTACAGAAATTTGAACCTCTCGAATGTTCTCTTCGCTTTTTCTTGAACGTGGTCGCCCAGTTTGTTTAATATTCGTTGTCGATCCCGTTTGCTCAAACTTTTTAACACAAGCTTTAATTAAATTAACACTTGGACACTCACACGTTGTAATCCGTATTCAACTCTAAAGAGGCGTCGTACAGTAACGTAGGAACCGTTGTTTTTGTAAAATTGTTTTACGCAAAAAGCACGCTGTTATCCCGTGAAGCGCTCCAACGTGACTAAAATTGCATTAAACGACGCACAATTCCCCGCTACCCGCGCGCCCCTTGCTCTCACGGTTTTGGAGAAATCAAGTGTTGCTATTTGCAAAAATGTTTGGCCCACCCTGTATAATTTAATCCTCTAATAAATTATAAAATAACTACATTAGTGCGGGACATATCTTGAATTTATCTTTATCATGTTCATTTGCAATAAACATAGAAGCTGACAAAATTTATTGCATGAATGTCAGAAACAGATTTATTACAAAATTTATGCCCTTTTACAGTATTGAGCTTCAAAAAATAAAACCCTTCTTTGGCATCACCTCCATATACTACTAAACTGAAAATGAAAATTGAAGTTTATTTTCATATAATGCATTTTTTTAAATTTAAACAGTAATTAATTTGCACACGAACATGAATCAAAGGATTTATTTAATGTATTGTAATAGCATTTTGTGTGACTTTTTAAAACAAGTATCCAATGTCCAAACTTTAAGTTTTAGGGTTGAACAGGGAGTAAAATACTTACTAATACTTATAGGTAGATTTAAATTTTAGCACCTTCTTAATATTTATTTGTTTTTTATTTATTTATATAATTTCCACTTTGATTCCATACGAGTGATACGAGTGATCTCTTGTGTACGTCAAATGGAATTGACAGGAGGACCTATTTTGATATCGTACGTATGAAAATAAGCCCTTCTGTAAAGACAAACTCCAACTTAAAATAAGGCTACGAGGGTTCCAAGCGCGCAGTGGTTTAAGAAGAACCACACAACAAACTCAGTCTGTTTTTTTTTATTATGTTCACTGTTTCACAATCGTCAATATATTTAGTGAGCAATGTACGAACAACTAGAACCATCGCAATCAATTCGATAAGCCGGCCTAATGTTAATTAATAATAAGAAAGAGGAAATCCGTGGCTATCAATACGACCAATCACCGCAAGCAGCATCGGTTCACGAGCATAACGTAAGGGTCAGCTATCACCCCCTTCGCCATAATTGAGGGAAGGAGGCAACCCGACTCCCACCGCTACCGCAAGTAATGACTTCTAAGGGAGCGGTGTGATGCTGCCAGTAGATTTAACGAGAGCAACAAACAACGTCAGAAAAATTGCTTAGGCACTAGTTAATCGCTGAAATACAATTTGTTCCCACACCATACCGTCGTTAATCGTTAACACTATAATAACTTTTTTTATCAAATGCCTTTTAATGAAAATTTTGGATTTATTTAGATACAAATTTAAATTTAAAGCTTTACTGGGGAGTTAATATAAACCTTATATTATCCCCAAATGACCACTTATTTTATACAATATTTTAATAAATGCATCATTATAAAGCTTGACATTTTTATTAGAAGTTCTTGAGGACTCGTGCTATAAGTCGTATATTTTTATTATAAGTCGTATATTTTTATTAGAAATTATAAGTCTATAATTACTTATTTTTAAGAATAATTTATATTGATATAGTCTGTTTGTAGACTCACTCAAATTATTGTTAATATTAAAAGCTTATATCTTCATATATAAAAAAAAACCTTGGTACGATGTTCGTTTGCTCTAATCTCTGAAACCACTGAACCGATTTCATTGTTTTGTAGATATCTATTGTTTTGTCCAACTGAAAAGATAATACAGTCCTTATCTCCATTAATAATCTTATTTATTTTTTTAACAAAAAGACTTTAATTAACTTCTAAGTCTTATAGATGGCGGTATTGTGTAACATAATAATAAAATTTTAATTAATATAAAAAAACATAAAGTAAAATCTAAAGCCCCTGAAATCTGCAAAAACATAAAGAAAAAACTTCTGATTTAACTTAAAAAAATATACGGTCGGTTATGATATAAAAAAAGCTTATAAACTCTTAAGGAAATCCAAATCAACTCACCGTTTACCTAGGATTATGAAAATTGACAAGAATGTCATTCTATAATACAAGTTCAAGTTAAAATTTTAAAATATACATTTGTCTATTCATCATAATTAACAACTGAAGCTACAAATTCAAGTGTGGTATCAAATATGAAAGGAGTTGATGTGGATTTTACAAAACATATATGCTTCTTAAATATAAATAAAATATAAATATAAATATAAATAATATTTAATAAAATATACAAGCGAAACGAAGAGTCTGTGAACAGTTAATAAACAGCGCGGTACTCGATAAAACCTATTTGTAACCTACTCATTTTATACGACACCCTCGGTAGGCATATCTCTATTTACTTTGAAAAGATAAATCGACAATTTGCTACGAAATAATTCTTACAAAATTTTTATTTCCTTAATATGAGGTTTGGTAACTAAAATTCTTTTAATAAGAAACGTTTACAAAAAGCAACTGAATAATATAATTTTTATTAAATATAAAAAATAATACTTTTTGAACTAATTATTTATAAATATATAAAAAAAAACAATATTATTAAAGTATAGTAATTACAATGAATCCAAAAAAAAACATTGAGTGCTAAAATTTGAGATTCCATAAATTTTATTGGAAAGAAAAAGGTATTTCTTAAAAAAAACAATGAAATAAATAATACATACGCAAATAATTTTACATAAATAACATTAACTATAGTGTAAACAATTGAAAAATATTAAAATTAAAGTTTCTTCAAATCAATAACAATAAAACGGCTTTTTTTTTACTCTTCCTATTGTATTTAGTAGTCCTCAATGTACATTTGTTAAATGTTATTTTAATTAAAACAATATTATTTTAAATTGCTACTTCGATGATAAATATTATCCAGTAGATATCATCAGCCTGTTACTTTGAGTGATTAACCGTCGAGGAGTAAACTATGTACATATAAGTCGCTATCAGTCAAAGCGTTGATTCATGTACAGTGTTGAATATTCATGAACGTACAGTACAATATTATATTACCTTACTTTAGACTGCTTTTGATTGATGAAGGTAATTAATTTCATGAATTATTTTGCTAATTATATTATGAATCTCCTCCAATTGCAGAGAAAATTAAACTCTTGATATTAAAATGAGCTCCACATATACGCAAATACAATAAGGATCCAGTACTTTTAGTTAAGCACATTATATATGAACCCCAGCCAGGGTAAGTACCTTACCACATAAGAAGAACCTTAATACGCAAATACAATAAAGAGCTAGTACTCTTAGTTAAGCATATTAGATATGAATCCCGGCCGTGATAAGTATCTTACCACTTAAGAAGAACCTAATGCTTATTATATTATGTAGGCTCTTTATAGGTTCGTTCTTTAACTTCAGATAAATATTTATATATAGCTTTGTAATAAATTTGTAGTATAGTAATTTGTTACTTTTATAATTATAACAACTTACGGACAAAAATTTTTAGGTCTTATAATATTATGTTGTTTTTTTTTAGATTAGGAACTTCTGTATTTTTTTTTTGGGTGCGCTTTTTGCTACTTACACCGTTTTTACTCGCCTAGGTTCCGATGCCGTTGCAATCAGGTTAAAAATTTGCCTCTGTTACTCCATGAAAATGTAGTTTATGATAAATAAAAATAAGAATTTTTATAATCAGTCTAGTGGTTTTTGAGATTACCCAATATATAAAAACATGTATTATTATAGATAAAACGAAATGTATGGATTTTGTACTAAAATATGATGATAGATGTCATAATTGATTTGGGGGAATGGGGAGAGGATCAACAACAAGAGTTAAAAAACCTAAATTATACATTACACATGATTGGTTATATTAAAAATATACTAATATTATTAACACTACAATCGAATAGAATGGAAATAATTAAAATTATTTGTAAACTCAACAAAACAAAAGCAGATGTCTTTGTTATAATCCATTAAAAGTTGGTTTATGAAATTATATTCTATGAAATTATTAAGCCACAAAAGAAAGTCGTCTTTATTGTTGTTTCCAAAAAACTTTCAAAGTGGCAAATAACTTTTTCATACTTTCATAATTCAATATCGCTGTTTTTCTTGTTAGATTTTTTCTTTTTTTTTTTCAATACTTACTCTTTGATCTTATCTTAATAACAACAAGCTAAATAGGATTAGCAATTACGATTAAAATAAGGTTTTTCTTTGAGAATACTAGAATTCGCTAACTGTGCGCGGCAGGTGTTGAGCTGAGCCTGATCTCCTTTCATCTGAATAGCTACAGGAAATATCTATTTATTAGGACTAATTAACCTTCTAGCTCAGCACATTGCTCGCACGCGCAGGGCAGCTCTATTGCCTATGACAGGAGTGATTTTTTTATACCTTTTGAATGGTTAAACATTTTATCAACCTGTTTTCGCTATAACATCTGTGTTCGGCTCCAACATACATGAGAAAATTTTTAGCTAATTATCTCGTCGCATTCTGGAGACAACTATACACAAAAAAAACGTCTATTATTTAAATGTTATAATAGAAAGTAAGAAAGGATGATGGGCAAAAATGTATGGGATGTGTACAAACGACCAATAACGACCAGACGTATGTCGTTAGAAAGCTCTTTTCATGACTGTCATTCCTCCTATCCTTTCCTATTTATAAAATTAATATTACTACAATTTGAATCATTTCATATTTTTATACTTATTTGTTAATAAACTAAATATATATTTTAAATTTATTATATTTAATATTGATATTTTTAACTAAAGCTAATTACGTTAACAATAAAGTTAAACTTACTTTTTGTGAGAATCAGACCGTTAATGACGTCTATCCAGCATCACGTAGCTTCGATCTTAAAAGCGTAATTAAACTATTTATTAATATAGGATATATCTTAAATTATTGTTATTATTATTAATATTCATAATATAAAATACAACTGTATATTACAATTATTTATAAAAATTTATATACTTTTACATATTATTTGATACCTAATATCACAATATTTCATGTTTGTTTTAATTATGTAACTTATTTTTTTCTGGTACGATTTGAAATCTTAAGTTTCGTCTTTTATTTCAATGAACTGACAACGGAATTAAAAATGTACAAAGGTGATACATTTTTCTTCCAATGATTTCAAAAATTGTTGCAACATTATTTTTCCCGTACCGAAAGAAACTTGTGTCTTCTATAGAGACCTCCATGGGTATGGTCTCTAAGTGAGGTGAACTAAACCTCGTTCAGTTTAATTCCAAAAAGATTCAAGTATGACACAAAAAGAAAATAATTCGTATTCATCGTATCTCCGCTCTTTAAGAGCACTCCTCTCAAATCCTCGCTAAGTATCAGTATTTTGGGTTTCAACATTTCGTGCTACTGTCGGTTTCATAATCATCTGGAGAGAAAAGCCAAGTTGGCCTCTATAAAAACGGGAGTGATCAACAGAGCGAGGCAGTATTTCAATCCTGACCAAAGACTTGTGATCTATAAGGCGCAAGTCCGGCCCGCACATGGAGTTCTGTTCTCGTCTCTAGTCCGGGTCATCCCAATATCACCTTCTATCTTTTGACCGCCGAAGAGCCGTTCGGATTGTTGGAAACCCGGTGCTCTGTAAATATCTCTGTAATATATAACTCTCGAGCATTGCATAGAGACGTGGCCTCTTTGCTTATCTTCTATCACATTTACCACGGGGAGCGTTTCAAAGAGCTATTTGATCAGATGCCCTCCGGCAAATTATATCATTTCACAGCACGTCATGGCATATAATACTATCCGTATCATCTTTATGCGTGGCGAACTCTTTCTGTGCGATTTTTACATTTTGGTTCAATGCCTATTAACATATATTCCTACTATCTGTAATTTTTAATTAAAATATATTTTCATCTGGATCTACTAGAAATAATAACAGCATAATATAATCGTATTATTAAAACAACAAATACGTCTTATATATATATATATATATATATATATATATATATATATATATAACGTATTTGTTGTTTAAATAATATATATATAATTATGAATCTCGTATCTGTCTGTATTCTATTGCTTATATAATAATGCTTTGTAAAGTCTAGTCTGTTATATTAATTTGCTGGCGATTAAAAAAAAACATCATATGTGTATAAAATAAAATTTGATTGAATATGATCATATCATTAGCATATGCCCGTTCCGATTCTATTCCACAATTTTATTAGATGAAGTTAGTTCACACAAACACTTCCAATTAAATAATTTGACCATTTCAACTTAATTTCAGACTAGCACCTCTAATAACTGTGTCTTATTAAAAAATATATAAGAGTCGAAGGATAATCCTCAGTTTTATTTACCCAAATCGATAAGAATGGCATTATGAAACTTTGTTCAAAATTTTCTCATTTTGTTTTGATGCTTTTTTAGATTTTTTATTATTATTTATTTTATTATTATTTTATTATTATATTTTTTTAGATTTTTGGTGGTTTTTATCAAATAAGTATACCAATCTGATATTAAAAACTTATTGTTCATTATATTACTGTTCACATATTGTACATAATGTAAATAATAGTAATACTTAACATATACAATACGATCCAATTAAAAGTAATTGGCACTTCAGTAATATGAAACATATTTTGTAATTAACCAAGCCAAGACTCAAGGGTCATACAATTAATTTAAATGTTTCATAACCACGTTATCTTGGATACTGCGACACATAGAACTCATTTCACCCATATGATAGTATTTAATTACCACATATTGCATTATAATAACTTACTGGTAGAAGATACAAATACCTTTTAATATGGTAGAGGACATTTATAACAATATTTTTATTACATTATTATTGTATATTTCTTTGTGTACGTATCGAGAAATATATGGGCAATCATATCTGAAACTACTGCAAGTATTTGGTAAAAAGGTTTATTTCTTCAGATGGACAAGAGCTATTTATTATGAAAATAATAATTAAAAACTTTACACACATAAATATTCTGTTCACAAAAATACATTATTTATCCGTAATGTATTTTTACCAATTTAAATAAAATTTACACACCTCGTGCAGTTTGACCTAACTTAAATGATAGAATGATTTTAAACTTAATTCCTAGTCGCAATATTATTTTATTGCAAATTATTTGTTTACTATTTTGCAGTCACAATTCACAATTTTCAGTTAGCTACTAACGATATCTGCTGACTGGATTGAGTAATTACGAATGAGGTAGGTAGGGCAGATGCCCTACCTACTTCATTCGTAAGTTTAGTGTTCCAAGTTATTTACTAAAAACTTTGTAATATACAAATAGTGTTATAAACTTGGATAAAATTAAAAAAATTAAATAATAAAAGATTTTTGCTTAATATCGACTGTAAGAAAACATTATGGTTTTTATGACAGATGTACTCTGAACGTTACCCCTTAAATAGTTTACTACAATGTAATATAACAAAAAACATTAGTCACAGCAAAGCGTGACCCGGTGTGCTAGTTGGTAAATAAAAATTCGTGACACTTATATTTTGTATAGTTCTTAAATAGAGTTTATATGGATTTTTTCTAAATTATTTCACATTAATATTATTTAGATGAAATATACTTCAGTGTGTAATTAATTACACATACATTTAAGGCGCATATCATTGCAGATCCAATCCATCAATACAGTTTGATTATTGTTTGATAGGAACTGAATTAACACTAACAGTGTACATAATGTTTGTATGAAGTGGTTTTGCCATTAGTTCATTTTTCACTTTGGAGTTCCAGATATTGCATGTTTGAATTGTTGATGTTATTGATTTATAGCATAAGGTCGGAATAATTATTTGAAGTATTAACTATTTACAAAAATAATAATATTTTGAATTAAAATATTATCACAAAAAAACGAAAACTTAGTTCTAAGTAACTCGATAAATAGATAAATTATGTCATAAAACTTATTTCATTTAACATTTTTATTCAAAGTAATATTTTCTTGACGGTAGACAATCCAATATAGTTTTACATGTAAACTTAAAATTTTATGTTTTTCTCATTGAGGTTACATATTATGAATAAGACGATAATTTGTTTGTTTAGTAGTTGTCGAGATATTAGGTAAGTACAGCCAGGTCAAATATATTATAAGAACCAACTCAATTTCTCAAATGTAAAACTGCAGAATACTAACGTTGACGCTAACATGCATGTAGATGCATTCTTGTTTCAATAGCTGACCTAAAATCTCCTTTCTTTAGTAGTATTTATTGTAAGTATTATTTCAAACTTAGTAATATAATTTTATAAAATTAATTGATTTTTATTGTAATATCTTTAACCTACATATAAATAAACATATATATATAATTTTTTCAATAATTTTTAAACACAAAAATGTAGAGATTTATGTAAGTAATTATTGAGAAGTGTCTGACTAGCAAAAAAACATATTAGTAGTTCATACGACAAAGGTACAAATGGCTGAGAAGTAAAGTAGCACCACGCTCCGAGACTAAATCTGTTATTTGCATTGTAATATGTTGTTAAATTAAGAATATAATCATTTCATGTTGTTATGTAAAAATTTATGTTTTGTTTATAAAAATTTAACAAAAATTTCTACGTGTTGTAAATGTAGCGTTACTGTATGTATTTATAAATTAAAGGGATTTAATTTTAACATCCTTCTTGCACGGATGCTCAATTTTCACACATCGATGGATCCCTTATGGATATAATAAACATCCACTTTATGAGATATAAATAAATGTAAAAACTGTTTTAACCCTTAAACAACTTCTTTGAATGTTCTTATGAGGTTTTATTAGCTCATATCTCAATCAATAATATTACAGATTCGATTACTTTACGCTTACTTTTCTTTAGGAACTTAAACTGTACAGTTTTTTTTAATAATAATAATTATTTGATGCCATTTTCGTTCATATTTTTATTCGATTATTTATTCAACAGCAATTCTGTCCTGGGTGTCATAAATTCTGTTTTGCATAATAAGATGAAGCTAACAGATAATAATAGTTCTTTCACTTTGACATCTTTACCGGATAAGAGCTAAGAAGGATTAACCTAGATCGATTCTCGCCCGCTTCTTTGGTTTAAAGTTTATGGTGTGGAAAGCTAAAACCTGTCTGCAAAGATCTGGAATATTAATATCAGAGTTTCTAACTAAGCCTAGACTAGAAGTGTTTATTTTTGCAAAAAAAACATTTCGAAATTAAAAATGTCTGGTCCTTATCTTCATTTTGTTGCCTGATAAAAGCTGCAATAAAGTATCTAACTATGGCTGAGCTTCAGCTATGAACCTAAAATTTATTCATTATTGTGATCTGTACTTAAGTGGTGGCGTATCAACTTTGCTCATATACGATTGCTCATAGACGAAAGATGTTGTCAAGTAATTACCACTAGTTGCGTTTGGATACCTTGTTAGGAATTGTTTTTATTAAAACAATTAATTTTTTTAATTTTTAATTTGTTTATTATTATTATACTTTAACCTTGTGATAATATAGAAGGGAATTTAGTTTTAAGGTGTAAAAAAGTATTTTCTTCAGGCTGACAGTTTATTTGGAAGCTGTGTTTATCAAAGGTTATAATTAGTTTTTTTTTTAATATTATGTATTGTATATATTTAAGTATCGATTGATACTACGAGTATAATATATTTATCTAATAATATGATTAACGATGATTATTTTTCTTTGTCTTTATTTGAAGATTTTCGCAGAGCTGCCAGTTCGATAGCAATAGATTAAAACTTCTGTTCACTTCAAACTAAACTCAATTCCATCTTTCTTAAAGAATTATCCTCTCAAACTACTCTGATTTTCTATGAACTTTTTTTCAGCAACATAATGTCGACTGTATTCTTGTTTCTGAGTCTTCAAGCTAACATTTGCCATTTAAATGTTACGGAAGAGCTAGTAGACAAAATAGAGTGCCTTCATAGATTATATACAGGCTGCGTAAATTCGATCATATCTCTTACTTTCAACGTCAACTTAACTAGCTCTCGATTCGACTACGCTGGAATATGCATATGCTAATCACACTCTTTAAAATGTTAGGTAACTCTGCACCAACCTATCTACAAAAATATTTCAAGCAGTCTATTGAACCTTTCTATTGTCCCACTATAAAATCTTTTAAGTATAAACTGAAGCAACACTTTCACTGCCTTCCAAATATTTTTAAACATATATTATAGTACTTATATAGTGCTTATGTATATAGCAGCCTTTTATATGTACATATATATTTATTCATTTTAAAATACTTATATATGTAAGATATATAAGTATTTTAACTTAAACACTTTGTTAATATAATTTAAGAAATAATTAAAATCCTTAGGTACCCACTAATTTTATTTGTATTTTATTCAATTTCTCTTATAATCAATCGCTGAAAGAGATGTCTCTAAAGAGATAAGCTCTCCTAGGTACAAAATGCTGTTTTAAGTTTTTCTGTGAATATGGTGCATAAATAAATAAATAAAATAATTTTTGTTTCGTTCTTTATTTACGTTTATTGTTTTGATTCAAATATTTTTTACATTCGAGTAAAATCTTATGTATTTATTTTTGTTATATTTTTAACTAATTGGATAATTTCGATCGATCAAAAGTAAAGTTCTGTAGACCCAAACTTCATTTGAAGAACCATTGTAACAATTTTTTTTTCATACAATGCGATTACGATTCGATTTCATGCTATTTTGCAATCAATCATTATAAATTTAACTAAAATAGGAAAAGATTTAATAATATAGTATCAAATAAAATAAACTTTATTTACCCTCACTAAAGAATGCATCAAAGCAAAGTTTAAACTTTATATATATAGTATTTTCATATATATATATATATATATATATATATATATATTGCAAAACCAAAATTAGGAAATCATGTGATTGAAAGATATTTATCTACTCACGTAATGGATTCACCTTATCGATTGGATATATTGTAAAAATACGCGCCTCGTTTCAGGTTTAGTCCATTGCAGCAATCTGATATCAGCTGTATGTGTCGCGAGATAGCCGTTGCGAGAGATCACTTATCTGTTTCATCGAACCTGATTCATCCCGAATACCAAAAGCTATTAAGTTTTTTCAATAAAAATAACGCTTTTTTTATTTACTCACAAACTATACAGAAACATCAAAAACTCTCCTTTATTAATAATAATTTTAATAGATATAATATTCACATTCAATGAATATCGCTGGTGTACTTGATACTAATATTTACAGTACGTATGTTAAACATATAACCAACTAAGGAGGTAAGTGTAATGGTTCGGTTAAGACTTTTGGAAAGAAAAATTGAAACGAGGGATATATATGTGTCATTACTTTCCTTCTAAGAAACAAAGTATATTAAATTTTAACAATACTTATATAATATTCATTATCGTTTCATTTATAGAATTTAATAAGATATTAAATATTTACTTAATTTAATAAAGTAGTAACCAAAAAGAATGTCATAAGGATTTAATTTAATACATTCATTCAAAAGCTTCTTATTGTATTGTTATCTCAATTTTGTTACCATTATATAATTTTAGTTACCTTTACCAGGTTTTTATTAAGGAAGAAAAGACTGCAAGGCATTATCTTTTTATCATCATCATCTCGATTAACTTTTGTAATTTCAGTTAAAGCTTTACATTCATTTACTTTATTATTAAATTATAAATACATTAATATAACATTAAATTATTTTTAAGAAAAAATATTAAATTCCTTCAACTACTTATTAATATTGTTTTAATGACCACAATTTTTCATAATAGAGCCCACGAAACATTAAAATATATCAAATATTTCAAGCAAGGTATTTCATAAAGCTCGGAAAAATACTTCTTTATAACATAAGTTTTAAAGTTTTTGATTCAAAGTTTTCTTCACATTCTTCAAGAGTGAAGCGCAGATTATATTAGTTTTGCAGCAAAACTTTGCAAGTTTGTTTCTTTACTTTTTCCCATTATTATGTAAGTCATTCATGTAGTTAATAAAAAAAATATTAATAAACTAAGGGCTACATAATTACAATTATTAAAATTTAATTACAAATGTTAGTTAATTATTCATACCTACAGGTTCCAGTTTCGTTAATAGTTGGCCAAAGACTTGCGCTCTATAAGGCCACACATGGAGTACCTACTGTTCTCATCTCTGATCCCAATCACCCCAACATCATCTTCTACGTTTAGACTGCGCACAACATATTTTTAATATTTCTTCTTATTCATCGGAGTTCTGAATGGTTAATTAACGGAAAACAAAACTGAATATGTTTTGACAACTAGATATATCGTGTATAACTTGATTAAATAAAATAACCAACAAAAACGGAAATATAATATATAATATAATTTCTCTCAAATTGGTAATAACGCATCATTACATATGTTAATAATACAAGTTATAAAAACCCTAGGGTAAGTTCACTTACTCGTATAATATCTATGAGAGTCAACATAATTGTTATTTACCTTTGAGCAGAACTTTTGGAAAAAGAGTTACATTACGACTGACCCTAATTTATTATTCAATAAATGTCTCATAAGAGAGCAAATGTTTATGATAATAAGGCTGTTATTACTTATCTTATCTTGGTAATATCTATTAGCCCTTATGCCCTTATGTTCTCAGTTTGTGATACTTTACTGTTTTGTAAATTAAAAAACACATAGAAAAAATGATTCAATATGTAAGATTTATATATACTATATATTTTAAAATTAAACAAAGTAATATTATTATTAATTCTTTAATAATCTCAAAACAAATAATTAAATCTTATAATCACAGAAAATAACTTTGTTTTAGAGTTTGTAACTTCAGGAATCGCAACCTAAGCGTAGTCGAATTTCACGATTCGGAAAATCTTTGCCCGCTTTTGTGCTATGATTTTCATAATGGAACAAATTAAGTTAAGTTAGCTTTTGAATCTTTTTGGAAGTATGTTCATTTCAATCTGTTTAATTAATTAGACTTCTGAAAAACTATTAAATATTTAATAAACTTTGTAAGTTAAGTTTCGATGTACACCAAAAGGTAAGTGTCAAAGACTTAAAATAAAAGATTATTTTAACAAAAATCTTATACTATTACAACATAAATCATGCGAACATCATGTCAAGTCACAATAAAAAAAAACATATAATTAAATAAATTAATTAAACTCGTATTGTTATTTTAAGGTCTCAGTATTTAATAAAATTAAATTTGTTTTAGTTAATAAATGAGCCTTCAAATTTAAAGAGAAAAAAATCAATATTTAAAACAAGATCTATTAAATACGAGAAAAGCAAAACAATCCATATAAAAAAATATATCCATATGTATTAGGAGAGTGTTTTAAAAAAAATATATATTTCATAATAATTATAATTCAGATTTATATAATTTTATTGCAAAATTAAATGAATAAAATGATAAATTAATATGTGCAGTGAAATAGTAATCAGTCGTGGAATTCCTTCAGATAATTCTCGAGCAATAAGCATTCTTATTGAAATTCATGAACATTTATTCATTTATGTCCATGAATTCAAATTCAATTTCATTGTCAACTCATTTGTGTGTCTTTTCTTGGAATTCTGATCCATCTTACCTTTTAATATTTTTTTTTAAACAATCTATATTTATTAAGTAATTAATCCGGATATATAAAATAAAATATAAATAATAATTAAAAAAATTAAATAATAATTTAACAAATTTTCTTTTTTTTTCCGCCTATTAATTATGTGACTGCTTCTGCTTCTGTTGAAACCAATTATATATCAATTATATATCAAATTCATACAATATCAATTATTATGAAACTTATATAACAATATCTATTATTATAAAAGGAAATAAATATAATATATCCCACCTAAATAAATCGTAATAGACTGACAAGCCCGATATGTTGAATTACATATAATGGAACAAATAATGTTATATTCTGACACGGTATTACAAAAGTCTTTTAATAAAATGAATTTACCGCCTAATATTGGAATAAAATATGTAATCCCAAACGTTTCTAGTACTCTTGGTTGTTAAGACTGAGTATAAGTTAGCCAGTATTTTTAGTTACTCAGACACGAACTACGACTCGACGCGAGATATATTCCTCTAGCCGGATAAAATTATAAGACTTCATCTCAAGTGTTTAAGTATTTAAGGATAAATCATATATATAATACTTCGTTCAATGATTAAATCAAACATAATTATAATTTAATTTATTCTATTTTCATAAGTAACATTTATTATTTGAAACAACAAATATATTTTTTTTTTATCCACCATTTTGGATGTTTTTCAGTTAGATATATTAAATGACCAACTACTTTCTATTTTGTTTTGGATCAATCAATCGATCAATAATAGATTCTTGATCGATTGAAAGAAAGAACAACATTCGATTTTTTTAAATCAACTTTTATATTTTATTCTTCTTAAGTCATAATGTTTTGTACTTCAAAAAGATAGATCTGAATAACGAACAAGAAAATTAACTATTGAAAGAAAATCAATAAAAGACTTCCGTTCCTCTGAGCTTTAATTATCTGCAATACATTATATTTATTGAAATTATGTTTCTAAAATAAGGAAGTAAAGATTTTGATTTGTGTTTGGTATTTAACAGCTTTTAAATATTATATTTGTCCTTATAAATATGTTATTATAGTTAGTATTAAACTTTCGAATGATAATTAGATTAGTTAAAATGTCTAGTATAAATAATTAAAAGAAGTACTTGAATATTGGTAAATTTATTATATATCTATCTATTATTAGTTACTATTAATATATGTAATTTACCTATTTTTTTAATGTAATATGTTCAACCGCCTATTTTGTGATATTATATTATAAAAATGTATGGTGTTTTTCTTTCTATTTGAATAATAAGAACCAACAAGGCATAATAATTGAGAAATACGTTACAATGAATCGTTTTGAATTTATCAAGTTTCTGTTAGGCTATTATAGTACATGTAAATATTCTGTTTTACTTGTTTTATGTTTATTATATTTTTTACTGGGACAAAACTTAAAACCAGTGAAGATGCAAATACCCAGGGTATTTCCCGAACGAACTTTGACGAAATTATAAATGTTAATAAAAAAAAACAATTAATTTTAAAGTAAAATGATTATGAAAAAAAATGTTTAAAAGTAATCATCAAATATAACATGGACTACACACAAAAATAAATAGTAAAACAAATTACATTAATTTTTATTTTTATACACACTAATTAAAAAAAAAAATTTTAAGAAAAAAAAAAAGTTTTTTATTAAACTCAGCAAAACCCAATAGATGTTTTTCGATTATATAAATAAAAATTCCCGCAAATTTTCAGGACTTTTTCAGGATTTTTTTCCTGTCCACAGACATCTGAGAAAAGTGAAACAATACAGAACGAACAAAGTTCGTTCGTGAAAATATTATATTGACACTATTTGGTATTTTTGTGTACGTGTTTACTTACTCTAAACTTTTTAAATTTATTAAAATATTTTCCATTTAATATAAGCTAGTCATATTATAATATAAATCCTGCTAAAGACCTTCTGTTGAGGTCGAGAGTAATTTATTCATCTCTTTTATAACTCCTAGACAGACTGTTCGTCGTGATAACAACTCCACAAGGTAATTTGTGCTAAGTGTTAATCCTAACATGACAGTGAATTTCAGGTTAATAAATTCTTCCACAACATTTCATGAGATTTCATAGTATTTGTTTCAGTTTCAAAGAATATAATAAAGAATTAGTGAAACATGTGATCTAAGATAAAATACCACAGTTTCTGAAACGCCACTTTATGAATATTATATTTTTTTTCTCAAACATATTCATTCAGCTTTATTCATTTATTATATATTGTTTATTACAGCATCTATGTATGTATGTATGTATGATGTATGCTAGCATAATGTACATAAATTTAAATGATTTAGTTAAATATGTAACGAATAATGCACCCAAGAAATATAATAAAAAAGTTATGAAAGCAGAATTAAATTATATAAACATACGCACAGGCATTCTCAAAAGAATCACACTATTTAAATAAGAGTTCTGCCATACATTAGCCATAACTTTAAGGTCAAAGGGATATTTTATTGCTCCATTATTTGAAGCACATTACAATAATAAGGATTAAGGGACCTAAAAGTTATAAAGCTCGCATTTAGAATTATTATATTCCATTTTAAACATTTTACTCTAACGAATTTCGGAAAAAGCTTTACTTACTATATTTTATAAAATAACAAAATAAATAATTTTTAATAATTAAGGTATTTAACAACTTATTTTATGAGGATCATTCCAAGTATCCAAAATACAAAAAAGAAGGCACTGGTTAGACACTATTCTATAAGCAGTTACTATTCTAAAAAAGTAGACAGATATTTAAATAAACGTAGCATATATTCTTTGCAATAAAATAACTTTAAAATATAATAATGAAAAATATTTTCATCATATAAATAAATAAAAAATATATTTAAGACGATTACGGTTTCTAAATTCTAGATTTGTGATTGTCAATTATTATTATTTAAAGAAAAATTATAATAATATATATCAAAAACAGAACAAAACAGTAATACCAAAAAAAAGATCACATAAATATATTTAAATCCACAGAAGAAATTAATTGATATCAATTGATTGTAATTTCGAAACTTTATAAACGTTTTTACATATTTGTATGACAAAAAGATAACAGTTCTGCTTTTTTGCTAACAATTTACAAACAAAACACCAATTTGGCATGAATGTGAAAGATAACTGCAATGCAATTTGTTTTTATAACAGTAGTTGAAGTTGAGAATAAAAACAAAACTGACAACCATTTTCTCTATTACCAAAATCTCAAAGTACTTGAGTTAATGGGTATTTAGTTGGAAATGATCTAAAAATTATAGATTATAACGATTTTTTACCCTATCAGATGTTCCTTTCTTTCTTTTTTTACTTATGATTTATCGATTAAACTCTGCTGTGTATAAGAAAATATATTATATCCAAATATACAAAGATAAAGCTTGTAATATAATAGACATTTCTTGCACATTGGAATACCTTGGTGTTGCATGCAATTAGTTCACATAGATTTCAAAAGCATTGTTTAAAAGACGCTTTCTTTAAATCGGTTTTCAATTATCTAACTATACTAAATTGGTATCCAAGAGAAGCCTTTTAAAACTTGTATACTATTTTTCCAACTGCTTGTTTATAAAAGCTAATAATAATCATTCAAACTTTAATTAAACATTGTCTGTATGTTCTCAATATCTACACATTGTTTTACTTTTGAAGTTTTTTATTCTTAGTCGATGTTATAGGAATTCTTGTTTTTCGCGCCTTTCAATTTCATGATTAATTAAGAGAGAAAATCATGGACCACAATGGTCCGAACTTTAATTCCATATTATTATCTCTTAATAATGTTACAGTGACAGATCACATTATAAATAGTTTACACACACACATTACAATTCGCGGAAACATAAGTATTGCGAGTAGGTTCTGAAAAAACCTTCAAGAAACTATATGATTAAAACAAATTTAACAAACGTTCACTAGACGAAGTTACTTGTAGTATATCTACATTAAGATTACTGCACACTATTATCAATTGGTTTTGTTAAAATGGCCTTCATTTTATTTTCAAATTCATCAACGTCACCATAGGGGGGGTCGATACACGCATAAGATAATATATACATTGAGCTCAATGCAGGATAGTTCAATAGTTCACTCGACAGAGAGCGCCGCTATGTCTAATTGAGATTTTAAAACTACATCACTACGAGCTAAGATAAGTTTACACAACTATACGAAAAATAACTATAACCAAAATAATAATTTGGCTAATAGTTATTTATCGTTATGTCCTTTATAAAGAAGTTTTCTAAATTAAATGCTACTAAAGTAGCAAATTGTTTTGAATATAATACATGGGCAGATATACCTTTTGTCATCCTAGAACAAAAATTTATTTAAATCAAAATAAAATAATGCGTTGCTAAGACGGTATGTCAAATTATAAAATGTCAAATTCAAATTGTATATGTGTATGGAAATGCACACATTACAAATTGACAGTTATTTTTGTTATATAATATTAATTTTCTTAACGGACAAACCAACTCCATGTAAAAGTACAATACTGGCTCCAGGCGAGCACATATCATATAGTTAAATAATAAATTATAAATAATTAAACATATTTTATATAGTGAAAATAGAATTTGTAACTTTCTTAAATCGACATTGTAATTAATAAGATCAACGTATCGCTTTAAAAAAGAGTGATTTTAATGAAATTTAATAAACAACGTTATTAGTTATATATGGGTCTGTATGAGTCTGGTCTGGTCGTAACTAACACTGGTCGCATATTACCAAACTGTAGTTATCCAAAATTATTATACAATACAAATAAAATTGAAATGCGATTTAAGTTTATCAATAAATTCTCTATTTTTAATGAAAACAAAACTATTTGATATTTTTGTTTCATTAAAGTTATTTCAATAAACATACGGATTATAGATTCAGTGTTTTTTTTTACTATATCATTGTTTTATAAACTTTACAGGTATCTGCAGTTATTAAAAGTTACATCTATCAGATGTCTATACTGTAGGGACTGGATTGGATAGGCAGAAAATTGACGAATTGGTGTTTCATAATATACCGTAACGATCCAACCGAAATATTTATATACTTATTGTTGAAGTTTTGTTAAATGAGGACATAAATGTTTGAAAACGCTATTGTGTCTAAGATTCAATTAATTATATTGACTCACATTCTACTTTCAAGTACTGTAGTACTACAGATATTTTTTATTATACTACTAAAAGAAAGAGTCAAAAAAACACTTTCTAAAATTGGTAAAACGAACAGTTAGAGCTACATTTTTAAAACTACACAATCTTAATCTCACATTTAGCAAAAACTTTTTAGTGACACAGTTCATGAACATCTTTTATTCATAAAGCTACTTACCTAATTTTCAGCATATTTATTTACATAGTTGTCACATATATTACAAAACATAGATTCTCTGTTGTCCCGTTGGAATCGCCCCAAAATAATCCAAAGAACTCTTTAATTTTGAATGTATTATTGAATTTATTTGTATAGTATTTATTTTTTTCTAGAGTAAGTATATTCAAAATTCAGAATCACCCAAAAAAAATTATTTTTGATGTTATTTAATTCCAAAAGAATGTTTATCTTTATTACTAATATTGTATTACTTATTAATCCATTATAGCTTATCTCAACTCAGAAGAATTTATCCTCAAAAATTCAAATTCAACTTACAGATTTACAACAAATCTTCTATATAAAATGGATGGAAATTGAACGGATCAAAATCCTCGACATTTTTATTACGCAATGTCGTTGTCTGAGATAGTTAAATTGTTATTTTACAAACAGAATCTGAAGGATTTTGTTTTCTCGGTTATATATATATATAGCTATGGCTAGATTATGGCTGTTCACTTCAGTTTATTTTATTATTTACAATATAAGAGTAACAAATTGACCTTGTTAAGTATTTTTATACCTCAGATGTAAAATTACGTAGACAACTCTTTGGTTATCAGAAATTATATAGAATAAAATGTATTTTATCCGAAGCTCCAAATATATTATTTTATATCCAAAGCTGTGGAACTTTTAGGAACTTTAAAAATGTCTATTTGGTCTACAAACAATATTTTGTTTATTGTCATCTTTTAAAGTAAAGTAAATAGTTTATTAATATACAATATTATATTAAGTTAATCAAGAATAGTTTTATTTTTATTTTTATTAAAACTGAATTACTTTAAATGTATATTAAAAATAAAACTAATAATAATAATACTAAGTAAGTAGTAAGTTTCGGGTTCATTAAATTGATGTTACTGAATAAAAATTTTAGTTTTTTCTGAACAATTGTTCTTAAGAAATAATGTAAAAAGTTTGGACAAAGTCTTTTAGCCCTTGGCTTGTCTCTAATGAGGCTAATTAGAGGAATATAAAAGAAAACTTGCAGTGGCATTATTTGTTATAAAAATGTTTTTGTTTCATTTAAAATATTAACAATGTTTATTTTTTCAGGTAAGATGACTATTAACAAACACACAAGACGGTTTAACGGTACCTGGTAAGAACTTTAAGCTTTGTTGATTTAAATTTTAGAACTTTATGATATGACTTTATATACAAGTTATGGTTTAAACCACATTATAAGATAATAAAATAATTTACTTGCATGGAGCAGATGCAGCGTTTTTTTATAGGTTTTATGTGTATATATTGTATATAAGAGTATTTTTTTAACAAACTTATTTTTCAATGTGTTATATATTTTATCCCTTTTAGTTTTATAGTTAAAAAACAATAAAATTATAAAGTAACATAATTAATTATTATGCATAAGAATACTGAGAAAGATATTCTGTATGAATAAGTTGATAACAAAATCGAATTTGTATTCATTGACATTCAGTTTCTCAGCCAGCATTTTAAGGAATGGAACTGAATAAATTTATGGACTGATTTATCCCTGCCATATTAATTGACGATTCATTTTTCGAAATAAATACCATAAGTATAAATTTATGGACTGATTTATTGACGAAGGACTACGTTTCCAATAGATAGGCCCATTCTGCTATTTTTCCGTATGTATTGCAGGTCGTTTGTTCGGGCGTAGCCCGCGTATTTTTTTTCCTATCGGTACGAAAATTGGCAGGTGTGTTCTTTGAATTATTAGAATTTTTACGTCGAGGCGTTTTTTTCATTGGGCGAAAAAATCCAAAATGGCGGCGTGGTTTAGTATTGTTTTCTGCGTAGCAGGAGCAATTTTCATCCGATCCCCATAAAAATTGGTAATTATATTCTTTGAGTTATTAATTTTTTTTGTCCGACCATTTTTCTTACTGAGAGGAAAAATCCAAAATGGCGGTGATTTAACTTTTTGTTTTGGCGTAGCAGGCGTACTTTTTGTGCATTCGTCATGAAAATGGGAAGTGTGTTCTTTGAATTATTAAAATTTTTATGTCGAGCCGTTTTTTTGCTCGGGCAAAAAAATTTCAAGATGGCAGATTTCTGATCCGTACCACAAAAACGGACTTTGCAGCAGCTAGCGGGCTGAAATTTCGTCTAAGTACTCTTTGCCGAAATCTAAGGTATTTTTTTTGTTATTTCAAAATCCTAAATGGCGGCCATAGCGGATTATCAAAATTTTTTAAGTTGAATTACTCCGTTGTTATTTGGTGGAGCCAAATTTCGTTCGGTAGTTATGTACCTACATACATACATAGGTATAATTAATCCGTTTTGGAAAAGGCACTTAAAACATTGTCTCATCCCCTAACGTACTGAGTTCTATTGCTCACAGAACGACTAGTCCCTGCCATATTAATTGACGATTAATTTTCCGAAATAAAAACCATAAGTATGGTAAATATTTTTTAATTACAGAGCACTGTAAGATATTTCACATAACATAATAATGAAACACCGACAGACATCTTCATAAAAAGTTATTAATTTGTATATTATACATACATTAATTATTGAGGAACGGTTTTGTTGAAGTTTTTTTAACGTTAAAAATATTTTATATAGGTTTATAATCGAGAAAAAGATATACACAGTTATTTTCTAAGAGGATGTTGTCGTGTTAATAATATTACACACCTTGTTATGAATCTTTAATATGACAAATCTCGATTGCTGCTATATGCAACTATTGATTCAAATATTGTGTACGCAATCGAAGTGGGATATCGTAACAAAAATACATTAACTGGAATCCAGAAATAAACAAGTTTAACTTAGTAAAGTAAAAAACTAGTAAGTTTTTGTGGCAATCAAACATGTATGTGTTGTTGAAGTATAATGATTTTTATTAAGTTAAACTTCTTTAGACGAAAATATGCGTCAGGATAAAGAAACAAACACATAAATGTATAAGAGAAAAAGAGATAAAAGATGTATTGCCCACTTCTGTTATGCCGCCATCTATGACTCAATCAAACTAGGGTTTAGCAGACATTGAAGTTGTAATTTTTTATAACTTGCGATGGATGTCATTGGTATTTTACAATTGTTAGTTGAGGTAAGTTTGTTAACATAATATAATATAAGCTTTATATAAAAATACAAATATTTTGCATTAATCTTATTAATCTTGATAAAAACCTTTATCCCACTATTCCTGATACTCTAGATCATAATAAGACAGTATCCCATAAAAAGTTTCCACGAAGTCGTAAAACTTTAGGTGTCCTAAAATTGTATGAGAAATTAAGTTACCAGTCAACTTTGTAATGAAGTTATAAACTTTAGAATCATCTCTGTTAAAATTTCCAAGTCATGTATTTTATTTCAAATATGCATAAGATGTACCTATGAGATATCACACTCTACTTGGTCTAAAAGAAGACTACAATAACCATGCCACAACTTTTTCTCTGGTACTCTTATTTAGACGGGCTAACAGTATTCTAACTTTAATCCTTCTAGTAATAATTGTATAATGCCTAATTTTGTTACTGGGAATAATACAAATCACAGTGAAGTAACACGTGCAAATATTATAAGTACTCGAGTTTTATATCTACAAAATAAATCTCGAGTACTTTTTTTTACCATATTAATATTATATCTTTAGGGATATTGAATTATAAAACGGGATCCATAAACTTTTGCTTTCATTCATAAATCTAGTCGGAAATGAAGAGAGGATCAGAGGAAATTCTGATTAAAATATCTGACGGAAATTGTATCTTTTTACAAATCAGTTATTATATTACATGTTTCGTAAATTACTTTTTATGCCTACTGTGTTTTTATACTTTGAACTTATTTTTTTTTTGTTGTTGTAAAAGTCTTTCAGTAATTCAGCAGTCGTAGGTTACAGTCCTTTTTGCGATTATTTTCTTTCTATATTTAAAGAAATAATACTTAAAACTACTTCATGTTGTAATCAACCATCTTTAATGCAGTCAGTATAAAAAATATTTGATTCCTAATCTATCTATACTTATTGGAATATAAAATTTGTTGTACAAGAGAAAATCAATTAAAGTATCTGTACTGTAAGTAAAGACATCAGAATGGCCTATATATGGCCACAATCCTCCATGTTAAAGATACTCGTATGTGGGTTACTCCAAAAAGTAGTCCCAAAGTGACTGAATTAATGTTTCAAAAGTGTTAACGATGAAGCAAACGTAAATTAGAATAATGATGATTAAGGATTGCGTTGGCAACTAGTGATTCTTCGTGAGAGTGGTGCTCTGGCAATTGCCGCTTAAAAAGTGAAGGTTGACCACCTCGCTTCACCTTGTCTAACGTTCCTCTAGAATGACAGAACAGATGAACAGATGAACAGATAAAGTTAATATTATACACTTATATTCTAACTCGTTTTTGCCTTCAACAACTAACTACTATATCAACCATACATATATATCAAATAATCCTTAAAAATCAAATTAAAGTTATGATTTACGTATAAAAAAAAGTAATATTAAAAACCTAATATTAATATTGGTGATACCTACTTCTTGAATAAATTAATTATATTTACCATATATTTACATTATTTATAAAACAATTTTTCCTAATAATAAAAAAAATATAATTTAATAAAAGTTGACAGGTACTTAGATCGGTAGAAAAATAATTGAGAATTCGTTTCCGTTCATTCTACCCTCATTCTGAATTTCAAATAACTATTAAAGTTATCTCACTTCTAAAATATTATGCCAATTTGATATCAACCGTGGTTATAAAATTAGGTTTAACTCTTTAGAGATGTTACCATACGATTTGGAATATCACGTATTGATAAAATAACTTACCGCGATGTAATATATTTTATTACACCAAAGGCAAAGATTTTAAAGTAATCCCAAAATGTATATTGATACGATTTTCACTTTATAATACAATACTACTGAACCTTGTGTTAAATTTTCTTTTTAGTGGATTATACTACGTTACACGTATCAACTTGTCAACTCCTTGCTTGTTACTTTTAAAGATTATTTGGTTGATTTTCATCCTTTTGAATTGCAATAAAACAACAAATTTTATTTTTATAATAAATTATAAAATTGCTTTGTTTAGAAATGAAATGTACGAGAAATAACGAAAACATTAAAATATTCTTTGTTATTTACGATTTTCTGTTTTCTCATGTTCAATTCCAGTCTTTTTGATCTCAAACAAAATTTTCAAGTCTGCTAATTATAAAAAATAAACATTTCAAAGAGAATCAATAAGTAAAGAATAAGACTATTTTAATTTCATAAATCAGACGGTTAGATAAAAGAATAGTATAAACTACTAATTAACATAAACATACAACAAAATCGCCTACAAATTGGCCTACATGATGATAACCATTTGTTCCTAAAATATTTCCTACTATATGAGCGGTTACCATTTAAAATTTTTATTAAGCGTTACAAGCCAAGGCACTTTTTATTTTCTTATAACAACATTAATTACTTGTAACATAATATGTAAATAAAAATAAAAAAAACATACCATTCAGGACATATGTTATATAAAAATAACATAAATATAGTAATTGAAGGTAATATTGATGGATGATGTTCATTATAAGGAAGGTAAATCAGCATTATTAATATTATTATATATATTATAATACCTCGCTACGTGAAAATATGGTCTAGGATCAAAGGAAAATTGTTATTATTAGAAGCAAACTGAAGATAATTCAGGGGTAATTAATTATTTCAATGTTTATAAAATTAAATAAATTTTGTAATTTATAATGGACGACCATGCCATAAAAGATATTCTTACTTAACATTAGGCTAAGAGTTAGTGTGAATTGTTAAGTTTCTCTTAGAGAAACACAAATTTAAAAGTACAACTGTATTTTAATTTTCGACATTAGAAATTTAAGAATTCGAACATAAAAGAAACTTTAAGTTCAATGTTCTTACACTTAAAAAGTCATCAACGATTTCCTTTGTCGCAATAACATTCGATAAAGCTTAGCTTTGTATGTTGGATTTTCTATATTTATTATTAACTTTTCGCTACTCTCAAAGAATTTATACCAAGGCTATTGCTCACGATTCGAACTGCAATATCTTCAACGGCATCACTTAAAATATGATTTCTGGCGTTACATATTATAAAGTACAAGTATACAATTAAAGTTGTTATACGTTTAAATAAAGACTTAGATTTTAAATTGGCAGATGAATTTACCAGAAGTTGATTTATAAACCAATTCAAACTTATAGATAAAAAAAAAATAATGCTTATTTACCAGATAGTAGTTTCCTGCTTTAATGACGGCTCCTAAATCCTTTCTTGGTAATAAGACTAAAGGGTGTCCACAGTCTACAGCTTGTGCTTACTGTATTTTAATGCTTACTTTCAATATTAATTTAAAGTAAGCATTAAAATAAAACGAGAGGTTTGTTTAGTCACGATATTACATATATATGTATATATTTATATGCAATCATTACTGTACATTATAAAGAAATTAGTATGACTGTTTAAGTTTTGTTGTTTGGAATTATATTCAGATTCAGACAATACTTTACAAACAATATTTTCCTCAAAATATATCTCAAACAAACAAAGATAATATTTTAATGATTCTTTCTGTTTACATTCAATGTTCTTTTGTATTTTACAATTCTTAGGGATAAATATTATAATCAAGACCTCAAACTCAATTGCAGAATCAAAAATATAAGCGATTATTTTTTTGGACGTTGATGCTTTTAGGTCAGGTTCTCATCAGACATATTTTATCTTCATTATGAATATTACATAGGTATCATTTAAGCCTGTAATTTATTTTAATATATTAATAGCTAGAAATGAAGATATTCCAATAAATAGAAATATGTGCATTAAGAACGCTTACAACAAGTGATAGGCCAAATAATAATAAGAAAGTTAATCTGTTCCTAGCCCTACAAAGAAGTTTCTTACATTAATTATAGTTATTGAAAACAAAGTCTAATATAAATCGTTGGTTGTTTAAATTTTATTATTATATAACAATATATGTCCGAACATATTAAATGTTAGATAAATTTTAAAGTCCCTGGTCATATTAAAATTTAAGATGAGTATATAATTTTACAATCTGCAGTTGAAATTACTGCTCAGCATCACTAACTACTGAGGTTAGGTCTAAGAATATTTCTGTCAAGGAATATTCTAAAACATCTTAGGAATATTTTATCGCTTATTTTCTTATATTCTATGTACATCTATGTAGGTTAAGCCTTTTTATTGGAGCGACATTAATCATTAAAATTCGATTAAGCGGCAATGTGTCACGTACGATCTTATTAAATTTGTATGGTGGCCTAATACGTACAGTTAAACTAATGCTTATACAAAAAATATTCATGGCACTTAACATATTAAGGAGTTTCATACTTTGGTATAAAAATATATTAAAAACAAGCGTTATGCATAGAATAATAATTTAATTCATTTTTACCAAACTAGAAAACTAAACAGGTAGACATAGGTAGACTTCCACATACTAGACACGGCATAACGAAAAGTCAATGTTGGTTTCAAAGGTAGAATGCACGCGATGCTGTGTCTAATATGTGCATTTGTGAAGGCTCACACTAATTGTAAGTTTAATAAACATGGGCCTATGTTCATTAATTCAGTTGACATTTATATAAATTATATACAAAAGACTATTTTAAATATTACAGTTTAAAGCCATTTTACAACCAGATATTAAATATTTATCATTTAATACAGAATTTAGTCTGCTATAAAGCTAACGTATGAAACTTTAAATATTTGAGTTCTTACAATGTCCCAAGTGATCAATATTTTTAATATCAATTAATGTTTGATATTTTTAAAAGAAAATGTTTATTTAACTCGTGCAGGATTCACTCTCTAAGTGATTTTTATGGCTCATATATTTTGTTGGGAATTTTACTTGTTCATAATAAACATGAATATAATATATTTTACTATATCCAAATATATTTAAGCAGGTAAATTTAAAAGCACTGTAGACAAAAAGATACAATACTTAAATCTCTAGTCATACTTGATAGCTGGGATTAAAGAGACTCGACGACGTATATAACTTTTCTAATCTTAAAATCCTAAGAAAAGTAGACTAACACTGTAAAGAAAATACAGGACTAAGCTTCACAAATATACCTTTTTCTTAAAAAGTATGCAGGATTTAATATTACGCTGCTTGAATGTTTTTACAGTCAAAATAAAAGTTACATGTTTTTTTAAATTGTCAAATAGTAAGTGCTTATAGTTTCGTTTCAGATAAGTATCTGTCATCACCGTAATCAATATGAAATATTCTTATAATGGACTGCAAAAGTTCAAGAAAATTGCATATTATTATTGAATCCACGCATTGTTTAATTACAATCTCAGTGTTTTTAAAATAATTTATCTTAATCTGGTATGTAGAAGTTATGTGTGTCAAACACAATACCACGTGTTGAGTGTACTATTTTTTTTATCTATTACTAATGCAACACTTATAAGTTCTAGATTTTTAACTTGTGAATGACGCACCATTGATATAACCTTTCGAACTTTTATTTCACTCTTTGCATCTGACATTAACATGTAAATACAATAAAAAAATCTCGGTATACCTTTTGTTTTAATACATACAGGGACTAGGAAAACATTCCGTACACTCAGATGCTGGGAGTAGAAGGTAGTCTGCGTAATTGTGTACAGAGTAAAATTTTATTATTTTTGTCCAATTACAATCCTGTTTTCAACTTAAAAACAAAACAGCCGTTAAAAATAAATCAATATACTGCATTGTTGATGGAGTAAAATTCAATGAATTAAACATTCGGACATAGAAACATTAGAAAGCAATAAAATTTTACATGTATAACATTACTAAGACACATAAAATGATAGTAGGTAATATACTAATTGCTGCAGTTTGAATTCTTTCAGCGGTTTCAGGTTATGTTACCATAACACTTCCATCCCAATAACGTATGCGGCATATTTAACCAATGAAATATAAAGATGGGATCTAGTAATATATTTTTTTAAATTATACAGAGAACTCTAATTTTATTATATGATTCGAATATTTAAAAAAAAAACCTGTTAAAGAGTCCAATATAATTAACACAATGGAGCAAAACATACAAATATACATTTATGAATATTCAAAAATGCATAATTTGTTTTAAAATAATTGGTAATTTTTTTTGTTTTTTTAAAAACAGCAACAATATGACATGGCATGATATTACATGGATACCTTAAAAAAAGGCGTATACTCCTACCTCAAAGCCCGGCAACGCTCTTGTGAATCCTCGGATGTTGCAAGAGTTCAACACATATCAACGGTGAACCGCAAGTTCGTTTGCTCTCCTATAAGATAAAAAAAAACAGCTTTGTTTTACAAACAACTATTAATATTGTTTTAAATGTTATCACTTTGTAATAATTAATTATCCCTTAGATACCATCGGCCTGTTGCTCTGAATGATTAACCGTCATGTAATAATCTATGTAGGTATCAGTCACCATCAGTCACGACTTTGATTCAGGCACACTGTTGAATATTCATGAACTTTATAATATTATATACTACCTTAGATAACTATGGTCTACTTTTGATTGATGACGGCCATTAATTCTATCAGTGATTTTGATACGAGAAATGTGAAGCTAGATGGGTTTTTTGATTAAATGAGGATAATAGCAATAGTAATAAAATTAAATAGGCTTATTTTATTTATTTCATTGGTTTTAGTATAACAAAAATAAACTAATACTATTTACATTAGAATTGAATTGTACGGAAATAATTATGAATAAAAGTCAAGAAAAATAATTGGTGCATTCAATGATGTTTTTAAGAAGTAAATGGGAGTCGTCTTTATTTTTGTTACCGAAAACATTCGTGGCAAATGATTACTTATACTTAGCGAAAAACTTTCTTAGTAGCAAATGACTTAGCTGTTCGTTTCTTATTTGAATATTGTTAGTTATATGATGTAATATAATTAATAGTTAAATTTATGTTATAATCATAAGAAGAAATTAGGAGCACTACCAACTATGATTAAAACAAGTTTATTATTTTGAAACATTCATATTTCTATTTCCAATGAAACGTGGTGAGTATATATACTATATTATTTGTATTACAATAAACTCGGTTTAAATGGCTATCATTGAAAGCATTTAATCTAGAGCTGAAAACGTCTCAGTTGAAATTGATCACTCAAATCCAATTCCATCAAATAATTGGATTCAGCTTTCATATTATTTTTTTAAACTCTCAGGAGATTGAAAAGTGCACATAGACTCAGGACAATAAACTGTTAATCACAAGAATAATACAAAACATAAATAAACATAAAACAAATAATTGCAGCATTCTTATTATTGTATTAGCGAGCGATACTAAAGGAAAAGATTTCATCCAATCTTGAAAGACTAATCTTAATAGCCAATTATTTGTTCGAAACTTAGTACCAATATTGAATTTTGGTTTCCATTTCATCAAATAAAATATTGATATTGTTATAGTAATTCCATTAAAAAGCTTGCTGCGGGCAAATGAAAGTTTGCAAGCATGAGCATGCAAGCTCTAAGCTGTACGACTAATAACTATAACACAGTTTTCTTAAAGGACTATCTACCGATAAATAAAGTGGAAAAGAAGATATAATTAGCAGATTTGATTATTTCTCTTTTAATCTAACATTTTAATATAAATGGTATTTAATATTGAGAAAACAGACAATAATAAAAAAATAACAAAAAAAAAACATATTAAACCAAATTAAACTAAAAACATAGTGCAAGTTGTTAAAGAAACTTGCTTGAAACTTGAAAAAACAATTGTTATGAAAATTTACACTAATTGTAAACCTTCCTTATTTGCTATGAAAATAATGTATTACATACTGTAACTGAGTTAGTATAATTTATCTTTTATGATACAATAAGGACATGATACAAGAAGGAAATCCCTTTCATGGCGAAGATAACAATAAGATGTATAATGAAATACCCATAAGGGTATTTGTACCATTAATTCAAATATTATTAACATTTCTCAACATCCCTTAAGTGTTTCATATATTTTTATATGTTTAATTAATTTAGACCTACGGTTTTATTATGAAATATTTAATTTCATAGGGCAATTATACATTATAAATATTTAAGTTACCAACCTTAACATAATGAGATGATATTGCGTGGAAATTTTATTCCTAATACGTAGTTGTTAGTTAAAAGTCTAGACTAGAAAATACTAAGAGTAACTTATTGTCACATTAAATCAATATAGGTTTATTTAACAACAAATATCTTTTTTTTTTGTTGTATATTTTTAATTCAGGGTAAGTTGTTTAACATCAATAAAGAGCATACAATTGTTTGAACATAATTAATATCATATTGCAAAGAAATTAAATTATGAATGCCTTTATTACAATTACATTTCCGTGAAAGCCTAAAGGAGGTTCGTGAAATCTCTTAAAATGCTGTTAACGTCCCTTTAGAAATTATTTTTCTTTACATAATTAACTTTTGGTTAAGAAAATAATTTAAACAAAATAATAGAATGAAAATTAATTCACGTAATATAAAAGATAAATACAGAAAGTGTATTACTCAAAAGTTTATTTGCATTTAACTTTTATCGAGACGAAGTTTATAAGATGTATTTTATTTTTAAGTTACTTCTTTTAATACGAGTAAGTACTTATAATAACAGCTGACTCTAAAATGTAAGAATTAAAGTAAAGAGAGAGAAAGAATACGAATTGTCAAATTAAACTATGTAGATGATATTTTTTTCAATACTTTATAATTATTATTACATTTATTAATTTTATAAACTTTATAACGTAGAATATGTATAATAAAAATAATTCCGAACTGATTTAGAAGAAATGGAAATAAAGATTTCTCAACTTTTATAATAAAAAGGAAGCCTATTCTGATACTATAAGTGATATAATATGTTAATATCTTCACAAAAATCTTCATAAAGGAATACTAACATTTATTATTACCTGGTGCGAAAATTGTTATTACACTAAAAACTGAAATAAAGAAACTTAAAATGAAATGAAATTCCCTATCGTTTACAGACTTGAAACTAAATTGAGATATCTTTTTAGTCTATATAAATAGTTCTTTGACTAAATTATATTCTGTAATAGTACTAAGGGACAGAGTGATTTTGTATCCATTTCATTAAAAAGGCATTAGTTATAATGGAATGTAAATAAAATAAATGTTTATTGCAGAAATAAATAATATGTTTAAACAACAGTTCAGTCTTTAAAAATTATAGAAGATATGTTTATAAAACAGAAAAATATTCATGATTAAACTTGTAAAATAAATACTTTTTGTATGGTTACCGAACTGTGAATATTCGGATTGAATCCATATAAATCAATTCGTTATTTGTTCGTAGCTCGTCTATTTCCGCACCTGGTCTCAGTTTACACTCTTTCAATACACACCATACAAAATACACCGTTATAAGTATTAGGCTTATGGATATATTTCTTTATTAGACTTTCATATAAAAATCACGATTTTAAATATTTTTACTTACTAAAAGAATCAAGTTATTTACTGTAAGCGATTATGTTATTAGCAATATTATTAATAAATAATCTCATTAGATTATGGTATGTGCCTTTAAAAAAAAATATTGATTTATTAATAGTTACATAAAATTCTTCCAAAAATACTTCCAAAATTCATTCCAAAAATACATAGATTAATATCCAAATTTTACCAATAATATTCAGGAAATATATTCTAATATAAATCGATCTTCAAATCTCGCTGAGCATTGATAATGGATTTATTTCTACTTGATTCCTGGCATTGAAATTTATAATTGAATTTTTCTTTTTTACCTAAAGATCGTATTGATTTTAATTCAATAAACCATTTGTAATAAAATAAAAAATGTACGACATGACAGGATATATACGTATTATAATTAATTTATTCGATTGAAATAATGTTATTAAATAAATAAGGCAATAAAGTACCAAACATAAAACTAATAATTCGAAGGAAAGTAATTTACAAAGTACAATCAAATTTTTAAACAATATGTATATATGAATGTGTTCAACTTTTTATAGTTATAATACCGATAATACTACTAATATTGAAGTTTAAAATAAATAATAGAATTATGAAATATTTTTTAACTGGGTCCGGTCACTATGTGAGGGAAGTTGCATGATATTATTTTTCTCAGAGAAATATTTTAACATATTTTCATTTTGACTACAAAATTTACAACTTAATTAATTCTATATTTACAGTATTTAAGAAACATTTCATAGCTTAATTATTCTGCTTAAAACTTGTGTTGAATTTGATGTTAATAAACATAATATTTTTTCATACAAAATATTAAAACATATACAATATGTATAGTGTACGATTAACGGATTACGTAAGCAGCTACATATGATAAATATGATAGAAAGAGTCCGAATAAAAAAAGGCGAAAAAATAGACACAAAAGCAAGTGAGTGTGCTGCTAAAAAAATCGTATATTGTTTGTTTCCTTTCAACTCTGTCGTATAATAATTTTGAAAACTTGCCACTAGTATAACAGACAAACAGATAAACTATAATGATAATACTGAAACGACCGATCTATTCTTTAGTTGTTCTTTGGTTATCAAATTATAACTGATAATAAAACAGTTCCGAATTGGGTTCAATCTCTATATTATTATGTCTATATCTCTAGATATAAATGTTTATCCATACCTAAGATTTCAAGATAAAAGGCTGTTTCACCGGTTATTGACATCTTTACGTACTCGTATATAAGAACTAGTTTTTATACAGTTTTGTCATTCTTCAGTTACAACTACAACAATTAATGCAGTACGATTTCAATTACTCGGTGGCCATTTGCCTCATTTATATCCAGGATTAAACATTTAAACTTTTGTTTGTCTGCTCGTTGTTGTGGATTCAGTTCTAGTATATTTTTTGTAGTGAATAATATACAAGCTACAATAAGAAAAAAATAATAATTACATGTAGTTTTTAAGGCCATTAAAATATATTTTCCCTGTGATATAATTTGTATAGGTATAGATTATGACATTAATTTATTTATATACTTAGTTTCGGAATAATATATTCGGAAAGTTATTTAAATACAAATGTTGTATTACAATGGCAAAAAGTTTAATTTTAATGAAAGACTAGCTTGGCTAGTCTCTGCGAACAACTTTATTTTGGTCCCTAAATATTTATAATGTTTATAGAAAACTAATACAAACCTAATTTAATTATATACTTATAAATGTATATATAAATAAAAATGTTTTATTATATTTACCTAATATACATATGTACTATAAAATGATATTCTTATCTCTGCGTGTGTAGTTTTATATATATATTTTATATATATCTTGGCTACACTTGGATTCCCTAACGTGATATTTTCCGCATGCCTGAATGTCCCGTGTCCCAGTAAATATAAATTACTATGTATCATATATCGTATATCTATAAAATGATTTGTAATAAATGTGATGTCGAGATGTCAAAATTACTTTTATATATAAATATGGAAGTAAATAATTCATGTCTATGTGCATAAAAAAAATATTTGTAACAGAAAATGTTATATTTGTGAAAGCGAGTTGATAGTTGTCACAATTTTACAATTTCTCAGTTGTCAGTGAAACGCGGACGGACTGTCAGGTCACAGATTAATTTTTCATTTATTACATTTAAAATTAACGATGTCTGTAATGAGCATATTTTAGCGACATGTTATTTAGCACACTTTATTCTTTGACATATGCTTATTTTACTCGTGTGTTTGTGTGTGTGTATTTTTTAATTATATTAGTTAAGTATTACTCACTAGTACATAATTATTTATATTATTTATTATCTCCAAAGAAATTAAAATCGATATCATATCAGCGTAGCAGCTTGTGCAATATTTATAAGTGTGTTACTTGATGACACGTATTACGATTAATTTTTTGTTCGTAAAACAAAATGGTCAAAAATAACTTACAGACTTTATATCTAAGATATTATTATAAGACAACTGTATTATCAAATACCAATTTAACCAAATAATTTAATTAATTTCCTAACAGTTCTTAATAATATGGTTTAGTTAACCGGCATCGCACATTATAACTTCAAAATATCAGGACATTAAAAACAATATGAGCATTTATACGAGCAAAGCAATATGAGAATAATTCGTAATTTCACTAAGCAATTAATACATGCGTGGGTTATAAAATGTTTATTTAGTATAAATTAGTAACCAAACTGCAATTGATATAATTTTTATTAAATATCAACTATCTAACTAAATTATTATGAATGTTCAAATGGCCGCCGGTTCGAGTTGTCCTAGTGTTAATGATTTTTCCATCTAAAAGAATGAAATATAAATGATTTATAAGTTTTTAATGGTTATGGATATGCCATTGGTATATTCATAACCATTAATATATTCATCTTAGATATTTTATTTGACCTTATTTAAAAAAATATAAACTCATTATATATGATAAATTTTCTCGTTTGTATTATTTTCTGATTTTGATAATCTATTTTAAAAATAAAAGTACTTTGTGAGAATAATTACTGAACATAAACTTTTCACCGAGCTATAACATTTCTGGTAATTTAGACATTTAACTGCAAAATAATGACTGAATATATTAAACAAACATTTTAATATTATATCCTGATCTATTTTTAATTCAACCAGCGGAAGGTATTTTTGAATATTAAAAATGTACCCTCTGCTATAAAATTTCATTTCTAAGGAATTATATCTTATAATTTTGTACAAAATTTATATATGAAAATACGACGGATCAAAAAACTCAACGATGCTTATTCTGTAAACGAAAGATAGATTTTTTTTTTCAGAAATAGTGATAACAGTATTTTGATACTTGCCGCTTTGGTTTAATATATTTCATGTAATAAATTTTTGCTCGAATCTATTAAGTCCACATCTTTCAAAAAGATATTGAGACTTTAAAACAAATTAATTATTATTAAATCAAAAACTAGATTGATGAAAGTTTGGCAATTAATTTAAGCTTGTGTCTAGTTCATCTTAGTGCCGAAACAACTAAATTAAATTATTAATGTAACTTACAGGGTTTTTTTTATTTCAGTGGTTCGGGTTCTTTGGTTTTTATGCGGCACTTCCTCTTAAGTTGCTAATTAACCTTTAATATTCTGAACCTAAATTTATATTTAGATAAAATACAATCCAAATAAAATTGTTATTAGGCAAATTATAGGCTAGGCAAATCCACAACAATAGTAATTGTTGTGGATTTGCCTAGCGGCCGCTTACGGCACTGCACTGCGGCACTGAGGATCAAATAAGTGGATAAAAGTAACAGTTAAATAGGAGGATAGATTAAGTAAGTTCTACTCACTTATAGGTATTATATTGCAAATTTGCTTTGTAACCGTTTTTTACCTATCGCTCTTCGTTATCTCTAATTATATAAATGTATAAGAATTTTTACACAGTACTACTTGATTTCTTTGAACAAAGTTAATTATTAGTTATTACGAGGAAATAAGTAACAGTTTAAAATAATCATACAAAGGCTTGTTATATTTTAATCATTTGATATAATGTAATGGACTATATTCTCTATTATAATTGGGGACCATTGCTCAAAACAGGAGTTAGTGTATTTTTTTAATACCATCTCTTCTATTACTTTGATTTCAATTTAGACTTAATATTCCATAGTGTGTAGTGAATAATCAGGTATTTAAAAATAAGCAAATAATATTATATTATAAAATGACGATGTTCATTCAAAAGCATTCCCGCATATCATTGTATGGAGTTTTTCATTGTTACCTGGAGATATGATCGACATATCATCTAAATAATAGGAATGCTTTTGAAAATTAGTATTATTTAATGTACAACTTCTGTTTGTAACCCAAATTATTTAAAATACTCTTACAATTTATTTAACACATTGTACCACATACATATAAACTTTACCTCTGTGTATGTTGTTTTACATATATACCTTTTCTACTTGGGTTCCTTTAACATGGTATCTTCCGTGTGCGTGAATTTTGTGTGTCTCAATAAAAAGGAAATATTAGGTGTCGTAGATATTGTAATGTAAAGACCTGGTATTAAATTACTACAAACGTACAACAAAGAACGATTTTGTATCACGAATTGGATTAAGTAAGTCATTTTAAATGTAACTAGTTCATAGTTAAAAAAAAGCAAATGTTTGTGCTTTAAACTTCTATATAATATAACATATATTTACATTTTAGATTTTGAAATATCAAAAAAACTCCTTAGATTTCGGCAAAGAATACTTAGACGAAATTTCAGCCCGCTAGCGGCAAAAATCCGTTTTTGTGCTACGGATCAGAAATCCGCCATTTTGAAAAATTTTTATAATTTTAAGAACACAACTACCAATTTTTGTGACGATTGCATAAAAAATACGTCTGCTACGCCAAAACAAAAACTTAAATCACCGCCATTTAGGATTTTTCCTTCCAGTAAAAAAAATGGCCGAACAAAAAAAATAAATAACTCAAAGAACATGATCACCAATTTTTGTGACGATCGGATGAAAATTGCTCCTGCTACGCCAAAAAACAATACTAGAAAACGCCGCCATTTTGGATTTTTTCGCCCAATCAAAAATACGGCTCGACATAAAAATTCAAATAATTCAAAGAATACGTCTGCTGATTTTCGTGGCGATAGGATGAAAAATACGCCGGTTATGCCGGAACAAACATACTGAAATACATACGGAAAAATAGCAGAATGGGCCTATCTAGTGGAAACGTAGTCCTAGGGACAAACGCTTCGTTACGCTCAGCATTCGTCCTTCGGTCAAAAAATATTTACTTTTACAATAAGCGTTTTAAAACTGAGAATTAATTTATTTATTTATAAATGATATTGATAGGAATAACATCTAGGAGGTAGTTACAAACTTCTCTATTTACAGAAATTTATTTAATTTATCTTTGTCCAAATGACCAGACTTAAAAATATTATAATAATGCAACCAGATTTTTTTTACCATACGTAGTTGCATAGTTTTTTTATAAATTAAATCTTACAATATTCGATTTAATAAATATGTGTTTCATATTAGTAAAGTTAAACAAACACTAAACCGCGACCATCAGTCTGTTTATCTTAAATACTGTTGCACACATAATTGAATAAGGCGCATCAGCTAGCGGTCAGCAGTAAGTGGAGATCTGAAGGACAGCTGCGCTCGAACAAGATAATTAACTGCGCTGGAGGATACTGAAGATACTGAAGAACCTATAACAGAAAATATAAAGATTTTTGCTTCAAGTATTAAAATGTTATTAAAAGGTTACTTTATATTTATATACATATTGATTTAATTTTATAAAATGTAAGCCAAACTGTAGTTGGCTGTCAACGTTAAAAATCTTGTTATAATAATACTTGTGTAATTATTGTTTAAATACTTAATATTATTACTTAATATTATTTTACCAAGGTAAAGAAAGTAACTTCTAAGTGCAATGAAAATTATTATTATTCCAATTATTCTTCTTCTTCAATTCTTCTTCTTCTTCTAAATTGACTAAGGTTTTTTCTTATGTAGTATTGTTATTGGAAGTGTTTTGATTTTAATAAATGACTGTTAATAATTACCTGTACAGTTATAGTACAAATATTTATTTCGTCTTTATTATTTCATGTCGTAAATATTTTTTCACAAGAGAGAAGTTAAAAACATCTAATTTTATTTGGTGATATTTAGGTTTATTCGAAAGCTTGTTCTTAAGCTTTTGAATTCATTAGAACATTCCCTCCATTCCATTTAAAGAGCCGGAGACAACTTTATTATTGAGCTCAAGACAAATTTATTCATTTCATAACTTTATAACTGCTAGCCCATGTTCGCTGACAGAGACTCTTATTACTCTTCGTGGTATCAACTTCACAAGGTAATTTGTGTTAAGCGCTAATTAAATTAAGGGCAGGGTAGGGTATAATTTTTTTTCCCAATTGGGTAGACCTCGAAGAATTCGGTCTGCCCATTCATTTGTCCCCTACTTTCGAATTTTAGAAAAATTTCTTCACAGGAGGTCTTCTTATGACCGCCTGAGTCCGAAATGACCATTGGTCAAAAAGTTTATATATATATATATATATATATATATATATATATATATATATATATATATGCGTGCGTGCGTCCAGATTCGACTTTTGTCAGCACGATAGCGGCCGCAGTTTCGCTCGGATCGCTTTCAAACTTTGCACAAAAATCAACCATCCAAAAATGAAGGTCAAGTTCGTTAACCAGAGAAATCCGGTCACAGGGGGCGCTAGGGCCTCACTTTTTCTGATTTCAGTTTTTCGACCATAACTTTGTCCCTATACAAAGGAGATCAATCGCGTTCATATTATATGATGTCTTTGATAAATACCTATAACTAATGTAAATAAACCGAAAACCTAACTTCAATAACTTTGGGGTGGGGGTAAAAAAACCGAAAATTTTTGGAAAAAAAATCATAACTTTTTTCTGGTTAACATTCTTGTATCACAAGTATTTTTAATAGAAAGGTTATTTTTTACTCTAAATTTAGGTACCAAAAGTTTTTCCGTACAGCGTACCGTTTCCGAGAAAAAAAATTAAAACCACTTTTAGCTTGTAAATTTTAGGTAGGTAAAACCACGACAACTTTTTTCTGGTATACATTCCCTCCTCGCAAATATTTTTAATAAAAAGGTTATTTTTTACTCTAAATTTAAGTACCAAAAGTATTTCCAAAAAAGATACCTTTTCCGAGAAAAAAAATTAAAACCGCTTTTTGCTTGAAAATTTTTGATGTAATAAACAACGGCATCATGTATTATTCTTAGATAGTGAGTTATATTTTAAACGAGTTACACACGAGGTCTACCCACGCGTGTCCCCCTGCGGGCACGGATTTTTTTTTTATTGTTTTAAATAAATGCATAATATGTTAAGAATATTCTGTGAAAATTTCAAGTCGATCGAAGCAAAATTGACGTTATGACTATTTGAGCGTCCGTTGCCGGGTTTCAATACCTTGAATTTTTCAATGTGCAAAACTTTAGAGGTTTTTTCTGAAACTTGGTATTTTTTAAATCCGTGAGCACGATAACTCAAAATACTGGTTCAATCGTTTTGAAATTTTGCACAGTATTTCTTCACATAATTCGCCAGGTAACATAGAGGGCTTTTTTTTTTTAATAATTGTTGATTTTACAACAAAAAATATGCCGATTTATGTCAGCAAAAATCGTTTTTTGACTTCCAAGTGTTATAAAAAATTTAAAAAAAAAAATGCCTCGATGAAACAACTCCTTTAACGAATGCATTTATATTTTTTGGTTTCCGATGATTCTGTTATGAGTTATGATGATCACCGCAAAACACCTTTTTTTCGAGGCGCTTCCGGAGATTGGCTGTCAATATTTCAATTTTTGATATTTTTAAATGAAAAATTAGGAAAATATAGTTTTAATGTAATTTTATTATATGCAATTTAAGGAAATACATCAACAATATCGGTATCGACAAAAAAAAACTTGAAAACATGGCTTTTTTTCACCGAGTTAACCTTACCATGCCCTTAAGGATAAACATATTATAATTTTTATATTATTTCCTAATATTAATTCATTAATAAAATAAACCTACTAACATGAACAATGATCACATACTGCACTTAATTTTATGAATTTTATTACATTGCCATAGATATAATATCTAATAAATCCGACTTCTTTCCTCAAGCCTTCTTCCCATTTATTGAAGGGATGGAAATCTTATCCCATCACGATGCTTATTATTTAACATGAACTATACATTTACGCCATATTATGTAAAAAAATAAGAAATAAAACAAATATAAAGAATAAAAATAACTTTCAATAATTTTTTATGATATTTATTTACGTTGAAGGCAGAACGTTTCTTTTCCCAGGCAATAGATAGATATATAGCATGAAATATTTATTTTTGTGATTTTGTGATGTAGAAATAATTCAAAAGCTAACTCTCAACTCCAACATCATTTGTTGTTGCTCTTGTGTCACGAAAAAGAGAGTTGTGCTCGTATAAAAAGTTACTTAAATTGGTTATTATGTCTAAACATTATTTTCTCCTTAATGCTTGTTGAATATATTTTTTTGGTATTTCAAAATCCTTTATCTGACAAAGTATACATAATTGTTTTAAAGAATTTTGTAGACAGCTTTTACAAATAATGTTTTTAAAAATTGAAAATAAATTTTACTAATGTATATTACAGACAGCTTTTAGAAATATTTTTTTTAGAAATTTAAAAATAACTTTTAACTAATTAAGCCTTTTAATTTTTAAAACTGACTCCTTTTTTGTTCTGACAAAGAAAAACTCAGTGATTTAATATAAGTACTGGTCATATACAAACAAATGTATTGTTATATTTACTTATTTATTATTACTATTATTATTATTACTATATTTAACAAACAAAATGTATATAAAACACCAATGTGACACAAATTTTGAATTAGTAATCTAAGCAACCAAGTAAGAATGTAAATCAAGTGAAATGCAGGTTGTTTTCATACGAACAGCCAAAACTTTTTAAAATTGTGTTCACTACTATATATCAATTTCTTTGTTAACACTTTCTAAATTGTTTCAAAAATGTAGTAATTAAAAAAAGTAGTAAGGTTATATTTTTTAACTGAGTTTATCTTCACTATTATTAGATTTGTATATATTAATAGCAGTTACCTACAAATCCGTCCATGTAGACTCCAGAGGTCAACGTTCCTAAGGAACACATACCGACCGACCGTTTTTCTCTCGACTTACTTTGCAAAATGATCTCCACAAAAATCCAAAGTAAAGGCTTCTATACAAAAGTTAATAATGATCTCATGGAAACTTAATATAACATTGTTCGTGGGTTTTTAATCTCTGGAGATTTGATGTTTTCTATTCTGAGTCGCTGTTATGAGGGTTTCTTGAACACGACTTGAACAAACATTGAAGCTAATAATTTTAATAATAACACTTTCCTTTATTTTTTCAGTTAATTTGACCATATTAAATATATTCAATATAGCATTTGAAATTCTAATATTTAAAAATAATAATATAACACGCACTTCATTAACGGGGTCAATGTCAGAACAGTTAGAACAATAGGTCCATAGAATGTTTCCTGTATGAATGAAGTAGTATAAATATAATTTAATATAAATGTATGTCTTTTCAACATGCCTTATATGAAAGGATGGTTGAGCGGCAATGTACTATGATGCTATCTATATTGCGGATCAGATGATGTAAGAGGCTTGGCTTGCTAGGGAGATGCGAATAGCTTTAGACTGATCGTGGCGATATTGAAGTTACTTAAATAAATTAATAATAAACTTCTGGAGTAAAACATAAATGACTTTACGACGCAAGTAAATACAAGTAAGTAAGTAAGATTAATTATTGTACTGGCGTTATATATATTTTTTTATTCTATACTATCCTATAATTTCGTGAGAATCCTCGGCATTAGGAATCTTAAATTGAATAATGAGAATTGAATTGAATACTTTAAAGAGGATTAAGTATTGAAATAAGAAACAAATTTAGAGGCAAAGTGATTTCATTTTCAGCTTGGGTTTTTATGCGATTACTTAAATATAACTTTATTAGAGAACCTTTACATTGACAATATATTATAAAAGTTTATATTATTTCGAATTCTTGAGATTTTAATCTTAACCTTAAAGTTGATAAGGTCTCAGATCCATCTATCGATAAAAGATCAACTCAGAGTAACTTAATAACAATTTTAAGACTATATTTTATATAACCAAAATAATATCCTGTAAGATATTAATGAAAAATAATATCAAAACTTAACAAAATTGCGTGAAAATTTCTACGTTATTTTATAATACAGAAAATAATTAATTTTAATAATAAAATTTGTATTTTTTGTTTTACATGAAATATTAACAATATTCTCTTTTTCATTCCAGGTAAGATGACTATTAAAAAAACAGAGAGGACAAACATTTACAGAAAACTTTTAGTATATTCGAATTTGGTAACTATTGTATTGTGGCAATATAAATGAGGGTTACCTATAATAGACAAAAATTCAAAGAGACTTTTTATTTATAGCTGATTTGACAATGAAATCGAATTTGAATTTAGTGGTATTCAGTTCTGCTTCTCAGTAATGAATCTGAAGAAATTCAACGAGCCTATGCCCTTTTCTTTTTAATTTAAAATTTTATTTGAGGACAAAAAATAATAAGTGTAGTGTACTTCAAAGTATGTCTAATACTTATTATAATATAATTAAAAAACAGACAGAGACTACGAAAATGCTTTGGCGAAAGCTAAGTAATTAAAATAGTTAAAATAATATTTATATTGAAAAAGTTAACATTCATATTATATGAAATGAATTGGAATATTTTTACCAATATATACAAATTGAAATCCGTAAATAAATAGCAAGTTTCTTTGAATTTTAACATAAAACTGTTTATATAGATTTATTATTTTGTAAGGATAATATATTATTTCGCAATTATATTACAAATAATGGAAATATCTGCAAATTATAAATTGGAGTGAACTCGTCAACAACATAAACTGCTGTTTGCCGATGACATATTCATAACGGCTGAGAGTATAGAAGATTTGAGTACAATGTTCCTAATGTTCTCCAATCCAATACAGTAAAAGATCCGGACAAGTAGACCTTAGAATGAACAAGGTCAGGTCAAAGCTGATATCTAATGCCTATATCGTGCCTATATAAGTAGTTGTCGGAGTTATTGTGCTCGAAGTTAAAAACGATTATATACTTGAGATAATCCGTCTAGCTCGGTAGCCAATTTCGAGAAAGAGATCACTCGCCGAATCCAAATCGGATGGGCAGCGTTCCGGAAGCACCGAAATATCTTCACGACCAATTTACCATAATGTATGCCGACGCAGGTCTTTGACCAATGAGTGTTACCAGTGATAACTTTTGGCTCTGAGATGTGGTCGTTTACGAAGGCTCAAGATCACTCACAGAGTAACGGTAAGTGTTATGCTCGAAGTTACGCTGCGACAACAAGTAAGAAACAAGGAAATCCACAAAAGAACCAATATCACCGACATAGCGTGAAAAATTGTTCGTGAAACTGATGGTCGAGTGAGCCAAAAGGTTCTACGAGCTGTCAATAGATGGTACGGGAAGCTGGACTAAATCGACCAATGACGACGAAAACGATGCGGGCTGCGAAAACCGGTCATCGTGGACATTTTTGGGGAAGGCCTATGCCTTGCAGTGGGCGTCCATAGACTGACACGTAGAACAAGAAGAAAGATGTAAAAAATAATTTTAACTTAAACACAAATAAAAATAAAGAACTTGCTAACGTAGTTAATAAATTAAAAATGGAATTTAACTTACTTAAATTAGGTATCCCAAATAAATTCTGCATATTATATATTTTTAAAGATGTCATATTAAAATGTACTTAGAAATATTGAATTATAAATCATAGTTCATTTACTTTTCTTAATATTAAAGGGGGATCAGATAAAATGCTGATCAGAGTATCCCTGGATGCCATTTTTTCTAAATTGTTAGATAAGATATCTAACAATTTAGATTCCGTCTTTCTTAAATTATTATTAATTTACTTCCCAAACTTTTTATTGCAGCTTAAAATTAAAATAATTTGAGGACATTTTAACAGTCGTAGTGGTGAAGTGCTTCTTAATTTATAATTTTTTCTTTTTATATTTATTACAAATAAATTTTAGTCACTTTTTCAAGCAAAGTTTAAATACAGATTTTGATACAATATGAGAAAAAAAAAACAAAAGTATCGTATGAATATATTGCAGCTTATAGATAATAAAATGTGGGTTTTTATATTCGAAACGAGAGATTTGTTTAACCTCGACTGACAAATGCAGACGTTATCTAAATAATGTATAGAATAGAGTAGAGAAGGTAGAGTAACTAACTGATTGATTTGAAATTTTATAAAAAAAAAATATTTATGATATACTTGTAGTTTGGCTATAATTAAATTTTATTAAATTAATAAATGTTCTTTGCTTATTAAAGAATCTTTAAAAGAGAGAATATTATAGTTCTGATTCGTTTACTGATAATTAATCAATGCGAATAAATTAAAAATAGTTGAATATATCGGAAACTCTAAATTAATTAGTTATTTTTATAATTATTATAAATTAATGTCTTAGCTACTAACCAAAGGGTTACAACATCGGTTGAGGGTTGGTTGCTTGTTAGTGTCAAGCGACTCAATAAAATTAATGATCAGTGTCACTTTGCACTCCAGTCATTACCCTTATTCACGTGTAGGACTTGACAAAGTTCGTCTGCAAGTTTTTTATCGTAGCGATTATTCTCAAAATATTTCACAATTTGTATAAAAGTTTTTTTTGCGTACGTCTTCACAAATTTTTTAAATGTTTTCTACTATTCAATAATATCAAAGAAAAATGTTTAACGTAAGATAACAGAAGAGTTTTACTAATAACTAGCTTTTGCCCGCAGTTTAACTCGTCCTAATTTTTAGACTGGCTTCTAGGTTCCAAATGTGTAGTCTATATGTTATTCTGATATATAAACTACAGTACTGTAAAGTTTCATTGAAATCTGTTTAGTAGATTTTTCAAGAAAGAGTAAAACCCCACAGATACCTCCCAAACTTTTGCATTTATACGATTAGTTGGATATTCAATTAAAACTTCGTGTACTATGATTAAATATAGACTGATTCAGATGTACATATTTGATTTCAAAGAAAAAGTCGAAGGAAAAAATTCTTGTATCCTCCCATTATCAAATCTTGGAAGCCATTGTTTTTCCAGTTCTTGTAAATGTAGTTTGTAAAATGAGTTTTTAATATTTTCAACATGTTTAAGTTACAAATTGAAAGCCATTATTAAAACAACAACTGCTTCACTTATTTAATTACTTTAATATTCTGACGTAACGTACGTTTGTTTTTATCTCTTACAATTTTATTTGTGTCAATAACAAGGTAGGCCACTTTCCATATTAATTTGTGTATCCATTAATTTCTATTTATCGATTATTATTATAGCTCAATTAATTGATTGCCTGCGACAATATCTGTGTTGTTTTTGTTCCACTGTTAAATTATATATTTATGTATATTTTGTATATATCGCAAAGTTTTTTTATAATTTGCTTAACCTTAGATGAATTGACCAATCAGATTAAAATAACTTTCTATATAAAATCCGTTGTTTTCCATGTATAAGTTTACAAGGACGTAGATCGGTAGGAAACTAGTAGGAAATTTGGCCTCATTTAATCCGCGCTTATTCTGAATTTCAAATAACTATTCAGATAATCCAACCACACTTTCGAAATATTATACACAAGTTGATATAAATCGTGGTTATCATATTAAGTTTATATCTCTGGGGTATGAAAATAAATTGTGAGATAACTTAATTATTGATAAATTAAACTACCTTATGACCTAATACTTAACTAATACATGACCAAGATGAACTTATTTTTATATTAAACGCAAACAAGATATTTTATTGTTAACAAAATAAAGATTTCATTGAAATCCTAAAATTTTCAGTTTTTACTCTGTTTGACAGATACAATATTTAACAAAGGTTTACGTGGTATATAGATACTACAAAATTACACTAATAAAATAGTCCATTCTCCGACCCTTTTGAAATAATTACTTTATTATTTTTTCTCATTAAAGTGTAAACTATTAAAGCAAAACAGTAATTTTTCGACTAACTTTAAAAAATGTTAATATGTAAAGTTATATTAATATTCTAATTACTCTGCAAATATTTGTAAATTTCTAATTTATAATTAATTGCACCCATTAACTTTAAATTAAGCTTGAGTTATGGAGGTATCCCTAAAGATTAACAAGAATTCTGTTTTAATTAAGAAACTCCAGCGAGATATAGTATTTAGTAAGTAACTTTTCTGCACGTACATGAATATTTCTACTTTACAAAAAAAGACAGGTTGTAAGCATTTAAGAAATAATAACATAATCATTACTCATAAGGTCAATGACTTCTCTTTAATATTCAATACATAATGTCTCAGCGATATCTATAATTGATGGTAGGCATGATACCGCCACAACCCACAAATCCTCTAAGGGACAAGCAGACCTAGGACTTTGTATATGACAGGTAGAAAGAACCTGTACAGTTTTGCAAACTGAACAACGAACATTTCTTTCAATTAATATTCTTTTCGGAGTCGCTAAATTTGAAAATTGCTACCCAAAAAATGTTGATTACGAGCAACATAAGGTAAAGAGTGCTTAATTCAATTCTTGGTCCCTTGTTATGAGAATTATTGCTGTTGTACCTACAGTTTATTCGTTTATTACTTTTACTGAAAGGCAGGTGGTTAATTACCACTATATTGTGACATTACATACCCGAGTCATTAAAAGAGAAAATAAATACACACAACAATCGATTTCGCTTCCAACAGATATTTCAGCTTTTTTTTAAATTTCGTGGTAATTCTTATATAATAACTATAGGTACATTTACATTTATTTACCGTGAAATATTTTCTTGGTATTGAAATAGTTAATCTATTAAAACCCTAAGTTTAAGACTTATTTAACATTTGTTTTAGACATGATATACATAAAATGTTTAAAAACTTCATAAATAATAAAAATTTGCGTTTGCACAATTTCCGAAATCACGGAACTTATGTCTGATAGGATAGTTTTTATCTCGATTAATAATATTTTTTTCAATTTTTCTTCTAAGTTCTACAAGTTTCCAATAGATGGCGGTAAGAATTCCACAATTTATTTAAATTTCATTTTTATCCTGTGTAAGTATTTATTAGATGGCCCTGTGCTTAAATTTTTTTATGGTAGATTTGTTGAGTAAGATTATTTTTAACTTCTTAATTAAATTTGTGATGTAAATGGTCTAGACTATATATATATGATTATAACCTATATTTCCAAATATATTTATAGTTTATAGCTATAGAATTATACAGCCTTATCTGCATTTGCTATATTTTTGTAGGAGAACAGATCTTATAGTAGTTGTAAGAATCAAACAATTAGGTTTATAATATATGTTATACATAGCCTATGTCCACGTGAAATAATAAATATATCAAATAGTTAAAGATTTTTTCAAATAAGTAGTTGTTGTTGTTCTTTTCAGTTTTTCTAGGATCCAAGTCCACTGTCCCTCTTTCTTTCTAGTATGATAGTATAGATTTAAGTAATAATAAGTATATCAAATAATAATGTAAAATTTGTTTTGATGGTATCCTCATCGTAAAAGTTTTATATCTCATTAGGCAGTTTAAACACTAATCTCTCTAAGGCATTATGATTTAAATTATAGAAATCAGAGAGTTACGTAGACATTGTGGCGTTTAGTGAATATCATTAAAGTTGAACTCCTAAAAAGAGACTTCCTTTGTAACTGAGACAACGTCGCCAAGAATGAAATACTTAAGCTTATGGAACAAATAACTGTGTTAGAAAACATTTCAGTATATTTTTACAAAAAGTTTTGTTCGATTTAGAAAAAATATAAATATTTTTTAACATTTCTACTATAGTTGACACTTTAAAGGAATTATTATTAATAAAGATACTGTTATTTTCCCCACTGTCTGTACTGTCAAAGATAAAAGTAAACATTAGTGGCTTTCAGTGATCATCCTGGAGGATCAAACATTTGGTGAACTCAAATATTTATTTTATACTAGCAAATAGACAAATGTTTTTCTATATTTATTTTAATCTCGTAATTGTATTATGACTAATTCAGTTTCAAAGACTGTGAGGCTGTCCTAAGTAATAATATTTAATGTAACTGCTTATTTGATTTAAATGTCTCGAATTAACTTTTACCTGAACTAGACATTCTCGTATTCATAATAAGTTACTCAAAAGATCTGACTTTAATAAAATATACTTTTGCTAATAAAAAGTATATTAATACATAGGTAATACGTAAGTAAATACATTATACAATAATTTAAAAAACATAAAAAAATATTTTTATAAGGATAAAACACTTAAAAAAAATTACATTATAGTTACTTAAATACAACTTTTGTTTTTGATTTGATCCAATAAAACTCCTAAGATATTGAAGGATTCGATAAGGATTTAGAGTCTGCTAATGGATTTCAAATCCGCATGGAAGCCTCCTAAAGACGTACTGCGTTTATCCGACATTATGCTATCTATTTTCCAAAATTGTAATGACAGGACGGTTTGGTTGGCTCTGATATAATATATACGTTTTTATTTTAATATTAAAAATATAATAAAATTAATACTTGAATATTTATTTTTTTATACCATAGGAAGATTTACCAGTCTTAGGAAAACAGACTTTTAAAAAAGTTAAAATACCTTTCTATTGAATTAATTTGTTTAATCAAATATAAAGAAATGTGTTTACATTTGGTTGCAACAGCGCGTTTTCATCAATAGCAGGAAACAAAATGGTGAAGCAACAACAACGGTATTAATGGATTAAGAAATACAAATTATTTATAGAAACCCACAAAATCAATATTCTACGAAATCTCTATGAGATTATATATATTTAATGATATTTGTTTATATCAAATTAATTATGTTTACATTAATAGTTAGTTTATGACTGCATTTAATGTTTCGGTCTCAAGATATCATATATAACGGCACTTAAGTGCTCGGTAATCAAACGAAGCAATGAAAAGGACTGCTACTTCGCTATTAAATAAGCTAGCTATAAATACATATAAAATTACAAAGGGTGTTTATCATAACATTATTATTATTATTACCTAAAAAGCAATGTTTAAAAATACGTATAAAGTAACAGAAATATGTTAAAAAAATGACATACATACGTTTTTAAACCGGAACAATTTTGAATGAATTAAACAAATAAAAACTTCAAATAATATTAAAATCAAAAAATTTATATTTTTTAACAAATTACACAAAAAGACATATATCAATAATTATTCTGTAATATTGCCTTCAATTAATACGTTTATCAAATTGAGTTGATCATTAAAAGTTACAGCTTCTAAAGAGTATCTTCATTATGTGTTATCTTAATATCATTGAGGCCAGCGTAGGGTGCACCAAAACGAACACGTGCCACGAAGATATTAAATATCTTCCCTTCCCTAGGGAACAGAGTAATTTATAGAGAAAAAGAAGAAAAATGGGAGGAGAATTGAAGAATGGGGACATTTGCTAAAGAAGAGGTTCCTGCGCTCGTTAACTTTGCAAAACATGATAACATCTATTGATTTATCCAAAGATTCGTGCAAAAAGTATTTTTATGCTAATCGCTAAATTGAGATTTAAATATTCCTTACTCCAGTTCAGATTTTTTATTAAGCACAAAATTCTTGTAAATCTCCAGGGAGATGTAAAAAAGTAATTCAGCAGGCGTAATGGAAAATTAATTGAAGCATAACTAATGAGACAGCTAAAATACCAATGTCTTAGTAATTAATAACACGTCACTTATTAATATTCGTTTTCATGTTGATCTATTGAAGAACTTTGAAAGTTAATTTAAACTTTAGAAATTAAAACAACGTTATTAATTTTAATATAAATAACTCATTCTTGTTACTATTGAGTAATAGTTATAATGAAATGTTATAATGAAAAGGTTCAAAGGAAAATGTAATTAAATTTATTTAAAGATTATTTTTACTTAAAATTAAGTGAAAGTTGTAAGAAATTCTAACTATAATAACGCTAGCTTACAACTTGAGCTATAGAAAGAATAAATTAAAACAGTATTTAATTACTTTTTGATACTTGCTTCAGAAGAGTATTTAAATTAGAAGTTCTGATTGTACCCAGGATCCAAACAGCAATGGCAGCAATATGTATCCAATAATTTGCATTTTTTTTAATTGACTATTATGGTATAATTTCTGGCAATACTAGTCTAATTATAAAAAAAAAACACATTACGCAATTGGTTTTGGTTTTTTCATTATTTATTTAAACAGATATATAATATTAATCTACAACCTTTACAACCAATATTAGAAAGTTAATTTTAAAAACTTATTTACAAATTTATTGATAACCCTATTATTATCCCCGGTTCGATAAATTGTTAGGTTCAGGCATTATTTTTGCACTACTTAAGCATGTGTAACTAACTATTAATGTAAATATAATTAATTTGATATAAACAATATTTCAGTAAAGAAATTACACCTCATTGTAATTAATTCAATAAAGGTACTTTAACGTTTTTAAAAGTCTATTTTCCTAAGACTGGTAAATCTTCCTATGGTATAGAAAATTTAAACATGAGACCCAACACAGCGCAGCAACGTCGCTTTAAAGCTTATCTCTTGTTTGTCTTCAACGACTCAACAAAATTAATGATTCTTTCGCTTGGCACTCCACTAAGCACTCGTTTTAAACACCAGACTTGGCATAGATAGTTAGTAAACTTTTTATGTTGCATTATGCCAGTGTACATAATGTGACTACTATCTGCATAATTGAGTACTTTTCAGTACCCTTACCTTTCTAGACGGAGACGAAAATTACTTATAATCTATATATATAAAATTACTTAAAATTTTACATAGTTACTTCTGTTGTGACGTAGACATCCACTAAGAACTGATTTTACGGTATTTCTATCCCAAAGGATTTCAACAAATTTCAAGTCAATCGGTCTTATAGCTACAGAAATTTCATAATGAGTGTGTACATAAATGGAAGTAGGAGCAACGGTTACCATACCAATGTTTATCATAGCCACAGTTACCATAGCAACGGTTACGATAACAAAGGATACTATGACAACGGTTACCATGGCAACCAGAGTTTAAATGAAATTGGGGAGGGGGGGTGCAAATAGTTGAAATTTTCATAAATAAAAAATCAAGCGCGTAAAAATATAATTGAATACGAAACTGAATTTATATATTTGAAAAAAAATAATAATATTATTTTAAAAAAATTGTCCTTAGTTATATGCTAGCAATTTTTCCGTGGTGTAGGCCTACTGCGGATCCCGCAACACTCCATACCGGTAACGCATCCCAATACACAGTACCTCATAGGTGATGTGGGAATCTGTGTATTCACAGACTGGTATTATATTTCTCTATTTTAAATTTTTAAACATTACACTTATTATAAATAAGAAATTAAACATTTTGTCAATAGAAGATGTCTAAGTTCACATCAAAATTAATAGTGTGCCCAGCGAAGTAGGCGGGAATCAGCTAGTATATATTTTTTTTAAATTTACGTTTAAAGTGTTGCATTAAATTTACAACTGTAATTGTTTAAAAATTTAAACGACGATTAGGCCCTCGTTTGCATTCATGCTTTGTCAATATCAGAATTGTTACATATTCTAATAGTACATATAAATAGTGTTCTTTTCATTTAGAATAAAATTATTATTTTAAAAATTATTTGAAACCAAAATAAACAAACCTTTCATTGAAAAATAAAACAAATTTAATTTATGTGCATAAAGTTTTAGTGCTTATTTTTTTTTATGACATATTTTTTCTTAACCCATATTAAAAACTTCATTGTTCTACCGAAATTTAATCGACTCGACTATACTCGACTCGATAATATCCAGTCAGAACCGAGTATCACAATATCGATTAAAACCTCGTAAAAACATGCAAAAAGAGATTGTTTAAGCGGTTAAAGTGCTTTTACAGATACATACAATAGAATTCTGAAAGGGTGTAAATTATCATATAGCCATACGAAATTCAATGACGTGTGAAATTTAAGAGTGCATATGTAGAAATGTCTAAGGTTTTGTAATGATTTGTGTTTTAGCATTGCATTTGCTTAACATTAGATTGTAAGAAAAAATATTATTTTTATTACATTGTACAAAAATGTTTTATATTCTGCCTTTCTAGGAATATTAAAACTATTGTTTATTACATAATTATATGAAATACCATTATCACAATTTATCACTTGTTTTATAGGGTTGAATGAAAAATTAAATTCTATCCTTGTTCTTGTCAACGTCCCTGTCCCTGTTCCCGTCCCTGTCTCTATTTACCTATGTAGCAAATAAAAATTCTTATCATATATTGTATTACTTCTTTACTCATTAACAATTTTTGCAAATTGCGGATTATCTATCTATTTCCTCCATATATAATATTTAAGCGATATATATATATATAAGCGATTTACTACTCACTGAGTCATCAAGAAATCTATGAAACTATCTGTCCGATTAACATAAAGTTTTACATAGTTACTTCTTTTGTGACATAGATGTCCTCTAAAAATGGATTTCTATCCTAACGGATTTCCACTTCTTGCATTTCACCAAGTTTTAAGCCTGTAGGAGCTATATTTACCCCGGTTATGATGACAACGGAGAATATGACAACGGTTACCATGGCAACCAGAGTTAAGATAAATAAAAAATCGAGGTCGTAAAAATATAATTGATTACGAAATTGAATTTGATATATTTAAATATATATAATATTTAAAAAAATCCAAATTTGTCCTTAGTTATATGTTGGCAATTTTTTCGTGGTGTAAGTCTACTGGGGATCCCGCCACATTATATAACGGTAACGCATCCTCCATCCAACCAACATAGTACCTCATAGGTTATGTTGAAATCTGTGTATTCACTTGTATTCATTGACTGGCATTATATTTCTCTATTTAAAATTTAAAAAAATACACTAAATATTAAATAGAAATGAAATATTTTGTCAATACAGTAAGTGTAAAATAATCCAAATTAATAGTGTGCCCAACGAAACGGGCGGATATGAGTTAGTTTGCTATAAAATTAAGTGTGTGGTTATATTAATTTTATTCACTATCACCAACGTTGTTACGGATTTATATGATCAAATTTACAGTTTAGGTATTAATAATTTACTAATTTCTACAAAAATCAAATAAGGTCTATTATTTGTAATATTATATTACTCTGTAATTCAAAACTGTTTTTCCGTCAAGAAAATTGTCTAGTAAGTTATTATTCCTATCGTCCATGACTAGTATTTACAAATAGCTCCCACTGTGCTCTCTATTTAAGTAAAAATGGGTAAGTTTTTTTAGGCAGGGATTCAATTTTTTTTTTTATCTAAAAAATACCGTCAACGACGATGTAACTTTGTTACTACCACAATAAAGACAATTTGCAACAATTATAAAATTATATTTTTGAAAAATCATTTAAAAAAACTGAGATACATCATTTCATTGAAATTTTTGCTTCTGAGCGTGACGGATCAAACATTTCCCGAAGGTGCTACTTTAGTTCTCGGATGACTGTTTGTTATCCCTATCAACTACTAACATATCTTTTATTCGCATAAACTATATGATAATCTTTACTTTCACGTTTAAAATTTATGGAAAAATTTATAAATTATGAATTATATTATGGTTATTTAATTAAGTTAAATGTAATAAAGTTAAAAGTAGTAGAGATATATAAACATTTATTGAGTTTCAACAATTACCAACAAAGCATACACACAAAGTTTATCAATTATCATTTTACTCATAATTTGTAATATCAATTTGCTAAATATAAAGTTTGAATTTACATTTAAAGCTGTAACATACAGTTCATATAGAATATTTCCCAAAGAGCCTTACAATTAGCAAAATGTCTGACCCGCTAATGAGGTGCGCCGAAAACATCACTCATCCTAAACGTGTCTCGCTCTGTAATTATGCATGTACTTAACATTAGCCCTAAAATATTACCACAAACTTTTTGACACGAACAATATAAGGGTACTTTTGTTTTCTTTCGCAAAATATTAATAAGAAAAAACAAGTCATAATAACTTTATTAGTAGTATTAACGTTGTGTAACTTACTGTAGCTTAGAATTGTCAATTTGACATTTTCAGGTAATATATAATTTAGTAATGAAAAAGTAATATACTCTTTGAGTTGAGCGTAAGCGAAGCTCTTAACCGTTTGGAGACCGTTTTTTAGGTTTAGTTGTCTCCAAAATGCGACGAGATATTAGCTAAAAATTTTCTCATGTATGTTTGAGCCGAACGCGGATGTTATAGCGAAAACAGATTGAAAAAATGTTTAGCCATTCAAAAGTTATCAAGAAAAGAAGAAAAGAGAGGGGCTCAGCTCAATACCCACCGCTCACATTTGGCGGATCCGACTAGTTTTATTATGGTGTGGTTTTTTAAAGTAATATATATATGTAAAATTTTACGTCAGTCACTGGCTGTCAATCAAGTATCATGTCCTTTATGAAGAGAACTTGAAGTTTACCTACCAAACTATAAGAAATGGTAATATATGGGTAATTTCAAGAAAAGATAAATAAAACAGATGAAAATATTATATAAAAATTAACTTTTTTTATTAGAATACCAGCTGTTTCCACATACTTTTTCCTTGCGTTCTACGAAGGGGCGTTTAACAAACGTTTAAGCAGACGGATAATTTTTTACTATTTTAAAGGTTGTAGATATATATATATATATATATATATATAACTACAACCTACAATATATATATTGTATAACTTAGTTTTTTTCGATATGGGTTATGAAATATTTCAACAATTAGTCCCAGAGTTTGGTGCGTTAATACAAACAGAATCTTTAGTTTCATTGTCTAAGTAAAAACATATATTAAGAATTCTATAATTTCATAATTGCAAATCTAATTTGCCATATTTGAATGTTATAGTTGTTTATAAACTAAATATCGCCTTTCTCCACGTAGTCCTTATAATCCGAATTTCATTGTATATTACATTTACGTTACTTTGGTTGACATCGCGCGTGTAGGTATTCTCTCACGTACAACTAAGTTTGATATTACATTGTCTATCGTTAAGACCATATTAATTTCAATAAAAATGTAATAAAAGCTAGAGTAAGAATTAGGTTATGACAAAATTTATTTATTTGCTGAGTTACTTTGAACTTTAATTTTATTCAATAGTCACTTAATAAATTTTTCGATATATAAGAAATAATAATAATGAATTAAAATATTTTCTCGGAACTTATGTGATTTAGAAATGAATAAGACTAAAAATGTATTAACACTAGAAGTCAAAACCTGCAATCTCTGAAGTTCAAAAGAAACTAATAGATGTCAACTAACTACCAATAAAATTGTCAAGTTGCAGACCATCATGGCTATCCACAACATTTTGTAATAAGAATATTATTGTTGGTAACTTGATTAGTGTCTATCAATCGGTGATTAATCTGAATTGATAAAGTAATAATCACGATGAAATGCGCTTATTTTGGATGTATGTGTAAATAATTTGACAATTTAGAAGCTGCCATCTATTAAATTTTTATACATAATAATTGTGTAACCACTCTTCATTTAACAGTATGTTATTGTTGTTAATGTTTTAAAAAAAAAAATCTGTCATATTAGATGTCAAATGTTAAATAATCGAAAATTATTAAATAAATTTAACCGGCTCTATTCACGTTGATTACATCGGAGTTTGCACTACGGAACCGCGATCACGCCACGCTACTCCAAGCTTATCAATATGGACTCTGAATGGGTTTGAAACCAGCCAGGCAAAATATTAATATTATCAATAGGAGTACAGCCGGTTAAGTATATATAATAAAAATTATGGATTATGAAAATTTAAACATAACCATTAAACGTTTTAAAATTATAATGTCACTTTTAATGACACTTTGATAAACATTTATCATAAAAAAATATCTAACGTCGGCACATCGTGTGTATAGTAAGCAATTAATATAGCGTCCTCTAACGTAAAAAGGGGCGAGCTTGCAGATGTCATACCTACTAGCGCTATCACAAATAAAGAGTTATAACTTATTGCTTTTAAAAATATCAACCGTTAACATGTACGTCCGCTACCATTACATTATATTTCATCAAGGTGCCTATCGTACTAGACTCATTTCAAACCTTACCTGAAATTGAAACATAAAAATAAAAATTTACTATTGACAACATATATCCGCAAAGTTCGGTTTTTTTTTAAATTCTAATGATGTCGACAGACAAATCGCAGTCGATATATTGGCCACTCACACTGTGTACGTCACTGCCATCGAATGTCGTCTTGAGTTCGTTAAGGCTGATACGATATGTGTGATATCAATAAAGTCACAGTTCAAATAATATTAATATTATGCTTTTATCCTTTGAAACCTGATAACTACAAAAATTCTACCTACATTGTGTAAAAGGTTGTGTATTGTGAGTCAATTTCACATTACTTCACATTAATTTAGTATGTTACTTAAATATAGTCTATATTAGTCTATATTATTTATAGTACTAGTAGTGAAATAAGTTATTTATGACACAGTGTCAAAGTTATCGTGGTTATGAGACATTCGAGTTAATTGCATGACCCTTGAGTCTTGGTTGGGTTAATTACAAAACAGTTTTTCTTGTAACTGAACTATCAATTACTTTAAATTCGACATACCACAACTATATATCATACGACAATGTTTTGGAATGATGTAAATAACTATAAAGAATAATAAGTCTTTTGATTTATAAGAAAGTATAAATTAATTCCAAAATTTTGTATAAAAATTATTTATAAGCAATCGAATATGTTATACATAAAATAAAATAACTTATAATTATACTTTGATAATGACGGTAGTGTTACTATTCTTTTATACGAGTATGGCGACTAAAATCTTTTTAATTTATCATTTCTATCTAATTTTAAATGTATAACTAAGATGAACACTTTATGATCTTCTCCTGATTCCTGCTTAAGAAAGTTTGATATCTCATTAGGACTGCCTAATTGTCTAATAATCTAACAATCAATTGTCTTTCAAAAGCATTATTACATAAGTGATAGACAACAGAGAGTGACAAGGGACATTACGGCGTTTAGTGAATGCCAAGTTGAATCTCAGTAATGAGACATCCTTTGTAACTGAGACAACGCCACGGGGAACTTACTTACTTCCCCGCGGTGCTGTCTCAGTTTAAGGAATAAATTTCTCTAACGGAAAACTTTTTGTTAATTTTTACCTTCAATAAGTGTTTCTCTGAGTATAAGTTTTCTATTTATATATTTTTTTTCTATATATTAAAAATGATGTATTTTTTTCTTAATTCTTATTATATTGATAGCAAAATAGTAAACAATAGTAGTACTAAGTAATTAATCTGAAAGAAGTTAGCTTCAACGTTATTTAAATTATTCAAAATATTTAAAAATACTTAAATAATAATATGGCCCAATGGTACAATAGAAATTCTCTACTCACAGAAATTTATATTAATAAGGTTATCTTTGTTCAATAGATCAGATTAAAAAAATTATAATAAAGTATTGCGAGCAGAAATTTTAACATAAGATGTGCATTAAAATGTTCAAGAAATTGTTAAAATGAGTTAAATCTTATATTATTAGGTTTCGTAAAAAAAAGCAAGACGTAAGACAATATTTTTTATATAAAAACAGTCAATTGAAATGCATCAGTTGTTTATCTGAAATTTAGCTAAAATATAATTGAATACGGCGCATTCAGCTTGTGGTTAGCAGTGAGTGGAGGTCTGGAGGACAGCTGCGTGTGAACGAGATAATTGCGCTGCGCCGGAAAATACCGAACATATCGAAGAATCTATCACAAAAAGTACAAAGTTATTGCGGCACCTATTCAAAAATAATGTATATTTTCTTACAACATTTATGTATTATATTATGGCAGTGTATTTTATTATGGTAGTGTTTATTTCAATTTGAGGTTAATTCAATTTACTAAAAATTTTATGAAGTTAAATCTATTTTGATTAAGGCGTAAAAATAAGTTTTTATGATTGAGATACAAAATTTATAACAAAATCATTTGCAAAGCAATAAATAAAATAAAATTTCAAAAGCAATAAAAAACCCCTAAGGACAAATATATTATATATTTTTATTTAATATTGTATTAGTCTTACAAAAACGTAACGTAAAAAAATAACATGTAACACTAATATAATTTTACAGAATCAAAATAAGTTACAATTATTGCCTATACCTAATATTTATTTACGTTAAGGAAAGAACGTTACATTCAAGGGAAATAGATATATCGCATGAAATATTTATATGTCACGAAAATAAGAAAGAAAATGTTGAAATAATTTAAAAGGAATTGGCTTTGGAGGCTTGTATTACAAAAGGGAAATTGGTACACATGTACAAAGTTACTTATAAAGTAACCAAACTTTCTGTTAAATAATATTTTCATCTTTATGTTTATTGAGTATATTTTTTGGTAATAAAAAAGATTAGCTGTCAATATATTAATGGGCTGTAAATCTAAATTTCACTAATATATACGTACACACACGCACACAGAGACACACACACACACACACACACACACACACACAGATAGAAATACCCTGCCATAAAATAATCATAAATTTAGGGTCGAACGGATATTTTATGGATGTTTTATTATAACTGGATTAAAATAATAAGGGTTAAGGAAAATGAAATATTTGAAGGTATCTATTTCATATTATACTGTTAAAAGAGTTTCCCCTTTTTAAAATTGTATGCTTTTCGATATTTTTTTTTTTTTAATCTCAGCTTTTTTTACGTAACTTGAAAGAGATTTGAAGCACTTTATTTGTATCAGTTTTATTTGCATAATAAAAAAAAATCCGTGCCCGCAGGGAGACACGCGTGGGTAGACCTCTTGTTTAACTCGTTTAAAATATAACTGACTACTTAAGAATAACACATGATGCCGTTGTTTACATCAAACATTATCAAGCAAAAAGCGGTTTTAATTTTTTTTCTCGGAAAAGGTATCTTTTTTGGAAATACTTTTGGTACTTAAATTTAGAGTAAAAAATAACCTTTCTATTAAAAATATTTCAGACGAGGGAATGTTACCAGAAAAAAGTTGACGTGGTTTTACCTACCTTAAATTTTCAAGCTAAAAGTGGTTTTTATTTTTTTTTCTCGAAAACGGTACCTTTTACGGACAGAACTTCTAATACTTAAATTTAAAGTAAAAAATAACCTTTCTTTTAAAAATAATTGTGATGTAAGAATTTTTACCAGAAAAAAGTTATGAATTTTTTTCCAAAAATTTTCAGTTTTTTTACCCCCACCCCTAAGTTATTGAAGTTAGGTTTTCGGTTTATTTACATTAGTTATAGGTATTCATCAAAGACATCATATAATATAAACGCAATTGATCTTTTTTGTATAGAGAAAAAGTTATGGTCAAAAAACTGAAATCAGAAAAAGTGAGGCCCCTGTGTCCGGATTTCTCTGATTAACGAACTTGACCTTCATTTTTGGATGATTGATTTTTGTGCAAAGATCCGAGCGAAACTGCGGCCGCTATCGTGCTGACAAAAGTCGAATCTGGACGCACGCATATATATATATAAACTTTTTGACCAATGGTCATTTCGGACTCAGGGGGTCATAAGAAGACCTCCTGTGAAGAAATTTTTCCAAAATTCGAAAGTAGGGGACAAATAAATGGGCAGACCGAGTTCTTCGAGGTCTACCCAATAGCTATATTATTCTCAATGAAGTTGTTCAAAAATAAATATAAAATGAGCAATTTATTAACGAGGGTTTTATCGTGAACCCTAGAAGTTGACTTTCAAGCTAATTAAACATAATATATTTTTAGAGTTTAGGGGTCACCTTTGTGAATAAATATTGATAAATTACTTTATTTAGTCATATTATTTACACGTTCGTTAACGTATTTTATATAGTAGAAAGTACATTTTGCAAGATAAGTAAAAAATCTTAATTACAATATACTATAAAATATCAACAAATTATATTGACTTTCAAAATGTATAACAAGAATGAGTTTACTGTTTTTAATAAACAACGTTGTTAGTCTGTAAGAGATATCCGCAGGATATATACTATATGGGGCTTACCATTGACCTTACCAAAATTTACCAAAACTGAAAATTATTTTGATTTTTGAACTGAAGATTCTTTCGTTCTTAATTTATTTTGCACTGTTGTTTTATAAATATTACTAATAGCTTATTACGTGGGTCACAAGGAATATAACAAGCTACAGCTCTTTAAAAATACATCTTTCATATGTCTTCCGTATGTATTTTTGACACTAGAGTAAATCCGCATTATCATGGTATATCGTTACGGTAACACGGGATTCGGAATTTCTACGAACTCGCAAAAAATAGAAGACATTCTTTCTTGGAAACGCTATTGTGTATAAGATACAATTCATTATGTTCACTCCCATTCTATTTTCAAGTACTGAATATACAGATATTCCGAAACAGACAAAAGAATGCCAGATACTAAATTTTTATATAAAAATAATTGTAACCACATCGTAATATTAAAAACACTAATCTGTGTGCAAACATACGAGGATAGATAAGAAATACTTTCTAAAATATGATAAATGAAAGTGCAAACCTTTGGGACACGCTAAAGGTCGCAAATATTGACGGAGGAATTTCAAACTCGGTATACACATTCTTAAGGACAAAATAAAGGTTAAGTTCTTGAACGGGGAAATCGGTCGGGGGTTGGGGGGCTGGGGGAGCTGAAAGTTAAAAACCGAAAAATTTCACATAAGGAGGCAAAATTTTGTCGTCGGAAAAATCCTAGAAAATTAACAAATTAAAAGAGGTAACTTTTTTGTCCGAAGAGTTTTTTGATCCGATTATGAGATAGGGGTGGAGGGCGGTTCCCCCCTAACCAAATATATGCAGAGTGACCCGTCATAAGACTCGTAATGACCAGTAACATACTGCTGGCTAGTTTTTCTTTGTCGATCCGACCCCCCCACCCCCTTCCACAACTAAAGTAAATCATTAATTCTTAAGAAAATGAACTATATCTCCTGTTGTTGACTGGAAACAAATGATTTATTTTCGTTTCAGGACAAGTGCGGCGAATTTATTGGTGTGGTGATACCATCTTTTATCATACATTACATGTTTATCGCATTCTCGGTTTCATTGTTACCTTCACATATTGCATATCGAGAATCGCGTGACGGGAATCTACCTAACACGATCGACCCTGTCGAACGAGGTATTTAGATAATAGTCACAGATATTACTTATCATAAATCTTCTGTAATCTGGTAAGGGATTATCCCAAAATACACCTGAAAAATTTATATGTTCATAGATAATACCAATCCAGGAATTTCATCTTAATATCTCTTATTAATTAAGTAATATAAACAAGTTTAATGTAAATTTATTGCAATGTAGGCATTACATATTATAATTTTTAAATAAGCACAAAAAATTTAATGTTACTGAATAACTCTGTTCTTAAAAAAATAAAAGTATGTATTTATTAAACACTTATCAACTTTTCAAAAGGAATTTTTGCTTTTGGGTAGTCACTAATAAGTTTAATTATTAAAATGTTAAACAAAACTTGCATTCGCCTTATTTGTTATAAAATTATGTTTCTGTTTTATATAAAATATTAACATTTATTTTTATTTCAGGTAAGATGACTATTGTCGAAAAAACAGGACAGATTCTAAACAATTTAGTAAGAATTTTAACCTTTGAAAGTTTAGAGTTCAGAATATATCATATATATAAGTATATATTAATATAATATAATAAAAAACTGACATAAACAATAAAAATAATTACCTAAAATTTATTTTTTTTTTAATTAAGAAATCGTATCGTAATACTTAATTTTATTATTAATATTTATTTTACAGGCACACTTAACGTAATAAAAAAGTTATTTTTTAATTACGTACCACTTAATATTATTTTAGATATTTCTTCGCCTCCCTAATTGCAGCAACCGGTGCGAGTTAATACCGTCTCGTGTTGTAAAAACTTAAATGTTCCTAATCAAAAGTTATTTTCATTATTTACATTCATTTCATATTTTTCTTTTGCATAAAAAAATCATTAAAAAAATTTAAAAAATTAAAACCATAAGTATTAACAATAGTAAGTTTTCTAGGCTATGTGATAATAAAAAATGTATGCCCCTTTTAAAGTTGAATAAAAATAAAAAGCATATTATTTCACAAATATATTATAAATAACTTAAATATTTTCAAATTATAAACGCGAGGAATATTTTACATTAACCACTATAAAAAAAAGCTTTTAAAACCATCTCAATGCAGTTAATAAAGTAAAAATGGAATTCAACTTACTTAAATGTTGTATCTTAAATAATTCCGGTTTGTTTTATTGCCTTTTTTAAATTTAGTCACACTCAGAAATATATAGTTTAATATGTAGTAAGAAATATTGAGTAATAAGTCATAATCCATTTCACGTTGTGGCCCCAATAATGCTGCAAATTAAACTAACGATTTATAAAATATATCGAGAGGCTAAGTTATAACTATTATATAAGTATAAGGTTTATTGTATAAATTTAATCACAATTTTATAACTAATTTATAGAAATGCATTAAAAATTATTAAACTGTTATTAATTTGTAAACCAAAAATTTATTATGTGTATAATTACAAAACTTATAACTTTGCATACAACATTTGCACGAAAAATTTATTAGTATTATAATAATATTTTATGAATAATATTAGAGATTTAGGATTGAATAGAGAGCATAATAATTATAGGAATATTCTAATCCACAATCAGCACAAAACCTATCGAAATATTTAATACTACATTGTTGAATACATATAGAGACAAAATTTTATAATAATTCATTAAAACTCGTGCTTTTATGACTCAGTTTTTATCAGATACTGTTTTTATCAGAAATTAGTTATGGTCAAAATACACATTGGTATAAACATAGTCGTAAACGAACACACTTAACTATCGGGTATTTGTCTTCCTAAAATCTTAATATTACTAACATTTAAATACATAGAAGTAGATAATGTAAAAAAATAAATACCATGAGAATTTATACTTAAGTTTTAATACAAAAATACATACAAGTATGTTTCAAATTTTACTGTTTATAATATTTTATTCATTATTGTCCCACAATTTATTTTTTCCAATAATTCTATTTTGTTAAACACTGGATAAGGTATATATAGTTCTCTTCATTAATAACATTGTTGGTTTTGGCCTCCAATTATATTAAATTTATTGCTAAGACCTTAATCTTTTTCATATTTTTTGTTATACACCCTATTTTTACAGACATCTTAGAAGTGTATAAAATAATTTAGTATGAATAAAAGATGATACTAACTTTTTATCTTCATTAATTGAAATGTTTTTCTTCTTCTTGGCTGCCTATAGATATAAGCCTTCAAGGCATAGGCCTACCATCCCACCAATACTGGTCTTGCGCTGCCCGCATCCAGTGACTTCCCGCCATCCTGGTTATGTCGTCGGCCCATCTAGTGGGGGCGCTTATCCATGACGTGTCTGCCGGCTCGTGGTCGCCATTCGATAACCTTTCGGCCCCAACGGCCGACGGCTGCACGAGCAATGTGCTCACGCTCACTGTCACTTTAGACGAGCAATTCTTCGAGCTATGTGGGTGATCTTATTTCTTCTGCTGATCTGCTCGATTTTGATTCCAACTCACAACAAAACTCCGAGTATAGCCCTTTCCATTGCTCTCTGGGTGACCTTGACCGTTTTAAACAGGCCCATCATAAGCGCCCGCGTCTCAGAGCCATAAGTTATCACTGGCACCACATATTAGTCGAAAACCTTCGTCTTCCTAGTTTGCGGTATTTTGGACGTGAAGATATTCCGAACATCCGAGTTCAATCGAGTTCCGAGTGATCCTTTTCTCGAAGTTGGACCTACCTAGTGAAAATGTTGGAATTTTATTATTTGAGTGGAAAGGTTTGTGAACGTTCAGAGTTTTAGAGACAGAGGTTGATAGGTTGTATTAATTATGTTTAATTGTTCTATCTTTACCTGTAACATGCAACCAGTAATATATATTTCTATGTCACCAAGGTAAACCAGGTTCCTATGTAACCCCTTCAAAATAGTATGACAAGAATAATTATAAATAATGCACACAGTGTATTTAAATATATTGTTTTATACATTTATTTTTAATTTAACATTAAATTAATTGATATCAACACAGTTATTATTATTCAAATGAAGTTACTTCCAATTCTGAGTTAGCTGAGTTGACAAGTTTTGCCGCAGCGCTCAGCTACTTCCTGCTGATTGTACTATATGTGCACTATCCCTTTTACAACAGTTTATATGAATCTGTGAACCTACATTCAAATAATCATAGCTTCTGTAAGTAATAGATTTCTAAATCAAAAAATAAATTTTGAATTAAGACAACAGGAAGATTTTTATTAATAGCTTTGGATAGTTCACAATCGCCACAATTTTGGGACTTTTGACAGTTCCAAAATTATAACCTATATGTTATTTTGAAGTATTAGGTAATATTATACAGGTTATTATAAACTTAAATCGAAATATGTGCAGTAGTTTTAGCGTGAACGAATAACAGACATACGTAAATTTTCACAAACTTTCATAATATTAGTAGGGTATTCTAATAAAACTTTCTGCTCCCTGAATAAATACAGAAACATGCAGAGGATTCCGATATACTTATATGTATTTATATCATAATACTCAAAGTTACCGATATCTTAATAAAATTTATGATATTTCTCATTACTAACATTATTTTTTGTTATTTTATTTTTAGGTAAATTTATAATGTTAAATTTATTTCTTAACATAAGACATTGCTTTTTCAAGAGTTGTAAATTTGGTATATAAAAAAGAGACTTAAATATCTTCAATGTGGTTAAATTACAGAGTAAAAGCTGTCCTCAAACTGTTTCACTTATGTAATTACTTTAAGTAACACACATTTTTTTTTTCTTTTACAAATTTAATTGTATCAATAATAAGATAGAAACCACTTTTCATATTAATTTGTGTATTCATTAATTTCTTCTTCCCGAGTATAATTGTGGTTAAACAAAATACACTCTTAAAACTATTACTCAGTGATTTGACCTTTATTCATTACATGGATCCAATCATCAGATCCAATCATTCATCAGCTTTTAAGTTACGACTAAAGGATCCGATAAAATATATAATTTTGTAATTTATCAACAAATTTATATATTTATAAACGGAAAGTTATTAACTAAAACGTGACAAAGAACATAAGAATAACTATTATTATCTAATTAACATAAGACTTATACTTATATTATTTTTCACGTTACTCCTTTTAAATGGAAATAACAACATTAGTTGACTAGCTGTTGCCCACGACATCATGTGTCGTTCTTGTGTAACTGTTATTAGGAATATATGAACGTATTATGGTTTAGTTAAGAAAAAATACTGTTGTGTTAGGAATAGATATTAAAAAAATCCGTGCCCGCAGGGAGACACGCGTGGGTAGACCTCATGTGTAACTCGTTTAAAATATAACTCACTACCTAAGAACATTATTTACATCAAACATTTTGAAGCAAAAAGCAGTTTTAATTTTTTTTCTCGGAAAACGTATCTTTTTTTGGAAATACTTTTGGTACTTAAATTTAGAGTAAAAAATAACCTTTCTATTAAAAATATTTGAGACGAGGGAATGTTACTAGAAAAAAGTTAACGTGGTTTTACCTACCTTAAATTTTCAAGCTAAAAGTGGTTTTTATTTTTTTTTTCGGAATCGGTACCTTTCACGGGCAAAACTTCCGATACTTAAATTTAAATTACAAAATAACCTTTCTATTAAAAATACTTATGATGTAAGAATGTTTACCAGAAAAAAGTTATGAATTTTTTTCCAAAAATTTTCGGTTTTTTTACCCCCACCCCTAAGTTATTGAAGTTAGGGTTTTCAGTTTATCTACATTAATTATAGGTATTTATCAAAGACATCATATAATATGAACGCGATTGATCTACTTTGTAGAGGGAAAAGGTTATGGTCGAAAAACTGAAATCAGAAAAAGTGAGGCCCGAGCGCCCCCTGTGGCCGGATTTCTCTGGTTAACGAATTTGACCTTCATTTTTGGATGATTGATTTTTGTGCAAAGTTTGAAAGCGATCCGAGCGAAACTGTGGCCGCTATCGTGCTGACAAAAGTCGAATCTGGACGCACGCACGCATATATATATATATATATATATATATATATAAACATTTTGACCAATGGTCATTTCGGACTCAGGGGGTCATAAAAAGACCTCCTGTGAAGAAATTTTTCCAAAATTCGAAAGTAGGGGACAAATGAATGGGCAGACCGAATTCTTCGAGGTCTACCCAAAAATAGAGAGATTGTAGTTGTATTGTACTTTTTGCTTCATGTCTACACTAACAAACATATAAACAAATAAAGAATGGACTGGCTATTGGATTTCTTAATTGAATTCTTGGTCCCTAGTTATGAGAATTATGCCTGTTAAAATATGTACGAAGTAAGATTGGTTTTATATCAGAAAGGCACGTTTTGTAAGCATTATAATTTGTACCTACAGTTTATTTGCTAGCAAAGTAGCTATCCGTTTATTGCTTTTACTGAAAGGCAGGTGGTTAATTACCACTATATTGTGACATCACGTGACCGAGACAGTAAAAGACGAAGTAATTAAAGATTAATATTTAGCTATTACAAGTGTCATTTAATGGTCGGTTTATTTAAATAGTTATAAGGAATATATAAGATATACATAAATATTATTTGACACCCATTAGTACATCTGCTAGTAATCTACAAGACTTGCAAATTATTTGTATTAACACAATCAAGATAATAATATAAACATAACAGGATTTAAAAGCTTTCCATTTATATGATAATTTTATTCTGTTAACAATTGACTTCGCTTTCAACAGACATTTCAGCTTTTTTTCAAATTCAGGGAAGTTATTATATAATAACTCTAGGTATATATATATATATATATATAGTATATACTCTATATTTTTTATATTTATAAATTCCGTGTCAAGATGTTTGTTTACGCTAATTTGCGAAACTATTAAATTGATATCTGATAGGACAGTTTTTATCTCGATGAATAAAATTCATTTTTTTATAACTTCTACAACTTACCAATAGATAGCGGTAAGAGTTCCATAATTTCCTTTAATCTCATTTTTAGATTGTGTAAGAATTCATAAGACGAGGCCGAGCTTCAATTTAAATTTTGATGCTATAATCTGTTGAATAAATGCCATTATTTTTAACTTATTAATTAAATTTCTGATGAAAACCGAATATTTATTATTTCAAAATACTCTCTCTAGTAAGTACATAAGGCTTCTGACACCTAACCAGGTACTCAATGTTGCGTTTACGATTAAGTTACGGTTGACATAAAAAGTTTTAATGACATTACATTGTTATTCGGTTAACCATTATTTGTTATGTATAGAAACATTAAATATAATAATATTTTACATGAAAAAGGTACTTGTAGATATACACAACACTTGCTTTAGTACTCTAAATGCTCATTAAATTAGATTTTCTAGCTTCAAGAACTTATCAAAAATTTTTGCGAAGGCATATAGATATAATACATTAGTACCGACAAATAAAGTTTCATATTCTGCATAGTTTCATATACTGCCTTCAAATAATATGTTATTAAATATTATACTAGTCGTTCTGTGAACAGTCGCCCTCGCCTTCTTCGCCTACCTCTGCCCTAATGATTATGTTTATAGCATCTCAACCCCACCAACCCTCCGGTTATAAAGGTTGAGCCGCTATACATGTGGTCCAGGTTTACCCCGGTCACATGGATCCTTGTTACGGCAGATCTGACCCCCGAAGTCATCCGACAACGGCACTATTAAGCCTAGTAAGCTCGCAAGGCTATCGGTCATAGACAAGTCCAATCGCGACCACCCTGCTGCCTTTTCTCCATGAAAGGTTCCGGAGCTGTACGGCACGCTCACTTCCCGTGTGATTTCTCACACTAGCAATAACTTGCTGAGATCGTTAGAGAGGCCAACTACCAGTTTCCTAGCTGGTGCCGGAGCTGTACGGCTCGCTCACTTCCCGTGTGATTTCTCACACTAGCAATAACTTGCTGAGATCGTCAGAGAGGCTAACTACCAGTTTCCTTGCTGGTGCCGGAGCTGTAGGGCACGCTCACTTCCCGACAAGCGATCGGGCCGCAAGTCTACCCTATACTACAGTCGGGTGACCGGATAGATGCTAGCTCATCCATCTAACCTCTAAGCAGGAGGCTACCCGAACTGCAGGGACCCCCGAAGGGATCTCTGCTTATGGACCGTTCCAAGCCCCGAAGTAAAAGACCGCAGCAGCCCTTCGCCTTAGGCTGGTCAATTACCTCTCGCTGCGCACGAGATCCGACGAGCCCCCGACAACTGTGGAAACCCAGACGAACAGCGCCGAACCTCTGCAGCTAACCACATTACCACTACGAATCCAACACCAAAACCGGTAACCCGGCAGTTTACACGCGCGAGCGCATGCGTCGCTGCCGGAGGGCTTAGGTACCGGGGTCCCGTAGTACCCTGATCTTAGCAGCTGACCCGTAGTTCAGCTGCAAACTATCTACCGCCGGGTATCTCAGTAGATAGGGAGTTCTGTGAACAGTGGAGTACGTTAGGGGATGAGATAATGTTGGGAAATTATTTATAGTGGATTTCACGAGGTGCAGTGGTTACGATATTATTACCCGCCGACCAAGTATGAGCGCCACCCCAGTAACCTCCGTACACTAGACCTAAAACAAAACAAAAAAAGAATACTTAGACGAAATTTCAGCCCGCTAGCTGCCGCGAAGTCCGTTTTTGTGGTACGGATCAGAAATCCGCCATTTTGAAATTTTTTGCTCAATCGAAAAAACGGCTGGACATAAAAATTTAAATAATTAAAAAAATACGCCTGCCGATTATCGTGACGATAGGATGAAAAATACGCCGGTTACGCCAGAACAAACATACTGAAATACATACGGAAAAATAGCAGAATGGGCCTATCAAGTGCAAACGTAGTCCTTCGGACAAACGCTTCGCTACGCTCAGCATTCGTCCATTTTTTGTGGCGTTGGGATGAAAATTGCTCCTACTAGGCCAAAAACAAAACTAAAAATCGCCGCCATTTTGGATTTTTTTGCGCAATAAAACAACGGCTCGACAGAAAAATTTATATATTTCAAAAATACGCCTGCCGATTTTCGTGACGGTAGGATGAAAAATACGCCGGCTACGCCAGAACAAACATACTGAAATACATACGTCAAAATAGGAGAATGGGCCTGTCACGTGGAAACGTAGTCCTTCGGACAAATGCTTCGCTACGCTCAGCATTCGTCCTTCGGTCGATTATTGTGCTTCCTTTCGATAAAGAGATAAAGTAAATCTTATTACTATATGGTTATTAAAGAACATAAGAAAATAAGATTTGTAATGTCATTTATTATGATAAGTTAGACTACTTAACAAGTTTAATCTTATAACGATGTGAGTAACAACAGTTTGCGTCGTCATTAATTGTATTACTCTACAATGTGCTAGCTGTCCTCGGCATCGTCAGCGTAAATTAAAAAAGAGCAAACCACATTTGGATATCAACGATATATCCTTATCTGCATTTTTTATATTTTTGTAGGAGAACTGATCTATTTTTTTATTTTAATTTTTATATAAGAGGAGGGCAAACGAGCTGGCGGGTCACGGATGGACGTGATCACCGCCGCCTATGAAGTCTTGCAATATCCGAGGATTTACAAGAGTGTTGGCGGCCTTGTAGGTAGGAGTAAACGCCTTTTTTGAAGGTACCCATGTCGTACCGATCTGGAAATACCGCCGAAGGGAGTTCGTTCCACAAGCGAGTGTAACGTGGAAAAAAGGTCCTTTTGAACCGCACAGTGGAGGATCGCCACGCATCCAGGTGGTAGGGATGGTAAACAAGTCGATGGCGCGCTGTGCGGTGATGAAATTCGGCGGCAGGCATCAGATCGAATAGTTCTAATAATAGTTGTACGGATCAGACACAAATGTTATATAGTTATGTCAATATGGCATAAGAAATCTTTGAAATGTTTAAAGAATTTTCCAAATAACTGCAAATGTTTCAGAGTTCAAATCTGCTGTCCCTTTTTCTCTGTAGTATGATAGTGTAGATCTATGAAATAATGAACATTATTTAAAAGAATACAGGACAGAGAAAGTATTTCAAAATAATATGACATTTATCTCGATGGCAACCTCTTTATCAAAGTTCCATATGTAATTAGTCAGTTTAGACACTAATCTCTCTAAGGCATTATGACATAAATGACAGATATTAGAGAGTTACAAAGGACGTTACAATGATGTAGATGATAGTTGTAGTGAATATCATTACAGTTGAATTTCAGTAGTGAAATTTCCTTTGTAACTGAGATAACGGTGCGAGGAATCAAATACTTAAGCTTAAGGAACAGATAGTTTTCTCACAAATTTTTTTTTGTAAATGGTTAGAAAAAGTTTTGTTCTTTTTAGAAAATATATAAATTTCTAACATTAATAATAAAATATATTAATCATTACGAATGTCTTTTTTCTCCACTGTCTGTACTGTCCGAAATGAAAGTATATATTAGTGAATAGCAACTGATTATTCTGGACGATCAAATACCATGGATTAATGAGCCCTTATTTCGGATGGGACTAGTAATTTTATTATAAATAATTAATTTTCATAGATTATGAGGCTATCCTATTTAATGTATTCTTCTTTTAGATAATATATCGCGATTTTAGAAATATATTTATTAACTTCCCTCAAATAATATTGTAATGGCACTCTTTTTATTTCAGTATTATATTTTAATTAAATATTTTAACATATACCTGGACATATACCTGGAATATACGCTGATTTGTCGTCAATTACATTAAAATAATACACAATAAGAGTAATATTCATAATTAACTAAATTAAATATTCAGCTATATTACAGAGTATAACATATTAATTACTATTTTTCTGTTTTATTGAAAACATATCATATTTTATCAAAATTAAGAAAGGCTTTAACATTATTTAAATAAGTATATAAGACAAATATTAAAACGTAAATGTGGGTATTTTAATATAACTCAGCACTGTTCCACTTGTAAATGGGGTCATTTGTAAAGGAGACTTGAATAAATTCAACATCACTAGACTACATTCCGAGAGCCATCGACTGTATCACTTATGGAACTACTTTGTCATTCGGACGTAACAAAGGTTTACGTTTGTCTTATATTGTATTCTAAATATCAAAATAGTCCATGTTTTTATTATGAGTAAGTATTGAACTTCTTTAATTATATAACGGGTCAAACATTTATTATTTTATTACATAACTATGTCCCTAGAACGTTTAATTAACTAATACTTAATAAATTAATGACTGACATTGACATCCGTATAATAGAAATTTCTATCAAAATTAAGCGCTCTTCGTTGATTGAAACCGAAGAGTTCTTTAGTCCCTGGTTTATAGAAAAGGGCAAAGATTAAAAAGATTATTACTTAGAAAATACGAAAATGAAAAAATAATGAAACGAATTTGACTTTTCAAGTTTCCTTTGATTCTTATATCCGATCACATCTAGATACAACGTGATATAGGCATGGTCAAAAACAAGTATCAAGCAATAACTAAAGTTCTTTATACTTTTTAATGTATTACATACACGCGTATATTCTCAACAGAATATAAAATGTAGTCTTGAACAAATTTAACGCCTTGTATAAGCATATGTTTTGTATATATCTTTAATTATGTTCAAAAAATACTTTCATTATTAATATTTTAATTTTTTCCACATCCATCTTTTACTCTTAAAGTAATAATATTTTTAAATCAAAAAAAAATATGAAACAAGAAAAGAAGAAAAATATATATATATTTTCAATATATCATTTGAAATATTTATCATTTAAATTATTTGAATGAAATATATTATCTTTAAAATTTATGTTTGTGACAAAATAAAAAAGCTTTTTTAGCAAAGAATTTGTTTGATATCATTATTACGTTGTTTGTTATGTCTCTTATTAATACGTAAAATAAAAACTATATCCGATTTTACGTAAATTGGACGGAAGGAGGAGTATGGAATTTTTTCATAGTTAAGGAGCTTATATTTTATATAATAATGATACTAAAAAAATATTATCAATAAAAGAAACGATTACATACGCCATGTGATTTTGATTTTGTTTTCATTGTTATTTCTTAAAAACTAAAATAAAATACATTTCAGGGACGAGAAACAGGGTAGGGTGAACATCATTCTATTCTACGTTTGGATAATAGAAGGTTTAGGTTAAAATATTAAAAGGAATTAAGACTACAGAAAGCTTCGGTGGACTATTAATCCGATGTGTAACTTTCAAGGAGTTATGGAATATTATGATTGAAACTTTAATTATAAAAAAATATTAGAATAGAAAGAATTTTTGTTATTTTTTTAATGTTATAGAAGCTATTTATTTTCATCCGATGCTTATTTTCTTTGTTCGTTATTTACGACCATGTACGCTATGGTTTGTGGACTATAGAGAATTTAAGAAGAAAACAGAACAATTGGGTTTTTAAAAAATCTCTAAGGTTTTGCTGATCCTTCTTTGACTGCAAAGCCAAATGTATGGTAACAATGAAAATCATCTTAACAACTTCATAAAAAGATCAACGTAGGAAAATTGTAATAAATTATTATTAGCAGGCATTTATTAGTAGAAAATCTTAGCTATAGTCATCATTAATATTTTATGGAATGACGAGGTAAGTAAAAAAAAATATTTAAATGTATTAACTTTAAAATATATTTTTAGAACAATATTATATAATTTTACTTTGTATTTAATATTTTTAGTTTAGATCTAATAATTGAATAGCCGTGCTGTATATTGTTTCTCTTGAAATGAAATAAAACAAATCGGTCACAATCAACGATAATCTAATCGAAAAGGATTAATACCCTCTTCGATTAGATTATCTTTGATAATTTATTTACATATTTTCTATTTATATAAATTTTAGTTTAAACGTTATATAACATGCACAGGGAAACAAATAAACAAACAGAATTAATTATATTTTTCTTTTACAAGCTTGATTCTGATGAATGAATATATTTCGTAGGTTTTTACAAGAAATAATAAAAAAGTGTTAGTTACTCGTATTAAGTAGATTTTTAAAATGACTTTTTAATTATGTTTTATTTCATCAAAGTGAAATTCATCATTGGACACTTTAATGTTACATCTGAATGAATCTGAAACTTGAAATTAAATAATTGAGTTTCAGTTCCTGACTTCCTAACTAAATATCTGACTGACAAACTTACAATTCTTAACAACCAAAACTTTTAGAAATATTTTAGATTTTGAATTTATTATTCCGTTAGAACTGTCTCAGGTATTATCTGGAGATTTATATTTGAGTGCCTTCGATGATATTCTATTATAAGAATGGGAAAGAGATATACAGTAAAACGAGTAAGTTTTAAACAAAGAGGTACCGACAAATTGATAATAAGATTGAATTAGTCTTACTTGTCGAGAATGGCTCTTGTGCAATTCTACGGAGATTATTTCACTGGCATAACAATTTATTGTGATATTTGATTTCCTTTCTGAAAAAATATTAATATCTTTTTAAGAGCACTATTCGAGAAATAATATGTCATAAATATTTAAAATAAAGGTTTTGTAACAGATTTATTGCTTTTCTCGTTTTTAATAATTCACTCTTTAATTTTAAATTCTGATGTATTTATTGATAACAATCAAAATAATTTTAGTGAATACGTATTGAATTTTATTTAAGAAAACGAAAACTACAAGGCTTAAATTTTCCTTAAAGTTTTAAGTTCATCATTTATCGCATGAGAAAGTAGGGCCAGTCCTAAATCCTTTCTATAACCGTCATAAAAGCTGAATATTAATTAGTTTGTCTTAATTGGATATTAGGAATTACTTTATAGTTGGTTATTTCTTTAAATGTTTGTCTTTTCAATTCAATAATATATTATTAAGATTCATTCCGTATACAAATTTCTGATAGAAATAGTAGTAATAGAAATAGTAATAGACTAAGTAATGCAATTTTTTATTACGAGTGCCCCATTAGTACGATACTTAAAGTTATTTAATAGAAAAATATATAAATTGAATCGTGTTGTTGGAATAGTTTTACTTATTTATTTGGGAATCTTAGTTACGGTGATTTTCACTCCTTTTTCTGTCCTATCTGGTTGGTTTGAATTAGTGCTTAATATGACTACAACTATAATATGTATAATTATACTATAACTGAGAGATTGAGTACAACTGAGGAAAAATTTTGGAGTAACATTAAAAAAATATTATACTTATTTTGGGAAAACCTAGGAATCTAAAAAGGAACGACTGTAAAGAAATTCAAGTATGTCCAAGTGTGTATAATTAAAAAAAATACATATTTTTCTCCAAATCTTTACAATTTGACATAAGCCATTGACAGAATATTTAATTTACTGTACAAATCTATATTTGATTTGTGTTGTCATAAATTCTTTCTATAAAAGCGTGATACGTAAAATGTATCTCCATACTTTCCCGCGGGTACGGCAGGTCATGTTTGATTTGTATTCATCAAAAAATGTCAAGAGAGACGTCATTTAATTTTACAGTCGTTTTTGTATTCTTTTCCCCAAAATTTGTGTTTCCACAGCATTAATGTCTAACATTGCAAATAGCAGTATATATATATATATATATATATATATATATATAAACTCTATAGAATATACATACATATATATATATATATATATATATATTAAATAGAGTTTTGTTGATGTTAAGGGATCGACTGTTTTACAGTATAAAATGCCTAATTTTATAATATTATAATAGAAAATCATAATTCTTAGTGATGACGGATTATTATTATTATATTTATTTATTTTATTTATTCTATATTTAGCTTCACGCTATATCCCTTGCGGGATAGTCAGAGACGACGGAGCGCCAAACGCTACGGTCTCTGCATACCTCTTTCGCCTCGGCCACAAACATCAACCTCTTCATACATGCCCTCCGGGGGGTCCTCATGCTTTTTACGTGACCTTCCTCCAGTAACATTGATACTGTGTTTTCGAAGGTCACTCAAGGCCTGTCTCTCTTACCGCTCACTTTTCCTATATAAATCTTTTTTACCATTCTTTCATCACTCATTCGTTCGACGTGCCCAAACCACCTGAGCACGTTCTTCTTCATTCTGCGAAGAGATCGCATCTCCACAGCATTCATCTTTCTTACATTCTTCTTCTACGTTACCCACTTTTGGCTGCCGTATAACAGCGTCGGTAGCAAAACTGCATTGTGTACAGCCAAACGTGCAGCTAAAACGGATTAACGACAATTTGTAAATTTGATATTTATGTAATCCGATTAGAAATAAAAAAAAGTCAACTGTCTTTTTTATAAAAGTTGATGATACATTCAATATAATTGTTTAGAGATGTAAATAAGATTTGTATAAATTATTGTTTGAAAAAAAAAACCTTTTAAAGTTTCAAATGTCTTTCAACATACCTTTTTTCCTTCATTTCATTCGTAACTGTTTATGTAATTACGATTTCTAGAGTGCGAGCTTGCAGTTATTAGACCCACTAGCGCAGGGTCAATAAAGCTTTTTTATTCTTTTAAAAGCTCTGTATTATGAAATATGCAAATTCTGAAAGCAAATCACAAACTACAAAAAAAAATCTTGAAAATACAAAGAATTGACCCATTAGTTTAACAACTATTATTATCCATATCTTATATTCTCAGCTGTCTAAACTATGTAGTTTACATATAAGATTAGAGATACGAAATATTAACTTATAACACGTTAATTTTAATACTACCTATTTTAGAAGGGAACAAAATAAAAACAATAAACTTAAATCTTAAATCTTTATAAAAATAACATGATGTTATAATCTTTGATTTAGAAATAATTAGGTCAGACCATAATAGTTTTATGTTAAACTTCTCCTCGCCGTTTCAATTACGTGCCCAACTGACTGTTAAACCTTTAAAAACTTTTTTCTCTTAATTTTTTGATGAATCGGAAGGAGGAAGAAGATTTTTTGATTAAAGAAGTCATTAAGAAGATTAAAATCCATGAAAAAATTGTTATTTAATTAACAACAATTCAACCAACATAAGACCTAAAATTAATGTTTTGTCTTGTATATGTCAAACGATACTAATTCGTGTCGATTCTAGTATTCGTATCGATTCTTATATTCGTAAAAGAGCTTGTTGATCTTATGTTTCGAGATACAGAGATTACTTAAACAGTTTTTATTTTATTAGATTGCAATTAAACTAAAATTAATTTAAGTATGTCTGGGATACATTAATTCATAAAGTCATTTACTTAACATTTCAAATGTTACGTTCTTCTTAAACAAATACTCGTATTCACCTAATCTTGTCTTTCCTCTTAGCAATAGTTTTTAAGAGTTTCGTTGCCTTGTTTTTTCAACCTCAAAGTGGATCAGAGTAAGAGGTTTGTTTACTCGCGATATTACATTTATTAAACTTTAAATGAACTACCAACATTTGTACAAAATTACGGAATAGTAAATTTATGTTCTATTTTTGTAGTATTGAAAACGACAGATTTTATAGCTCTATTTTAGATATTAAGAACTTATGATACATATGAAAAAAAAACAAGATACATGCAATTAAATACTGGAAATATTATTGAATTTTACAATTATTCGCACAATATTTTTATTTTTTTAACGTGTTGGAATCTATCTTACTATTTGTAATAGTAGTTATAAATCACTGAACTACAAAACTATTATAAAATAAGTCCATAATAATATTAATTTCGTTTGTGGTATCATTTTAATGTTATTACTTTATACAAAAATAGAAACATTGGTTACAGTTTTGAATGAACCTTATAGATATCGCTTACAGTTAAGGCAATCGCCTTATACGCAATACATATAATCATATGTATTTATTTTTATATAAGAGGAGAGCAAATGAGCTTACGGCTCACTGATAATATGTGATTACCGCCCCCTAAGAACTTTTGCAACACCTAAGGACTCACAAGAGCGCTGCCGGCCTTGGAGGTGAGTGTATACAGCTTTTTTGACGGTATATATGTCGTATTGATCTGGAAATACCGCCGAAGGGAGATCGTTCCACAATCAAATACTACATAATACGTTGAAGAAATGTCCTTAGAAAACCTATAAAGGGAAGATCGCCACCATTCAGCTGCTACGGAGGGTATTGTAGGCGATAACGTACTGTGCGGTGATGAAATTCGGTGACAGTCATCAAACTAAATAGCTCTTTGGAACACTCCCCGTTTTAAATTCGGTAGAAGATGCACAGAAAAGCCACGTCTCTACATAATCATTATATACACAGTCCAGCCATTAGTAGATCACCGGGTCCCTGACAATCCGAACGGCTCTCCGTTTTACGCGGTCAAACGGTGGAAGTTGTATCGGAATGATTGCGAACTGAGATGAGAACAGTACTCTATGTATGGCTAAATCTGTATTAATGCTAAGGCTGTTATATATATCCTAAATGAAATATAATCGCAAGTAATAAACAAACATACTTGAAAGTGACTAAGATTTTTGTACTGTCTACCATCAAATCTATTGAATAATAAAGTAGGGTCCATCATAATCTAATCCTTTAGGTAAGGTCTGGCAGAAGCCAAATATCTATTGCATTGCCTCAGGGGTATATTATGAATTATTAATTATCAGATGGGTGTTCACCAGAACATAACTTTCTTTTAAGCCTTAACTTATATACCACATAAATAGTTATTTACACTCTCAAGTTGAAATTGTACAAGACTTTAAGCAAATAGTGCCTCGCTCGCAATATATGACAGAATCAATGTTTACTTTCACTTCAAACTCATAAGTAATATTAATGAAAGTTAGGCACGTAAATAGGTTTATATAAGCATACACTTTACTCTATGTGTTCTATACGAAATTTAAATGTCATAATAATATATTTTAAATTTATCATTACTAAATTAACGCTAATATGAGTACATCATTGTGATGTCATCTCTTATATAGTTATTAAACTAATATGTTTACACAATACTGTTGTTTTTGTAAAGGCGATAATAGACGAACGACCGAAGATCATTTCTTCAATTAATTATAAATAAATTATTCCCAACCAACATGTTTGTAAAGTTTATTTATAACTATCCAAGTGTTTTAACTTGTATGGGTAAAGAAAACTATACAAACTATAAACTTGATAATTAATTCTAGAAGTTTATGCGTAAGATAAATCAAATATATATAAATCAAATAAGATGACATTTTATGCAATGAAAACCATCTTAATATTCCTATTATGATGGTTTTCATTGCATAAAATGTCATCTTATTTGATATTAATAATATTGTGATATTTAATGTTTCCACATTAAATATTACAATATTAGAGGACACTAAATGTGTTCGTAATACTAAATTTTTTTTGTTCACGATGGAATTATCTTTAATAACGTCTTCAGAGGAAAATGCTTTGCAGATAATAATTTCAAACAAAACTACTGAGATTAAAATATCTAAAATACCATATCATTTACCAAATATAGTCAACTTAGATAGAGAATGTTATATGTACGAGTATATTAAATTAACTATTACAAGAAGTGTTGTCACTGACCGTAACAGCGTGGACTACAAGGAATGTGAATTCGTATAGAAGTATTTATTTACAATAACCTTAATCCTTCATTTATAACCATTACATGAAAAATACACCTAAAGACCGTATTTTTAACAGAATATAATAGAACATCAACAATTATGTTGTCATCTATATGAAATGGGTTATGTGAAACAACTTACTTTGTGTAAAGAGGATCGACTCTCGTAAGCAGCTTAGAGTGCTTTAGATCTGACATCAGGATCTACTACACAAGTTGAGACACAATTAATATACAATTTTAGTAATATTGGTATGATTTTATGGGCAATATTTCTTTAAAAAATATTATTACTACTTTAATGATCCTTTCAAAAAACTTTTGGCTTCTGCATACTAGTTTAATAATTCTTGGTAAAGTTGAGGCCAAACTTAAAGCTTTAAATTGTAAGCCAGGGTTCAAGCAGCTTATAACTTGGCTTCATTTAAGTGTTGGCTATAATCTAATAATCTCATGAAATAAGCAGATATATCTCCTGTCGAGTATACTTGATATTTACTATAATTTACTTACTTCTTTTATTATATTTAAAATATTCTATGTAAAGGGTGTCTCAGAATGTTTTTCGTTGTTCGATTTTAAATAAAAAACAACATTATCAATTATAACTTATTTTATTTATTGTTAAATTAAAGAGCAGATCTTGAAGTTTATTTATGAAAAACAACCGTTTGAAAATGTTCACTATTTACTTGTTCACACTCATTTAGCCTGGAGTTAAAATTTTCAATCACTCGGTGGAGCATCGCTCTTGTAATAAAGTTGATTTCTTCAGTGATTCTTTGCTTCAAAATGTTCAGGTTTGATGGCAATGGATTGTAAAATTTTTTTTTTAGGTAGCCCTATAGGAAAAAACCAGCTGGCATTAAATCAGCACTCTTCGGTGGCCAGTTGATATCTCCTCGTTACTTATCACTCTTCCAGGGAATAAATCGTGAAAAGCAGCTAATGAGTCCTTTGTAACATAAGAAATGGCTACATTTTGCTGGTAAAAGGTGTTGCGATTGTTTACAGATGGTTGTGAATTTCTGTAGTCAAAAAAATCCGGATAATTTGGCAATATCAATCAGAATTAACGGTCTGAATTCGACTTCGATCATCCTCTTAAAAATAAGGACCAACTAGGTCACGCAAGCGGGGTCGTGAGCTGAGCTAACTTTTGCTCTGTGCACGGCAGGCTATTTACTACGATGTTCTTTAGGTTAGTCCTTACAAACGCTACGAGAGTTAAATGGAAATATAGGATATTATCAATAAATCATTTGCCACACATGTCAAGTTTGATATTCGTTTCAGGTCTTTAAATGGAAAATTTTCTACAGAACTGCTCATAACACCCTTCTTTTCGTTATGGCATCACGCTGAAACAATCAGGTCCACTGCGATACTATTGATACAGTAGAAAGCATTCGACCTCCTTGGGGATAAATGAATTATTATGATGATAACGTGGCACGTTCTCAAACAACAGTAACTTTGTCCATTCCATATGGCAGATTCAAATAGACCTAGCAGACGGCTCTAGATCTTATTTAGTGATTTTTTCATTTAAGAATCAAGTTAACGTTACGTTATCGTAACGTTAACTTGATTCTTAAATATACGCTAGCTAGACGCATAATATTACCCAGGCACGGCTTAGATATTCTGTTTAATTTAGCATAGTTTCGATCTGTGTCACCCCTTGTAATTGTGGTGGCACTGCCCCAGGATCCATAAATGTTGTTCGAATGGAACAGCACGCAGAGCAAGTATAGGAAACTCCTGCTTGTTTTAAATTGGTTCTTGAATATTTAGAACAAGAAACGTATGCCAATTTTTCTATTTCTTTATTGAATCGACGCTTATTTGCTGCGATATTAGGAAGCGTGATATGTGTGGCTGCACAATCTCGATACTGTTCTGAACGGACAGAAGTTGCTGTGTATCGCGATATGCCACTTGCAAGCCGTCTGCCTCTTCCTCTGCCTCGTCCACGTTCCATTTTATGATAATGAGCAATCATGAAATGAAATAATTAAATAATTAAATAATGCGCAATAATTAAATGGAAGCTTGATGAATGTCGATGAAATGTATAGCAAGTGGATATAAAATATTAAATTGGGATAGCAAAATGAAAAATGAAAGTGAAAGAAAATATTCGGACGGAACCTTGCCTATTCGAAGCCTCACACACAACTGAAGTGTTCGTTCAGTTGTTCCTTCTATTTTGCTATTCTTTTAACTTGGGGCGCGCGCCGGTATGAGACGTTCCATATCATAAGTCTATGGACCATTTTCTGGTGAATTGAAACTTTTTTCTGTAATTCGAAAACTTACCATTCTTTTAGTGTGCTTCGAGCTCAATGTGAACTGCATTCTGACGAATTTATAGTCATTTATGCTATGTATAAGAGTAGTTACAAACTTTCTTAGATTTCAATCCACTCGTAACTCGTGCCTCGCGCAGGCGCGCGCTGTTGAGTCACTAATCGAACTAAATTAGTTCTGTTAATTGTTCAAGATCTGTCGATCGAAATTATCCGAAATTTTGCACAGTCATAAAGCAATGTGGCATCAAACACCATGCCAAGTTTCGAAACTGTGGTATGCGTAGTTAAATGATGGCTAGCACGTAAATTGTCCTAAACTGAATTAATAAATTATACTGAATTTAGAATAACGATTTTTTTAAAAATAAATATATGCTTAGCGCCTTATGCTTGCAATCGTTGTGGCGAGTTTCGTTAACGTAGCTCGAATAGTTTTTAAGAACAGAGAGTTCGCAGTTTTTGCGATCTGACCAGTAAAGAGCTTCGCTTCGCTCAGCTCAATAATTCTTTGACCTTAATATGAAAGCCCAAACAACCACTTTTGGCGAGTGCAAGGGCTTCTGATGCAGTTCTAGCGGATTCTCGGAAGCCCAGTATCTGCAATTTTGTTTATGTTGTATTATGTCCCGTGAAATGATTCATGGTTACTAAACTTAACAAGCCGGCCAAGCGTTTGAGACCACTCCCCTCCTCCTGCTACATCAATCAACCCTTAATTAAAAGCTGAATATATATTTTTTTATATAATCTTTTTTTAAAAAAGGGAATATATACGTTCTTTTAGAACAACTAACTTATTTAAAAACATTTATGATTTTTTTTTTCGGCTTACCATTGTTTCATTGCTAATTAATGTAATGTTTGAAATGTTGTACCATATAAACATTGACATTGGTAAGGATTTATTTTCGAAGGAAGCTTAATAGGTGTTGAGTGGAATGATCTTGATAATTCATTCTAATTTAAAAGGTCGTACTTCCCGAATGTTCCCATATAAATTTAATTGTTATTGGACCCTGACTTTGGAGATATATCAAAAAAATCTTAATATGATGTCGTCGACTATATCGTTAACGTATATAGATTTGTTTGCATTCTAATTACGTTACCAGAAGTGTATTATGATTATGCAAGAGCTTCATTGTCGGAAGACATTGATACGTAATCGTGAAACAATTCGAGATGGTGGCTACGTTGCTACGTTGCATTTATTCAAGGATATCTTATATTTTAATAAAGCTTTGGCTAAACTCTCGTTTTGAGGTCGGGTTTAAATGAATTTATTACGATTTGCTCGGTGGCCGCTCGCATTACACATATCAAGTATTAAATATTAAAATTTCAACGTTCGTATGCGGGTGTTGTGAATTAATTCCTATATTTAATAATTATGTAGCTAAAAATTTACAAACATCATTGTAAATAAATGATTTGGTACATTCTCTAACAATTATAAGTGATAGGGTTTAGCAAATTAAAAATTAACATTTATGTAAATCTAAAATTTTAATAATACCGGCATCGCATATAAGCACTTAAAATATAAAGACATTTTAAATATAACTAGTTCATAGTTAAAAAATTATAACTTACATTTTCAGAGTAACTTGTTAAACAGTAAATCTTAAAGCTTTAGAAGATTTAATCAGGAAATTTTACTACTCTTGTTTTCAAACCAATATTTCCTCTTCATTATACTCACAAAACTTTATTAAACAATAGGAAGTATCTTAATCGAGACAGTATTTCTTAGTAAAATTTATTAAGAACATAATTGTAGGTTACTTTTGTAATTTGTGTAAACTAAATATTATATTAACCTTATTAAAAGTAATAATTTCAAAGACTGTTCACAGTTTTCTAAGTTTATCAAGTAATTATTTAACTTTAAATATAACTACCGCGCTGGTGATAGTTCCCCCACCTTTCCCGTTGTTTTGTAGTCATCTGACTTTCTCTTTACTTATAACTTTTAACACAATTTTTTTTTTTCAAATATATATTTTAAAACAAGTATCACGTAGAGATCGGAGTGATCGTGATAGTGTTTTGACCCAGAATATTAATTGTCTTTACATTTCAAGTCGTTTTAAGCCGCGTCAAGTTAAAAGTAAATAAGTAATATCTTCAACCCCTATTCCAATACCAATTTATGAACACCAATCGAAGATGTTTGTGAAGACACGAGCCTGAAAAAGCTACTTTTGGTGAAATTCGGAAGATACTTTTTGAGAAAAATAATGTATAACGGATATGCCGTTTAAGATAAATAAAACGCGATACCTTAAAAAAAATAATACAAAGTGTTAAAAAAGCTGTTAAAGTTTAATCATGATATAAAATCATCACTCAGGGTTGAATAAATGTCAGTTCAAGCTTTTATAGACGTCTATCTGTCTACACCATAAAGATATTTCAATACCGCAATAAAGTGCTGTCGAAATTAATTTCTATTGTTTATATGGTGAGTATCGTTTACCTACGATTTTTATTAATAATGTCAAGTTTGATATTCTTTGTGATAAACTGTCGTAAATATCCTCGTCGCAACGTTACACCTACAAATAATCAGTGAATATCCGAAAATTGGGGCGCCACTATCCCTCGTCCACCTCAGTAGGCACATAAGATAAAATTAATGATCCGAGTTACGCTCCACTAGGCTGTTAATTATTAAACGAATCTTTGCAACATTGCAACGTAAAAAATAATTGAGAGTGATCTAGGTTATACATAGCAAACGTATTCTAAAATAATCATTTATGATAACTCGCTGTCCCGAAAAAGCAATATTTACAAAATAATGACAATTCAACCGTTATTATATTCAAAACATTTAATGAAGTTTACTTGAAGTTGAACACATACATATGTTTTTTTAATTTTGTCTTTGGGTTTCAGTGTTGTTTTTTTGCCAAATAGATTAACTTTCTTTAATTTTTTTATTTTTTATTGATTCTTGTCGCTTGTGAAAGAAACTATAAGAATTTTGATGTATAAAAAACTGATGAAATGAAACTGCATTGCAATGTTTGATCAACAAATATGTACTATACAAGTAAACGAGTACATTGTTAGTCCGGTATTGTAGTCACTTGCGTCTGACTAATTGATTGACAATAACCACTCTAAACATTGATAAAACAAGTTGGAAAATATTTGCAATTGTGTGATAGTTTAAAACGATTACTTTAATTACTTCATTACAAATCTTAAAGTATATTCAATGAATTACTTTCATGGAGGGATAAATAAATGTTTTTTTTTCTCAGAAGCTAATTAATAAATAATATTGTCAGTATGTAAAGGTCCGTTTTATTATCATTTTCATAATATTCTGGAAGAATGAACATTGTTTATCTAATAATGTTGTTCCAGATTACCATTTGTCGATATAGAAACAATCCTCAAAGACTCCTTTCTCCCTCTTTACAATATTAATATAAATGTCTGCTTCCAAAATTATTTAATAGTAATTATATCCCAAGTCACTGGGTTACCTACGTGTTGTAATATGGGGTGAAATAAGTTTTTTATGACGCAGTCATCAAAGTCATCGTGGTTGAGCCCTGTCTTGATTAATTAGTAAATGTGCTTCTCGTATTTGAAGTACCAATTACCTATAATTGGAATATATTATTTTATATACAATATACAAAATATATTATACTACAATGTTATGGAATGATGCAAATACCTAAAATTAATGATAATTTTTATTGTATAACAAAGTATCAAATAATAAAAAAAAATGTGGTTTAAAATTATTTATCAACAATAAGAAATATAAAAAAATTAAGAAAATTATAAATAAACTTTCATAAAGATAGGGTAGTCTAACTGATGCGGGCAAATTGATCTTGGGGTAATCGTCCGCTCACTCTTTATTCAAATGAGTAAGGCGAGTAAAATCTTTCTAATTTCTAGTCGCACACATTTATTTATAATGTATAATTCCGCTGAATTCTGTCTGGTCATAGTTACATATCTCATGCTTAAGAAAATTTAATATCACATGAGGTAGTCCAGACAATAGTCTCTCAATACCATTATTATCTAAATGATAGATAACAAAGAATTATGAGAGACATTAAGGTGTTTAGTGAATGTCATTAAAGTTGAATCTCAACAATGAGACGTCCTTTGTAACGGAGCCAACGCGGCGGAAGTATAAGTATAATACTTACTTCCCAGCGGTGTTGTCTCATTTTAAGGAATAAAAAAAAAGAAGAATATATATCACTCCAAGAAAGAAGTTATTTTAGATAATTTTAGTAAGGTTATTTACATATGCCATAAGTGTTTTTTTTTCTTAGAAACAATTTGTGAGTTAAATTTCCCCCCCCTTTTTTTATTTTGCAATATTTTTTTTTTTTAGAATATTTAAACCAAATTCAAACACTGTAATAATAACATGGTTTAATGTACGATAGAAATGATGTATCAGTCTGCTAGCAGAAGAATAATTACAAACGTCTCTATTCACAGAAATTTATTTGAGTTAGGTTATCCTTCTTTAATTGATCATACATAAAAAAATAAAATAAAGAATTCTAACAACATTTTTTTACAATACAGAATATGTGCATTAAAATGTTATAGAAATTCTTTTAAATAAATTAAATATTTTTCAAAAAGGGATGCGAGACGACGATTTTCATAAATATACAGACAACTGAAAACCTAAAACGTTAACAACTGTTTCATTGTTTCAAATCCAGCTGTGAACATAATTGAATAAGGCACATTCAGCTAGCGGTTAGTAGTAAGTGGAGGTTTAAAGGACAGCTGTGGGTGAACGAGATAATTGAACTGCGCCAGATGATACCGAAGAGCCTATAAGACATAGAACAAAAATCAACTGTTATCTATTATTAATAAATTTATATTTATATTTATTTATAATATTAAATACAAATAAACATAAAATATGTCAGTTTTGATCATGAAGGAATGAAAAGTTGCTGTTAACAGAGATGCATTTAACTAAATTAACTGATGTTTTATATTAAGTAGTATTTTTATTGTAATTGTTTTAATTAACTGTATTACTATTGTTACTTAATTGTAGAAGTAAAGTAGCAATTTTTATTTCGTGTTCATTATTATAGTCGTAACAATTTTTAATAATACTAAACTTATGGACATATGATTTTATACTATTTGTCTTTAAATGCACACTTTCTCTTAAGCTTCTGAATTTGTTAGAACATTCCATCCATTCAAGATAAATAGTAACAATATAAGCCCTGCTCGAGATAACTTTATTATTCTGACTTTTGTTGAGCTCGAGACTAATTTATTCATCTCATAACTTTATAATTCCTAGCTTCTGTTTGTTGACACAGACTGTTATTCTTCGTGATACCAACTTCACAAGGTAATTTGTGTTAAGCGTTAATCTTAACATGGCGGTGTTTTTTTAGATCTATCACAATAAACATAAGTTAAAACAGATTAACTGTTGAAATATTAATAAGTTTTAAGAATAAGTTTAATTTTTATGTACATACACACACACACACAAATATACATAAGAAAATATTAGTGTATTTAAATTAAAAGCGACCTAAATCACCCTAAAAATCAACTGCAAATTTAAGGAGAGACGGATATTTAATTATGACATTTTAAGTACATTATCATAATAAAAGTTAAAAGACTTAAAAACTATAAAGCCCTCTATTTAGAATTATTATGTTAAGAGTTTTTATTTTGATAATTATTTTATTCACAATTGCTTTTCGAAGATAGTTTTAAACTTGTACGTTTAAGTTTTTCGTTTACGTTTAACTTTTACAAATTATATTTTAACAAATTTAAAAATTACTTTTTACTAACTTATTTTTTGTTCGGCCTAGGAAAAAAACTTAATGATTCAATATTAATACATATTTGTTACACAAAGACTATAGTATCCCTATTTTTTACAAAGAAAATATAAACAAAAAACCAATTTGGTATACATTTCTTTTTTGATAACGGAAGCAACAAAGCTAGATTGTGAAGGATAAGTTTTTGTTTGACAGTTATAGAATAAGAATAAAAAAAGTAATTAGCATATAACAATTTCTCTATTAATTTATCTCTAAATTGCTTGAAAAAATGCACTACTACTTAATAAAGTATTACGATTATTATTTTCCAAATAACTTCAGTTTACGAGACGGAACGAAGATTGAGATATTATATATGTTTATGTATCTATATCACTTTTTTACTCGCGAATCCGTCTATATAGGCTCCAGAGGTCAGTGTTCCTAAAAACACATACTATTTATCATTTCTTCCTCGACTTACTTCGCTAAATTGTCTCCACAAAAGCTTTTCTAAAATTTTACGAATATTGTTCTCAAGTATTACCATACTTCAGTTTTCCAAATTTATATATTTTATATTTTAGTCGATACTTTATTATTATTAAAGGGCAATTGTGGTTTAAATTTATCGAATCATTTTATATCTATAATGAAAATTAAAACCTTTTTTTGTTTTAAGTTCTAAATATAAGGATTCTTTCGTTCTTTATTCCGTGCCGCGGCTAGATACCGTCAGTCATTTAAATATATCATGTAAACTTTAGTGCTACATGCAATTTTTCAACATTAATATTAATCCAGTATTGTTTATAGGGTATAATCGGATTTAATCCTAAAATATAAATAAATAAGATTTATAATGTTAGCTTTTAATAAACAAAGATTAAAAATGGCCTAGTAAGTATTGGGTCTCGAAAATAGATGGCCGGCCCCCTTCCTCCATTTTTTTAAATCGAGTGTTTTCTTATTGTACGCAACAGTAGATTTTGGTTTTCAACACTTCAAAAATACCACCTATCAAACTCCTTAGTTTCAAACAATTTTGATAATGTTTGTTTTATTGTGATGGAGTGGATCGATCCATTACTATTAATATCAAAAATAAGCAAATAAAGTTTCAAAAGAAAGCTTAAACTTCAAATTTTAGTTGTGTCAAAAATTAGGTATTAAGATGTATTTACTCAATAAATAGTAATAAAATATACATTTATAAAAACTCCTTAAATAGTAATAAGTTAGTCCTTAGTATGGCACTTATTTATTTATATTTCTGTACATATTTATAGGTTCATATAAATATAAATTATAAATAGTTATTTTACAAAAACAAATAACTTTGAGAAGTCACACTTTGTAGTTTTGCATACATGATATGATATTTTCATCTTTTAATTAACCTCAAATAAATAGAACAAAAAACATAATAACTATCTATTTGTAATCAAAAGTTTTCAATTTATAAGTTTACAAGGACGTAGATCGGTAGGAAACTAGTTGGGAAATTGTCCTCGTAAAAAACCCACGCTTATTCAGAATTTCAAATAATGAATAGTTAATTCAGATAATCCAGCCACACTTTCGAAATATTATACCCAAGTTGATACAAATCGTGGTTATAATATTAAGTTTATAACCACAAATAACATATTTTCATACCCTGGAGATATCCAAGGTATGAAAATATGTTGTTATATAGCTTATAATCAATAGATAAATTAAACTATCTTATCATATAATATATCACCATTACGACCTTACTTTCATAATATATCTTATAACAAACGCAAAAAAGACATTTAACACTCCTAAAGAAAATATTTCATTGATATTCCAATATTTACAATTTTTTCATTGTGTGACAGATAAATATTTGCCAAAGGTGTAGTAATACTATATCAAACTTATATATATCAAACGAATCAAATTTTTCATTTGAATAATAATAACAAATATTATTTCTTTTATAATATGATAGTTGTATTATCGATCGAAGAGTAAATTAAATAAAACTGGAAAGATATGTCAGACTTGGTAAACAGATAATGTCGTTAAAATATTTCAATATTTTATTCTTCAAAATAATATTTAAATAATTTTATTTTAGAAAATATTTATATCGAGTAAGAATATTTCAGTAAGTTATTTTGATAAAAATATTTAATTGACATTCGATTAGACACTGATATTTTATTTATTATTTTGAGCTATTTTTTATAAAAAATATACTTTTATAGAATTTTATTCTTTAATTTTTATCATTAACTGACATGCTTAAATTAAATAGTTATTACCAATCCCAAGTGATCGCTATGCTTCTACCTCTTTAGAAAGCTGCAAGTGATTGTGTTCAAACAAACATTTCAATTTGGAAGGAGTTAAATCAATAAAAAATTTACGATATTTCCATAAATAAAGTAATTTTTTTAATTATATATATAATATTTAACAGTATAGATTTCCAGATATAATAAATAAAATAATGTTATCCAAAATTTGAAATGTTTTTAATCAAGTATCAATATAATTTATGGATTATGGATATATAAAATCTCAAAAAAGATATATGACAGTGTTCATCGCCATGCTTTAAAGTATATACAAAATAAAAACAACCGTATTATTCTGAGAAAAAATTCAAGAGCGCGTAATGAGTCACATATACAAGATGTAAATTGACTTATACTTCATTAATTTAGTTTAAATCAGTTCTTAAAACTAAAATGTTAATTTAATTAATTTAACATTCAATTTATGTTTCGTTTCGAATAGATATAAAGTCAGAATATAATCTTACAATCTATTACTAATACTGTTGTATAAAAAACACTCGAAATAGATAAATGATTTTATTTATTTATAGTAACGTAAAATGTGATTATAAAAATTTTACATATACCTCCAGCGATTACTAAATTTTCGGGCGCTTTCTAAAAGTTCAGAATGCACACAAAACATGTACATGCACACAAAGCCGTATGGACGTTACCATGTCATGCCTCTTGGCGCTTTGACGATTTTTGATTGACTGAAAAGATTCAAGCTTCATTGAAATGTAGACTGAAAAAAAATTGCGATGGACTCAAAGTATTTTTAACTGATTGAAAATATTCACGATTTACAGACAACATTAACGTTGGACGGGAAAGATTGATTTTTTTTGTTTAAAATCAAAATATGATAACCACTGAGACAGGAAGTTACTTTACAGCTAAAGCGAAAGATCACTATAATTTCAGAAAATGAAAAAAGTAGCATTACTTAAAAAAAGAACTGAGATCCCATCAAAAATATAACATGTAAAAAAATTACAAGTTTCGCAACGCCTTAATAACTTATGAAATCCAATTTTAACCGCATCCAGCAATATTACTTAATTTCGGGTTAAAGTATTCTATTAAATATATATAAATTTAACTAAAATATATACACATAAATTAAGTAAACATATATATGTAAGGTATTTAACTTTCTTTTGTTTTTCACTGTTTAGTTTTGGATAATGTAATCCATCCATCAAAGTCATTCAGAATAAACAATATAGGGGGAGTAAGTTTTTTTGGATGTTGATTCTTATAACTCCGGTTTTTACCAAACATATTTTGTCTTCAAAATTTTTTTGTGCAGCTATAATTATGATGAATGAATTTATATTGCTTACAATAAATGATAATTAAAATTAAAATATGAAAGTCATAAAAGACGTGTGTTTGGTGCCCAAATGATATATATTTTTTCATTTCATTGTTGTATTTTGTACGTTCTGGAAATTTTAGATGATAACAAAATAATATATAATAAATGTCATTAAATATAATAAAGTTTAAAATACTCTAGTACTTAGTCGTAATACTTAATGATGGGTACTTATATAATTTTACAATCTGGAGTAATAAAATATTTTTGTTAAAATAAAATACCACTTGTTACATCTACTGCTTGGCTTTCTAAGTACCACGGGTAGTTGAAATATATTGCAATTAATTTTTTGTTTCAATAAAAAATAAAATAACAATTTTTATAAAGGTAAAACCTATCTTTTATATACATAATCTTTTTAGGTGAGGGATATTGCAGTGGGATTGCTGTTGTACTGTTATTAAATTAAAATTTGTTATATCAAAATCACTCTTAACTTTCACTGGATTAATAACATATACGCTTTAGTTATTGACTTTATTAAAATAAATCGTCCTCCCTCAGAGACACTTCGAAAACTTTAAGGTAGTAAACCTTAAACTTTCCGAGGCTTATTATCAGTTCTTGACTAAAACACTTTCTTGTGGTGGATATTGCTATACCCCGTTCGATTAAACAATCTTGTAAGGATGAAGTTTTAGCTTTCATATGTATAATTTTTGTAAACAAAGGTTGTCATATTTGTACTATTATTATACAGACTACATTTATTATGAGGCTTATCTATATATATTATTTATTTTTTTGTTGAAGCTGTAATTTTACTTGAGATATATGGATTAATCAATTCACTAACAACGTTTCTACATAATATGTAAATAACATTTCTACATAATTAAAAAACATTAATTAACATTAGTCAACCAAATGTCTGTAAATATAAATATTATTTAGATGTTTTTTTTCAACTCCAACTTTTTTTCAATTCCAACTTTTTTTTCAGTCATCTATAAAGTTAGGAAACAATTTCAATATTTTGAAGAAAATGGAAACTCTTACAAATTGTAATTAATCTTGTACTATTAAATAAATAATAAAATATATACGTAAAAACTTAAACGAGAGTCTTAATATTCAATTTTGGCTTGTTTCGAATTTATTTATATCTGTCGCTTAATTACATTTGGTTCGATAATGTTTTTGCATAAACCACATTAAGCCACAATACATTCCGTATTTAATTTAAACTGTGGTTATTATGAAAATTATAAATTGCTTTACGTCTATTATGATATTTTTATATTTTTTACTCTACTGTAAGGAGAGGGTTATGTTTATTTATTTGTATGTTTGTTTGTAATTTTTTATCTCATACCTTTCAAAACCCTAGACAGATATTATGATTAAGGTGACGATATTTGTTTATAGTCCAAGTGTTCTTAGATATGTGACGTCAGACTTAATCCAATATGGCACCCTCTAGATGCAATTACGTCGTGAATAAAAACAAAATATCTTTGAAGAGTACCGTGTCGGGTATCAAATGAAAAGATTTAATTAGCACATTTCCAATACATAACATATAACTAGCATTATTCCCTATAACATACACTTATAATATTTTAATGCAGAACATAAAAACGTAATTGCGGACATTTATAGGCGGGACCAATATCTCGACCGGGTGTCAGTTGGTCAGTCAGGTGTACCCAATAATGGGTACCACGACTTCATAGTTTGGTTTCTGAAAGCTAACCTATAAACTTTTAAAACATGTGTGACTATGTCTAAGTGTTTGAATCAGGTACTTCACGGGTTATTACTCTAGTAGTTAAAATATATATATGTTTTTTCAAGTCCAGCGAAAACGAATAATACATACATGACGGGGGATTCACAAACAAATATTAGAGACAAAATCATAACGATTCAGAACAACAATCCATAGACCACACAAATTATTGCTGTGAGGTACTCAAACGCAAGATTGCACTTGCAATAAATATTAATAAAGACAGCTCTTTAAAGAAGTATTTATGTTAAGCGAATAATTTTAGATATCAATTTATTTATTGACAATCGTACCAACAAAGATTTATACTAATTCAGTTACCTTCTGACCAAAATTTACAAATCATTACTTGTAATGTCATAAATTAACGTTAAAGCCATAGATATCGTTATAATAAGCCCATTGTAAAAGGTAATCACTTGATTGATGTCAAGGGAAAGATAGATTTTATTACTAATAAATATTAGAACATAACAAAGCTTTGATTTTAAATAATACTAATAACTATTTCACTACTGGTGACTCCATTGAAACTTATCTGTTTAATATCCTAAATTCTTTGTAAGAAAGATTTACAGTTTACCTTTCTTTTGTCATGAAAAGTCAGTTGCATATTCAATATTTTTTTTTTTTCGGAAAAACACATTAATGATTTTGTTTAACATTACTATCTTTTTTATACAATATTTCCTTTTTTTGTTGATAAAATAACGTTCTGAATATAATTGAAATATCACGTGAATATCAAAATGCTACAATTATTTTTATTATTTCTTTATTTCTCAATTCAGTTCTGTTTGATATAATCAATACTTTCATGTAATACAAACTATTGAACGATTCAGAGATAGAAAAAGGTTCCGCAAATTTAATAAATGTCTTAAAATGACATTTCTAGTATTTGCATCTTTGGTAATTGAATTGAATGAACTGAAATCTAAATGAATAAACAATCATGCGACCAACATTACTGAATAATATACAATCAAAGATTGAAATAAATCTTTATTAGCTACAAACTAAGTCTTAACATCGCTTATTGAGTCTAATAACTCAAGAAACTAGTATAATTTTCCGTAGGTCAGTCTATATTAAAAATCTGCTGTGATTATACGTTATATATATTATATTTATATTACGTAAATTATAATCTAACTATAAGTGTAACTAACTATATTACAACTAACTAGCTAACATATCATGTTTATTCTATTCACAATAATATGTATATTCTATTATGTAGATTGTTACAAACGGGTTGTGTTAGACAACGTCTTAACTTCAAAATTACCTACTTCAAAGTTCCCAAACTTCAAAATTGCTACTCTTGAGGAAATGTTGAATAATTGCATTCCTGCTTTCACTTAAATGTATTGTGTATCACAAATTTGTAGGTTTTATTTTTGTAGTGATAATGTTGAATATTTCAAATAAGTTTTACTTGACAAAATACTTTATGTAACCCCGACTTCGTTTTTGTAAAGACAGTTTCGAAAGAATTGCATTTACTTCATCGTTGCAGAAAATTGATCTCAACTCAAAGGATTTATATTCGAACAGATAGCATACAGATTAGCAATTGCAATTCCTAACGTTGCAATTTTAATATGGATCAGATTTTTATAGTCAGACGGCTTTTGATACATTTCCAATATTTAAACTTACAACCATTATACATTTAAATGATTTTTTAACTATATAGATGTTGTCGTTATTTCTGGTAGAATGACATGATACAAACGCTATACATAAGGCTGGTATAAAAAGCCTATTTATATTAAAGGATTATACGAGTATAAAAAAAATATAGTTATAAAGGTCATTCAAACGTGAAATCTAGATGTATTTAAACGTTACTAAATATATTTATTTGGGTTGATATTGATAAAAAATCTTCACTCATTTCATTACTGTTTTATATATATATATATATACATTTAAGTAAAAAGTACATCTTGTAAGATAAGTAATGTCTTTAAAATTGATATCCATATTATAATTCAAAAGATCAACAAACAAACAACAACAAACAAACAAAGAGAAACACCCATGTCATTGTTACGAGTAAGACTCAAAAGCTACCATATTTTAATTATCTAAAATTATTACGCAATATTTCCTATTTAATTTTATACTTTAACAATCCGTAATTTATATTTATTTAACATTTCATCCATATGAAATAGTTGTCAATTGGACGGACAAAAAACCTCGACGTCTTTTTTTATCATCATCATCATCATATCAGTCTGTGGATGTCCACTGCAAGGCATATACTGTTAAGACGAACCTGTAATAAAACCACGCACGTGTGCAGCATTAAGTGTCACTTTAAAAACTATCTATATATATTAATTGATTTTTCTTAAAAAATCAAAGTATAAAAAAAAATTACGCTTAGTTGAGTTTGAATATAATTGTTGTTTTTACAAATCTATATTAATTATAGTTACGTAGTGTAACATAGTAAAGTATAGTAGTAAGTCTTTGAAATTTGTTTGGAGTGACTGACTCACTGACTAATTATATATTTACTATTATATTTAACAGTGCAGCTATTAACTGTAAAATTTACGCTATGCAGTGATAAATTTTTAGTGCTTTGAAGTGCTTAATATAAAAAAAGACTGCAAGGACTGTGTGTGTGTACGCTGTGTCGAATGTACTAACATCACGTACATTATCTAACATTAGGATGGCATCTTCGGGAACTCGAAGGATCGATTGGATCTTCCCTGTCGGATTTAAGGAGTAAAATATCTCTAAGCTTTTATCACCAGTGGCTTCAGATGATCCGCTTTTATAAATGCTGCGCTATCGATAAAAGCTCTAAGTCAAAAGCGGCATTAGGAAGGAAGCACGGCTAGACTGATTTTTTTTCTTATAAATAAGTTACAGAAATGTTATACCACAGAAAATATAACATAAATAAAATTAGATATTTGTTGTTTGTAACAAAAAAAAGTTTAGTTATTTCTGTAGATAGACAAAATCAAAGGCAAACGCTGGTATAACATAAATAAACATGAAATTATGTTATTATATTGCATTTATCAAATAATCATTGTAAGAGAGAATATTGAAGTGAATCTGATTTAAATAGGATAATAATTAATCAACAGGAATAATTTTTAAAATAATTTAATCTTATGAAACTAACAACTTAAAAGATTGTAAAAATAAAGTCTAAACATTAACGTCGGTTGAAGCTTTGTTTCTTGTTACCCTCCAACATCCCCTTAAATTAATGATCCATGTCACTTAGCACTCCATTAAATACTCTTTTTACATATTAGACTTGATAATATCCGTTTATAAACTTTTTATTGTAACTTGTGAATGGGAAAATACCTATAAAACTTATCAAATAACTAGAAACGTTTTCCTAATTTTTGTTACCCGAATATTTAATTATAGAAAAAAATTGTAACAATAAAATATGTAGATTATATAGATAATTATCGATTTTCATACGGATTTTTTGACATTTATTGCTATATGAGTAAGTCGGAATGTTGGAATTCGGGTAAAACGGTTTGAGATGGTTGAAAGTTTTAATTTAATCACGTATGTTAATTACATTTACTTCGTCAACCACGCGTTATCTGTAATATGTAAGGCACGGCACCTTTTACGTTGCTTAGTTTCTATTTGAAATTCATTGTTTTTTATTTGAAAGTTTACAGAGAGATCAGTACGAAACTAGTTGGAAATTTGGCCTTGTTTAATCCACGCTCAATCTGAATTTCAAATAACTGTTCAAATAACTCGACCACACTTTCAAAATATTGTACCCAAATAGATATGAATCGTGGTTATAATAATAATAACGGGGTTGTAACTTTATAGTACAAAATACTGGGTTTACGTATTGATAGAATAAACTAAATGATTTGATATAGTATTGACTAAAATGATAAGTGATAAAATGTCTTAACAAACCCAAACAAAAATTTTATTACATACACCTAAAGGAAAGATTTCATTGAAATCCTAAAATGTTGGTGTAATATTCTCAGTGTGACAGATAATATATTTCCCGACGGTGTTACATTTTGTTTTCAGTGAACTGTACTGTGTTACACGTTATCAATTTGTCTACGGCTTGTCAAACTCTTTTGAAATGATTACTTGAATGATTCTGTATGCTTTGAAGTGGAAAAATCTTTTAATAATGTAAAATTTTATTAATTAAAAAAAATCACAGGGTAGATTCATTTATATTGTGTATGCGTATTATTATAAAGTGAATAATCTATTTTATCAGTAATATTACTGTCATCTCGCCTAAGAAACTTCTTAGGCAATTTTTTTTCAACCCAACACAAAATGTATAAAATAAATATTAAGTAGAAAATATGACTATTATTATATTTTAAATGAATGAATTACCTAAATTAATTAATTAATTAAATAATAAAAAAATATAGCCTACATACTCATGATGATAATCATGTCATCCACCACTGGGCAGCTTTATAAGTATAATATATTAAATTTACACTTGCAGTCGGAATGTTGACAACTTCTCACTGACTAACGTAGCAATCTATTCCCGCTATTTAAAAATTCATCTTACAAATGATACTCTGATTTTTTAATTCCATGTTTCAAATTTACGCTAATTAAATGAGCAATAAGTATTTTATTTCACTTTACTTTCTTCAGTATTTCAATTTAATTTGCAAATTTTTATTGCCTTATTATATAGGGCGGGAACGAAGTTTACATTTTTTTTTATTTGATTAGAAAAAAAACCATTCATTTTGTATAAACAACTCTTTATGCAAGAACATAAATACGATAAAAAACATATATTTATAAATTATTCTGTTAGGACTTGAAAATATACTACAAGATTGTTTACAAAAAAAAAATACTGAAATGGAAAAAATATATACGTATAATTTGTTACGTTTATTAATTAAAATACAATCTGTAATTAATAAACATTGTATTTCAGTCCTCTGTTCGTTTCTAATCTATGCATCCAATTACTTTGCTTATACTGATCTGATATTCAAATCCAAAATCAATTGCAGATACCATAATATAAATGAGTAATTTTTAAATTAATCTGCTTTTTATTAAATATAATTTATCTAAGTAAGTTTTAAGATTAATGAACCTAAAATGTATGACTTATATTATACCTAAAAAGTGAATATTATTATGCATAAATTAAAATTATTAAAAACGAAATGTTACATTCTTCCACGAGCAACAAATGTTATATTTTTAAATGATTAATTAATATATAATAGATCTCATTACATAGTAATACTAAAGATTTTACAGTGTTGCGCGTGTTAGATTATATAAAAGAGATGGCTAAAGAGTGAAGAAAATCTATTACTCAATCTACAATCTATTAGACTGTCTAGTAGATATACAAAAGTACATTAGTTAGGACTAATTAATACGTTATCCACATTGTAAAATAAAATATCATGAAAATTCAATATGTAGGTAATATAATATAATACGTGTATTCAGTCATTGGGGGTTTGAATATTTTGCAGTTTTATGTTTCTTTCGATAAAATAGAACTATTTATTATATCATAAACTTGGCGTTACTATTTTAATGGCGTTAATAATATTTATTATAAAACAAGATATGATTTTTTTGAAACAATAGGACTATTAAATAATTTATTCTAAATGTTAACACTAATTAAGTTTTGTAAATATTTAAATAATACGTTTGATAGAGAATTCTCTAACTAAATAAAATTTGTTTGTTATTAATATTAAGGCTTTCTAGTGTAGAAATGCTTTTAATCGCCTTGTAATTCTGGGTTGTAAACTGGGTGGTAAACGATTTAAGTAATGACAACATTAATATAATTAAATTACTAATCATTGCAACAAGTTAACAAAACTGATATTCGTGGACAAATCTAATACAGATATACAGAGTATGTATACACAGATCATACTGTCAATCACTATTCGCTCCTACAGCGTCCGTACGCAAATAAATTCATATCAAATGTGACAAATGTTTGAACTTATAAAGAAAGATCCCCACGACCATCTTAAAGACACTCAACTTCTAACGTTATGATATTGCAATAAGTTGTATAGGTAGGTAGCTCTGATCGATTACATAAAACGTTACAACCAACGTCACTATGTAGTTTCATATGATAAAATAAAGTCCATAATCTGAAAATGAAGTATCTGTTCAGGGTAAACTATGTAGAGGGAATAATTCATCGCTAAGTTTGTTTTTGTGATTTACAATAATAATTGTTAGTGTGGTTAATGAAATCTTTATTGATTTATTTACATTAAAAAAAATTAATTAAAAAAAGAAAAATTAAAAGGATTTTTCTTCTTCTCTTATTTGAAAACGACAAGCTTAAGATCCTAATCATTTTCTGTAAAAACTTAACAAGGTCTTAATACATTCGGTTTCGGTTTCGAATTTATTTTTCTTTAGCTAATTAAATTTTATTTGGGAGTATTTCTGCATGAACAATATAAATTGGATATGTAGTTTAAATTGCGGTTATGATATTTGGTTAGTCAAATTATTGTATGCTAATTATAATAAATAATAAAACCTTTGTGATGTGACGATGTGTGATGTGATGATGTGATGATGAAACCTTTGTACGCATATCACATATTTAATGTTATTTTATGTCTTTTTTACTTCTCACATAAGAGAAAAATACTTGGGGTACACAAACATACAAATAATAGACAAACACAAGATGCATACATTCAGAACTACAATCGATGAATTACACCAATAACTCCCGTGTAAATGCAGAAAGACCATCATAGTCTGCTGTTTATATTTCGCAAACATAAAATAAATATTAATAATTGCACCTTCTATTAAATACTACCCATGTTTATCGATATTCATGGAAAAGGCTAATGTTAGTCATTATATATATATATTTTAGTCATAGCAGGGACTTACTAAATACCAATTACTAATACTAAATATCAGTTATTGGTCCAAACTTTTGCATCTAGCTTGATACTTGCTTTTAAAAGGATGAAATTTATTAAAAGATGTTAATAAATTATAAACGATTTTGACGCCGATCTCATGCAATAGCATGAGATCGGCGTCAAAAGTTTTAGGTCATATAGATATATTTAAATTTAATTTAATAGCAACCAATGGGTGGGCTCCGAAACTTGGTACTATACTCTCGTGTCACAGCCACCACCCAATAGACTGAGTGTAGAAGGAGTGAAATTACGCAGCTCCTAGATATATATCATAACGAAACCTAATGTCGGGAGAAATTGAAGTAATTAAACTTTTTGAACCTTTCATAGACATAAACTTACAAATGGCTAATAAACATAACAAAGTAGGAGTATAAGAGGTTACTTCTATAAAAAAAATGCAAATTCCGATAGTGAATTTATATTCGTATCCAATTCTCGTAATTTCATAACCACTATAGATGTTAACGACAGACACAATACAGATAGTTTTCTGTTTTGAATCCGACTACACTTAAACTTAAATGACATAATATTTTAGTGTTTCTCTTATTATGAGTAGTTATGTTTAAAATTATTATCTGGAATGTTAATATTTTAACCTTACTCTACTTCTCTAATATATCTAGTAAAGGCGATATTAAATTCCATCTCGAAACGTAAAAATATGTCGAATTACGACCACATTTGGAGTCTTCTTATATTATAATATATTTGTTTTTATTATGGTATTATATATTTCATTTGATATTATCTTCTTTGAAAATAGTATTTTGACTAAATTGACATGTTTACAAAGTTTTCTTTAATCCATAAATATTAATCAAAGTTATCTTAATAATGATGCATTCAAAATATATTATTATGACATTTATATGTCGTAATAACTAAATATGTTACTTTATGTTATATCTATAGATAACATCAACTATACTATTTCCATTCCTTTAAGCTCTCGATGACAGCTCCATGTGAAAACTAGAATGATCCTCTTTTTAAATTATGTATGCATTATTTTATAAAAATATGACGTTAATACACGAACAAGCTTACACCGTAGTCGAAGAAACTGATAGGAAGGGAGCCATATCGATAAATAGAACACGATAACAGACCTGATTTTTTTTTTACAATTTGTAAGAAACCTAACTACTACCGGGTACTTTTGTACAGATTTATTAACTAATACTATATTTTCATAACAAGATGTTGATGTACACGTATTAATTCTTGATTGATAATGCCAACTTTTTTAAAATTTTCAAAGTTGTTGTAAAAAAGGTAGGTACTCGATAATCAAATGAAATAATTACAACGACAAGGTAATCTTTATTTATTTATTTTAATCAAAATCTGATGAATCATCACTGTAATCAATATCGCATATATTCGATCGATATCATTACTTATTTGGTCACAACACTACAACTATCAAATTAGAATCATCGAGAGCTTAAAGTAATGAAGATAGTATACTTATTGATAAATATTAAGTCTGTCATATATTGCGAGCGAAAAGTTAATAGTTTAAAGTTTTGGTAAAATTTCAACTTAAGCATATAAAAGTCATAGATTTGAATTAAACAATATTAATATTTATATTAGTTTAGGATTAAAAGAAAGTTCAGTTTTGGTTGGACGTAATGGATATTCGGCTTTTACCACATCCCTCACCCAAAATGTTAGACTAGGCCCTACTTTATTATTCAATAGATCTAATGCGGGAAAGTGAAAATTGTTAGTCACCTCGAGTTATATTTTTCCATTTCTTAAAAATTTTATCTTTTAGGATATTAGGAAGAAGAGCTATTTAAAGTTGTTACCTCTATTAATAAAAATATATATATATATCAATATAGAATGTGAAATACTTTATTTAAAAATCTGGTCAAATTATTCATTAGTGCACAAGTCTTATATTCGTAATTGATTTATTGATGATATGCCTATTTTTGATTTGATTTCCGCTTCCGTGTCTTCTATTTATAAATTACCATCACTATTATCACCCACTATATCATGAGATGTTTATATTCTGTCAGTGTTTCATGTTTTATTATCCACGGTTAACAGATATAATTATCTCATGGAGGTACACGATTGTGGTAAATAAATTGTTTTAACTGAAATAAGATTAGGGTTAAATTTAGAAAATAAATGTTATATTGTATGGGTTAATAATGAATGAACTCACGTAGAAAGTTAATAAAAGATTGTCTGTGAGTTTGTGATGGCTGGATATTGGATGTTTTCTGTTCTTAGTCATATGTTATAAGGCTTTCTCTTGAACATGACTTGAAAACAATAAAGTTGATGCTTTTCTAAATGGTATAATCTATTTATTATATACAAAATATATTTAAATGATGGAATAAAATAATTATTATCCAATAAAACTTTGAACTTGTAATTTACAATAATATTAATCTGTGATCGCTTACATACTTATAATAACAAATATTTATATATAATTTAATAAAAAGAAATTATTATTTATTTTACATATTTTTTATTTCAATTCCTTTCAATTAATATACGACCGGAATTTAACAACACACGAGTTTCACGGCTTCTATAGGACGGGCTTTTTTTAATTAATTATATGTGTGCTGGTGACGGTATGTATGGGTGTATCTAAATTGTGAGAAAAGGGTATTAAACAATATGTGCATAAATATCAGAAAGAATAGACCACTTCCATAACAATATGCACTAAAAGAACATTTATGAATGAATGATTGAATTATGTAAATGTAGACATTTTATACATCCCGTCTACTAGGGGGAAGTAGAGAGGCAAGGTACTATCTATTAGGTTAATCGGATGGTGTAAGCGGCTTTTCTTGCTAGAGATATCCGAATAGATACAGAATTTTACTAATTACATAATAGCAGATAAATAAATTTATTAAAATGTAGATTTAACTAACTAGTCGTTCTGTGAACAGAAGACCTCAATACGTTAGGGGATGAGACAATGTTGGGAAATTATTTATAGTGGATTTCAGGAGGTGCAGTGGTTACGATATTTCACCCGTGAACCAAGTATGAGCCGCCACACCAGTAACCTCCGTACACTGGACCTAAAACAAAACAAAAAACAGAATACTAAAACGAAATTTGGCTGCCATTTTGGATTTTGAAATAACAAAAAAACACCTTAGATTTCGGCAAACAATACTTAGACGAACGATTTTGTGTGTACGGATCAGAAATCCGCCATTTTCAAGTTTTTGGCCCAAGCAAAAAAACGGCTTGACATAAAAATTTTAATAATTCAAAGAACACACCTACCAATTTTCGTGACGATTTCATGAAAAGTAGGCCTGCTACGCCAAAACAAAAACTCAAATCACCGCCATTTTGAATTTTTTCTCCCAATCAAAAAATTACTCGACATAAAAATTTAAATAATTCAAAGAAAACGTCTGCCAATTTTCGTGACGATAAGAGAAAAAATACGCCGGCTACGCCGGAACAAACATGCTGAGATACATACGGAAAAATAGCAGAATGGGCCTATGAAGTGGAAACGTAGCCCTCCGGATAAACGCTTCGCTCCGCTCAGCATTCGTCCTTCGGTCAATTATGGTAATATTGATGTTATTGAAAGTAATAACATAATATAACACAAAAATTATCTAATGTGTAAGAATCCATCTCTGTATTGACTTCAATATCGGATGTCAGATCGATTATTGACTAGGTTACCCTCAGCTTAACTACTAATCATTGGCTTATCGTTTTCCTGCTTAGAAGGCAATTGAGAGTAATTTTTTCTTTATTTACAGCTCGAGTTTATACATTTTTATTTAAATTATATAGCTATGTAAAATAAAATTTTGACCTTGTTGTTTATTTAAATATTATTTGTTAAAAGAGCAATATAAAAGTATTTAGGGATAAAGGGTATTCAATAGTGAACCCTAGACGTTGACCTTCAAGCTAATTAAACATCACTAAATATATTTTTAGAGTTAAGGTCACCCTTGTACTATATATACATATTTGATATTGATAAAAAACCCCTCTATTTACCTGTCATTATTACAACGAAATGTATTTTAAACTGAGAAAATTACATTTTGTAAGGTATTATAAGTATATATTCATTAATTAAAAATGTCAACAAAATAAGCCGCTTTACAAATTCTATAACAAAAATGAGTTTACTGTTCTTTAATAAACAATGTTGCTACTGCACCGGCCGTGTACAACATGGCGCTGTCACTGTTGCGAGAATTGCACTGCGGTACCGTATTTTAGTCTTCCCAAATTGTTACGTAATACTTTTTAGCTGATATTTTATTTTTATTAAAGTCAAAACGGAGATTAAAGTTATCACTTTATATTAACCCAAAAATATACAATCAAATTAAAATATTGCAAAATTTTCAGTTTAAAATGTGAATATAACAAAAGGTGATAGAACTTTTGGTTCTTTATTCTTTACCGTTATTAATATTATCGATAAGTGCAATTCTTTAATATTACATACTCTGAATGTGCACTTGCTACGATCTACAGTAAAATGGCAAAATGTTGTTTTATATATATATTGTAATTGTCATTTCGGAGTTACTATAAAGTTATTGTTGTAAATGAAAACATATTTTCTTGAAAACTATAATGTGTGTGGGATTCGTTTAAATATATTAACTCGCATTCTATTTTCAACTTACGAATACTAAAAATACATATATAACCATAGAAAAACAAATAACATTGAAACTGACGGAAAACTTGTGCAATTGCATCAGCCTTGTGTCCCTGTCTACATCATAAGTAAGTGATACGGGAAAAGAATTAAAATAAGAAAAAGAAAAATCTTTCTTTGATTATTTATTATAGTTTTGGAATGAAAAATCACTCTTTACTAACCATGTGATAATTATTATTTTAGATTTACTTAGCTTGCAGCATTTGTTTGTTTATCTTATTAGACTCTCTTCTGATGACATAAGTGTATGTAAAATCGGATAGTTAAAATAAGTAGTGCTTATTACATCTCTCCACTCACAGTTTATTGTACGACGATGATATAATATATATATATTTTTGTTTTGAAGTTAAATCGGTGCACGAGACGTCGTCACAGACGCTAAGAGTATCTATATATGTAAGCAAATTAAATTTAGTTTATTTTTTTACTTTACAAGCTAATTTTGTTAGTTTTATATTTTTATTTTATTATTTTGTTGCCAATAAGTATGTTAAGAGACTTTATCGAATTAATAAACTTTTTTAGCATGTCATGATCATAATTATTGAGATAAAGACTTTTAGAAAAGATAAAATATTTTTTTATTATTCAAAAACAACTAGTCTACTTTATCTGAGTTTATTTAAATTTATCTTCTTAGATTCAAATCCAACTTAAGCATTTAAATCAACTCGTCCATATAACTTGGATGCAAATTGGACGGATCAGAAACCTTGAGGTTTTTATTACGCTTTGGTGTTTTCAAAGATAATTAAATTGTTATTTTACTATCAAAAGGAATACTCTCTACTTTGTATCAGGCTCTTCATTTCAGTTTATATTATTATTTACGATATAAAAGAATTATAAACCAAGCGTGTAAAGAATGATTAACAGAATTTATATTTCTTTTGTCGATGTTATAAATGTATCAAACATTAATTTAAAAATTGTTGTTTGTCATCTGTAAAAGTACAATTCTAAATTATTTATATTTTATATAAACCAAATAGCGGATGGGTCTATTATTTATGATGGTCTATATGGGCAACGGACACATGCATTCCCCGAGACTGTATAATATTGGATTAATAAAATATTAATAGTATGTATTTTCTTTCAGGTAAGATGACTAACATCAAATAGAGAGGACAGAATCTAAGTGATTCGGTAAGAAATTTAAGCTTTGTTAGTTGTTAATGTAACTTATTTATATTATTTACTAGTCGTTCTCTGAACAGTAGACCTCAGTACGTTAGGGGATGAGACAATGTGTTAAGTGCCTTTTCCAAAAAGGAATAGGTATACCTATGTATGTATGCAGGTACATAACCACCGAACGAAATTTGGCTCCACCAAATAACAACAGAGTTATTAATTTAAAATTTTTGATAATTCGCTATGGCCACCTTTTCTGATTTTGAAATAACAAAAAAGCACCTTAGATTTCGGCAAAGAATACTGAGACGAAATTTCAGCCCGCTAGCTGCCGCAAAGTCCGTTTTTTTCGCCCAATAAAAAAAACGGCTCGACATACAAATTCGAATAATTCAAAGAATACGCCTGGCGATTAGGCTGAAAAATAGGCCGGCTACGACAGAACAAACAAATTGGAATATAATATAACATAATAGTAAAAAAATTGGCCAAAAAAAAAATAAAAAAATAACTCAAAGAACATGATCACCAATTTTTGTGGCGATCGGATGAAAATTGCTCCTGCTACGCAAAAAACAAAATTAAAAAACACCGCCATTTTGTATTTTTTCGAAATTGCTCCTGCTACGCGAAAAATAAAACTAAAAAACGCCGCCTTTTTGGATTTTTGCCCAATCAAAAAAACGGCTTGACATAAAAATTTAAATAATTCAAAGAATACGCCTGCCGATTTTGGCGACGATAGGATGAAAAATACGCCAGCTACGCCAACAAACACATGTTTAACAACACACAATGAAATACATACGGAAAAATAGCAGAACGGGGCCTATCTAGTGGAAACGTAGTCCTTCGGACAAACGCTTCGCTACGCTTAGCATTCGTCCTTCGATCAATAAACATAAAACAGATGCGGCTGAACCTTATCAATCTATTGATATTATGTCTCAATATACGTCTTTTTCAATACGTTTTATTATTTTATACCTTTTATTTCGTTATTGTTAATATATATAAGAATTATAAGTGGCACAAATAACTGTAATAGATGAAAATTTGAAGAAAGACGTTGTACCTATTATAAAAAAAGTAAAATAACAGCGAAACGAAGACAAAAATAAGTGCAAACTACAACAAATTATTTTAAAAAGATACTACGAAAGCTTGTGATCAAAGTGAAATTAATAAAAGTTCTTATACACAAAGACATCCTAGCATGTATTTAATGTTAGCATGTATTGTAAACGGATTTCTATTATTTATAAGAAATCTTATTTTGAAAACGGTGATTATAACAATTCCTAATATGTAGTGAGGAAGATCTTTGGTAGGTATTGGTATAATAATTCAATTGTAAGTGATCGACACTTATTAGTGTTGAGAATAAGATAGATATTGCAATTTACATAGCACGAAAATTCAATGATTTTTTTCCTTAAGTTATTTCCTTAAATCAAAGATTTGTTATAAAATTTATCATTAATTGATACTGTAATTCCAATTTGTTAGTAAATATTAATATTAATTTAACTTACGAGGTTCTTCATCCACAAGTAAATGAATATAAATGATTTACCTAATCTAATATTCATTAATCAATTACACTTTTAACTGTTTCATTAATTAAGAATTCGTTTTAAGAGTTATTAATTTTACATTTTTCTTTCTGAGTTACTTTCGTACTCATCTCTGGAGGTTTAAAAGATTCTGTTTTAATTAAAAAATCTGAAATTGAGTGAGACATGTTTAAATCTCAAGCCAGGGATTAATAAATAATAAGTTTTTGTATAAAATTTTTGATAAATCAGTGCATTCCCACGTGTTTTGAAAAGTTAATCCTTAGCCGAATATTCTTTCCTTACCTTATGACCTATTTATTCCATTTTCTCTCCTCTTTTTCTTCCTTGTGTTTTTTAAATTAGTTATTTCCCAAGGGCGGAAATACATTTATCTATGAATGACGATAACCTATAACCATTGTCTATGAATGACGATAACCATTTATAACTTCATGACCTGACCACACGCTGGTTTGTTTTCAATCATATTAATATAATACGTATTAAAAGGTAGATTCGCGATAATAACTTATTCCGAAATTATTAATTCATTTTTATGGAACTGTAAGTTTTCAACAATATGTTACAGACAAATATATATATTTATTATATAAATATATATATATTTATTATATAAATATTTATATGTTAAATATGTTACAAAATCAGGAACTTTTCAACTTCAAAATTACCTTTTTAATTAACTAATTGTTTTATTGCTTGTTGTGACCATAGACAATTAATGACATCATGACGTCACGTTGCTGCGATATTAAAAGCGTGAATTGACTGCTTTTAAAGAATATGATTATTATTATCATAAAAATACAATTCTATTTGTTATTTGACACATAATACACAATAGTTCATGTTCGTTTTATTATTATCACCTTTAGTTTTTTAATTAAAGTCACTTTGTTATAAAATTAGAATTCTTATGTATTGTCTTGTTATTCAATGAACGATTTTAACTTAACAAAAATAATGATTATATCAAAATTAATGTAAAAAGTTCAAAGCAAAACTATTTTAAAATAGATTTTTAATCCATGTAATTTTTTAAGTAAAATAAATTGTCTTTTACTATCAAAGCTAGCATCCACTTGAGACGATTAGCAGCATATACCCCATTGTCAGTCTAATACGATCTTTAGTATTCTCAAGAGCTCAATTACGTCTTTCACGCTCTGCTGTCCTTTAACCATCCACTTACTACTTACCACAAACAGAATACGCCTCATTCAATTACGTTTACAGATAATTTTGAGGCAAACAGACAGCATTTAAATTATCCATATTTATATCAAAAATGTTGTTTCACATGTTGCTCTTTCTAGAAAATATTATTTATTTATATTTATATTTTTTATTTATTTAGATTTTAAAACATTTTGATGTTATCGCATTACTTTCTCTGAAACTGGCTAACTGAATTAAAGAGGTCGTGATAATTCTCCTCTAGGGAAGGAATATCTATTCTACCATATTATTATTAATAATAAGCATTTTATTTGAGATTATTACATTTGAAAAAAACATGATGAAGTGAATGTTTATGAAAATCAAAGAATTACAATTCTAAAGTATAATGTATTATAAAGTATACCATACAGTCTAAAGCAGTTAAGTATAGTAATGCTTACGGCTTATGCCGACTAATAAAAGTGTGCTCAGGTTACGAGTTATGATTAATTGATGGTTAAGTAAAATATCTAAATGCGCTTTAATATAACATTGTATTTATTTTTAAAGCATTTTGCCAAAAATAATTATAAATAAAAAAATTGGTGTAACTAGTGCCACTGGTTTTGACGAATAATTTCAATATTTTTTATTACATTGAATACAGCTATATAAAACAATAAATGAATAAATAACTTTATCAACACTAAAAAGTTTAAGAACACTTATTCCTAAGTCAGTATGTTTTACAAGTCAGATTCTTTAACGGTTCCAGTAAGTTACAAAAGTTTGTTTCTTAAATGTTATATTCCTTATTCAGTAAACAGTCCTTATTTATTATTATTACTTACTTCATTCTTTTTTTATTGAAATGAGAGGAAAGCCTAATAGCACAAGTGATCAATACGCACGATGAAATATTTCGTGAATAGACAAACATTTTGGTTCGACTTTAATTGCATCTAAAATTGTTTCTAATTCAACATTATTTACAAAGAATCCTCTTATGATATGAATTAGCTGAAATATAAATAATATATTAAAAAGCTATTCAGTATATCCAAGTAATAATAAATAATTGAAATATAATAAAACAATCTTCTTAATATAAAAAAATATTATTTAATTAAGATAATATTAATGCCAAGTATTTTTTTTATTTACTAATTTCTTAAATTAAGTAATTTTAATACAGTAGTTTCAGTAGTTTTTGCCCCCTTATTCTGTATATAGAGCAAGTGAAGATTATCCTCAAGTTTGTTGCCCACATCAATTAAACCCTGTCATTATCCAATGTTATTTGAGTGGAATTTAACGAAACAATTTGAAAGGAAATCTTTTAAGATTTTTATTATTATTAGGGTGACGGTTGACGTTACAGGCAGTTTGTAAAAACATTTTCTTTTTTACAAAACATTATTTAAGCTTAACATGACTATACATATTTACGGACATTTTCAAATATCAAGTATTAAAATTTTCAAGAAATATTATTTTCATATTAATTAAAAAAGTTTTTTTTTTAAAACGCACTAATAATAATTTAGACAATTTAATGTAATATTTTCATAATAATATAATTAAGTTATACTTAAATTAAAAAGTTTGTTACAGAATGTGTTTCCTAAAATATTTTAATCCAATTATAAGTAATTGGTATTTCAGGTACAAGAAACACATTTTGTAATTAAACAAGCCAAGACTCAAGGGTTATCATTAATTAAAATGTCTCATAACCACGTTATCCTTGATACAAGAACAAACTTCGAAACATATGACAGCGGTTAAGTAATTTATTATCCTAAAATAGAATTAATAAATATAATTTGTACAGTATAGATATAAAATAAAACTGTAACGGATCACCTGAAAAAAGGTGAAATTTGGGATAAAACTCTGCTTTAATATCGGTTATAACTCGAAACATCTGTGATTTTAATGCGGTTTTCACGGAAGCGTTATAGTAACATGTGATTTGTTTCACAATTCAAAAAGTCAATTCTGCGCGAGCGGAGACGTGGGCACATCTAGTCTATACTATTTTTTTAAAGTAGAGTGGGGTTTTTGTAAATTTGTTGATAATTTGAAAAAGTAGTTATCGAAAACACCATATTTTTGACGGGCGATGCCACTGACAAGGTTAAAATACATAATAAGAAATTAAATAAAACTAAAACATGAAAGGATATTAGATAGTCATTTTAATTTGCAATTATCAGACTTGATAATTGTCAATATATAATAATAAAATAATATTATTATTATTATTTAAGTAAGGGGAAAACGGAACCAAGATCTTATCCGACCCAAATGTCAACCTCACCTGCTCGCGTCGGATGGCGGCGGCGACCAAAGTGGTTGTCGTGGTGCTCCCGACTAGACAACAGACGAGGCTCTGGCGACCGAGTATCTGGCGGGTTAACCAGACATCACTACACTTGTGCATCGGAATACATCCTATCCGAGGGTTTTCCTATCTGGGTTTTGTGCGTCAGACGGCCGTCGGCACTGGAATGATAAACTCAAAATTGCCACTTACCACAGAAAAGCACTATGGAAAGTCAAGTTTTGAGAGCGTGTGTAATTGATAGGGCGTCGCCGCAAAACGACCCGCAGACACATCGCCCTACATCTGCGACAAATATGCGAGGGCTACCGACTCAAGGACAGACTCGGACAAAGACGTTAGTCCCAAAACAAAACTTGAAAGTCCGCTTCGTAACACTAAATGTTGGCTCACTAACAGGAAGGACTACAGAACTCGCGGAACAATTTCAAAGGAGAAGAGTTGTCTTTGCGTGTCTACAAGAGACAAAATGGACAGACAAAATGATGTATATTGGAACAGCAGATGGACGAAATGGCATAGCAAGAGCAGTCAGTCAAAAACACCTAGATAACACCATCGAATCAAGCGCATAAATGACCGCTTAATGTACATAAAGATTCTAATTGAACATCTTATCTGCATATGCACCCCAAACCGGGTGCAGTGACACTGAAAAAGCGGCCTTCTGGACAGCATACGAAACCGTTCTTCAGCAGATACCAAATGGCGAATTGTGTGTCATTGGTGCGGATCTAAACGGACACATAGGCACGAGAAGTCACGCATACGCCCGAGTACATGGAGGATTTGGTTACGGTTCGTTGAACAATGCTGGCAGTACTATTCTATCTAGCGCTATGGCTCATGATTTAGCTGTTGTAAACAGTTTCTTTAAAAAAGCGCCTGAGCATCTGATCACGTACAAAAGTGGCCCTCATAGTACGCAGATAGACTATTTATTAACAAACAGGGTGAACATTGGTCGAATAAATAATTGTAAAGTGATCCCAGGAGAGTGTGCTATTTCCCAACACCGTATTGTGGGCATGGACATGACCTTCCGTAAAAAATCAGAACCGAAGCCAGAAAGGGTACCTGAAATCACTAGGTGGTGGTTACTCAAAGGCGACAAGGCAGAAGAATTTAGACAAGAGCTTGAAGGTTTGACTATAAATATGGAGGATGATGTCAACACCATGTGGAAAAAACTATTCTCAGACATTATGAAGGCGGCAGATAAGATCCTAGGTCGCACGAAACCCGGTAGATGAACATCTAAGGAAACGTGGTGGTGGAATGTCGATGTTCAAGCAGCTCTCAAAGCAAAGAAAGAAGCATTTAAGGTTTGGCAGACCACCGGCACAGATGAGGGAAGAGGTAACTATAAAGATCAGAAGAGAAATGCTAAGAAAGTTGTAGCCATTGGGCGTTAAAAGGCTACGGAAGATCTTTACTCGGCCCTCGAGAGTCGTAAAGAACAAAAGGAGATCTACAAATTATCAAAAGCTCGGAGTAAGGCATCACAGGATCCAGTGAAGACCAGGGTTGTTAAAGGCACGAACAGATCGATACTTTATAAAAACAAAGACGTTTTGGTAATATGGCACGCTTACTATGAACAACTTTTGAGCACAACCACTATGACGGTTACTCTTTCTGAAGTAAGCAGTAACCTTGGTCTCGTACCACTAATAACACCACAGGAAGTCAAGTCAGCGCTCAAAAAGATGGCTAACAAGAAATCGCTGGGGCCAGATGGAATCCCTATAGAAGTCTGGAAATGCCTAGGAGAGAAGGGTATTTATCTCCTTACACACCTCTTCCTTAAAGCCTTTGAAATATCGAAAATACGTGGATAATTCCCCTCTACAAGGGTAAAGGTTGCAGATACGAGTGCAATAACTATCGCGGCATAAAACTGATAAGTCACACAATGAAACTCTATGAGAGAATCATTGATGCCCGGTTGAGATCGGAGAGTTCTCTTTCTGCAAAGCAATTTTGCTTTGTTCCTGGCTTATCCACAATCGACCCGATGTTTGCAATCAGCATGATAGGACAGGAATTTCGAGCTAATACGAGGGTCAAACTGAAAGTTCTTAGAAAATCTAAAACTAAGCATTCTAGCAAGTTACTAGTTTTATTGTAACTTTTCAAAATAGCGTCCATTTACACCAATACATCGCTGCATTCGATGAAACCATTGAGAAAAGCACCTTGCCCACTTGGCCTTAGGGGTCTCTTCGACGGCGTTTTGAAACGCAGCCACTGCTTCTTCGGCGTCTATAAAACATTTTCCTCAAAGTTTTTCTTTTATTTTCGGAAATAAATAAAAATCGCAGGGTGCGAGGTCGGGGCTATACGGCGGGTGACCCAGTAATTCCACGTCTGAGGTCACCAAATAGTCGATCGTTTGCCTGGCGGTGTGCGACGAGGCATTGTCGTGATGAAGGAGGATCCTGATGCGAGGTCGTTTCTCTCGAACTTTTTCCAAGACAAGTGGCAAACAATTGTTAGTATACCACTCTGCATTAACCGTTTTCTGATCCGCTAAGACTACTGTCGCGTAATGACCTGTCTTTCCGAAGAACGAGGCCACCATCTTTTTTCCAACACTTCGACCTCTCTTCACTTAAGTTGGCAACTCTTCGGAAGGAAACACCCACTGAGCAGACTGTCTTTTGGTTTCCGGATCATAACAGTAAATCCAGCTTTCGTCACCCGTTAGTATGTCGAACACAGCATTTGAGTCACCTCCGTTAAATTTTTGGATCATTTCTAGGCACCAATCAACACGGCGGAGTTTTTGAGCCTCGGTCAAATTATGCGGTATCCAGCGGGCACAAAGCTTCCTGACCGCTAAATGTTCATGGAGGATTTTGTGCACTTGACTCATACCTATGCCCAGACTTGTCCGAATCTGCTGATAGGTCACTCTTTTGTCAGTCTCTATCATACGCCGCACAACACTGATGTTATCTTCAGTCGTCGCTGTAGAAGGCCGTCCCTCACGCAAATCATCGGTGAGATTAGTTCGACCACGTTTGAATTCATTAAACCAGTTGTAAACTGTGGCACGAGATGGGGCTTCTTCGTGAAAAGCCAATCGAAGTCTATCGTAACTTTCTTGTTGACTTAAATGACATCGAAAGTCATAAAAAATCATTGCACGAAAATTTTCTCGGCTTAAATTCATTCTGACGTGCACAGACAATTTTCAATTTGCCGCCAAATCGTAAAACAAATGACAAATGAATGAAATGTACACTCAATAATATTGGTAAAGAGTTCTATTTTCAAAATTTAAACTATTTTTTTTAATATAATGCTTTTAAGTGGCCAGTTCTAAAAACTTTCAGTTTGGCCCTCGTAATAAGCCGTTATACTTGGCGTTCCTGGATATGGAAAAGGCATTCGATCGCGTACCTCGCCCTACGATCTGGTGGAGCCTTCGCAAGAAATATATCCCAGAAAGGTACGTTGACATCATAGCTGACATGTATAAAGACGTCAAGTCAGTAATAAGAACCACGGTGGGGCAGACAAAACCAATAGCAGTAACTGAAGGAGTACATCAAGGTTCAATCTTAAGCCCGTACCTCTTCTGTTTGGTGATGGATGCCCTTACAGAGGAAGCTCAAGCTATGGTTCCGTGGACATTTATGTATGCAGATGACGTAGCTATCTGTGCAACATCCCAAAGTGAGTTACAGCAAGCCCTAAATGAATGGAAGCGTCAGCTGCAGACGGGTGGCCTTATGTTGAGTGTTGCTAAGACCCAGTACATGGTATGTAACAATCCAGGCGCTTCGGATGACTCTCTCATTATAGATTGTCAACAAATTTAAAAATGTGACGAATACAAATATCTGGGCACTATGTTGCACACCACAGGAGATCTGGAAGCAAACATTCAGCATCTAATTGCGGCCGCCTGGCTTAAGTGGCGGGAAGTAACTGGCGTAACCTGCGACCGTAGAATGCCTGTAAAGCTAAAAGGCCTTGTATATCAGAGCATGATTAGGCCTGTTCTAACTTATGGCAGTCAAACGTGGGCCCTTACTCAACGACAAGTCCAATCTTTATCTGTGGCTAAAATGATAATGCTTCGGTGGATGTGCGGGGTGACGAGACTCGACAAGATACGCAACGAGTACGTTCGCGGTAGTCTCGGCGTTCGCGGCATTGCCGACAAGTTGCAGGAGAGTACACGTTAAGAGAAGACCTCCCGACTATATAGGCAACACAGGCCATTCTGAACACCCAGGGGGTCCGGAGAAGGGGAAGACCGAAGACCAGGTGGTTAGATGTTGTTCGAAAGGATATGAGTTCCGGCGACGTGACTGAGGAAGATACGTCCAACAGAGCGAAGTGGAGAGAGAAGACGAGAAAGGCAGACCCAACCATCAGATGGGAATAATAATTGCCAAGGAGAGAGAGAGAGATTATTTAATAACTCACTATATACCAATTAATAACCTTTATCTAGAATTAAGTTATTTTGTAAGTTGCCATGTATATATGTGACAGTTTATCCCTGACCTAGAGAGTCAATTCGACTTATCTGTATCTGAAAATAAACCCACGAAACAAACTGGATTGACTAAATGAAAATGATATTTTGAAAGTGTGGCTGAATGCTAAATAAAAACTATATGAAACAAAATAAAATCGGAAAATCTATGTGAGTCTAGTAAATATGGGGCACATGCGACAGAAGATATTTCCGCTCCCGCCATGAGGTTATCATATTATCACTAAATTTAAAGATAAAATCACTCGATTTCCAGCTAACAACTAAGTGTTTTCAGTTTAGTGTTGTAGCCTCAATTTACCAAGATATAGTTAAACTATTTCCTTCGCCAACTTGAAGAATTGGTTTAAGGAATGATTAATAAAATATAGTTTTTTTACTTTATTATATGTATAGTTATATTTTTTTAATTTAGTAATATCGTCGTTACTTTTTTATATAAACTGCCCGTACAATCGGGTGCGAATGTTATAATATTTTAGATTTCACTTTATTATGAGTAATTTCATCTAAAATTAGTATCTCGAATAATAATATTTTACTGTTACCCTACTTGCCTGAAATATCGCTTCTAGGGACGATATTAAATTCAATCGTAAAACGTAAAAATAACGTAGTATGAGCACATTTGGTATTCGGTATTATTATAATATTTAAGGTTTACTATTATGGTGATTTTCATTGCATAATATATTGCTTATAAATATATAATTTTACATAGATGAATTAAGTTTTTGATTTATTTCAACAGTAAAAAAACATTGACTCTGTAGTATTCGTTACCAAAAGTCGTGAACGTCTATAGAGTAGAGTAATAAATCAAAAATTACGAATGCATTGATTTTGAATTTTAAACATTATATAAATTAATTGTTGAAATGATTTTTCCTTTCAGCATTATATTATCTCAACAAAAAAGCAAGAAAAAGTCTAGTATACTAGTATCTCCCTATTTGACCAGAATAACACAAAATCCGTGCCCGCAGGGGGACATGCGTGGGTAGACCTCGTGTGTAACTCGTTTAAAATATAACTCACTACCTAAGAATAACACATGCTGCCGTTGTTTACATCAAAAATTTTCAAGCAAAAAGCGGTTTTTATTTTTTTTCTCGGAAAAAGTGCCTTTTTTGGAAATACTTTTGGTACTTAAATTTAGAGTAAAAAATAACCTTTCTATTAAAAATATTTTGCGATGTAAGAATGTTTACCAAAAAAAAGTTATGAATTTTTTTCGAAAAATTTTCGGTTTTTTTACCTCCACTCCTAAGTTATTGAAGTTAGGTTTTCGGTTTATCTACATTAGTTATAGGTATTCATCAAAGACATCATATAATATAAACGCGATTGATCTATTTTGTATAGGGAAAAAGTTATGGTCGAAAAACTGAAATCAGAAAAAGTGAGGCCCTAGCGCCCCCTGTGGCCGGATTTCTCTGGTTAACGAACTTGACCTTCATTTTTGGATGGTTGATTTTTGTGCAAAGTTTGAAAGCGATCCGAGTGAAACTGCGGTCGCTATCGTGCTGACAAAAGTCGAATCTGGACGCACGCACGCCTATATATATATATATATATATAAACTTTTTAACCAATGGTCATTTCGGACTCAGAGGGTCATAAGAAGATATCCTGTGAAGAAATTTTTCCAAAATTCGAAAGTCGGGTACAAATGAATGGGCAGACCGAATTCTTCGAGGTCTACCCAATAAGAAATGTTAGCAAGATGATTAACTCATGATAGTGTTAACTTATATCTCGTTGTACTCGTAAATATCAAATAATACTATCATATATCACCAACGTGTCTAACTTTAATTTATATTACTTTTGTATCTAAACTTTAATCTAACATTGACTTTGTCATAGAACACGAGCAACGCCTTATTTGCTTTATGTTCTGTAACGTTTAAATATAAGCATATAAAATTCATAACTTCTTTTATTGTTATTGGTTTAGGTTTAAGAGAAAGTTCTGTGTTTATTAACACACATCAGGTAATTATTTATAATTTTCACCTGAGGCGACGTAATGGATATTCGACTTTTACCACATCCCTTGCTTAGAAGATTAGGTTTGGACTGGATCCTAATTTATTATTTAAGAGACATGATTCTGAAGAATGAATATATTTAGTCATGTCCAAGTATTTCTATGAAATATAATAAACAATAGTTTATTATATTCCAAATTATATATATATATATATATATATTAGTTAATATCTCGTCTTAGTAAAAGGATTAGGAAAATATATAATAAATGATACTGTTATTTAATTGCGTATAACTGATTTTGACTCAAATGCTCTTAATGTCAAAAATATAGCTAGAAATATTAATTTGAAAAATTAAAAAAAAGTACAGTACTTCGTCCTTCGATTCTTTTGTTAAGAAATCCATATAACGTTAAATAAATGTAATATTGCTAGTGAACAAACCTTTTATTAGAAGATACAACTAAATTTAATGAAATAAATTGATGTACATAGCATTAGAGATCACTTTAGTTAAGTGAAGTGTCTTATTTTTTCAGTGTAATAAAAAATCTTATTAGTTTGTTAGCTTATTAGTTGTTTTCAGTGTAATAAAAGTATCTATTGAATTTATTATTACAAATTCATATTGTTGTATGGCTAGTAAACATATTTAAAATTATTGAATATATTTTATTTAAAATAATAAGTTGAGTTATTTTTTTTATTGGTTGTAAACTTATCAAACTATTATGTTAATAAAATAAATCATTGTTAATAGAATTTTTTAGATTTATTCTAAATAGAGATAGGGATAGTGATGGGTATAGGGATAGGGACAATCTAGATAATGTTTAAAATCCGTTTCTGATATGAAACGTGTGATAAGTGGTGTAGAACAAAATCACTAATTTGAAATCTTGTTGTATAAAAATTGTTTATATATATTATTCTTAGTCGTACAATATACGTAAAAGGCGATATTGAATGAAAGTATTATTCTGCAAACATGTAGGTGGTATTTTTAAAAATGGTTGTGTAATATTTTTTTCACATCCATCAATCAATCTACTGCCCTTCCAAGGTATATATATATATATATATATATATATATATATATATATATATATATATATATATATATATATATATATATATATAATATATATAATCTAATAATAACCTGTTTCCTTGTGTTCAGGTTTTATAAGATACTAAGATACTTAGCTCGAACTCGATATAATATTACTAAACCATACGAGTACGTTATTCTGATGTTGCGAATATAATTTACATCTTAGGATTTCATAATAATTAGAACTAATACTTAATGAACTGAAATTAAAGATACATATTTTTTCTAACAGTTAAGTTTTATTACCTTCCCATTCATTTGTAAATATAATTTGTTTTTTATCTTTTTACTTACGTGTTTTTTAAATCGAAAAAAAAAATGTTATTAGCAATTTATATTTTTAATTAATTACATAGCAGTATATAATTAATTTATAAAAGTAAAGTCGAATGAGAAAGTTACTATATCCCTTTTAATATACAACATTTAATAAATAAATGTAATGATTTAGTTTTTTTAAATGAAAAATGCCTCATTTATTTATATGTGTCATTAATATTGTTAATCAGGAGATTGGTGCAGCATTGTAGCGATCCAATAATGAATAAACTTTTAAATACTTAAACCCATTACAACTTTAATACATTTGTTCGATTTGATAATGCATTATTTGATTTTATAAATAATTTTATAATATGTTAATGTTGCATCTAATTTACTTTTAATAGTATAACAATATTGACATATAAAACAGCTCAACACTGCAGTTAGTAGTCACTTTATGTACACTGATATCAAAAAAAGTTCATTCGCGATCTTTGCCAAGTCTGATGTGTAAAAAAGAGTGCTTAGTGTAAGTGTAAGCAAAAAGGAATTATTCATTTTGTTATGGAGGCCAACAAGGGTTTTTCTTTTTAGTTTTTTTTATATACATTTCTAATCAGCAGCAATGTATATAAAAGGTGATTAAAACAGAGAAAAAAAATAATTAAAAGATTTTTGGAACAAATGTTGCCAAAGTCACATCATTGTTTTCGTTGATCTATTATTAAGAAGTGTGATAATTTCCTATTACAAAAATATTGTATTTTAAAACCTAATTTGTATATAGAGATTTATAAATCTAAATATATAAATATGTGCAATATACCCGGTTTCGTAATTCCTACATTGCAAAAAATAAATTTCGTGAAAAGATCGATACCAGAATGTCCGTTAAATTAATTGATTCCTGTATAGACATTTTGATGAAAATCAATCAATCATGACGCCCATCCTCAGGGGATATGGTAATACATTTTGTGTATCATGCTTTTATAAAAGAAATTTAGAACACAAAAATCAGATACCGATTAGTGATATGTAAAATTATTATGTAAACTCCTTACTTAAAGTTAAACTGTTTGTAACAAAATTGTCTGATGAAGAATATGACTTATTATGTATATAAAAATTCTAACCGTAACACTTATTCAAGATTTAGCTTAAAATTACTTATTACTATAATTAAATGATCGATGAATTTTGTGATTCATGTTGCTTTAAAATCAATTTTATATTTTTGTCAATAAAATAGATTTTATTTTGCTATGAGATTATCCTGACAAGACAGTAATTAATAAACAAAAAAATACACCACAAAGGTTGTTCGATTCTAAGTACCTTTAATAACCTAAAATTATCCTAGTATTCTTTTATATATATATATATATATATATATATTTGTAGTTATTTTCCGTTCCTCTTACAGAGAAATTTTGCCTGAAGCTATATTGTTGAATGTACAATTATCCCTAACATTACAGTTTTTATGTTATCCCATACTTTCGTAATATATTTCCTCAGGGGATGATATTATATTCCATAGAATAAAAGAGGAATAAAAACAACCCTAAAAATATTATGAACTTATAATACCATTATTTTTGTATGCTTTTTATAATAATTTCTCAGATTCTTAACTAAGATTCAAAGATTAACGTAAACAAATATCTTGACATGACATCTTTATATATAAATATATTGGAAGAAAATTATTTAAAATGAAATACTAACAATAATGAAAATAACGATAAATTGTCTTAAATTGGTTATAGTTATATATTTGTTGCGTCTGTAGTGTCTGTAGCTAGGTACCCTTATCAGGCAACACGTATGACGACGTCGATGTTTTCACAAAATAAAGTATTTTATAGGGCTATCAATAATACCCACTTTAGTCAACTTATCTTGCTTAACAATGACATTTGAAGCAATTATATTAAGTTTATACTAAGCCTGTTTTCATATTTAACAAATGGCAGACTTTAGAGTTCCTAAAGTCTGTCACTAGAACTAACTTTAGGAACTAAAAAGTCTACGAATATAAAACAGTATATATATATATATATATATAATCGTACATTGATATGATTATCCTGATTCATATAAATATAAAATAGTTTTTCTCATATTGCGAACATACTCGTATAATATTATCTCTCTAAGTATTCATATCGGCATCCTTCATGAAATAAATGCCTTTTGTTGTGATTGTTACATTAATTAATTTCCTGTTCTTTTCAATAATTTAAGATTTCTCGGTAGATGTTAAAGTAAATTATGGAAAATTAATTCAGAAGAGTACATTTTTTAATAATTGTAAAAATATGTTAATATAGTCATTATTTTTTTTTATTAATCACACTGTTTAAAAATTCATTTTTTTTATATGTGTACTAAAACTATCTTACTTGTTTGTCTCCTTAACTGTCTTTTAAAAGAAAAAAAATGTAAAATGTAACATTATTTTTAGCAAAAAAAGCAATTCTATATATTTCAGTCTTGTTAAGACGTTATATACTTAGCACGAGGGTTATTTAAGCACAACAAATAGATGGAAACGAAAACTAACACGGTTACACTTAAACCCGTTTACTGTTACGTGAACAAAGGTTGGTTTTGGGCTATTTTCTGAGGTTAATTAAATAATAATATTGTTTTGACCAGTGTCATTAAACGAAAAATGTTATTTTAGGACGACTTGAACCAACCCTCTGAAAGTTTTAGATACTTTTGATCATATTCATTAAAAGAAGACGATAGGCATCTTTCTGTAGTATTAATTCGGCATCTATTATCTTTTATTTTCAATAGAGCCCTATATAGAGCTAAATAAATTTATATTTATATCCCACAGGTACAATAATTTTCATTATGTTTTTATGTATTAGTCTTACCAATTAATACAGGCACATAATATTTGTTTTCATACAACATTCTAAAAGTTTTGGAAACTTAACTGTATCTTTTATTTTTCTAAAGTTACAATGCTTCGTAGTTCACAAGCGATAGAATTAGAATGAACTCTAAATAATGAATGAAAAAAATAATTACTGAAAGAAAATAAAGGAAATGCTTTACGTTCTTTTGAACTTAAAATATCGGCATTCTTTATATGTATACAATATATATATATATATATTTCAAATTTTTGCATTTCGCCAAGTTTTAGAGGTTTCTTGATGAGTGTGTACATAGATAGAAGTAAGAGTTACTTAAGCAACGGTTACCATAGCAATTATTACCTTGGCAATCAGAGTTTAGATAAGGTTGGGGGGGATGAAAAAGTTGAAATTTGTAAATTATAAAGTGTCATAAATAAAACATCAAGGACGTAAAAATATAATTGATAACGAAATAGAATTTGATATATATTATATGATGACTTCTCAACAAAAGACCACATCCACACTATAAAACAGGTTATTCAAAAATGCAACGAATACAATATTACTTTTTATCTTGCTTACGTGGACTACAATAAGGCCTTTGACACGTTAAAACATACAAAAATATGGGAGGCTTTAGTAGCACAAGGAGTAGAGGGAAAATATATACGCTTGATTGCCCAAATATATAAGAACATGAAAGCAAAAACAAAAACGGAAAGAGTCGGCGAATATTTTCCTATAAAAAGAGGAGTGAGACCAGGGGATCCCTTATCACCCAAACTTTTCTCAGCAGTCCTCGAACACGTGTTTAGGTGTCTTGATTGGGGTAATTTCGGGTAAAATGTCAATGGAGTGAAATTGAACCATTTAAGATTTGCAGACGACCTAATACTAATACCTGACAATCCAAAGAGCTTACAAGACATGTTAAAGCAGCTTGTGTATGAAAGTAACAAAGTTGGTCTCTCAATGAACACTGCAAAGACAAAAGTGATGACAAACTTCGAGGAAATACCGATAACAATTAACGATAATACAATAGAATATGTAGAAGAATACACTTATCTAGGACAAATAATATATCTAACGCACCTCACAAACAAATAAATAAACAACAGAATCAGTTTGACATGGAAAAGATTCTGGTCTTTGAAAGAAATAATAAAAAACCCTCAAGTACCATTAAAAGCTAAAAGTAAAATGTTCAACTCATGTATATTACCAGTAATGACATATGGCTGCCAGACATGGAGCCTTAATAATTATAATATACACAAATAAAATATACACAATAAAAACCTGCCAACATAGTATGGAACGAAATATACTAAAAATAAAACTTAAAGATAAAATCAAACTAAAATCACTGATATTACATACTGTATTAAAAGACTTAAATGGAGATGGAGGCAGGTCATATGATTAGGAGTAACAAAGATAAATGGTCAAGGGATGTAACAGAATGGTGTCCAAGAGAAAATAGAAGAAAGAGAGGGAGATAACATCGAAGATGGGAGGACGACATTAGAAAAATCGCGGGCGTTGCTTTGCCAAGACAAGCACAGGACCGTAGTTTGTGGCAAACTCTGGGGGAGGCCTATGCTGGACAGCAAAACAATCTTCACGTACCGGTGTCAGATATATAATATAATATGTTTGATATTACAAAAATGTAATAATATACGTAATAGGTTAAGTTACACATCTGTGAGATTGTTAAATAAAGGCTATTATTAATATTATTATTTATATATCATTTCTTTCACTGCAATATTGCTGTAAAGAAAAAATGGTACATAATTATTGTATCGCAGATAAAATCTTGGCCAATTTAGTAATAAATTATTAATGTTTCCTCTTTTTGTAATACTATATTTTATTGTTTACAGCATTTTTATTACGTTTGAATATCAAAGTACTTCCATTTGTGAAATAGTCGTAACACAGCTCTCGGAATGTGGCTTAGCTATGTTGCATTTATTCACGTCTCCTTTACAAGCAATCCCATTTACAAGCCGTGGAAAAGGGCTGAATTATGTTTAAAATATTCACGTTTACTTATTTATTTATGAACCATATTCATAGGAAATACTTAAAACTTATAGGATAGCTTACCTCTTTAGAGACATTTCTTCCAGCTACCCTTGATTTTAAGAGAATAGTGAAGATATCAGCAAAAAGTAAGTGAAAAGTGAGTGAGCAAAAAGTAAGGAACCGGGACATGTCTAGCGGTTTCAGGCACATTGTGACACAAAGGTCGGCTGCTAGGTATAGACTGCTTGAAAAATTCTTATAGATAGATTGGTGGTGGTGGAGTTATATAAAATTTTAAAGTGTATATTTCCGGGAACTCAAATCGGCAGCCACTTAAGTTAAGACGATATATGAAACGGATGTACAAATTCTGAAAACGCTCTAATTTGTGTTCTAATCTAAATATCAGACGTGAGCATAGTCGAAAAGACTCAAAAATAATGAAAGAAAAGAAAGTTCTGCAAAAGCTTTAAAGAGTTAAGGGAATGATAAAGACGTTTACTTACTTCATTAATATGTGCAGTCTAGGATACATTACAGTCAATTGATAATCTCAGGTTTTTGCTGTATCTAAAAATGAAATATGAGAATCTATACCAGAGTTAGTTGAATGGTTTCCTTTATGAAAATAATGAAGAATAAAGGAGATAGAACGCCGCCCTGAGGAATAATAGCAGATAGATCAGTCGGCGACTATGAAGATATGATCAAATCCAATCAATCGAGGGTGTAGAAAGGATAAGAGAGAATGGTAAGTATGATTTGAAAATCAACTGACTCAAAAGCATTACAAAAGTTAGGAAGAACTAATATAATAAGGTTTTTATTGTCTGTAGCAAAACGTTTGTTCTTTGTGACTTTTAATTAATTTAATTTTCGAAAGAATACGTAGTAGTTACAACTAACCAAAGAAGAATATACATTGATTGAAAAAAAAACATCTATTTCGTATACTATTTATTCAGCAAATATGGATTATCTGGGGTTATTGGAATTTATCATCTGCAATTCAAATACATTATTCACAAATTTGTATTAAGTTTTCCATATAAAGGACCTAAGATATAATTGGTATTGTCCCCTAGTGGACGACAGTGGAGACTAAGATGATATTTTTAAATGGAGCGTTTTCTTATTATATTTAAGAAAAGATTTTGGTTATCAACACAAATAAACAATCCGTCTATCAAACTGCTTAGTTAAACTTACTGACAATGTTTGTTTCATAGTGACGGAGTGAACCAACTGATCAGTTTAGACAATGAAATTGGTAATTTCTATATATATTTATAGCGTTTCATATAAATGTAAAAAATTAAAACATAAGATATAATTTACAATCATAAAGTATACGAGTATGCGGGTGAACCTTTTGATGAATTTTGCATACTATTTTTGGTACCTTTTATTCCTATATTGTTGAAATATAAAAGACTTACAATGTGACACAAGTATTTGTAATGGATGAGAGTGATTTTCAGAATATTGTAATTCAGCTGAGTTAACAATAAAATCAAATTTTAATTCATTGATATTCAGTCTTGCTCTTAATAATGGACCTGGTGGAATTCAACGACTGATTAATTATTTTGCGGCAACACAAACCACAATTTTATTTTATGGTCATAATAATTGTTTATTAAATTTTCTTACTTATATTCTTAGATAAAATATTATTATTATATTTGAAAAAGATAATAAGGAAATAAACCGACCATATTTTCTTTGAAAATTAGGTAATAAAAAAATTACTTATTACTTTACACATTATTTTTAATATAAAAATCAAAACATTAATATGTTTATTAATGTTTTGATTAAATTAATTAATAAATTTAAATAATCACCGACCGATATAGTAATTTAAAATTATTTTTAAATTAAGTAAAACAGATATATTTTTAACCATAAGAGTTTATGAAAGTTATAAATTCGGAGAATCAAAATTAGAGCGCTGCAATGTCACTCTCTGGAAATAAAATTAATGATCCGTGTCACTTGGCACTCCATTAAGCACTCTTTTTGTAGGTTAGACTTGGCAGAGTTCTTCTATAAACTTATTATCCTCATGCATAAATAAAGTGATTCTACGTAAAATATTTTACAAAATGCACAACAGTTAAATTTTTATTTTCATTACACAAAAACTATATAAAGCATTTTCATAATAATTCAGAACTTCAAAGAAGAAAAATGTAAAAAAATTGTTCGAAGTCTCTCACTGACTGTAATATCGATCTAACCGCATATATATCTAAAAAGCTAAAAATTAATATACATTAAGAATACTTTTTGTGGCTTTACCCGCATTTACAGGTACAATAACACAAAAACAATTTTATTATATTGCTAAAATATTACATGTTCGAGTGTTTTAATTATAAATTTCCTTTCTTCTGAGCTTAAATGCCGATATATAATAGACACTCTTGAAAGATACTAGTTAAAATATACTGTTATAATAGGATTCTTCTGCTATCTCAAAGAAGATTTTCCAGAGCCTTCTGTAAATTTTCAGTGTTTTTAATCATAAAAATTCTACGAAACCAACAAATAATATCATCAAAGAAATATTACCTTATTTGGATTTATTAAAGAGTTTGCTAAATAAGAAAAGAAATAAGCTTACAAATTCATGTATATAATACTTTCATCCATCTTATGGAAACTTTCTAAATAAACTATTTTTATTTCACGCTTGAAGTGGAAAGGTTGAGAACTTCTGACTGACTAACGTTGAATTTTGTAGCATTTTGTAAAGCGCTCTTCAATTAGCATAATGTATGTCCCTGCTAATGAGATGCTCGGGAAGATTATTTTAATCCAAAAATATTTTCAACTGTGATGTACATGGGCATGCTATGAGAAGAGATGAAAGGCATGTAATAAAAAGAGTCTTAGGTGTTTCCATACCTAAGACTCTTTTGATTACATGTGTAAGTAAGTGTAAGGATACCCAAGTAGAAAACCAACGAAAAAAGATGGGTGGATTGCGTGAAAGACGATATGAAAAAGAAGGAAGTGTAAACAGAGAACACCTGGTAACAGGAGAACATTGAAGGAAAAAACATACTGCGTCGGGTCTAAAATTGGGACATGTCCAAAAAGATGATGATGATGATGATTATACAATGTTAGAAACATCGCTGAATATTTTAGAATGAAGCCTGTAATGACATCCACCCATTGCTAATACGCATATTAACGCTTTATACGTAGAGTGCAAGCCCGTTTCAGGTTAAAATACCAACCGTGTCGTTAAGTTTTTCATTCTATATTTGTTTAAAGTTATTATATCTATTATTATATTTTACGTTTTTCTTAATAAAAGAAAATGTTACTAGCTTATGCTTATCACTTTATAGTGATCAAATATTTGGTGAATATATTTATTTTCTCCTAGCACAGTTCTGAAACAGTTATTTACATTTAACGGTTAATTATTCAAGCATATCATTCTACATAGGACATTATATTATTTAAGAAATAATAAATAAATGATATATAATATAAATTTCATCAAAAGTTTATTACAGAACGTGTTGCTTAAATAATATGATCCAATTAAAGAGACGTTTTGTAATTAAACAAGTAAAGTCTAAAGGGTCATACAATTAATTTGAATGTATAATAACCACGTTGATATGACCTCATAAAAAGTATATTTCGTCCCTTCATATGATAGTCCCTTCGTATATATATTGGACCGGGTTCCACAAATATTAACAATGGTTATTAAAAGGTATTATACAAAATAAAATATTTTTAGTTTCCTCTAATTCCCTTGAATAATATTAGAGATAATATAAATATGTAGGATCTGATTTTAAGTTTAAGGTTATAAAGATTTAATATATTTATAAAATATTCTTCGGTTATGAATCTGTAATTGATTTTTTTTATTGCCAGTACATTAATGTTTAACGGCAGAAATTCTATTCTCACAAAATTTGTCATATGTGCTTTTATCTTCTTAAAAAAGATTTAAAATTCTAAAATATTGCAAAGGAAAATCCTTTAAAAATTTTACGGAAATATAGGATGATATTTTTTTAGTCAAGTAACATGTGGTTGTTTATTTTAAATCTTAACACAGAATGTTTGGGAACTTCAAGACAATATATATTTTTTTATTATTTGCAATTATGGATGCAAAATTTATCACCATGATGAAGACTGGAATCTGCGACCATTTTAAAATTTATGATTACTTAGTTAAATAATAAATTTAGTATCAAGTGATATTATATTTTTACTAAAGACCTCTTATTTTGAAGTTTGAAGCGAAACCAGTGTGATGCGATTGGATTGGACAAAATGTATAAAAATGAAAAAAACATTTTTGACTTCTGGGAGTCCTTTCGTATCTCACTGGCATTTGAGTTTGTGTTGCTATTCGCCTTGACTAATTAAGCGTTCTCTGTTACATATTCTTCTTTAGACTATTCTCAATTCTCTTTTAGTCTAGCCTTACCTAAAAAACGTAAAATACGTAAAACTTTAGTTATTATATTCATACTTAAATGTGTTCTTTTCAGTTATAATATTAAAAAGCATTTGACACTTGAAAAAGTTATTTATTTATATTCTAAACATAAAGTTGTTCATTTACATCATATTTATTGAGAAAGTCCCGAATGTGGAAGATGTCACGTTAGCGGAATATAAATTGTAGACACATATAATGAAACTACAGAGTTATAGTTACATGAAGTGTTCTTTCGTATCAGTTATTTATTTGCCTGTACGTTACCATAGTGCAAAATATTTATGTAGAAGGTTCACAAATACATTCCAAACGTAAATATTTAGAAAGATTTGTGAAAATTAACCCTGCAAAACTTTTATTTTTAAAACTATTTCCAAGTAAATTACCTACTAGACAATATTGTATGTGTGAAAATAAATAATTTTTATTTTTGAAACACAACTAAGGATATAAATTTCTTAAATCACTTTGTATATGAAAACCTTTTCATTTATACAAATTCAAAATTGATTCATTTGTTGAAACTTTTCACCCTATTACTAACTAACTAGAGATTTATTTATGTATATACGTACAAATTGGAAAGGATGGACGAAAGAAGAAAGATCTGTAGATAATTATTATTTGTAGGAAAGGCCAACCTAGGCGGACATACATACCTGATCCAGATTGATGACTTAATGAAGATGGGTTAAAAAATGCTACCTATTATCAATGTGCAATGAATCCTTTATATTAGTGAGGCGATTGGCTACAGAGCAAATGTTACAAATTCATTTATACCTGACCTTAAAATTAAAGTTCAGCAAAATTTTAACTAAATAAACATTAAGCTAGATTACTATAAAATACAAAATAAGAAAATTTTATTTTTATATGAGCTTTAATTTTATAGGTAAGACTTAAGAATGACAAATGATCAATTATTGATACATTGCATGTCTTGCTATTTTATAAAAGGTTTTCAAATATTTTACAATGCTATATTATTCCTGCCATTCACGTAATTATAATTGTGATTAAAAGAATTACGTGTAAAAAGAAGTTATTTTGCAATAAATTATAATTTATAAATTTGGCGATACAAATTTAAATACAGAAATCTTGAAGTCAGCGAGTCGAGCGGCCATCGAGCAAATCCTAATAAATTCATTTATCCATGACTCCAACTGCGAGATCGGTTAGTTTTGCTTAAGCGTAGGATCTACAAATAAACCCAGAGAAATCCTGGATTAAGACTGTAATGAAACACAATTTGTAAAGTATCCCTTCTAAATATTTATAACTTTTTACTCTGATTTCCCTAACAAGTCTAGCATTTATATCATTTATTTACCACTTTACAAAGATTCTGAAATATAAATATTATAGCCATAATTTCTTGATTTTAAAAAAGAGAAAATCTTTAGCTCGTATAATAGATGCTTAAAGTAGTTCAACCTACACTAACCTGCTTACGAAATTCGATAATCTTCATATAAAACATGTCTCGCGTAATCCTGTTTATATAAACAACAAAGTATTTCTAGATGTTCTATTAACAAAAATAATGTCTTTAGTGTTTAAATAAATCCTTAAACTTTAACTTAACTTAAACTTAATCTTAGTAGAGGTAGATTTAATTTATTTGTTTGTGTGTTTGTGTTTATTAAACTATATAGATGTAGAAAACTGAATGACTGATTAAATATATTTAACTAATATATTCGATGTTAACTAATGTTGAAGATGTTTTTTTTTATTTTTGATTCACTTTTGAATTCAATATAATATTTATTAGGGAGGGCATATAACATAACCTTTATTATATAAACATAAAATTGTTATCTGGAATATACATTGTTAAATAATACTGTACTTGTTCTACATATTGTCTCTTGGGACGATAACAAATTCCATTGCGATACGTGAAAATACGATTAATATGTCACATTTTTATAACATTATATATTCTCTGATATTAAAATATTTAAAGGTTCCCAATATAGAGGATTTCATTTCATACGTTACTTTAAAATATAATTCACATTAAATAAGCAATACACGTTTGATATATCTAAACAAAATAATTTAACAGTAATTTTTCTACATAATTATAATTTTTCTGTACTGAACCATGTTAAAGTAACTAGAGAGATATAGATAAAGTCTTGCGAATGTGTTGCTTTTGAATTTTATAATTGTAAAAATGATTTGTAGTTCGATAATCATTTCCTCTTCTCTAAATAAATAATTATAAAGTCAACATATGCTGTTATCTCAACTTAATAATTCAATAAGAGACGTCAGTACTATAATTATCTCGTATTATCGTAAACCGTCTAATGATGATTGCAGTATAAATTATTATGACATCTATATCTGTTAATCTCGATTTTGGTTAACGCACGTGATTTAATTATTCACAGTATTAACCTGGAATGACGTAATGGATGCTACGATTTTACCAAATCCCTTGCTAAAATATTAGACACCAACAGGTGTCTAATAATCTTATAATAATTCATATTCATTGCTGGAAAGTATTTTTTTTTTCTTTTTTTTCCGATTTTGTATATTTCTTACTAATTTTACGTTTAAATTGTTTAACTCTTATTCAAATATTTAATTTAACATATTCTTTAGTACTCAAATCTGTTTTACTTATAGTTATTTATTATACATATATATGATTTCCATTACCGTTTCATCAGGATATCTTTCATCTACTGTGAGGTTCTTAAATAACTTTTTCCCACAATCACTGAGAGTAAAAATAAGCTTCCTTAAGCAGTGGTTCTAGATCGATATGATACTGGTAATCTCAAATATAATGCCTATTCTCTAAAATGTTGCAGGAGATTTTGGGCAATAGTTACAATTTACCATCAAGTGGCCCGAGGCCTTGTTTGCCTTTAGATATTAAAACATTTAAAACTAAGGTCTTAGTTGAAAAAGAGCTTGTGGTCACGATCATGCAATAAAATATAAATAATTTTCTTATTTAAATTTGTTGACCAGAATATTCTTCTTATTAAACTTTCGTAAACGTTATGAAGTTTTGTCATTCCGTATTTCATAACTAAAATTCCAAATCTACATACAATCTTATACATGAATAACTTTGGCATGTGATGAACTTTTGTATAATATTGAATAATAGTAATTTAATACCAATGTTCTCAAAATCTAAAACAAATCTAAATATAATTTTTAAGAATACAAAAATAGAACAAAAGCTTATTACTCGATAATATGATTATTTTTGTACAACTGTTAAAAATTAATATAAAGTTTAATAAATATAATATCGCGAGTAAACAAACCTCTTACGTTAATCCACTTTGAGGTTGAGGAGACAAGGCAGGGAAGCTTTAAGAACCGTTACTAAGAGGTAAGACGTCAACTTTGTCAATTAATGTATCTGGAACATACTTAACTGAATATTAGTTGATGTGCAATCTATTAAAATAAATATTTCGTTAAGTATTTCTAAGATTCCTCGATTAACAAAATACATATGTAAATAATGTTTTTGATTATAAGTTGGTATTTCCGAAAATACTAAAAGTTGGAAAGAAATATGAAATACCTCAGAGAATCCGTGAGCTTCTTATTGGGTTTACAGGTCGATATTGGTTTTACAGGTATAGATAGTATTGGAGTTCAGTTGGATTTGTAACTTATAATATATTGTAAATATAAATCACTAACATAATTTACTGTGACGGTGCTTGTTATATAATAATATTACAAATATTATTTTATACCTTGACTTGAGATGATTCTTTAATCATTGCTATAAAATATCTAACCAAAAGCTATCTATACTTTTAAAAATGTAGTCATCGCTGCATTCGTATTCCATTCCAACAATTAAATTCTACCTCTTATGCATTTTTTATCTGTCTTTGTAGGTCAATGTGTATTATTTTATACATAGATAATTTTATCAGAAGCTGAAAAAACATGTATCTGTTTCTGTGTCAACAGTTTCAAGTAATATAATTAATATCGTTTTACGTGTCAAAATGTTGGTTTTGGGTCTAACGTCGAATTGCTGATAATTAAATAACGACATTATTACTGGACCTTTGACTTATTTAATCAATGTAACCTTTTCCCTCATTTGATTATATAATATAATTTTTCACGACTTAGGTCGAGTGAGATTTTTTTGCCTTCGAAGTAGAGGCAAAATTAATAATAAAAATCTGTCATATCGGAAAGAAATAATACGAATAAAATATGACCAAATGATGTATTTTTTAAGGAATGATTATTTATTATAATCATGTCGCTGATATTATAATTTTCTGTGCGATACCGAACTTATTAAGAAATGGCAATATGGTAATGATTTTATTACCATATTACCATTTCGTAATAAGTGAATTTTCAAATGTTGACTATTATCTAGTAAAAAACCAAATATGTTGTCTCAATTTATTATTTTCAAATATATGATTTGTTTATTGTGTGCAAATAACATAAAAAAAACCCTTATAAGAACTTAAGAAAACTTAATATATTGTACAAAAACAGTTTTTTTCATGGAACAAATCATTTGGGGTTTTTAAGTAAGAACAAATCTTACTTTGTTACTACGCTAATGGTCACGATAGTTATCAAGATTACAGTTTTTACGGCAGACGACGACTACGAGTACATTAATGCAATGAACATTATGTTCTGACATTAAAATTTTATAACAAAGTGATGTTAGTAAAAGTAAATATGATGTTGAATGTGATTTACTAAAATGCAATCTAGTCTGTAACAATTTTCAGTTCGTTTACTCTTGACCGTATCTATTATTATTAGTATAAAATTTAATAGATTACAGCAGCTTCTAAATTATGTCACATATCAAATTATTTAGACAACAAGTACTAAATTTAGTTCGTGTTCAATTCATAAGCGCATTTCATCGCAGATAACATTCCATCAATACAGATTGATCACCGTTAATTGCTAACAGAATTGGAAGCTATAGTATTAGCGTGACAGTCTTTTTTTTAAAAAATTGTAGAAGTTAGGTCAAAAGTTTGTAGGTAGGTAGGTTCAGAGTTTGCAGGTTCGACTCCTGATGTTATTAAATTTTTAGTTCTATAAATATTTTTTAAATAACTTAAGAACTAAGTCAGGATTTCAATTCACAACATTTTTTTTGTGTCTATTATATCACCAAATAAACACTTTTGATTTTAAGTTGTATCATTTAAATAAGTTGTTATTTGACTCATAAACGTGTCATAATATATATTTATTATAATCTAATTCTAACATTATTATTTAAAGTAATATGGGCTTAACGATAGACAATCCAATATCAGACTCAATTGTTCGTGTGAAAATTCTCTCACGACGTCAACGGCGGCAACGTAAAAGTTTTATTACAATGAAATTCCGAGGACGAGGAGTGCGTGGATAAGGTCGGTATGTAGTTTGGAACAAATTATTTTATAACATGACAAGATGAACCTTATAATTTATATTTATCTTGCAAGTGTGACCCCATAAGTTTCTTATAATAAAACCATACTAATATAATTACCCTAAAGATATGTTGTTATATTAATATGTCGGTTTTTATTAAATTCTGGAATAACTTTGTGACAAAAAAAAAATATTGCATTTGATAACCGATATTGTGTATGGGACTAGGTTATTCAACTTAACGTTTTTTTAACGGTTTTAACATGGCTATCATTGTTCAAGCCTTTAAAAAAACGGGTTCTTCCAGTCACTTTGATCTTTGGGATCAGATGTATTTTAATATAATTTTAAAATAGTTTCACGTTAATTTAATACGTAATGTAATGATACGAACTCGAAGTTTTATTTATAATCGATAGGATACTTTCTGTCTGTAAAACGAAATATAATATGATACTATGAAAGACCATGTATACCACGACTAAAGGTATATTAATAATTGCTAAATTAAATATGTTGTATTCTGGTCTGGTTTTATCATTTAATTTTAAGGACTATTAAATTATCGAAAACAAAACTTCTTAATTTTTAATGTGCATTAACTATAATAAGTTAAATTACATTGATACTTCTAAAATATGAAAGATGATAAGACCACTCTTATTTTCATGTCAAAACCTTTGTACTAGTTTTTCATGATTAAAGTTAAGTACACACATAATACAAGAGCTAGAGATGCTTTTGGGATGAGTGAAATTTTCTGAGCACCTCATTAATAGGTCAGACATTTGACTAATTATAAAGCGCTTTGGGAAATGTTACTGTACATTCCAACTTTTGATGTAAATTTAAACTATATATGTTACAAATTGAGGTCACAAATCATGAATAAAATGATATTTTGTACATTTCATGTTAATTTTTGATATTCAGGAAGTGTCATCTATGATTTTCATTTAGTTTCAAAGCGTTAGACATATTAGTAGTTGATACGACGGACCTGTAGTCGTCTGGGAACTATAGTAGGTAATAGTAGGTTTTTTTTATATGTCAAACTCCGAGACAACAGTAAACTGTGATTTAAATAAAATCCGGTATTCTAGTGTAATAAAGAATATTTACCGCTTTAATGGTTATCGTTAAGTATATTGTCATCTTATAAGGCAGTAAACAAATTGGAAGGTATAAAGTGTGTTTTATTTAAACTAATGTCTTTAATAAAAAGTATTTTAAATATTATAAACTGTTTTTGTAGTGGCATTTATACAATTAAGTCGATACTAATGCGATTTTTTCAGATAGTGAAATAGTAAAAGTCCTATTAAAAATTCCAAGCGAATTTTTGCAACTAACTTTATTTCATTTTAAGACAACGTAGTAGAGGTGAAGGTTTTAAACATATTGATTCTTTACCTAAGAGCTTGTACTTCAAACACACAGATCATTACGCCAATCTACATTTTTAAATAAATCAAACACTAAATTAACTCTAATCATCACAAACTCTTTATCATTATCCACGCACGCTCTCTTAAATTTCATACGTCGTTGGATCTCTTATGGATTTGATATATATCCTTTCTGTATAATACAAATAAATGTAAAAGTACTTTTACCGTTTAAAAAGCTCTTTTCAAGTGTACCCACGATTTGTTATTTTATTTTATGACATGTGGCTCTGAATCCATATAATATTACTGATTCTAATTTTGTAATGTACTTAGCACTTATAGTTCATAAGATGCACTTATTATATTTTGTTTCAAAAAAACTATATATTTTAGTTTCTATCTATTTTTAAATTGATTTTATAACTTCCTTTTGTACTTTTTTAAGTTTAAAAATGACATGTGGTTATATTTTGTTTTTTTTTTCAAATTATTACATTATATTGAAAGAGTTCATTTAAGAAAATAAAATTAGACCAGTTGAATCTAATTCAAGGAAGGAACAGTTTCATAGTATCGAAAAAATTCTGTGGAAGCCACAAGATACTTTAATTTTTTTTATATTTTAATCAACAGTGTAAACTAATCTAATCTAATTTTATTGTCTACTGTCCATTAACTTTGTAAAAACTACAATTGAGTATTATTATACTTTGTATAAAACTGGTTATTGAAAAGTAAAAAGTCTAATTAAAAAATCTGTTTATTAAGCATTTTACTATTATAATGATATTACAAGTTAATATTAAATGACCCATAACTTTACATAAACAAACTTTAACATAAACAAACAACAACTGTTTTTTAACAAACATATCCTGTATATACCAGGTTCATTGTGTATACGAGTACATTGGAAAACAAAAGATTACAAAAATGTACGTAAAATCAATTGATCTCTCTAACATGTTTTGATGAAATTCATTAAAATCTGACTGTTGTGTCCCACATAGATAAAGTAAGGAGATACATTTTACTTTGCTTTGCTTTTGCGGATATAGATTTATCTAATAAATAAATAAAACAAGACTTTAGTTTAACATGTGATGTATTATTCCCAGAAGGTAACAAGTTCCAACCAACTCAATTGATTCTGCGAAGCCATCGCAACTTAAAGTTTATCAAATTATAGCTGAGCCCTATCGGGTTCAACGAGTGTCTAATAATGAAAATAGGTAGTTGCTTATATTTTAATTGTTATATTTTTCTAATACAATATTACGGTAATGTAATTTTTCACCTAATAGCAATTGGGTTTTATTTCTATGACGTATAAATGAGATGATGTTTACAATGAAATCCTTACTATATAATAACGAGCTAATTGATTCTGTATGCACGCGCATCATTTATCACCCACAAATCACACAATAATGTGTAATACATCAAAAAAAAGCTATTGAATCAGGCTACAAAATAGAGTGTGTGTCAACCTCATACGTGACACTTGACACTTTCCAGCCCTTCGGCCGAGAAGTTCCCTTTAAGTTTATTAAAGAATGTTATCAAAACTTTAAAATATTTATACATTATGATATTTTATTTATAACTTTTCTACTCAAAATCAATAACAGTCACTCAATATTCAGGTCTTTCTTGATAAATACTTAAGTTAAAATGTACATTTCTATTTTCCTGTAACTGTAAACTGTAACTGCGAGTGTCACCTGATAGTTGTCATTTGACTTTTTATATAAGTGTGATTTACACTTAAAAAGATCTTCCTAGACGTTGTTTATGAGTTTTATTTTGTGCTTGTATATTATTATATTTATTTTTTGTGGATTCGTTATGTTTTTGTACCTTAATTTTATTGATAATTGTGATCTATTGATTTTTATTTTTACTTATAAAACAATACTTAATCGTTATATATCCGTGTTCTTTCTTTTAATATACAATTTAATATATAATAATATGTTTTATGTTTTAAATCTAAATAAATAAATAAATTATCTTAGTGTTTGCGCTTTTTGATAGTTATTTTATTGTTTGGTTTATTCTTATTAATCTTAAATATATAATATATTATATGTCTGTGCATATTTTATATTGTTTTGATATTTTATGACAGGTATGCAGGTATAACGGTATAAGGGTGTGTTGTATGCTTACTTAAATATAGTTTATTTTTGTAATTATTAATATGATTTATTTTGTAATATATTATTAATACTGGCTGAGAAAAACGTAAAAATTGTTACCATTCTGTCTGTAAATCTGATGCTTTCTGCTAGATAGATTCATTGGATTTCTTTTGCATCTTCCCTTTGTGACTACTCCACGTCAACGCACAAAGCATTCCTCGTCATTTCTTCGATTTCTATACTATCTTTTCGAGCAATATATTTTCCGCTATCTTAATATCAGAAAGTTGACTTAAGATTTATGCTCAGCTATTTATTCTCTTCCAGAAGTTTGGCAATTTCCTCTTATCTAATTGGTCTTAACGGATTTAATATTTTTAATAATTGATGTCAAAAGAGCTAAAGCTGTTCTATGGGTTGTGACTATACTCAAAAACCTTACTTACTTACTCTAAAGCCTTATTTCAAAGTCTTAATTAATCATGGGTGATATTAAAGGTGATATTAATAATAACGATTTATTTGATTATCATACATACATACATACATACATACATACATACATACATACATGCATACATACATACATACATACATACATACATACATACATACATACATACATACATACATACATACATATATATAATAATTCTATATAATATCGGTTTGTTTATTATTGTGATAGATGAAATTATACTAAAGAAATTTTTGTAGTATTCTACTTTCTTTTTGAATACCAATTTATTTAGTAACAAGTCAACAAAAACTTATTTGAATTGCAATTTTACAATTATATTATAAATCAGAACGGTTTCAGTTGGCATTTCATATTTTAAGATTTTAAATCGGTTTCTCGTTTCAGTATTAATGTAAGTAATTAATGAAAGAAATCATTAAAAATAATATTAATAAAACGAGACCGATTAAGGAGATAATATCCCTGAAAGTAAGTATCAACCGTTAGTCACAGACAATTCTAAGAGTAAAATAGTGACAGATATTATAAATAAATAAGGAAATAAACCAATGAAAAGGGGTAATGACACTGGTTCAAAAAAGGAAGGATTTGAAGCCGAGTCTCTAAATTTCCAAATATAACGTAGCTACAGTAGTTGCTTGACCTGAATCTTCTGTAAGGGTTAAGGGGAAAGTGACCCGGCTGAGTAGTCCTTATTCGAGCGGCAGGTAGATTAATACAGTATATTGGCACTACCAAGCTTTTGTTTTCATTCGCTTTAATGCACATTCATGCAATCTTCACAAAATAATAAAAACAAGATAAGTAAAACAATCCATACTTTATAACTGTAAGTTAGTATAAGTAATACTATTGGCATTTCTAATTTATGTATTATACAACACACTTTTAGAACATTTTCAGTAATTTTTATAATGAATCTGTCAAGTTCGTGGGGTCGATCTGCCTGAGAAATGTAGAACTGAAGAGGTTTTATTATAAGTTATTATTATATTTTTTTCGTGAATCGGCACTACGATTAAACAGTTGATTATAAATAAACAAATACAACTAATAAAAATCCGTGCCCGCAGGGGGACACGCGTGGGTAGACCTCGTGTGTTTAAAATATAACTCACTACCTAAGAATAACACATGATTCCGTTGTTTGCATCAAAAATTTTCAAGCAAAAAGCGGTTTTTATTTATTTCTCGGAAAAGGTATCTTTTTTGGAAATACTTTTGGTACTTAAATATAGAGTAAAAAATAACCTTTCTATTAAAAATATTTGCGAGGACAGAATGTTTACTAGAAAAAAGTTGCCGTGGTTTTACCTACCTTAATTTTTCAAGCTAAAAGTGGTTTTTATTATTTTTCTCGGAAACGGTACCTTTTACGGTAAAACTTTTGATACTTAAATTAGAGTAAAAAATACCCTTTCTATTAAAAATACTTGTGATGTAAAAATGTTTACCAGAAAAAAGTTATGATTTTTTTTCCAAAGATTTTCACCCCTACCCCTAAGTTATTGAAGTTAGGTTTTCGGTTTACCTACATTAGTTATAGGTATTCATCAAAGACATCATATAATATGAACACGATTGATCTTCTTTGTATAGGGCAAAAGTTATGGTCGAAAAACTGAAATCAGAAAAAGTGAGGCCCTAGCGCCCCCTGTGGCCGAATTTCTCTGGTTAACGAATTTGACCTTCATTTTTGGATGGTTGATTTTTGTGCAAAGTTTGAAAGCGATTCGAGCGAAACTGCGGCCGCTATCGTGCTGACAAAAGTCGAATCTGGACGCACGCACGTCAATGTTGTTTATTTATATATATATGTCAAATGTTTATTTATATATATATATATAAATAAACATTTTGACCAATGGTCATTTCGGACTCAGGGGGTCATAAGAAGACCTCCTGTGAAGAAATTTTTCCAAAATTCAAAAGTCGGGTACAAATGAATGGGCAGACCGAATTCTTCGAGGTCTACCCAAAAGATATGTATAGGCCATTTGTTTTGAAAAATAAGCTTTTAAAAACTTTTTACTTTTCCTTACTTCCAATTTTAGTTTGTCTCAATTATAAAATAAAAATATGCTTCTTATTATTTGATTACTTAATTTAGATATTTTGAGTAAGAGGTCTATAAAGAGAAAAAGTACAACATTATAAAACAAAAGACATAATTATTTTAAGAGTTAAATACAGTAATGAAAATAATTAAAATGATTTACAATGGATTTTACCTCCTTTAGCTCCTTAGGTAGTTATGAAGAGTTAGTACTAACTTCATAACTACCTCCGTAGATATTATTGTTTAGGTAGGTAACACCACAATATAAAACAAACTTAAATCTTTGTTACGTTTGAATAACAAAGTAGTTCCATAAGTGAAACAGTTGTAGGACGGCTTTCGGAATGTGGTGTACCCTTAATAAATTTATTCAAGTCAATTTATGTTTTATATTTAACTCTGATATTTGCATAAAAGTTTCTATTTTTTAATGCAATTTAAATTAAATTTATTGTTGTTGTTGTTAACCTGCCCACTCATCAACTTTAACAACAAATTTGCTTTTAAGAAAATGACTTTAAGAAACAATTCTATTTATTAAGACACAATTACTAAAGTCTTAATAATTCTCACTTCAAAAATTACATTATACACGAAATTCTACTAACACAAAAAGTTTCGTAGTTAGTATGCATATAATTTACACAATGAGGTTAGACCGTTTTGATAGCGACGGAAGAGAGGACAATCAACGTGAAGTAGTTGGGGGGCTGCGGTCAGACTTGTAGACTCAGCGATCTGTTCAGAACCCAGGCCTACTTAACAAAACGACTTGGATTTAATGAATTTGTTATCAATCCATCAATATCACGGTATATTTTAAAATTATGTAAACACAAAACTTTACAGAAATATAAACATTTAAAAATATATATCATGGTTACATGTTCCTAAATGTAAGGCGAGGTTAAAGTAATTATAAAGAACCTCGTATTTTTATTGTCATTATTTTAAGTCGCAACAATTTAATTAAACAAAAACTCAATTAAGGACTTATTTATGTATTTTTGGTTCGGACAGTTGCTTCCCCTTTAGCTTCTTAATTTGTAAAAATATTTTCTATAATTTTTAATCAGCAATAATATCTTAAAAGTTATTAATCTGACTTCTGATGAGCTTGAGACTAAAATAATCATCCCTTTCATAATTCCTGTCCCTTTTTGTTGAGAGAGATTATTATTATTTTCCGTGATAAGAACTTCACAAGGAAATTTAAGTCAAGCGTTTGTCTTATCAGGGCAGTGTTTATTTAAATTTGAGGTGATTCCAAATTACCGAAGTATTTTACGAGATCGAATATAATTTATAAATGTACGATTGTACGCTTACACAAGCTCCTTTTATTTTTTAGTATTTAAGCAAACATAGCTTACTAACAACTACGCTTATGTCATTTTACATACATTTTAAATTTATGAAAACGTTTTTAAAATAATAATATATCTGAAACCTATAAAGAGTAAGATATAATATAGAAACTGTATATTATTGCTTATGATATTTATTTACTTTAGGGATAGAAAGTTTCTATCCTCGGGGAAATATAATAGCAACAGAAATATTGTACTCGTAATTTGTTTCTGTGATGTGTGGAGAAGTTGAAATAATTCATAAGAATATAGCATTTTACAGAGATAAAAGAACTAAAATATTCTATTAAAAGTCTTTGACAGATATATTCGTTTTTAGTATTATTTTGGTAATTGATATGTTGTTTATTATCACAATCCATTGCGAGATCAAACAAAATGTACAAAAATTTCAATGAATTAATCGGTTTTGTTATGAGTACTGTCTGCATCCAAAAAGTATAATGATTTCTGAAAGTAGACTTAATATAATAACATAGATAATAGTAATATATTCATGTTAATATAGGAATATTAAAATAATAATAATTTAGAAATTCAAAAGCTGTTTTACATTTAAATTGATTAAGACTTAAAAAATATTTTGTAGACAAATTTTATTCCATAATTGTTTTAATGTTTTATTCTAGGTCTAAAATATATATAATATATCTTACATTCGATATCTAACTAAAATAAAAACAATTACTTTTTCCACACAAACTCCTTTTTTGAGAGGATCATTAGCGGTCTCCGTACTTAATTAAATTTATTTAAAAGGCAAACCTGCAGCCATGCCTATTGTTTTATATTCTAATTTCCTTTATGATTAATCTTCACTTAAAAATATAAACGATAATATTTTAATTTCAATACTTCCTATGACAATAGTTCTGAGTTTTTAAGATTTTTTGAAAATAAGTATAGTTTAATTTTAAACTAATAAGTAGGGTTGATGACAGTTTCAGAAAGTAAGTTTTAAATTTGATAATAATCGGTAATGAACGTACTCTTGTGATAATTTACTAAAACCTTGTCTGCAAATCTTAAACTAACAAATAATGTACCAACAGCCCTTTGGGTAAACCTCAAGGTGGCAATTTCTCACAGTGACTCCCAGGCTATGAAAAACCTAATTAACTTATTAACCTAGATTAAATTTACGACTTATACTGACTTATAATTAATAGAATTACTAAAGCTTAAACAGCTTGCTTAAGAATTCCTAAAATAGCTTTCGAAAACTTGTGCAAGTGTACAATTTCCTGCGAAGTTACCATCACAATGAAAATCATGCCAAAATTGTTTTAAAATTACAATAAAAAGCATGGAGAAATGTCTATGGATATTAATTTATAACATAAAAAAATCTCCTAATAATTTTATCAAGTTTTTATATACACTTTTATATATTAGATAATAGTTATTATAGATAAAAAAAAACACTATTGATGTCTAGAAAGACCTCCGAGATTGATTTCAGTCTAGGTTTCTTAATTAAATTTCTTAATTTATTTCCATTTATTATTCAAAGTAGATCCAAAGAGTAAAACTTTGTTTCGTTTTTTTCGTTGATTTTGTTATTTTTGTTCTATATATAAAACATTTAGAATAAAAATACTCTCAAAGAAAGGTTGAATAAAACATTATAATTTTTTTTAGTTTGTTTCATCTGAGTTCAATTTACTCTTTAAAATTCAAATCTATTACTGAACTTACAAATTTACATCAACTCATCCATATTATATGGATGGAAATTGGATGGATCAAAAATCTCGACGTTTTTATTACACAATGTTGTTTCTGAGATAGTAAATTGTTATTTTACAATCAGAAGATTTCGTTTTCTCTCAATTTTATATCCGGCGTTGATTTTGGGTTATTTTATTATCTACAATATAAAAGTTATAAACCTAAGCCCTGAAGAATCACTTAGAACAGATATTGGAAAATGTTTGTTTAAGGGGGATGGAATGAATCACCCGATGATACTCAATACTAGGCATCAACAAATAAAGTTTACATTTCTTTAAAAATATTTTTTCTTAAACTTTGGTTATTTTTGTAAATAACCATTGCGATTTGTTTACTGAAATATAAAAAATTATACTATTTAAATAGAAGTTTGGATAATGAAACTGCTTATTGGAGATACGAATATCTTTATTGAGTTTCATATAAAACTAAGCTAATTGTCAAGTCGATTGACACAAGTAAATATTATGAATGAATTATTGTTACCGAATAAAAATTAAGTAAGTTCGAAATAAATTCAAATATATTCTTAAGAAAACACTCACATAATTTGGACAGAGTCTCTGGGTAATCGTTATTGTGATTAATTATTTAATTGATTAAAATTTTATACACAACTGCCCTGTCAATAATATTTTATTTTAGAAAGCACTTTTTTTACAAGAAATTTTACTAATTTTATTTTATTTTCAGGTAAGATGACTACCATAGAATAAACAAGGCAAATTGTGAACTACTTGGTAAGATCTGTAAGGTTTTCATAATTTATAGTCCTGTAAATTTATTCTCAATTGTTTGAATCATACTGAGGAGAGGTATTTACTTTATAAATGAATATCAATTAATTGCCGAATTATAAAAAAGGCTAAAAGAAGCTTTTGATTACTAATTATTTTGTCTCAGGTGTACCAAATATATATTTTTTTTAATATTTATTTATATCTTTTCTATTTTGAATCAATACCAGTGATTACTTGTGTACGTCAAAGTGGGGTGGCAGGAGAGCGTATTTTTTACCATACTCATCGACATGCATCATACAAATGAGCTTTTCTGTTAAGATACTCGCCAACTTAAAATAAGGCAACGAGGTTCCCAAATGCACCTTGATCTGAGAAAAACTACACAACAAATTCAGCTGGCTTTGTCTTATATATTGTAATCACTGTTATATTTGTATTGAGAAAATATAAAGGAAAACCGCACAGTAGACAATCGTCACGCATCCAGACGGTACGAATAGTATTGTGAGGCATTAACATGCAGTGCAGTGATATAATTCGGCGACAGGCATCATATTAAATAGCTCTTCGAAGACCCTCCCCGTCATACTCCATGCGTGGCCGGAGTGCGCATTTTAGAATGCAAAGCAATGCAAGTCTTTGGTCAGGCTTGAAATATTGCCTCGCTCTATTTATTGATCACTCTCAAACGCATTGAGGTCAACTTGGTCTTGCTCTCCAGATCACCCCGAAACCGACAGTTGCTCGAAGTATCGAGATCCAGTATAATAATACTTGGTAAGGCATTGAGAGCTTATAAGAAGGTGGCTTCGAAAAAAGCTCCTTGTATGGTCGTGTATGGCATACGCGACCGAAGGCTTTCGCTATGTCCAGACTTTCATTTCAACGCAGAAATTATTTATGGGTTTATAGCTTGTTGTTCGAAGTCTATGTATTCTTTGTCCCCGTTATTTGTATATTTGAAAACCCCCGTGACAAAGGTATTAATATCTTATACGGAAGCTAAAATAAACATAACATATAATTTAAATTAAAAATAAGCACATTGCAAAGGTATATCATTTATAATAAGTAGCGTATAATTGGATAAACTATCACAATTTGAACCACATAAATAATAATTAAAATTGTCCACGCAGAAATACTCCGAAACGAAATTTAATTAAATGACAGAACAAATTAAATTCAAAATAAGCCGAACCCAAATATTTAGAGTTTCTCTGTTCAGTTTCTAACCTTAATTATAATTTAAATGATTATCGTTTTCAAAATACGACTGGTTAATTTCGTTACATACTTGCTTTAAATTAAGAATATATTTTTTTTATTATTATAATAAAAACACTTTTAATAGATCTAAAGTCAAGAGCAAAAATCCATATGAAAGGAATAAGGATACTGATAGAGATAGTGATATAGATAAGGAAAGACGTGCTTAAAATGAAGTTTAAGATAATTCATATTTGAAATTATAATAATTCTAACTTCGATGCCTGGTGTAATTATAATTAATATTATTTTTAACGCAAATGCTCATTATGCACCTAAAAACATATATCTAAAACATTAGTCTTTTGTTTCGCTCTGATGAGATTTTTCTTTATTTATTAAGTATAAGGCTGTTCTAAATATTTACTTAAAAATCTTTTTTTGTGTAAAAATATTTGGAAGGGTTTCCAGAAAACACAGTTTTGCATTCTGTCTCTATTTATTTTTTTTTCTGCCTCATTCAAGAACAAATACTACATTTTATATCGGTTTGTGTACTAACATGAAAGGCCGACCATGAGAACACGGGCAAAGTAAGCTGAAATGCTTACATAGTATGATAAAGCTATTGCTGTTCAGCTTATAATTATGGTATACATTTTACATGGTGACATTATTTGTATTATAATATAATATATTATAATGTCCCACATTTTTATTAAACAACTTATTATTAAAGTATTCTGAGTTCCCATTTTATTTCTCATAAACGAAATTATTAACTTTATAGACGATTGATTTCAAACTTGTTGAAAATTCAACCTATTTTAATCATCTAACATTGTATATTAAATACCTCGTTCGACAGGGTCGATCGTGTTAGGTAGATTCCCGTCGGTCGGATCGACAAAGAAAAACTAGCCAGCAGTATTCTACTGGTCATTACGACTCTTATGACGGGTCACTCTGCATATATTGGGTGAGCGGGGAACCACCCCCCACCCCTATTTCCTAAACGGGGGGTCGCATGAAAAAACTTTTCAGACAAAAAAGTTTTCTCTTTTAATTTGTTAATTTTCTAAGATTTTTCCGACATCAAAATTTTGCCTCCTTCTGTGACTTTTTTCGGTTCTTAACTTTCAACCGCCCCAGCCCCCCAACCCCCCGACCGATTTCCCCCGTTCAAGAACTTAACCTTCATTTTGTCCTTAAGAATGTGTATGCCGAGTTTGAAAATACTCCGTCAATATTTGCGACCTGTAGCGTGTCCCAAAGGTTAGCACTTTCACCCCCCCTCCCAACCCCCGCTTTCACTTTTTCCAAAAAAACGAGATGCTACGTTTGTCCTACTAATTTATCCTATCGACCTGAGAAGTCAGAGTTCGCCTACGATGAATTTGGACTGATGGATCATATATACATATATATATATAGAGGGATATATAATTTTTTTTTTTCGACAGATTCTCAATCTCCAGGTCATAAACGGCGTAGCGCCCCTACTCTGGAGTCTGGGTCCCGTCATCGCATCGATTGCAATAGGTAGATTCATCTATGGAATCTACCTAAAAGAATTAAGTTATAATCAAAGAAACAAGGATATATCTTATGTAACTGCTTATAATTCTAAACATTAATTATATTATTTTCTACTATTCAAGAAAATAACCTTTTCATCAAATTTTGACATCTTACGATTTAGTAAATCCCTTTACGTTGTCAAATCACTAACACTCTTTATCCAGGCTATTAAGTGTAGACATACAATTTAAGTTGTTTTCTTATACCGTTGTAATATTATTTCGTAATAATTTGCAGTTTTCATTATTCCTATTTACATTGTTTGTCCATGAAAACTAAATATTACAGTTAAAAGTTTTTTGATTTATATGATAATTTCCAATAAGGATTTTCCAAACTTGTTGTCTGATTGTTGTTCAACTTTCAATATGTTTATTCTGAAGTACATAGATATATAACACGTTGATTTAAATACAAAAGACTGAAACTAAAATTGTGGTGTTTACGTATTATCTTTTTAATAATTTTGTGTACATTATACTTTACTTTTTAAAATATTCGTTCATAATATTATGTAAAATATCGTGAATACCTTTCCAAACCATCTTGTAAATAATAGTGCATCATTTGTTAATGTTTACTTGTTTGGTTTGTTTATAGTATAATAAGTGTGTTATTTAATAGAGGCTATCACTACATAAATAAAATAGATTAATTATAATTTATATAAAATCATTTTTTAATATTTAGATATTTATGATTAACAAAAAAGCTTTTTTCAATCCCGGAGACACTCAAACTCTACACATATATCATACATATTGGTATATATACACACCTTTATAACATAGTACGATATATTTTTACATATCTTAGATACAAACACATTGTTACTAAAATAGATACAATTAGTATTTTAAAGATTGACTCGTTTTTTTTGAGAGGACCATTAGCGGTTTGAAGTTCCTAATTTGTCTCTTAAAAGCTTATATAGGTCTGTACCTATCTAAGCTTTTAAGAGACAAATTTAAGTCTGTACTTAGTTTTAGTAGTAGACTCGCTGAGCTCGCAAAATCTCGGTAGAGTTCGGCGAATAGAGCGAAGCGAGTAACCCATCATCAATTCAGCATTCATAGTTGAAACCGACAGCCAAAAAATACAGAATAATCAAATATCACATAGCGAATTTTTTAGGTTAGATTCCATAGATGAATCTACCTATTGTAATCGATGCGATGACGGGACCCAGACCCCAGAGTAGGGGCGCTACGCCGTTTATGAACTGGAGATTGAGAATCCGTCGAAAAAAAAAATTTATATATCCCTCTATATACTCGTATATATGTATATATGATCCATCAGTCCAAATTCATCGTAGGCGAAATCTGACTTCACAGGTCGATAGGATAAATTAGTAGGACAAACGTAGCATCTCGTTTTTTTGGAAAAAGTGAATGGGGGGGCTGGGAGGGGGGGTGAAAGTGCTAACCTTTCGGACACGCTACAGGTCGCATATATTGACGGAGGATTTTCAAACTCGGCATACACATTCTTAAGGACAAAATGAAGGTTAAGTTCTTGAACGGGGGAAATCGGTCGGGGGGTTGGGGGGCTGGGGTGGTTGAAAGTTAAGAACCGAAAAAAGTCACAGAAGGAGGCAAAATTTTGATGTCGGAAAAATCTTAGAAAATTAACAAATTAAGAGACGAAACTTTTTTGTCTGAAAAGTTTTTTGATGCGACCCCCCGTTTAGGAAATAGGGATGGGGGGTGGTTCCCCGCTCACCCAATATATGCAGAGTGACCCGTCATAAGAGTCGTAATGACCAGTAGAATACTGCTGGCTAGTTTTTCTTTGTCGATCCGACCGACGGGAATCTACCTAACACGATCGACCCTGTCGAACGAGGTATTTTACATTGAAGTCTATGGGACTGTAATTTTTTGGTTATTATTTCTCAACGACATGAGGTTTTTTTTCCCTTTTTTTTTATAAACCTCAGCAATAACTATCGCTATAAAATTTCATGAAGATCGGTAAAGTGGTTTTCATGCCAACCCTGGACATGGGATCCAAAAAGTCTCACATAGAGCACTCCGCTCAATTACAATCTGCATAATAGTTTTGTTGTTTTTTATCAGTGCAGCGAAAACTGTCTATAAAAATTTTATAATTATTGAAAATAACAATTAAGAAAGAGGTTTAAAACATTTTAAAAATATCTAACTGGCGTTACCTCAAAACATAACAGAAGAAGGACAAAAATGAACTATAAAGATAAGTATATAAGATGTATGTTCATCTAATCTACTCAAACTGATATTAATAACAATTCTTTTAGATAGAATGATTGAAATTTGTATTAAGTTTGTATAATTATTTTTTCTATTTCCTGTACCTTGTAGGTATCCTAGATCCTCTAGTAATTCAATGATTTACATTAATAATAAATAAAGACTTTGGAGTTTTCTCGTAGTTATCTTAAAATTATTAAACCTACAATGTTCTTCATATTATTAGCCACTTTAATAACTTTGGCCACAAATTGTGTAAAACTTATTTCTAGGAAATTATAACACTAATTTTTTTTTTTTTTGGTAAGGTATAATTTTGATAAGACTTAACCACCAGGTTCTATCAACGTCCAACGTTTCATTACAAAGTACAAAAACGAAAATGTTACGATCACATTTATAATTGTCCAATTGAAATAATTGCCAAATGAAAAGCCAGCAACTACTGATAACTAGGTCTCGAATCTGAATAGAGAGCTGAATTGACAATTTTATTAGCAGCGCTCAATTACTTTATGCTGATTATACTCTATTTTCCGTATAACTTATACCGCAAATTAAAAGCTTCTGTAATCAAGATATACTTTAAATAAATACAAAATAGAATTCATTAATAAAACAAAATTAATTTGAGACAATAGAAAAGAAAAACTTCTTGGCAGAAAAACGCAGAAAGAGGTAATTTTACAGTATTGATAATAAATTTTGTGTATAACGTAAGTCAATGCTTTTCAACTGCTTGTATTTGTACCGTCCATCAACCGTAACTGCATGTGTATTCTGCCTTTAAATGCCTGACCTTCGTTAAAAAATGAAAAAAATATGTGGTGATATATTACACACTATACTCGTATATTAATATTTTAAGAATAAGAGTTTGCAGGTTTCTTGTACTGACAAACAAAAGGGCTTTGTATGTATCTTCACTTTATCAGGTTTTTTTTTCCATTTTCAGTGGCGCTTTTGAATTTACTTTAAGTTATAATTAAATATTTGAGTTGTTTACCTCTAGTGACACACCGCTGAGTTTTGTATGTATATTTGCTACGTTGCACTTTATATTGATTTAAAAACATAGGCAAGCTCTTAGTTTACAAAAATCTTACAATCTCAGATTTAATTTGTTGTTAATATTTTACTACTAGAAGGCGCTATCATACGTATTGAAAACTTTTTTTTACAGTTATTTTAAATATTTTTATAATTATTTATATTATGAAAAATTTATTAACCTAGTTTTTCTAATGATACCGTCTCTTTTGCTCTTTCAACTAGACTATCATGACGGTATTTGTCTCGAAGAATTTAATATTATTTATATTTATTCTCATTAATAAAACAGGTTACGACATTTTCGTGTCATTATAGAAAGTTGTCATTAGAATATATTAAAATCACACCGCAATCGAAATTAATATAAATTTTATATTTGTATTGTGTATTTGGTAACCCTACTGAAGTATATTTTGTTAAGTAATTCTTAACTACTATTTCAAACTTGACAGTTAGATATAATCATCAAAACAAACCTCTTACTTCGATCCACTTTGAGTCTGAGGAGGCTTCTCTTCGATGAAATCTTCCACTGTTATCAAGTATCTTTCTTCCACATACCCTCGATTTGTAGTACGATCTCCCTTCGGCGATATTTCCGGATCAATACTATATGGGTACCTTCAATTAAGTCGTTTACTTCTACCTCCAAGACCGGCAGCGCTTTGCTGCAAGAGTTCATGGGCGGCGGTGATCATTTATATTTAGTGACCCGCAAGCTCGTTTGCCCTGTTCTTAGTAAATAACTAGGGGCGCCAACGAACCCTCTATTTCGACTCGCTGCGCTCGCGAAATCTCGGGTGCCGTTTGCATATTGAGCGAAGCGAGCCTAGTCTATTGACTCATCATTTCCCATTGACTTCAATGGGATATCAGGTTTTTGACATAATATAAAAAAAAAAAAATTGAGGACATTTTTCAAAAATTTTTTTTTAAAAACCATCTCCTAATGTGTGTCTTTTTGATTGCAAAGTTTCATAATTTTCCGTCAAGTAGTTTTCGAGCCAATTCGTGACAAAGAATGTAAAAAGTCTCCAGTAAAACGCTCCGCTCACTTCGTTCGCTTCGCTCAAAAAAAAAAACTATGTATCCGAAGAATAATCAAACCAATATTAGTTGATTTGCAATCTACTTAATGAATATTGTTTTAAATACTCATTGTATATTAAAACGTAAAATACTCCATGATTAATAAAAGATATTAAAAAAAAAATACTTTAGGTTACCGCTATAAGTTGATAGTTTTTATAATCGTAGACAGTGATAATTTATAACGAATACCCCAGAGAACTCGTTTGACTGAGCTTTTTATTGGGATTTCAGGATGATATCGCTTTAATAGAATAATGTAGATAGCACTAGATATTCAGTCGATTTGTTGTATATATTATTACATATTATTGATAATACCCAATATCCATCAATTTTTTTACTTTTTAAAAAAGATTTTAAGACTATCAAGTGATGACAAAATTTCGAAACGATGCTATAGAAATTATATAAATTCATGATAAATACTCAATTTTATTATTAATGTAGATTAATTTTTAATAATTACTGTATAATCTCGAACCAAAGGATATCGTTTTAGAACTAATGTCTATATCCAATAGTTATTAAAATTCTAAGTCAGCAGATAAATAAATAATTATGTCATAACACTTGTTTAGAATAACCTAATTGCTACGGTAGCTTACATATGTATTCAAACTTATATAACCTTAACGTAGAGAATTCAATTTAAAACTTAGTTGAAGGTAAGAGGTTACTCGCACGGCGCCAACAGCGACAAAGTGAATGGCAAATCTATTACGATATAAGTAAAAAAAATCCGTGCCCGCAGGGGGAATTTTGAAAAAATTTCTTCACAGGAGATCTTCTTATGACCCCCTGAGTCCGAAATGACCATTGGTCAAAAAGTTTATATATATATATATATATGCGTGCGTGCGTCCAGATTCGACTTTTGTCAGCACGATAGCGGCCGCAGTTTCGCTCGGATCGCTTTCAAACTTTGCGCAAAAGTCAACCATCCAAAAATGAAGGTCAAGTTCGTTAACCAGAGAAATCCGGCTACAGGGGGCGCTAGAGCCTCACTTTTTCTGATTTCAGTTTTTCGACCATAACTTTTTTCCTATACAAAGAAGATCAATCGCGATCATGTCATATGATGTCTTTGATGAATAGCTATAACTAATGTAGATAAACCGAAAACCTAACTTCAATAACTTAGGGTTGGCGTTAAAAAAAAACAAAAATTTTTGGAAAAAAAGTCATAACTTTTTTCTGGTAAATATTCTTACATCACAAGTATTTTTAATAGAAAGGTTATTTTTTACTCCAAAATTTAGGTACCAAAAGTTTTTCTGTAGAAGGTATCGTTTCCGAGAAAAAAAATAAAAACCAGTTTTAGCTTGAAAATTTAAGGTAGGTAAAACCAAGGCAACTTTTTTCTGGTAAACATTCCCTCCTCGCAAATATTTTTAATAGAAAGGTTATTTTTTACTCTAAATTTAAGTATCAAAAGAATTTCCAAAAAAGATACCTTTTCCTAGAAAAAAAATTAGCACCGCTTTTTGCTTGAAAATTTTTGATGTAAACAACGGCATCATGTATTATTCTTAAGTAGTGAGCTATATTTTAAACGAGTAACACACGAGGTCTACCCACGCGTGTCCCCCTGCGGGCACGGATTTTTTTTTTGTAAATTTTTTAATGTGATTAAAAAAAAATCCGTGCCCGCAGGGGGACACGCGTGGGTAGATAGGTATTCATCAAAGACATCATATAATATGAACGCGATTGATCTACTTTGTATAGGGAAAAAGTTATGGTCGAAAAACTGAAATCAGAAAAAGTGAGGCCCTAGCGCCCCCTGTAGCCAGATTTCTCTGGTTAACGAACTTGACCTTTATTTTTAGATGGTTGATTTTTGTGCAAAGTTTGAAAGCGATTCGAGCGAAACTGCGGCCGCTATCGTGCTGACAAAAGTCGAATCTGGACGCACGCACGCATATATATATATATATATATATATATATATATATAAACTTTTTGACCAATGATCATTTCAGACTCAGGGGGTCATAAGAAGGCCTCCTGTGGAGAAATTTTTCCAAAATTCGAAAGTCGGGTACAAATGAATGGGCAGACCGAATTCTTCGAGGTCTACCCAAAACGACAACAAATTAGAATTTTCGAATAAGATATATAAAACAGCCATCAGTAATCAGTATTATTAACCGCAATGTAAAAAAAAATTATGAGATATAACTATTAAAACATGACATCGCATCTTTAGACTAAAAACAAAATATTAGAACAAACGTAGATATTTTATTTTAAGCCTACGAAAACTTCATATATAATTTTATTTATAAACAAATATTAAAAAATATATATATATTTAATATAAAATATAATATAACAAAAATTGAAATATAAACATTTCATTTCAAATTACTTCCGAACGGAACTTCGCCTCTGTTGGGGATACCCCGACCGCACATTTTTTTTTCTCAAGTCATTGTGATTCAAGTCATTGTTTCGTACTTCACGAAGAATGAAACGAATCTTTAAATGACGAACAAACAAATAATAAATAATGAAACTAACTATTAAAAGAAAATATATAAACGGCTTCCGTTCTTTAGAGCTTTAAATGTCTGCAATAAATCGGATTCATCCTCATAATTATTTTATTATATCTAAGCTTTCCAGTGATAATCAGATCACTTTAAATGTGGAGTATAAATTATTAAAATAAGTAGTTGAATATTGATATATTTATAACATATTTATTTAATATGGTGGTTGGTGATATTATATAGTAACAATGCATGGAGTTTTTTTTATTTCTATTTAATTTAATAATTTTACAAAGTAACAAGTGAAAAATAACATTTAAATAATACAATTTTGAAACTAGACTATAGCTGTTCCAACTCAGAATGGTTTTAGATTTTTAATTTATATATTATAATATTAAATTCCTTTAAGATAGTTATTTAAAGATCGATATAAATAAATATCATAATATGTAACAGTATATATACCTAATGAAATACATATAAAATACCTTGCTTACTATTTTCATTTGAAAAGCATTAACAAACTAAAAAAAACTAAAAATTACAGCAATTTTTCTCTATTTAGAATATGGCTAGTTTTTGTTTATTTAAAATATTATTATTATGTTCATACAATATTACTTACTCAAAATATTATTTTTTTGAAAGTAAAACATACATGAATAATTTTTTTATAAATATTTTTTCTTTAAGACAAGCGTGATCTAAATATTATGAATATGATCTACAAACAACGTTAAAATAATATTTAGATTTTATACATATAACGTGTAAATTATTAAATTCTTAGTTGCACACAAATGCTGTAAAAGCTAAAAAGTCTAATTATTAAAATATTATAATTTGCATACATTTTCCTTTATTTTTCCATATACAATAATTTTCTATCCTATCCTATAAAATAGTGCCTATTTAAATAAGTGTACGGTTTCATTCAATGAAATGTACTCCACTTCTTATAGAAATGTCACCATTAACTTTAATCATTAATAGTTATACAATCCATTAAATTGCTACTAAAAATTGTAACAAACTTTAAAACTAAATAAAAAAATGGTACCATAACCGAAACCGAAACCCAATGTTTTTTCTATTAAATATGTTAGCAACTTTGTTGTATACAGCACATAAATATACATAAATCTTTTTACGTTTGAATAACAAAGTAGTTCATAAATGAAACAGTAGTAGTCGTAGTAGCTCTCGGAATGTGGCTCAGCCATGTTGAATTTATTCCAGTCTCCTTACAAATGATCCCATTTACAAGACGTGGTAAATGGGATCTGGATTATGTTAAAAATATTTACATACATTTAGCTTTACTATTTGCCTAAAAGGCTCTGTAACTTTTGAATATAAGATAAATATTTATTTAAATATCTTTCTTATATTTCAAAGTTATATATCTTTAAAATTTGTAGTTGAGGCTCAGACTTATTTTTATCAACGAATTACCTTTCAATAAAAGTTATACACACGAATTCTCTTTATTTAGATAAATTACTGATCAGATCTCATTTCATATGAAAAAATCTTTGTATTCCAAATTATACCAACAAAAAAAAAAGATTGATGATAAAGACCATAAGTCGTTGCGGAATTAACGGAGGAGATGACAATCAGTGCGAGGTAATTAAGCGTTGCGGTGAGACTTGTCGAATTAGTCAGTCACAGAGATCCATTAAATTCATAGACTACTTTATTCATAAGTACTTGGATTTAATCAATTTATTTTAATAAATATATCGATATATATCAACATATTGATACTTTTAAGGAATAATAATTATTATTTAATATTAATGTACATTTATTTATTTATTTATTTAGCTTCACGGCCTATCCCTTACGGGGAGCCAGAGACGACGGAGCGCCAAACGCTACGGTCCCTGCATACCTCTTAATGTACAATATTGACGACATTTCAATAAGATGAATTTTTAAGACTTATTTTAATTTGGGTTTAATAGTGGCGTATAAAAAAAGTTACACAGAATAGAATAAATAACATACAAAATCTGTTTAATCTGTTATGTCTGCCAATAATCTGAAAAGTTGTAATAAAGATGTTCCACAGTAGAATAACACTACCAAAATTAAAAATTACACCTGACGATACAATATCTACCAATGTGAGACCGACTCGTCAATGAAATTTTATTGCATCAATTAAGGCATCTAAAACTCTTTAATTTGGATATAAAAAAACGATATAAACTGTTTAAAAGTAACATGAATCGCAAGTTTTTATGTTACACAAGTTAGAAAAATCTACATACAAATTTTTAGATTTCGTACATTTAATGTAAAAATAAACTGATAAGTAAATTAACGTAAAGAACCTAGAAAACATAATAATTGAAGTAGTATGCAATACAATTCAAATAGAATTAATAGAATACACGAGTTGAAGAAAAATAATGTCGTAACTTAGAGGAATGCTTTACAATGAATTGACTAAGGTTATATCCTGACTGGTAATCGTTTTGTAGTGAACGAGTGTTTGTTATGCTATTATAGTACTCATATTTATTTTGTTTTCATTATTTCAAGAAATATATAATATTGATATTATCTGGTATTTTGGTGTAGCTCTAAACCTTCTTAATTTCTTAAACATTTTCCTTTTAATATAAACCAGTAATATTATAATATAAATTCTTTAGAAGTCTCATGTTTTTATTTAGTCTTTTGTAGAAGTCCAGACAATTTTATTTAATTTTTGTCACAATTCCTAGCCTTGTTTGTTAACATAGACTAATATTATTTGTCCTGATAAAAACTCCACAAGAATTTTTATTTTTGATTTGAAGGTTCATAAAATTTACTACAAGTTTTCACGAGATTAAAACTAACTGATTAACATAAGTAGTTCAGTTATTAAGAACACTAATTAAAACCAGACTCTCCAGAGGCTAATTAAAAAAGAAATATCGGAAGTGATAGAAAGAACTAGGAAGGTCATGACGTTGAATTCTAAATAACTAATAAGCGAATAGTGTTACTATACCACGCAGAACCCCAAATTAAATGTAGGTAAATTCTTAATTATTGGAAAGGAAAATAATTAATTTAGCAATTTTAAACTAAACAACTGAAACAAGTAAGCATAATAATGTTTATTTGTTTCTAAAGACATAAAATTACTATATTGACGACATTTTAATATAATCTAATTATATTAATTAGACAACATAGGCTGCATCTGAACATTTGAAATGATAAATGACGAATGACAGCTAATTTTAAATATTTTTCAATACAGCAGTATGCTATAAATTTATATAATTTATTACATAAAAATAACATTTAATCTAATTAGTATGCTATTTCTTGGAATCTAAGGAATCCTCAAGCTGACAAATTCTAATTTCTAAAATAGTACTAAATGTCACAGAATATTAAAGTTAGTCTTGTGAATTATTTGTCAACAAATAATTAACCAACCTAACCACAGACAAACATCATAATAATTTAAATGTGTGACTAAATATTTCAATTAACACAGAAATGAAATTTCTACGTAAATATATTTAGTTATATACTAAATATATAACTAAATATATTTACGTTTCTAAAAAAAATAATATTAAAATATATTTATTATTATTCAGGCATCTATATTAAGGTATTTGTTAACCCTAGACATTGATTGTCAAGGTAATTAAACATTACTATATATATTTTTAGAGTTAAAAGGTCACCTTCGTAAAAATAGTTTGTGTTGATAAAAAATCGTATATTAATCAATGACAATAATATAATAAATAATGAAGCGTATTTTATAGAGTGCAAAATACATTTTGCAAGATAAATAACATTCTGTTTTTTAATAAATTCATATTGTTACCTTATAAACTAAGATATTTTTTTATAAATGTACAATTTTAAATATATCGTGTGTAATTAAGCAATTTTTGTATCTAATAGTTCTTAAGTAAGGCACTCAAGAAAAGAACTGAGAAAATACTTTCTAAAATTACTAATGCAAAAATCCAATTATATTTTGTACAATTTTAGCAAATAAATTTTTAGTGACACAGTTCATGAACATCTTTTATTCATAAAGCGTACTTATTTAAATTGCAGCATATTTATTTACATATTTGTTACATATATAACTTCACTTAGATTTTCAGTTGTCTGCTATGGAGTAGCCCCAAAATAAATCAAAGAATTTTCACGTATATAATATTAAATCCTGCCATATGGCAGGATTTCATAAAATTAGTTATTGTTTGTGTATTTTTATGTTATTTAATTAAGGTCAATGTTTCTGCATGTCATGTGATTAACATGTCTAAATATACCTAAAGTCAGAATATATCTAACATTTTAAGTACTGATACTCGCTGAATTCTTGATTTTTAGCAAATAACCTATTCATAAGTGATGCAAATTTGAATTTGGTTTCCTCTTCTAGTAATACCATAATCAATCTATAATCTTATTAAATCATCATGAATTTATTTATATTTCGAAATGTAAGTAAGAGAAATAGACCCAAAGGGTAAAGATTCATATATTTTTCTAGATTGAAAACTTTTAGAATTAAAACGATTAAAAAAAACTGTTGTTGGTTAAAAAAGAATGTCTTAAATATTATGTTTTTTTTTTTTTTTTTTTTTTTTTTCGTTATGGCTTCATTCACAAATATGCTTGGAATATTTAGCCAATTTCAAGTTTAAGTTTATGAGAGTTGTTGTTGTAGACTAATATTATAAAGTGTAGAGAAAAAATAAAAAAGATTAGTTTAGTTTAGTAGATTATGACTTGAGGTGTACAATGAAGAGTAAATAAATATTTAAGACCTCAGTTATATTGTTGACCAGCACTAAAACAACACAAATAAATAAAGTTAGTATTAAATATAAATATTGAGTATAAGTTATTTTTTAATAATTAATAGTTAAAGTTATAGTTTAATTTTATTAATTTTAATAAATTTACAAACACACCACACAAAAGGACTAAAAACAAGATTTAAAAAACATTCTATATTTAAGGGACGAGGAATATTAGACGGAAGGACATCATATAGATGATAACTATTTCTGGGACAAGAGAAAAGAATATGAGGAATAGTACCTTCATCTAAACCACATTCGCACAATGAATGATCTCTAACCCTTATTTTTGCTAAGTGCACTGGAGTGCAAGCATGACCTAGTCTTAATCTACAAATAGTTGACGTGATACGACGATTGGCCTTTCTATATAGGAAAAACCATGGTTTACTAGGGATATCTATTTGAATTGAAGCATAATGCTTGCCTTTTAGTACTTTAGATGATAACCAAAATGAGTGCCAAGCTTGGTAAAGATGGATTTTAGCAAGGGCATTTAAATCTTGAGTGTAGTTTACAAGAAGAGAGATTGCACTTGTTTGAGCTGCTTGTTTTGCATATGAATCTACAAATACATTACCATTTATGCCGGAGTGGCCCGGAATCCAGGCTAAAACAATTTTAAGTTGTTTTAGTTGACAGGAAAATAATGCTTCTCGAATCTGAAAAATAACTGGAAATCTAATTTTACTTTTAAAAGGGTTTTGCTTAATTGCTTGAAGGCAACTCAAAGAATCTGAAAGTATTAAAGTTTGATGAATACTATGAGATTCAGCAAACCGTATGGCTTCTAAAATTGCTATCGACTCTCCTGTGAAAACTGATGACATAGGAGGACATTGAAATTGAAGGATAATTTTGTACTTAGGAATCCAGCAAGCTACACCAATATTACTATTATTAGAAAGCTTGGAGGCGTCTGTATAAATAGAAGTGAACTCAGACCAATTAGAGTTAATAATTTCATTCAGTGAAATATTCGCTTCCACTGTAGATTTTTTTAAACCTATATTTAAAAAAATAGAAGGGCTATAGGACAGAGCCCTAAAAGATGAGAGGATGTTTCTAAAATTTTACACATAAAACGGTCGCATAAGTAACTACAACGTAATTGAATAGGGGGGTCGGCACATTCTAATTGTAAGGCATTAGTGGGGGAGGATTTCATAGCACCTATAATTATTCGTAAACATTTGTACTGTATTTTGTTTAATTTATAACTTTCCAATTTATTGATTGGATTTAAAGTAAATAATCCGTAGTCCATGTGACTACGAATGATTGAATTATACAATATTTTTTGAGAATAAGGATGAGCACCCCACCATACACCTGATAAAGATCGGAGGATGTTGATACCTTTTTCACATTTTTTAATAATGTAATCTGTATGAACTGATCCATTCAATCTAGTATCCAAAAATATACCAAGAAATTTTACTTTCTTGACTATAGAAAACTGGTGATCCGCAAAAGAAATATCAATAAAAGGAATTTGTCTTTTTCTAGTGAAAATTATGGCTTTACACTTGCTTAACGAAAGAGAAAGACCATGATTTAATAACCACTGACCCAAATAATAAATTGCATTATTTAAACGGAAACTTATGTCAGAAATGGAATTGGAGCTATAATACAAAGCTATATCATCAGCATATTGTAAAGAATTGCAGAAGCTTGAGACTGATAGTTCGAGATCATACGTGTAAATATTATAGAGCAGTGGACTCATAACAGAACCTTGGGGAAGGCCTTTCCAGACCGTTCTTGGATGGAGACAAAACGAGGAGGTTTGAATATGAATGGATCTAGGAGAGAGAAAGTTTAATATGATATGGGTTAACTTCTTCGGAATATTGAGCTGTTGCATTTTCTGCCTCAGTATTGGAAGTAAAACGTTATCATATGCCGCTTCTATATCAAGAAATAATCCCACAAGGTATTGACCTTTACTGAAGGTCAAACGTATATCTGTTGTTAAAATTCCCAAGCTATCTATAGTGCCTAGACCTTTCCGAAAACCGAACTGCGACTTACTTAATAACCCTTTGCTTTCAATTATATATTCCAGTCGATTTTTAATAAGATGCTCCATTATTTTAGCTAAGGTTGAAGTTAAAGCGATAGGACGGTATGAATCTGGAAATAGGGGATCTTTGCCTGGTTTTAAGATAGGAATAATAATCTGAGATTTCCAGGCATTTGGAATAAATCCCTTTTCAAAAAACTTATTAATCATTCTTAGGTATTGCTCTTTTGCATTATCATTTAATTTAACTAAAAAAGAGTAAGGGATGCCATCCTCACCGGGAGTAGAATCTTTAAGTCCTGAGAGGATACATTGCAGTTCATCAAATGTAAAATTGGAATCCATAGTGTCAATGGACTCAGAAAAGGGAGCTAAAGATGTAGGAATCAAATCTATATAAGGAACAAACGGAGGAGCAATCTTATCTGAAAAAGATTCTAATCATTCGAAAGGATCATTGCTATTTGGATTACTGCAGTTAATAGCATTCCGAAAGCATTTAATTTTATTCCATACTATGGAAGATGGAGTGCGTGAGTTTAAAGATTCGCAAAAATTTACCCAGCCACGTTTTTTCTTTTTTGAAGTTAATCTAATAGATTTTGCATTTAATTTCTTGTAACTTATAAAATTTGTAGTTGACATACAAACCGAATATCTGTTTTCTGCTTCTTTCCTATTATTAAACAGATCTGTACATTCTCTGTCCCACCAGGGGAGAGAGGGAACAAAATCACGGGCAGCTTTTTTGATCGGAATATGTAAGTCAGCAGAGGAAAGTAAAATATCAATAAACAGTTGGTAGTAACACTCCAACTCGTCAACAAATTCGAGACCTATAAGCGTATCCATCATTAAATCAACTGAGGCAGCATATGATTCCCAGTCGGCCTAATTGAGTTTATATTTCAAACGACGTGAGGAGCTTGAGGAAGGGGTAGAGTTGCGAGATAGGGATAAAAGGATAGGGAAATGATCACTGCCATGAGTGCTTTTTAGCGTTTGCCAAGAAAAAAGTGATGATAAAGACGGAGAACAAAGGGAGAGATCAACTGCAGATTTAGGATTTTGGGAAGGGTATACTCTGCGTGTTGGAGATCCATCGTTAAGTAAACAAATATTAAGATCATCAAAAATATCTAATAAAAGCAAAGAAAATCCGTCGCAAAGATGAGAACCCCAAAGATTATTATGCGAGTTAAAATCTCCCATCACGAGAATAGGAGATGGGAGTGAAATAAGAATGGAATGTAACTCTGGAATAACTGAAGAATGTGGATGGGGAATATAAATGGAGAGAAAGGACATATTAAAAGCTCTCACAGCAACAGCATTAATATGCTGATTGTGGGGAGGGATTTGTATAAAAGAATAAATAATAGAACGCCGTATGAGAATAGAGCAACCTGCAAACCCATCATCCCTGTCATCCCGTAGGCAGGCATAACCTGGCACTCTAAATGAAGAACCAGGCTTCAACCACGACTCAGAGATAGCAATTATAACAGGGTTGTATTCATTAATAAGTAAAATAAGTTCATGTTTTTTGCTGCGTATGCTTTTACAGTTCCATTGAAGTATTCGAACTGGGTCCATTTCTGTAAAGGGTAGATAATTGAGATAGTAAATTAGCAACGTTGGGCGGTAGGGGGATATCATTAAACTTTTTAACCATATTTAAAAATGATTCTCCTATAGAGATCATAAGATTATCATCAGGAGACCTGCTGTATTTATCATTATTATTCATGATATTATCAGAATTATTAAGGGCACAGCCATTACCATTAGAAGAGCAATGGTCATGAATAAGGGATTTATGAAACTCAACATCGTAACCCTTTGCTAAAGGACGTTGAGGGCGAGAAATACGTGAGACAGTTTTACGGTATGAAACGAAGGGGACTGCATTAGAATTGTCATGGACAGAACTTTGAGGGTAAAGAGGAGGTGTAATCAAAGTCTTTGTAACATCTGAATATGAACGATAGGACGGAGGAAATCTGACAGAAGCTTCAAGATATGAAATATTTTCTTGTGACATTACAAGTTTAATAGAATGTTGACGTGAATGTTCTGGGCATACTTTATCGGTTGCTAAGTGGTTGCCTGTGCAAGACAAACATTTAGCATTATCACGTGTAGTATCACATGTATCACCAGTATGGGATTGGGTACACTTAAAGCACCTAGGCTTAGAACGACATTGAATTTTCACATGGCCAAATATTATGTTTCTTATTTGTTTAGTGAAGTTTATCTGGAGGCATCAGAATATACCCTCTAAAATTACAGATAAAAATTCGACTTACAAATTTACATCAACTCTTCCATTTGAAATGGATGGATCAAAACCCTAGAGATTTTTATTACGCAATGTCGTTTTCTGAGATAGTAAATTGTTATTTTACAATCAGAATCTGATTTGGTTTTCTCTCGGTTTTATAGATATGGGAGTTCAGGTTATATAATTATTTAGAACAAAAAGAGGAACAAATTTAACTGATAAAGAATTTCTAAATGTTTTGTAAAGAATGTCTGAATTTCTAAATTTCACAGAACATTACATAGATAACTTTTAGGTTATCTTGTATTTTATAAAAAACAAAATCAATATGCTGACATAAAATTTTATAAATAATTTGTAACTGTTTCTAACTGTCCAATTATATTTTTAATAGTCGTTAAACGTCTGACTATTATCTTTTTTTTTATCCTTTAAAGTGAAGTAAAAAATCTATTTATATATATTTTTTTAAACAAGGATCGGAATAGCTGTTAAAACTGATTTTCCTTTATATATAACAATAACTAACAATTATTTATTTAAGAAGTAGTTGGGTCAATAACATTAATACTTTCGATATTTACTGGGTTTCATAAATGTAAACAGTAATATTCGGTTCACCGACATAGGAAACGTCATAAACACGATGGATTTTACTGAATAAAAAGATTAGTTTTTTCTCACCATGTTCTTATGAAACAATGTACAAAGTTTGGAAAAAGCTTTTTGGCCTTTGGCACTTCGTTAATGAGGCTAATTATACGAATATAAAAGAAAACTTGCAATGGCATTATTTGTTACATAAATGTTATGACAATGGTAAAATATAACAATATTTATTTTCTTTTCAGGTAAGACAACTATTAACGAATAAACAAGGCAGATTCTGAATGGTACTTGGAACGAACTTTAAGCTTTGTTGGTTTAGATTTTAAAAATTCAATATATATATATATATATATACTCGTAAACTATGATTTAAACCACATTGTGACAATATTTATATAATTTTCTTATATAAAACAGATGCAGCTTTAACTTAAATAGGTTTTATGTTTATAAATACGTTTTAGCAATAAACTTATATTTCAATATGTTTTATATTTGATACCTTTTGGTATTGTCAAAATATAAAGTAGTAGCACAAATATTATAAATTACAGTTCTAAAAAAGTTATTCTGTATTAATAAAAACGATAGTAAAAACAAATTTGTATTCATTGACATTTATGTTTGCAGGGAGCATTTTAGAACGGAACTTAGAATGGAACTGAATATATTTAAAGACTCATTTAACCCTACCATATTAATTAACTACTACCCTATTAAATATATTGTATGAAATTTAACACATGTAATCTTAATTTTATAAGTATAATTTTTTATGCTATAAAAATCTTATATAATGTAATAAATTGATTTTTTGATTTGTTTAATCTTATTATGTTGTTTCATTTTCAAAAATATTTACCCCGCGTGGGGTATTCACTGGTGTAAGGATGGACGGAATGATGGATATGATGGAATGACGGAATGAGTGATATCATCAAAACAGTGTCAACAGGCTGACAAATAGCTTCCATATATTTACGCCTGGCAAGGTTTTAAAAAATATAAATAATGTTAATTGTCCTTCCTTATATAAAACTATCATTTAGTAATCACTTTTTATTACTATTTCTATGTTTTTTTATATATTAAATAAAAATACTATATATTTTTTTTATCTTTATTTACATATTATATTACCAGTAGTTTATGTTGTAATTGCCTTTTTGCCCATTATAATGCTTAATCAAATGCCTGCCGACTCTACGAGGTACGACTCTATCTATCAGCAAACGGTGGAACCCTGCTCCTCTCTAAATGTGGACTTTTGCAACATCCGAATATTTCACTCTAACCTAAACGACGTCCACTATCACCTTAAGATGACTCAGAAATCTCAACATAGCGACACAGTGTACCTACTATTATACCAGCTTACTTACCCCCGTTATAAACTAGAACATTATTTATTATACCAGACGTCGGAGTATCTATGGAAGCAGGATATCTGCAACCGTCACCTTCAGAATTTTTTAGCGAAACCTAACAGTACTCTGGCTGCATGTAGACATAGAATACTGGTAATGCAGAAACGCATTAACGACGACGTGTCTATCTTGGCCTAATGCATTAAGCATAAAGGTTACGAGCTCTATTCTATTCTGAAGAGTATATATAACCGTCGATTCAGATTTTTCAGACGGAAAATCGTAAGTGCACTCAATATTCAAGCATGTCGTCAAAATCAGTTGTCATGGTGATCCGCCTAGCATGAGCAAATTCTTGGCGTTTTCTAAGGCCACGCTGGGCAAATTTTGCCAGCCTTCCCTACCGCCATGGCATATTCGGAATGACTGTCTAGCCCATACAGCAAAAGAGAATGCCGATCTCTTGGGCACTCTTTTTGTTACAAACTCGACTTTGGAGGACCAAGAGTAGACACCGCCTACCATACCGCGGTATCACGGTTCAATGCCAGAAATAATTTTTCGGCACAAAAAATTATCCAAATGGCTCTATTTTCTTTGGACGTTTATAAATCGAAGTGGCTGAATGGCATTTTTTCATTAGTGCTACGAACATCTGCCCTTGAGTTGACTCCAGTGATAACGCGTCTAATTTGATACACATAAGTTAATGGCGTAGTCCTAGTCTCTTGGAATTGTGCCCTTGTCCATCCGATCCCAAAAAAAGATGAGAGCTGGGACCCAATTAACTACAGACCTATCGCCATTACCTCTCTTCTCTCCAAAATAATGGAGAACAATATTAACCGACAGCTCCTAACGTACCTGGAGAATTGCCAGTTGGCCTATGACCGGCAATATAGCTTTCGTCATGGTCGATCGGCTGGTAATCTTCTTTTATACCTAACGCACCGTTATTTATAATTATATAATAATAATAATTTTTCTAGTTGAGATATCTATTTTGTGGTGCCAATTATAAATAGATTCAACTATAATTGGTCACTTGTGGTGTTATTGTATTTTCAGTCAATATGAATTTGCTGGCGACGGTGGCCCAATTTATTGAATATCAGTTAAACAAAAATATTCATAGCACATTAACGGCACAAATTTTATGCTTTGTTGTAAAATACACTTAAAAACCAGCAATGTAACGTTTTAAATCATAAACAGGTTTTTATATTTGTCGTTACAAAAACAATTAAAAATTATCCCCGGGGGATATTGCAGTGTCATAGCCTTGAAAATACATCTTTTCAGCTGTTGTACTGTTATTGAAATAAAATTTGTTATATGAAAATCAATCTTAATTTTCACTAGATTAATAACATAATATATGCTTTAGTACTTGACTTTACTAAAATAAATCGTTCTCCCTCAGAGACATATCGAAAACTTTGGGATCGTAAACCTTAATCTTACCAAGGATTATAATCACTTCTCGCGTACAACACGTTCCTGTGGTAGGTATTGCTATACTCCGTACGATTAAACAATCTTGTAAGGATGAAGTTTGAGCTTTAATGTGTGTGTACATTTTATATAAATAAATATTGTCACACTGTACTATACAGACTACATTTATTACTAAACTTACACATATATACATATTTTTTTTTGTAGCTGTAACTTTTACTTGCAATATACATATTATGTTCTAATCATTACACTAACAACGTTTCTATTCGATGTGTTTATAATATTTCTACAACTAAAGCACTTTAACGAAAAATGTTAATGTGCTTTAGTTGATTGGTTTCTTGATGTTGATGATCATAATCAAGAAACCAAGTTTCTATAAATATAATCCTTTATTTATATGTTTAGAATTCCAACTAGTTTGCAGTCAGCCATCTATAAAGTTAGGGAACAATATCAATATTTTGGAACCAAATTAAAACTCAAAAAAAAAAAAAACTCTTAATATTAGTTGTACTATTAAGTTAACATTTAATATAATAAACATCACCATAATTAATGTTTTGGTATTAAAATTAAAAATACAAAGTATCAGTTATGAGTAATTTACCCCGGGCCCGCATAATAATATTTTTCACGTTAAAACATGAACCGTTAAAGGAATATAGTAATTTATTCCACGGGTTGATCTCCCTGTCCGTCTCTATCCCTGTCCTTTCCCTGAAAAATAGAAGATATTTGTTTTTATAAAGGGTCAAAATATAATAATAATATATATCCAAATAAATAATAAAATATATAAATATTAATACGGTAACAGGTCGATTTATATTCTATTAATTGAATATAAATCGACCTGTTGCTATGAGTAATTAACCATCGCCTATTCAACTATGTAGATTAGTTACTGTAAGTCATGATGTCTATTAACGACAAATTTTTACATACTTATTTAAGAATGTTCATAAACCAAAAAAAATTTTCACAGTGTTACACAAAGAATGGTGTTCATTTCTTGTTTGAAATTTTTAAATATATAATAATTATTTTTTATTTTACACATTCAACATTTATAAATAAAATGTATCGTAAATTTAAATTTAATTAAATCGTTTTAATATAGTGTCTCATAGAATTCCATTTTTATCAATCACTATTCACTTTATACATAATAATTATTTTCCTATGGAATTCTTGTCAAGCCATTATCTGATAAGGTAAGCCGTTTAAATGGTTAATTTTACAATAATACTTACTCTTGAGATTAGATGTGTTAGAATGGATTGATGATACGGATGGATATATGTTTTGTAAGACGACAGTTGTTAAAATGTTATCCTAATAATTTAGGTAAAACATTAAACGTCTCTCGTGTCTCTTAGTATTCGGTTTTGGCATGAGCAACCATAAGTGGAATGTATTTAATTTAAATTGTGTAATTAAATTGGTAAGATTATATTACGGTTATTATGATATATTGATGTATATGTATGAGATGTCTAGTGTGGGAGTTAAAAAAATGTGTTTAATAAGTCCCACGAAAAAAATAACACATGCATCCCGTCGTCATACTGAAACTTTCTCAAATACAAATAATAGACACAAAATCACGAAAGAAATAGGAAAAATATATATATTTTGTTTCACTTTTCCATCATTTAAATACAATTTTTGCTTCTTTTAATTTATAAAACAATGCGCTGAATGTAATTAAAATATCAATGAACATCAAAACGCTACGACACCACAATATATTTTAGATTTTTCTTCAATTCTAAATTCAGTTCTGCCCAAAGTCTGATTACTGACTTAATTTGAATTAAGATAATTTGACAAAGTAAATTAAGCAATATTGATGAGGGATCCGATAAGGATTCAGACTCTGTTAAAATCAGACGATTTTATATCCATATCTGGAGGCCTCTTTGAGGATTAATGCCGCGTATTTTCCAAAGTTACCGTTGGTGAGGGAAAATTTGGTTCTTAGCTTAGCTTTGATATGATGTATAAAATATATATATATATATATATATATATATATATATATATAATCATTTAAAAACAACTATGCAGAAAATCATATTCTATACTTCTATTACATTTTATACAGATAATATGTGATGTTCAAAATACTTCAAGTAAACTTATATATATTTATATATATAAATTTACCACTCACTGGCTCATCACGTAATCTCCGAAACTATCTGTCCAATTAACTTAATACATAGTTACTTCTTTTGTGACGTAAACGTCTACTAAGAACGGATTTTACAAAATTGCTATTGAATTTAAACCTGTAGGACCTATACACTTAACGCGTTACTTACCATAGCAACCATAGCTAAAAGTTCAGATTCAAATAAATAGTGTCCCCAGCGAAGCGGGCGGGAATCAGCTAGTAGTTATTATAAAATCGTAAAAACGTGTCTGCTGTTTTTGTTTCCTGAAAGGAAACAAATTGGATTCTTCAATCAGTAGATAGTCCTGAATTAATTATAAGGTAATAATTAAATTTTGTATTAACCTATTATATTTCTATAATCCACTTGGACAAATTCGTGAAAAACAGCTAGCATTATTAATTAAGAAATTTCTTTAATTTAATGACATTATATTTTGATTTTTAATAAAGCAGAGTTATAGTAACAAGAATAAATTATTAGTGTCCAATCAAAGATTTTATATTACAATATATAAAGTTTAAATTAACTTATAAATTCTTCAATAAATCAACAAGTGAATCACCTTAAATTGTTCTTAATTTCTCGCTTATATTATTTGTAATTGTCTCATTAATTAAAAATTCGTTTAGCCTCTCCATCTCCCTAGATATGTAATTCTCAATTTAGCAATTAAAAATGAAATAACAGTTATATTTGTTTTTAATTAAAAAATACCTCTGTTCTTCTTGTCGACGACACATTTACTATCCTCCTGATAAGAATTTCGCAATTATTATTAACTACAAATTTATATTCTTCAAAACTCCTAAACTTCTAAACCGCTGCTCAAAAGGAATGTTGAATAATTGCATTTCTCTTCTTCATTCATCGAACACATTAAATATTTCCTCGTGCAGACAGCATTGAAAAAAAAAAACATTTAATCGATGGTTTCCAAAAGTTTTTTTCCAATTTACAGGATTTATATAACGGATAACATACAGCTTTTATTTGTTTTTGTCAAGAAGTTGCATTTTAATCCAATCCCCAGATTATATATATTATATATATCACCAGATTATATTAGGTATTTCTCGGTTGTTTTCAGAAACAGCTAGTTTTCAGTTGCCGATAATACACTTCTCAGTAAATATCTGGCATGATCTGAAATACTCTGATGTATGACACCACCACTAGACCATCAAACACTTACTTGAAACGTGATTGGACCACTTTTTCATCAACAACACGTTAAAAAATTCCTTTTCTTTACAGTTGAATAATGTAACGCAGCTTTTAATGCGTGTTTGTTGATGTGCTTCACTCACTTTTTGCTGTATCTATTTCTCGAGCTATGTCAATTTCTTTTAAATAATTTGAAATAGTTTTATTACTCACACCAAAGCCTGCCGCTAGCTTTTCCGTGGTTATTGATTGATTTGCTCTCACGATTGATCGATCGATTTGAACGAGAACTCCCTGGTTAACAGGTGAAGAACATTAAGAATCAAAATTACACAAAGAAAAGATTAAATAGACTGTTATTTATAATTTATTTATTTTTTTCCAATATTATATTCCTCATTCATTCAGTGTGGTTTTTCTGGAGTTTCGGAAGTAATCCTCAGAAATATGAATCCAACATTTACACACATCACATCCACTCGTCCACATAAAATGGATGAAGATAGGAGGGACAAAATATTTCAATGACTTGTATGCAATGTAGTCTTCTGAGATTCAAATTTACTATAGGAAATCAGTTTTTTCTGAAGAAATCAGTTTTTTTCTATATTTATTTGTATTTATACCTGCCTGTAAATTTTATTTTATATTATTACAAACAATGTAATAGAATAATAAAAGTATCTTGTAAAGAATAAATCATCAAATTTTTGTAGATATCAAATAAGTATAAGATTTAACTAAAAACTATTGGACTTGTTGTTAAAATAAATAATCAATAATAATAGTAATTTTTATTATATATAAACTAAAAAGAAGGCCACGGGCCGCAGATACATTCGGGTGTCTCGACCGCTTGATAATAATGGAGTCCAACATAACATTTTTCAAATGAGTGTTTTTTTTATTATAACAATATATATTGGATTTAAACCCTGCAAACAAACAGCTTATCCTACTATTTAGTTTCAAACATTTTGACAGCATTTGTTTCATAATGATGGAGTGAACCTACCGATCATAGTCAATATCAAATGTCAACAAATAAAGTGTATATTTCGTTGAAAGGAAAGTTTTTAAACTTTGGTTATCTCCATTTAAAATAAATATTAATACCATATTAGGAATAATTTGGACAGTGAAATTTTTGGATTCTATGAATATTTAGAGTTTCATATAAATGTAATTTATAATGGTTAAGTTTATCGACAAAAAATATTATCTTAATACAAATAAATGGGATGTACAAAACAAAAAGGTTTTTCCTAAATAATTTAAAACATATTCTCAAGAAAACTCATACAATTTAGCCAAAGATTTTTGCTCTATGACTATTCACTAATGAGCTTAGTTAACCCATGAACTCTAGCAACATCCAAGGATTTACAAGAGCGTTGCCGGCCTAGGAGGTAAACACCTTTTTTTAAGGTACCCATGTCGTGCCGATCTGGAAATACCGCCGAAGGGAGTTCGTTCCACATTCGAGTGGTACGTAGAAAAAATGTACTTGAGAACCGCACAGTGGAGGACCACCACTCATTCAGGTAGTACGGATGGCATTGGAGGCGATAGTGCGCTGTGCAGTGATGAATTTCGGCAGTAGGCATCAGATCGAATAGCAATTCGGAACACTCCCCGTGGTAAGAGCCGTGGTTAGTTTTAGCATTTGCACTCTACGGATAAGTTCTTTAAGGATAAGATTTACCTTATCCAAATTTTCAAAAATAAGTATTTAAAAACTTTAACAATAAATATTATATAGAACATTATAGATTTTCATACGAATTTCTTAAGATTATTATTGCTATGTGAACAAATCCCGAATAAGACACTTTACTACACCTAAAGGAAAGTATTCACTGGAATCCTAAAATTTATGTTCGTACGATTTTCACGATGTGACAGATAAAATATTTCCCAAGTGTGTTATATTTTATTTTCAGTGGGCTGTACTGTATTACACCTATCAATTTGTCTACTACTTGTCAGACTCTTTTGAAATTATTACTTCAATGATTCCGTTCCCTTTGAACTGGAAATTTCTATAACGTAGTATTTTACATGTTTTAATAAAGTAACAGTAAATTTATTTATATTTTAGTGTAACTTTATTCTGTATGAAAGAAACTACCTTTATTGAAACATATTTTTATAATAAGATTCAAACCGACAAAACCGCACACGAATCTCAAAAAAAAAAAAAATCCCTCTTTTCGGTCTTTCGATATCAAGTATAGTTTTTGGCCCACTTGACTTATAATCGTCCAAAAAATAGAGACTTTTTAACAATCGCAGCGTGGTCTCGTAGAATGCAAAAAAGGACCGCATTCTATCTTAATCCGCTCACTTGTAGTGCTAAACGCGTCGGATCGCAGATCTTGTGCGAGAGGGATGTGTAATGGACACTACATTTCGTAACAGGTAATGATCAGAGTAACCTAGGGGTCCCTCGACAGTAACCTATATGTATACTTTCCGGTATGTATAGTCAACTGAAGATCCAACAAAGAGGGAGTGTGGTTATTCACGTCCGGTAGAGGAGTGTGTGTTTTAACCAACAGTGTAAACCTATTTACCAAATCAAACTTAAATACAGATCACCTTAAACAGTCAGTGACAAGTGACCTTAGCCAATTGGAGTTGTAGATATTAAAGTCACCGAGAACTATGACTTCAGAACTTGAGTCTGTGAAATCAGGTCGACAATCTTCACGTGGATATGACCCAAGAGTTGATCCGTTTTTGCATTACCATTATGGGACTTGTAGTGAAAATGAGTAGTAAAAATGAGTTTATTTTTATTCAACGTTGCAAATTTACGCTAAATAAATGAGAACTAAGTATTTCATTCTCGTTACTCGCTTCAGTATTTTTCATTTTATAATATATAATCATTTATTAAGTTTAACAATAAGTTCTTTTGTATTTCAGTACTGATCGTTCCTAATCTATTCATCCGATTATACTGCTTATTCTGATCTGATATTCAAAACCAAAATCAACTGCAGAAACCATAATATAAACGAGTATCTTTTTTGTAATTGATGCTTCTAAATATTAATACCAGACATACTTTATCTTCACTGTTTTACTATACCTATGAAAATATCCAACTAACACTACAAGTGTGAATGAATTTACAATGTTTACAGGAAGTTATGATATTAATGAAACAAAAAAAACGGACTTTTCTAGACCTTTAAAATCTAAATTATGATGAATAAAATATATTTATAAAAAAAAAATATTACATTTGTTTGTTGTGGTAAATTCTAAAATAATTAAAAAATAATATAGAACAGATATAATTTCAAAGTCTGTGGTAAAAAATACTCGTTAAATCTCAATATCACTCGTGATAAGTAGTGCTCGCCTTCGTTTAGTACTGCGGGTAGTTCAAATATTTTACAATTCAATATTTCTTTCGTTAAAAATACTATCATTTATTACACCATAAACATGACTTTGCTATTTTAATAATGTTTGTTAAACTTGTATTTTATGGATATAATCATCCTTCAAGCGGTATTAGTATTGGAACGAAAGTAATAATTTTAAATCGATTAAACTGTCATTTGTCAAGTACGATCTTATAAAATTTTGACAAGCACATATGACGATAAATGGTTTTTTTATGGGTTATTAGTTAAACTGTTAATATTTTTATACAAAACTTTATATAAATAATTTAAATTTAATAATTTGTAATAAATATATACCGAAACAAGTACAATACTATGAAAGTTTAGTAAATATAGAAATAAAATCGTTTGATAGAAAATTCTCAAAATCAATAACATTGTAATTTATCGAGACCTTCTAGTGTAGAAACATAGATAATTTATCTGGACACTCGGCCTCTAATCTACCTAATTTTCTTTAATCGATTAGTACTCCTGAGATAAATATTATTATATTTTTTTATATTTTAACACTTTGTGTTCATATTTCAATTATTGTTTCCTAAATCGATACTTTTTTATCATATTCGGCCGTAAAAGTTTAAAACATGTGATGCATTTCTGCTAATAAAACTGCGGCATATTATTATGATCCCTAGATACGAAATTTCGCTTCGAGAGAGTATCTTTAATGTAGGTAGCTAATTTGTTCGCTGTCTCGGTCTTGCTGTAATATCGTTAGGGGGAGACAATATTGCACGGCTTCGCGCAAAAGTACCAGGGTAACAGAAATGCAAAAGATTATAGATCAAATGTGGTTTAAAATCGCCTTTCAGACGATTTTAAACCACACAAGTATTCATGAATTATTTTAAAACTGTTTGAATGTTAACCCTGTAACTACTGTTAACCAAGATTTACAAAAATTTTATTCTTTATATTTATAAATATACAATACTCAATAAAAAAACGTTCTCAATAACATTTTTTATTTTATTTTTAAACGTTTCCTGGCGCTAGTGAAGGTAATATAATAAATTTACCGGTATTTTATAAGGATTTAGTCATGGTTCCTAGTTGAATAGTTTATACTTTTATTTCTTGTTAAGCTTTCATGAATTTATTTTATAATATATTATTGCAATAATATATGTGTATATATATATAAATTCCTTAATAGGATTTCACTAAATGTTACACCAAATGTTACTTTTCAGTAGTTTTTTAATGTGTCTTAGGTTATGTCTTAGTTTTATATGTACTCATAATATAATAGTTTTTATCTAGTAAGAAGTAAAGTAAAACTATAATCGTTTAAATCAAAGAATTATGTACTGTTTGATGATGCGCAGGGAAACTCTCTCTGTGTTTAATCCCAAAAAGATCATGACAGTACCGATTTTTTTTTTGTTTTTTTAACACCCATTTCTAACAAATTAAATCACTATTAAAACTGTTATTTTATTTTAAGTTTCTTTTTTACTCAAAATAAACAAACCTCTTGTTTTGTAATTCAATATTTTGTTAGTTGTTTGATAATCGAAAAAAATATTCGTCATTTGCAGTTACAACATTTACATACAGTTATTTTATATTTTTGAGGACCGAGATCGAAGTACATTAGGTTAAATTTGTAATCACGTTACTTTCAGGCGCAATGAATTACTATACATCATCTATTGAACATATTAATCTCTTTGGTTGAAATGACATTAACAGTCGCTGATACAAATATAGAACAGCCGAAATATTAATTATAACAGTATCCATATCCATGGATTAAAATGAATATTCATCAGTACTTGATTTCAAGTTACTCTTATAATACTATATTAACACACAAATCACACTAGAATGATTTCTGAAATAAAACGTAATCTGATGACAGTAAAAACAGTTGTGATTAACATTTCACTTTTTTTATTTTTAAAGCTGTAGGCGAAATAGCTGTTATAGATACGTTTCGTATCTCATAAATGACAAAATAAATTATGTAACAAAATCCAAACTAACAACTAATAATCATTACAAATTGAAGGAAATTGAAAAGATATAACATAAAGAAATAAAATCTTAATCTATAGAAACTTAATGGTGTTGACAATGTATTTGGGGAAATTATTTCAATAAGCTAAGGAAATTCTTATTAAAAATATAAATTCCGAAAAGAAGAAATAAAATAATTATAAGACATGTTAAATGGAATAAAATAAAAACTATGAAAAGTTTGATTAAATCCATAAGAATACATTTAGATATTTAGCGCTCATCTCTTTTTCCGCGACATGTTAGTTTACGTTTTTAGTTCAATACATATTGTCCAAAACGTTGGACTTTTAAGTCCATTTCGTATAGACTTAAAATTATGATTTACTCGATTGTTGGCCATTCAGTACCTAATTGATGGTAATATAATATTAAGTACTTAAATTTATAATTTCATAACTTATTGTGTCTTAGAAAAAATGGAATTGCATTAACAAATTTTATGAAATTAATTATATAGCAAAATATACGAGTAACTATTAAAGTACTTCTAGCTAAATTTGAGTCAAATATACTGTAGTAATTTTATTAGATTATGGCGACGCAAAGGAATGCTAATGAGTTTTATTTATTTAATATAAATTTATTTATGTATTAACGGTGTGAAACTCACGTCACGTTTCCACCATGATCATAGCTCAGCAGTAAGCCCCCATAATGGATTTGAAACATTTATTGCCTTAAGCTAAAAATTTGCTAAAAATAAAATTTTGTAACTCAATTCAAATACTTATGTCTTCAAATCAATATTATTTAAGTTGTATATTAAAACGAGAGTTACGAGGAAAAGCATTTAGTGCATATTATACAAACGGAATGTCGCTAATGACTGTCCTTTAAAACTCAGACAATAATGCTACGGGGCAAATATTAAGCTGAGAGAATAAATAGTTCTCCTAGACAACTTCTTAAAACACTTGCTATTACTTTCACATCTCACAAAATTTACAAATTCTATTTTAATTATGAAATCTTTATTCCAGTAACAGAATAATAAATAAATAGCAATAATAACAGCATAGAGATATGTAACTAAAAGTAAGATTTCATATAATTGTAATAATTGTAAATAATAAAAAAATAATATATTATTATTAAATTAAGATACTTTTATATAATAGGGGTACATCAATGAGCTGAAGCTCATTTTTAGCTCATTTTTCTTCAGAGTTCTTAAACATATAACTTTTGCAACTCGCTCGCAAGCGGCTTTTGAAAGAATCGCATTTATTCAACCATTTTTTCTCTTACTACAACTATTAAGTTTTTAGTAAATTATAATCCTAAGGTAAGGTTATAAATTTTATTATAATTAATATAAATTCATTCATCAAAATATAATACAAAAGTCGTAGTGCACTTTAGTGCACAAAATGTAATATAATAAGATATTTATAGCCCATTGAAATTGAAATTTTAGTAAAATAAATTTTGTTATAGTTTCATATATTAAACTTAAATAGATTTGGCTCTGCACGAATCATTTAGCAGTATATACCCTTAGTGTCAGCATAGTAATTCGGTGTCCTCAAGCGAGAATCAATTATTCCGTTCAGGCTCAATTGTTCTTCAGACTTCCTCTTACTATTAGTACTACGTACGGCTACAAATGACTGGTAGCCGCAAGCAGAATACACCACATTCATTTGTATTTCCAATTGGTTTTGCTACAAATAATGAGTCGGTACTGTTTTAGAATTTCAATTGTCCGTATTTATTAAAAAATTATATCGTCTTGCTTTATTTGGTAAACGTAAATTACTAACTGAAATAAAATTGTGTGAATTTATTATTTTCTTGCATTAAATAATATATAGCAATAAACTAACAACGGTTATGAGAATTACTTTGAAAATTTTTCGCATATTATAATATGTTAAAATATATTTTTAATCATATAATTAGTACTTCCTTAAAAAGTTTACATGCAACATGAAATATGAGATACATTAGATTTCTTAACATTTAAGCTTAGTGAAGCATTCACTTGTGTCGGATCATTAGGTTTATTTGACCATAAAGCCTTTTGAAGCGTAAAAGAATTGCATAATATAACAACCCCCATTTCGCATATTTATTTATATTACCATAAAGTTACCATGAAGATAATTTCAACGACTAATATTTCTGGACAAGGCACATACAGTATATCTGGTTCAGTTTAATTTTTTTGAATTATATTCGCGAAAATAGATTTTCGTCTCCTTTTGGCCTTTATATCTTTTTTAGCAATGATAAAGCGTTTTAATGACGATGTTAACGTCATTAAAACGCTTTAATAAGAATGTATAGAAAAAACTTACTTGGCACAGCAGCTGCATAACTCCATTTCATCTACACTAGATCTACTGCGTGGCAGTGCCACGAGCCTATATTAGCAAGTTTTATAGCCAATCTGCATTAAGAAATTTAAACTCTATACATTTACTTTTCTTGATATTTAAGACCAAATTATAAATTTCAAGTCATAAAAGAACACTGTTTTTTTTGTCATAATAAGTCCTATTACATTGACATTGAGCGAGCTTAACAAAGAGAGGTATCATCAGCAAGTACAATGTTACATAGCTATTAATGTAAAGTAAAAATAATAAGGAGCTCAGAATAGATCCTTGTGGAATATCCATCTTTAGGTGAGAACCAACCTATTCAGAATTATTGAAATCAATCGCCTGGGCTCTTTGATTTAGGTAAGAGGCAATAAGATCGAGGGCAGCACTACGCACACCATAGTGATTTAGATTTGAATAGTAATATTTGATGGTCTACACAATTAAAGGCTTTGGATAAATCACAAAATACACTGATTCTGAAACTTCTCCCTTGCGTCGTAAATGTGCTTAAGAAGCGTGGTGCCCGTATCAGTTGTGATTAAAATTAAAAATATATTGTTCATGATTTCATTTCTGTAAACATATCCTGTCATTTGCTATAGAATTTTCTTCTAGTCTTTCGCCACTTTTTAACAAAGAAACTATTTTACTGTTTTTCTTTAAATTTTGGAATATGCCGGATTCAATACATTTGTAAAAAATTAAGAGTAATTGTGAAGTAACATTATTTATAATAGTCTTTAGTAGTTTAACTAAAATACCGCAAAGATCTTCTGTTATTTTCATATTTAATTTATTAAATGTTCTAACCATTTCATCTAATGAAACAGGTGAAAATGAAACTGGTCAAAACATCAGTTTAGGGTTAAGGGAAAGGTCAGTTTTGGTTAAAATATCAGGTAATTATTCATAATCTTCACCTGAGACGACGTAATGAATATTTTGTTATGCTTTTACCACATCCTTTGCCCAAAATGTTACATAAGGTCTGGACCCTACTTTATTATTCAATAGACCTAATGCGGGAAAGTGAAAATTGTTAGTCACCTCAAGTTATATTTTTCCATTACCTATGTATTTTTCCTTTTGGGATGTTAGGAAGCAAAGCTATTTAAAATACCATCACTATTATCTAGAGCTATACCATTCTCACCTACTGTGCGGTTTTCACTTCATCTTCTAGATCGATACGAAATGGATTAATACAACAATGCCGCCTACTCCTTCAATTGATAACTTTTTGTCTATCCCTTGAAATATTGCACGAGATAGCAGACAGCACCTTATTTTTAAACAAATGTTTTCCATATATAAAATAGAGCTAGATATAGTTTTTTGAAGAATACAAAGACATGATAAAAGTTAACTACTCAGTACTATAATTTTTTTGTTACGTTACAAGTCCATATAAGGTAAAATAAATGTAATAAGGCGAGTAAACAAACCTTTTACTTTGATCTGCTTTGAGGTTGATGTAACAAGACAAGGAAGCTTTTAAGAATAGTTACTAAGAGGAAAAACCTCAACTTTATCAATCAATGTATCCAAAACATGAATATTTTGATATGCATACTAGTGGAGTCGCTATCTTCTGAAATAAATGCTGTTATTATTTAATGTTTCACAAAAGTATGAGTAATAAAAAAACATGAAAACATATTTTTTGTCTTCAGGTATAAATAACTCTTTTGTTGTGTATTTGAAGTTGATAATAATTAAGGTATACTCAGGGACGGTTATAGGTTGAAAAGATAAATACAGCTGACAAAAAGTGGTCAGTTTGATCAACTATTTGTATATTATTGCTTTACATAACTATTATTTGATAATTCCATCCTCTTCTTCTCCTTAAACAAAATAATTTATAGGTATATTATCTTTTAGAGTTATTAAGAATAAGAACTTTTTTGTTGCTGTTAGTAGAACAGAAAAGTTAGGTACAAATGAGACGCAGCAGTAAACAGACATTACTATTTTATGTTAATTGATGTTTATTTTCACTCGTGGTAGGTTTAAAGGTGTATGTATTTTTTAAATAACGTGAATTTGAGCAAGCGTTTTAATTTAAAACATTTATTTACAGAAAACAAACATATTTACTTACAGATTTAATGTTGTAATTATTTAATAAATGGCTGTTACATATTAATTAATTTATTTATTTAAAAGTTCACGGTAACTTGATAAAGAAATATATAAAAGTTATATCGCTTTTGTGGTTTAATTCTTATTTTTAAAGGAGTTATTTTGTATTCTTTTTCGAAGTAACATTGCCTCATTGGTAGACAAACTCAATTTTTCGTGAGAGAGAAGAAGAAAACTCGCACGATGTCAACGACGACTACGTAAATGTTTTATTACAACGAAATTCCAAAAACAAGGCGTGTGTGGATGTAGTGGCTATGAGGTTTATACAAAATTCTTCTGAAATCATAAACTTCTTAATTTGCCCATTTAAATTTTTTTAAACATATCAAGGCGTTTATAAAGAATTTTTTTTAGAAGACATATGTCGCCACCTGTCTGTGAAAGACGAGTATATATATATATATATATAATGCTAAATTCATTGTGGTTTGTGGTGACATAGTACTTAATTCGTAGAGTGACGAGATGATTTCCTGGAGGTCACAGTTTTGATTCCTGCCCCGGTTAATGATTTTTTATTACGTATAATTTTTTTAATATACAGAATTCTCAATATTATATTTTTTTTAAGTACTGAATTCATATTACATTATATTTATAAGAAAAGTAATTACATGTAGTTTTTCTGACTTAAATAAAATAAAATAAAAATACCCTTTAGCTTTTCATCTAAAAAGCTTGCTTTATATTTCTAGGCTCGTATTAAGCATTTAGTTCCTAAAATTGTCTCGAGCTCCTTTTTGTTTTGTATCTACAACATAAGACAATGATACTATATATTCCAGCTTTACATGTAAATTAAAATGGCTTATTTTACATAATGAACATCTTAAACCATGAAATAAACACAACGATCTAAACAAAATTCATATTTATTACTTGTAAATAGTATTTTGTAAAAGTTACTTGTAAATAGTGTTTTGTAAAAGTGGTTTTATCATATTAGGTAAATAATTCGAAATTCTTAACTATGTAATTTGCGGCAACTATGATTTCTAACGCATTGTCTTATTTTAAACATAAGTATAAAAGTTAGTATTTACCGAGATAGGGTCAGGGACAGGTATATGGATAGGGATGGATATAAACGAAGGGATAAGGAATATTTTTCATCAGCAACCTATTGGATTAGGGAGTCCATGTATGGACAAATTTAAAATAGTATATATTTGCAGTCAAACGCGTTAACTAGGTGTGTTTATAATAAACTAATATATAACTTGTAAGTTTATTATACAATATTGGTCTTTATATATTATTCGTAAAAATTAATATATCAAAGCATTTTTCTACAAATGTGTAAGGTGTTTTTGTAGATGATTTAGAAATTAAATATAGTATTTAGTATTATATTATAATAATTATTATAATTAATAAATTATAAAAACAATTTTTCACATATCATATTTAATCAAAATAACAAACATAAAAATCATTAGAAGCCCTTTAACATTATTCACGCATGTAGGACCAAAATTCCAACGATGTTGGATCTTTTGTGATAGTGATGTACAGGATGTGTGATATATATAAATGTACATTTGCCGCTTAGACTACCTCACTGCCTGTTCTTTTGAGCATTGATTCTAGATTTGTAGTAATATAGTATTTGGTTCTGACTTGAAAATTATTATACATTTTGACTTTGACACTACAAATTAAGTTTTTATAAGATTTGATCAAAATTACCTCATAAACAATTTTGTATAATACTTTAACTAATCGGATAACCCTAATGTAATACATTTATTAAACGAGAATGATAAATAAGGAAAACAAATTAAATTAAAAGGTAAAGAAAAAAAAATACAACAGCGGTAACAAAACTAAAATTAATTAAGTCGTTGAAAGAGTAGAGTTAGATACCTAAAACGATAATAGAGCCATTTTTCCTATTGCATATATTATTAAAACAGGCGTCTGATTTCGGATTAAGTCTGTGATGTGTTTGTTGATATGAGTTACGAGGAATCAATTAACTGTATAGTTTCATCTTGAACTTTGATTACTTGAGTGGTAATTAAAACTATAAATTATTTTTACCGTAAATATCTTTAAACGAAATTACTCACAAACTATAAAGAAAGATCGCAATGTCTTCTTACTTACATAACATATTAATAAACTTAATGTTCTCGTTCTGAGAATAAAGCGAGTGTATTTGGTATTCAGATTAATAAAAGTCCATTTAATAAATACAAACTAACTATATAAAGGTTCCGTTTTGTACATGGAACGCTAAATGCCTTTTTATCACAAATAATCAATATAAAGCTGGCTTTACAAAATTTTCACAAAATTAAATCATGAATTGTAATAATCTACTGCAGCTATGAATGATGTTTTCCTATAATATATATCTCGGTAAAAGAAGGTATAAAAAATATATGACATTAATTAACCTCTATGTTGATATGTTTTGGCGCAATCAAATCAATCATATTCCGCCGAACAGATACATTTTGCGTATCATGCTTCGATGGAAATAATTCAGAACAAACAAAATCACATAAATTTTTAATACGTTAAAATACGTCTACAGTGACGTTATGAAAATTACTATTTAAATAGTAGTTAAGTTTTTATCTTGGATTAAGTTTTTTTTTATGTCATGCACGCTTGGACATATTTCCCTCTTTACTAAAAGTTTTGACCAAAACGTTGTACGTCGTCGTACGTCGAAAAATTTAATGTACTTTACATTAAATATTTCGACGTACTTTCTTCAAAGGATGATATTAAATTCCATAAATGAATGAAACGAATAATGTAAAAACAGGACAAAAATGTAATGCCAATATTGTAAACAATTGTTCTTGTTGGTTTCTATTGTATTGTGTATTTTATGTGTATAACCTTAATACAATTTTGGTTAACTTTCAAAGGTTTTATTTTATAAGAAAGAGGCTGCAGGCTATTTATCTTTAGGTCTATTGACTTCTGTGATCTTAAGTAGGAAATTACTATAAATATGGTATCTTTATTTATCATTCCTTTCCTAGTTGAAAATTATTATATTATTATATTAGAAAAGGAAATCCTCTTAACTTGTATTGAATATTTCCGTTCAAATCAAAATAAAATTTTGAAGAAAGCAAACCAAATATATATATAAAGTAATGTAAGGAAGGATTCTTTTTTATGTGGAAGTAGAATAAATGCCTTTCTATTACATTATCTTTACAGATACAATATTATAAAAGTCGTTAATAATGAAGTGAAAAATATTAATTTATTTTAATTAAATTAATAAAATATGAATACATTATTGACTAATCAACAGGGAAATGTGACACAGTTACAACTAATAATATTCAAAAATAACACTAACAGCCTTAAACGCCATATAGGTACTTAAAGGTTTAGATTTATATAATGATTGATTAAAAACGTTTTGTCTGTAAGAAAACAAAATGTAATAAAAAATATATATATTCGTATTGAAGTCGTTGCTTTATTTAGTGAATACTATATCACAAAATATTAAATAAAATCATTTCTAAGAATTCATATTGCAATCCTGTCAGAATAGCATTATTTAATTTTATATATAGTACAATTTCATACTGATTGTGGTTTATTGAATTTTCTTCGATTCGGAGTTAGAGTACTAACTTGGTCTCAGTGTAAGAAGAAAAAACATTTGTATTTTATAGAAAGCAAGGAGCAAAAAGAGCCAAACAGAATGACCTGTAGGTATTGACCTGGGGGGAAAATATACATGTCCGTTGCCATTGGGTAATACTGAATAATAGTGGAACCCAGAATAATGTTTTTGAATCTAATTCCATCTTATATGTAAGAGTATATTTTTGTTGCAACACTGCACCGCAAATTGAACCGTTTAGTTTTAAATATTTTTGATAGTGTTTGTGTTATGGTAAAACAATGGTCTAATCATAAGTATAAAGAAGGTGAGTATTAAGAATCAATAAATAAAGTATACAAGGCTTCTTTTTCTTTACTAAAATATAAATATTGATAATATTTTAGTAATTTCAAACAGCTATAAACTATAATTGTTAGTTCATCGACATACAAAGCCGCATAAAAATAAATATGCGAGTATTATGCGAGGTTAAGTATTTTCACATGAATTTATAAGTTAAAAGTATATTCTTATAAAACGATTCACAAAGTTTGGACAAAGCTTTTTTGCCTTTGGCTACTCACTAATGAGCTTAATTAAAGGAATTAAAAAATAAACATTATTTACTGTAAAAGTGTTCTTTTTGTTTTCCAATAAATATTAAAACTATGCATTTTATTTCCAGGTGAGATGACTATTATCGAATAAATAGGACAGAATCTAAAATATTTGGTAAGAACTTTCAGCACATTATGAAGATGTTTATATATAGTCACTTACATAAAGCAAATGCTGCTAAACCTTATCTATCGATTAATATTATGCCTCAATATACGTCTTTTCCAAAATGTTTTATAGTTGATACTTTTTATTCTTGTGTTGTTAAAATATAAAAGAAGTATATGGTCGCACAAATATCTGTATTGGATAAAAAAAAAGTAAGAAAGACTATATAACTACATCTGAGTTAACAATAAAATTTAATTTCTATTCGTTGGTATTCAGTCTTGCTTTTTGGTAATAGATCTGAAGGAATTCAAGAAATTTTAAGACCCGGACATATTAGTTCATCATGCTACTTAATTTCTTAAAGAAACTTAAAATATAATTACTTGGTTAATAATTAATAATTTTAGTGCACAGTATATGATTTTTTTATTTTAATATCCATAAAAAATATATACATAGTATAATATTTTATTCCTGTATTCCAATTCTTCTAATGATTCCACTACATTAATAGATTAGACATAATTCTTTTTCAATTATTAAGCCAACTATGTTCTTGACATTAATAGCCACTTTCAAGACTTGACCTCGATTTGTAAAATTTATTGCCACATGAGACCTAAAACAGAGAACTCAAGCCGACTTTCGACAATAAAATATTCTTTAACCCATAAAATATACTTATACGGTTATTTAAAATTTTTTGTCGGTTTTATTAAGTATGAATATTGAAATTCAGAGTACAGGTTAGCGAAGGTTGAGAGTTTTATGTTAATTGCGTAAGTGTTAAATTCTGATAATGTAGCTTACAAGGCGTAAAATAATTTTTAGAATCAGCTTAGTAGTTTTGGGATTAACCAGTAAATACAAAACTTTCCTCTTTAAAAGTTAGTATATATAAAATAGATTTAATTTGTAATCACTATAATTCAATTTATCTAAAATAATAATACTTTCAATCAATCAAAATAATAATACTAAAATATACTTTCACCATACAAGCTAAGTATTTTTATTTTGTTTAGATTTTTTTATATTTTTTGACACGACATGTTCAATATAAATTACTAAGACTTATCTTATTTATTCACAACAAATTGGAAAAGACTATTAATTACGATTAACACAAACACACACACACAAACAAAAATGCTTTGACAACATGAATTCAATGTTACATACATTTACATGTAAGACATTTTGTATTTATCATAGAATTGTTATTAACCTTAATTTTTATATAATTTATACTAAATCAAAATAAAGACTTACTACTAAAAATTCGTTTTAATAAAATTAAAGGAACGCTTTCAATTTAGTCTCGTTTTAATCGCTATATCGTTGCAATTCCATCAAAGGCATTATTTATTTTATAAATTATACAAAATTTTTAACTGTCAACTATCTCAGATCTTTTTTTATGAGTTCAGTAAGCATTTTTCAGACCGGTAAGGTTTAGAATAATAATTACTATTAAAATTGAAATGTGTTGGAAACGGATTTATAATTCATTTTTTTGAAAATAATATCTATGTAAAGAATTTAAACAAATCTTGGTTTCACAGCGATAATTATTTGAATTCCTTATAACCTTTAAGAAAAGAGTAAGTCTCTTAAATTTTGGATTCAGCTTGTTTCGAATTTAATTCTTTCTGTTGCTTAGTAAATTTTTTTATTCGTTATTATTTCTGGATAAGCGACATTAATCGCAATGTTTTTAATTAAAATTGTGGTTTTGACATTTGATTTGTAAATATGTATTGTTATAACGTACCTGTGGCGATTCACTAACATACAAGTAATGAGTCCAATGCACACATAGACTCAAAACTACAATCAGCGTTGGTTATTATTACAATAAATCTTATACATTCTTATGTAAGTACACAATAAAATTAAGATTCTAAAGTAATAACTTATTCCGAAATAATTAATTATATTTAATGGACGTTCCACATTATGTTACAGACAAATACATACAAGTCTTTGTTTTTATTTTTTATATATTAGGTCATTTATAGGACAATGATTTTCTTTATATTCTACGGGGCTCTAAGAGAGTACAGATAGATAGAAAGTACAGATTGATTTTAATACTAAATAGTGAAAAATAAAAGACAATAAAAATATTCAGATTTTGTTGCTATGTGCTACTATGTTTTTTTTTACAAAAAAAGAAGAAAAATGTTGTTAAATATGCAAACACTATTATAAAACTTACCAATTCTTTAAAAAAATAGAGTTTTACGAGTATGTTAAAAAAAAATATATTTTTTTTACATTTCCAAATAATCTTGAAGTTTAATAATTATTCCCTTTTCATTCATTTTCTTCGTCGGTTTGCTTAATTGTAATACAAGTTTTGATTTTATATTAAATTCATCTCAGCTTATAATATACATTGTAGCTAAATTTTATATTTATTCTTCAATATGTTCTTGAGTTCAGAATTCAGCATAGAAACTGTAGTACATTTCTGGAAAATATATTTTAAAATATATTTCTATTCCTGTATTTTTAAAGTAAGATAAATTATCTTTTACCAGCATCTACTTGAAACTATTGGCAGCATATAACCCTATTTCAGTCTAATAGGGTCTTTGGTATTCTCATACATAGATAGCTCAATATGTCTTTCAAGCACGGCTATATTTTAAATATCTACTTACCACAAATAGAATACGCAATACAAATTAAATTACGATTACAGCTGATTTGGAGATAAAATCTGGTAGTTTTCATAGTATTTTAATTATCCTTATTTACATAAAAAAAAAATATTTCACGCCTTGTTCTGTTTATAAAATTTTATAATGGTCAATTGATTTAAACTGAATAAATTTAACTTAACTGAAATATATTTCTGGGAATTGAGGAGTTTGTGTTAATTCCCATATTATTATCGTCCCTGGCTACCCCGCAAGGGATATGGCGTGAAGATAAACAATATAATTTTATTTGTTTAATCTTTGTTAGTTATAATTTTTTATATACAAATAATTATTAATTAAAAAAATGCAATGACTAAAACCATTGTTTTGTTTACAAAGGTTTTGGCGATAATTTTAATATTTTTATAACTTAACATAGAATTATATAAAACAATAAAAAAATGCTATATAAATGTTAAAAGGTTTATGAATACATATCTTCTTATAGGTCTTCTTTACAAGTCGGATTCGTTGACGCTGACGGTGTCTAACAAGTCACAAAAATTTATTTCTGATATTTTATATTCTTTATTCATAATGATTGAAATTGTCTATGACCATTCTTTTTGTTTGTTTCATCCTTTAAGTGTTGTATTATACTGCAAAAGTTAGTATTTTCAAAGGAAGTCTAAGAGATCACACCTCGGTCCCGATAGAGACGATTACATATAGAAAACTAAAATCATCGAACCGAATACCGACTTTATTGTTAAATTGGTAGAATTATTGATAAATTTCTCAGTGATCGCAGGTTGGCAATCCTGCCAGAGTCATTGATTTTTCCATTCCGTATATTTAAAATGTATAATTTCGCTTCATCAAAGTATTTTCATATATAATGACTAGATTAATTCATAATAGAGAAAATCTATTTTATGTACTTTTTAAAATATTCTTAAGTATATTTTTACTCACTTCTTTCTATTTTTACCGAAGGAGTAAACGCTTAAAAGCACAAGTGATCAATACGAAAGATAAAATATTTCGTCAATAGACAAACATTTTACTTCGACAAATAGATTGGAACACACAAATTGAAAATAAAATGCAGGATATTTTAACAAAACTTTATCAAGAAAAACAAGTCGGTGATTTAATGTAGATAAACTACAAGTAACCTCGTCTAGTGGACATTTGATTAAATTACACACATTAAATATCATTAGATGTTAATTAAATAAAAGTATTTTTTATATTAAAACATTATGAGTAAATTACTATTAATTAATCATGTATGATCAAAATACTATATCATGATCATAGTATTGACATTTATATCTTTATTTAAATAACGATTCAAATCTGGGAATCTATGTGTCTCAGAGGTCGCAGGTTCATATCCTAGTAGTATCGATTAATTTCCAATTCAATATTTATGTAAAAACATTCACATTACCATGGTCATACATGTTTGTAGAAATTTTTGAAATATCAAGGATCCTGTTTTTTTATACATTCATTACTTTCATATTAATTAAATAACAAAAACTTAATAAACTAGAAAACCATATCCAGTTTTGAATTCCTGGTAGTCTTTAAACGTTAAAAAAGTATTTTATTTTCACATTAATTTGTTAATGATATTTATAATTGTTTTTAAAAAATTTCAATAAAAATTGTGGAAATACTCGACACTTTGTTGAAGAACAAAACATTCATAATACAATATAAATATATACATAACTTTTTAAAATTTTGGTAAAAAAATTTGGCAATCTGTCGTGAAATATAATAATTGAAATCAAAATGTGTGATGTATAATATAATCCAATTATAAGCATTTGGTATTTACCTGAAGTACCAAATACTTATAATTACATCTAAACACTTATACGAGAAACACATTTTGTAATTAACCAAGCCGAGACTCAAGGGTCATTAATTTGAATGTCTGATAATTACGTCATCCTTAATACAAGAACAAACTTCGCCCCATATATAATTATGTAATTTATCTTCTCAAAGTAGTATTATTATTTACCATAATCGTTTTGAGAGTAGACATCTACATATATAATAAAACCGATCGCTGTCTGTACATAAAAATTGGTTAATATGCCGAGGGAAAGTAATTTTTGAAACCACCACATTTATTTGACAAAAAAGGTTTTTTTCAGATGTATATTAGGACAATTTATTAATATGATAGTATAAAATTAATGAAGCTAAAGAACTGCAAGTTGTAAAATAACTTAATTTTAGAAAAAGCATCCCTATTATGGTTGCCTACAATTTTATGGTGGCTAAATGACTGACTTGATGAAGGTCGAGCACCAAAAAAATTGAAATAAATTTAATTACTGTTCCATTTCGGCTTATCTTTATTTAAGCGTATGATCGATAAATAAACCCATAAAAATTCTGGAGAATTGCTGAAATAAAACAAACATTGAAAAGTGTGGCGTGAGTGTGGTTAAATAATTAATTAAATGGAACATTATACAATATAATCCAAAAATCAACAATAAATACGGAGTATAGCGACAGGAGATATTTCCGCACCCGCCATGTTATCAAACTCGAAGGGAAAATCACTTGAGTTCCAGATAACAAGTTTGTATTATTCGACATTCTTATTCGACATATAGTTAAACTATTTGCTTCACCAACAAAGGCTTGGTTTGTAGAAGGATTAATAAAATAAAAAACTTATCTATAATTTTTTTTTTAATATCGTCGACTGATATGATATTTTATATTTTCCTTTATCATTTTAGTAATTTCATCTAAAATTATTATCTTGGATAGTAATATTTTAATCTTACCATACTTGTCTGAAATATTACTTCTGGGAACGATAATAAAATCCATCGTAAAACGTAAAAATGCCGCTCTATGACCACATTTCTTATTCGCTAATATTATAATATTTAAAGTTTTATGGTGGATTTCTTACGTAACTTTAGTTTTTAATTTGTTTCAATGATAAATATATGCAATATAAATGGTTCTGAAGTTTCTACATTGCATAAATAAATTTAGAGAAAAGTTAAAGTTATAAAAGAATGTTCGTAAAATTAATGAATTCCTCTATTGACATTTTGGATTAACAAAATCATGACCCGCACGTATTTGTATTTTCTATTGCTTCAAAATCACCTATGATGTATATTTTTTACATTTGTTATGTATGAAATTGACAAGATACTATAAAGAAAAAATACTTTATGTTAGTGGGTGTACATTTTGTCACCATCGATTTTAATATTCTTTTAAGATTGTCATTTTGTAAAATAGTATGACTTTGAATAAAGTTGTAAGATTTTTGTTATAATTTTATTTAAATGAAAACTTTTCATGAATTGTAATCATAATTATGAAACATGGGGTACGTTTTTATAAAAGATAAATACAATTGCATATATTTGTATTTATTTTCCGTTCTCATTTTGAAGATTTTTTACTGAATCTAACGTATAATTATCTTTAATATTACACTTTTATTTCCTCAGATGATATTAAATTCCATAAATGAAACAATGAACAAAGTTTATAAGTTATCTCATATAACTTGTTATCACAATTCTCAAGAACAAACCAAGTATTGAATTTATCAAATATTGGAAGAAATGCTTCAATATTACATTATTTGTAAAGTTATTTACAAAGGACTCTTTATAAGTCGAAGCACAACATAGTTTTCAATAAATTTTAACTTTTATGAAATTTGCTGTTATATTTTTAAAAACATATAAAGTTAGATATATGAATACATTATATATAGTACACTGCTTGATATTCTAATCAACAATATTGAAATTCCACAATTACAATTAGTAAAATTATTGATTACCAAATCTTAATTAAATAATAATTATCACTTTAAATACCATACATATACTGGTTTCAATATAGACAGTGATTGATTAAAAAGCTTTAAGTAATACTTATGAGACATACTTACTTATACATACTTATGTGACATGTTATTTAGTTAATGCTATTGATATCATAACTTATTTAAGCAATAAGCTTTATTTCTTTGTTCATAGGTGCCTGAGGTGCTTTGTCTGAAAAATTTATTACCGCGGTACACACTTGGATATGTTTTGGCAACTTTTATAATTATTATGGAAGAGCACCATTTTATTTAAACAACTTACAATAAGGGAAATCATAATTATTATTCTTAAATCGGTAATGGTACTGCCAATATATGGTAATCATATTAAACAATTTATAAGACTAACAATAACATTCAACTTAGTTAAAACTCACCATAAAGTTTGAAGAAAGGATATTACTTTTAAATATTGATATTGAAATTCTTTCCCTAAAAATGCCCTTTTATAATAATATCAATAAATAAAGTTGTAGCTTTAGGATAATATGATACTGGTTGTGGTAAATTGAGTATACACCAATTTCACTTACTTTTCAATAATTCTAAGTTTCATGGTATGGGTACATTAATTATGGAATACTATTTATGTAAATAAAGTTAGTTTTCTAATCATTGCAAACACATGTTGAAGTAGTCAATAATTCCTTTAATAAATGACTCTTCTGCAAAATTCATAAATTGTTTGCATAAATTATTTAAGTTTAGTCTATAAATAACATGTTACTCAATATTTATCAGAAATATTTGTATGTCATTTATTTTCTTTATCTTTTTATGCCTATTTGTCTATTTCTCTCCCAATAGATACGTCTTTCTTTTTATTTAATATTAAAAATATCAAAGACATAAAATATAACAATATCATTAACAAAAAAGGTACTATAGTTCAAACATTCTAATTCCAGTACGATTGTGGGTATAACAAAAAACAATTGCTATGTATTTCAGGGGTTATATAATAATTTTCATTCGATCGAAACTATAGCTAATACGATCACAATTAACTGTTTTACTGTAACGTGTTCAAAGGTTGGTTTTGTTCTATATTCTGAGGTTAATTAAATAATAATATTATTTTGTAACTTGGAATGGCTAGCGTAGTTAAACTAAATATATTATTTTAGAACTACTTGAACCAACTTTCATGAACACACGTTCAGAGAAAACACTTCTCAAAGACAAGACAATAAGTGTTTCAGTACAATTATACTCTTAATTTGCCATCTACATTATTTTATTTTGAATTAATTTCAAAAAGTATATAGAGTTAACTTAATTTATATTTATATCCCAGAGATATGGTAATATTTTTTTTACTTATTAATCACGCCAATTAGTAAAGTGCAGCAATATTTGTTTTTGCTAAAAAAAATAACAAGAACAACATTCTAAATCTTTTGAAAACTTAAGTTTTTGTTTTATTTTTCTAAAGTCACAATGCTTCGTAGTTCACAAAGGATAGAAGTAGAAAGAGTTCTAAATAACGAATGAAACTACTGAAAGAAAATAAAGAAAAATTCTTTTGAGCTTTAAATATCGACATTCTTTATCTTATGTCTTCTTTTTATATATTATTCAATTGTTTTTATAATAACATTAAAATTGTTTTTATAATAACATTTATTATTGAACTAAGACAATTATTTTTATTAGTTTTGATATTTTTCCTGTTATTTTTTGAAAAAAAAAGCTTCGTCCTCGTAACTATTTTATTATATAAAGAGTTTACATACATTTTATTAATGATAGCTGAATTGTTTTAAATAAATAATTAAAAATGCAGTACCGATTTGAGTATCGGTTTTTGTATTATATTTTTTAAATCGTGGTTTGTGATATTATACTAAATTATTTTCTGACATCTTTTATATAATTCTTTCTTTTTGAATGTCACTTTAAAAAGTAACAAATATTGTTTGAATATTATAACTTTGAATCTAGACCAGCTACAGCTGCACCAACTCGGAACGGGTTGAATGTTGTTACATTTATAACTTTTACATTTTAAGTCGAATTCTCGATTTAAAGCAAATATTAATGTGAATATATTTCATACATCATAAACAGAAAACAAACAGATGTTAGTAGTAATCTGATCAGAAGTGGCTACTATTAGCCATAAATATTTGCGAAACAAAAAAACTGGCAGATAATTATCATCTAAGGAATTGAAAAAGTAACAGCAAAATAATAAGAAAAGATTAGAAATAATAATAAAACGCACGAAGATTTTTGGGGGAGGTGAAGTTACGAGCTTCTCAATAACTAAATCTAACACAGGTACAAGTTACTCGACTCTAATTTTCAACGAGGATGTATAACTACCTCGTCCGAGCTAATGCTGCCTCCGAATTAATGAATATATCAACTAAGCTTCACCAAGCTCTTTGCTTTTCTTGCTCTTTAGAACTACATTAATGTTATCTTCATAACTAAACATAAAATAAATAAAACATTAAATAAATATTTTTCATTTTTACAATAATATAACTTTGTGATTACTAAAAATATATTTTTTAATATTATTATTTTCAATTCATTTTCTATTGCGATTTATTAATTTATTGTGACGGGTATTTCCACTGTAAGTTATTGAAACAATGTATATGAATTGTTACTATAATCAAATAATTTATAAAACCGCCGAATTTCATTATCGCGCCAACTGGATGCGTGGTGATCCTCTACAGTGCGGTTTTCAAGAACCTTTTTCCACATACTTAAAATAGATGCTACATTATAATGTAAAAGAACAACATAATATATCTCTTTATAAAACATATGGTATAAATGGGTTTACTATTTTTATTAAATGACATTGTCAGTCGGTAAGCGATACACCCGCAGGCCATGTACATTGGGCCTTGTCATAGTTAAATTGGTCTCAGATATTTCTAGATTTTAGTTTTCCAAAAGTGTTACGTAATACTTTTTGTTTGCATTTCACTTAAATTAAAAATTCAAGTGAAAGTTATATATATTCGATTTAAAAGTAAAAATATATTATAAAATTGGAATACTGCTTATTTTCATTGTTAGGTCTAAAGATAAAGATATTCCACATGTCTTTACATTTCGCGCTGTCTATTGCAATATGTTTCCTATATATCGTAAGGCTAACACCGACTTTTAGAATTTTTACAAACGTGCAACCAAATGAACACATATTTTCTTGGAAAATCTATTATGTGTAAGACACAATTGATGAAATTGATTTTCATATAAGGTACAAAAGACTGAAGAAAATAATACAAAAATGGAAGCTACTTACGATTACCAATAAAACATTACATGCAGATAATTTTAAAGCGTCTCATGCGTGATTTTCCAACTCTTTAATAGTTATATCTTTTTGTATCTATGCAAATAGACATGAAGAGAGATAAAATTACTTTCTGAGAATATTTATTACAGTTTAAACGTTATTAATGTTAAAAGTTCGCTATTTTCTAACTCCACCCTCTTAAATTACGATTAATTTCGAAGGAAAATCTCCGTCTTACATTGTAACAAATTGCCAACAATTTACCAAATACTTTGCAGTGTCGCAGTTTACTTACTTCTTTTATTCATACTAGCCTAAAACATTTTGGACTTACTAAATCCTTTATTTAATCCTATGGGGTTGTTCATAAAGATCTATAAATCATGAAATTATAATATACATAATTACAAAATTGTAATCACAACTTATAACTTCAAAATAAACAACACTAAGAAGCGACGAACATTGATTTAATATCTAATTTTAATTGTCATTTATACACTCTTCACAAAATGAGCATATTTCTATTTAGTTTCTTAATTTACTGATACCATACTATTTTTAGTAAATTATGAGTTTTTTTCATTTCCTTTTTCAAAGTAATGAATATTGATGCAAGTAGTAACCTTTTGGTATATGTTACCTTTATTCTGGAATTAAAAACAAGTATAAAAATTTTATATTATTTATTTTGCATATTATGTATTATTTATTCAGCCAATGCGGTTTATCTGGGGTCAATTTACCCTCAAAATTCAAATCCACCATTTACAGATTTATATCAACCCGTCCATATAAATTGGATTAAAATCGGACGGGTCAAAAACCTCAACCTCTCAATTTTATTATATCTGGACATATAAAGAATACCGCGATTTTAGATAAATTTAGATAATGATAACATTTCGATAAAATGAATATCCTTTAAAAAAAAACATGATATGCTGTCCTAAAATATTTATATTTAATTGTTTAATATTAAAATTCATAAGATAAGATAAGATAATTTCTATATATGTTTATAGAGGTACATATAAATGTAAACAAATTGTTGGGGTCATCGACATTTCAAAAATGATAAGTGCAAAGAATATAAAGGTCTGTTTCTAAAGTATATAAAAGTCTGTTATTAAGATACGATTTATAAAGTTTGGTCAAAGCATTTAACGAGCATAATTATACGAATTAAAAAACTTACATTCGCATTATTTATTATAATATGTTGTTTTGTTTGAAATAAATCATTAACAATATATATTTATTTTAAAGTAAGATGACTATTATGAAACCAATAGCATCGAATCTAAAATAGTTATATTTTTAACCATAAAAATCTATGAAACTAATAGCAACGGAGAATCAAAATTAGACCGCTGCAATATCGCTCTCTGGCAACGATATTAATGATGCGGGTCACTTGGCACTCCACTAAACACACTTTCTACAGATTAACTTGGCAGAGTTCCTCTATGAGCTTTATATCCCTGTTCATAAATAAAGTTAATATTAGACAAAATCGTTTTATTTATTTGTTATTGTTTTGTGTATTTTCATCATTAATGAGAATGTAAAAGACGAAATATGTTTAAAATTTGTTTGAAGTTTTAACTGATTTTATCATCAATCTAACTGCATATATGTCTAAAAAGCTAATCAAGAAAACCTTTTCTGGCTACAGGTACAATAACAATTCTAATATGTTTTAATTATAGAGTTACATTACTCAGAAACAAAATGTTTCATATTTATCGGACATTCTTTAAAAATATAAGTTAAAATGTACTTTTATAATAGGATTCTTCTAAAATCTTTATCCTATAAAATATTTTCCATATCCTTGTGTTAATTTTCAGTCTTTTTAATTTCAAACAAATATTTGTAAGTCCGCTATGTATATAAGCAAACAAAACTATAAGTAAAAAATATTACTTTATTTCGATTTGAAAAATATTTTGCTAGATAAGATAAGCAATTATCTTACAAATCCATCTTGTTAAACGTTATATCCATCATTTGGAAACTTATTACCAAAACTATTTTGATTTAGAAATGGAAAAGTGGTCAAATTTTGACTGACTACCGTTGCATTTCGTAGCATTTTGTAAAGCGCTCTCCAATTAGCAAAATGTATGTCCCTGCTAATGAGATGCTCGGGAACATTTTTTAATGCTACATTATTTTCAGTTGTGCGCAGTTAGCATTACGAATTTTTGTATGTGTTACAATGGACAGAAAGGCATATTTTCTTTCCTCTTTCATAATTTTAAATGACTATTTCAGCTGGATGTAAAATAGAAATAAAATTTATAATATAATATAACTAAAAATAAAATAAACATAGTATTCGATTCATAGGATACTTTTTATATGAAAAATCTAGTAATAAAAAGTGACTACTAAATGAAGATTTATTATAAGTAGGGTACATTAATTATATTTTTTGAAACTTTACCGGTAGAAAATACGGACGGAGAATTATTAATATAATGTGTAATTTCTATGTTTATAAAATTAAATCCATTTTGAAATAGGTTTTGGAGGTTTTTTAATTATTATCTACTTGTTTTAATATCCAGATTATAAAAATCTTTGCCCTTTAGACGTTAATAAGTAAAGATTAATCTTTTAATTAATTCATGTTGATATATTATATTGTTATAATTACATTATACGAAATGTCACGATACAAACAGAACAAAGTTATAACATCCTAGTTTCTTATGAATTTATTAAAGTTATTCTTGGGTACTTTATGAAATTAATTGTAATAAAAAAAATTAAAAATAATATGACAATTAAATAATTCATCTATATATATACTACTATATAAATCTATGGGTTTTATTTGAACATTTTTTTTTTCCAAATTTTGTGATAAACGATCGTCTGCATTGTTATTAGTCGGTCTGCTTGTAATTCTTTCTATTACTATACAATGCATGGTTAAAACGATACAAAAGGTGGCCCAAATGAAAGGCCATCTAAGAGGTCGGTAAACTCTATAGTGTTTTATAAATATAATTTTTAATAATTAATTTTTGTATTTCTATAGTGAATGTATTGAAATCGAGGGCTTTGTGGGGAATATGATATAAGAAAAAAGAAAAAAATGGAACTAAGAACGAGCTTATTATAATTAATAAATAATCAAAATTGAGTATTAAAATATATATTATATGCTTTATGAGATGACTGTTAGAAGGTTTTTTACATAAAAATATACCTCATTTTATAAAACATTCATCATTTGATGCCTTGCAAGTATTTAAGTTCTTACTCGCGATTAAGTAAAGTACAAGTTTGAAGTGTTCAGTTTCTTTTATTAAAACAAAAATGTAAAAAGTATATCTAACGTTATTAAAAGTAAAAAAAATCAAACATTTGTTTTCAAGTTCAAATACCCTTACACTTAAAAAGTTAGGACCGGTTTCCTTTGTCATGATAATATTCTATCAAGTCTGTGCATGTTGGAGTTTTATATTTGTTATTGACTTTCAAACAAGATTTTATACTCGGGCTATTTGCTCACGAATCGGACTGCAATATCCTCTACGGGATCAGTTTTACTATGATTTCTTGACAAAATATACGGCAATTGAGTTCTAACTCATGGTTGGCGTCATATATATTGAACTACAACTATACAATTAAAGTTATTGTACAAAATATGAAAGATTCGATTATAAGTTGGTAGGAGAATTCACCGGAACTTCAAAACTGTTTCATAATCCGGTAGAAGTTTTGAGTGCGTCGAAAACATCATTGTGCTTTGCTCATCTGGCCATGGCTTCATAAGCGACTCTTAAAAGATTTTTTAGTTGATAATCATATTAAAGAATAGTGGCATTGACTACAAATTAACACTTAAAACTTATGAAACAAATTTGTTACTTTGATGATGAGGTTTATTTAGTCGCAATATTATATTTATTTTGAATATATAAATTAGAATGCAGATTCAAGGTTTGTTATTTTCTTCAAGTACATAATTGTAGTCCTATTTTTATTGTTTTAAGGTATTTGACATTAAATCAGGTATACAATTGTTTTCAGGTTCTCATTACGTTTATTTACTTTTATTTGATTAAATTTAAATACCACAATAAGTTACTAATCTACATTGTTGAAAAATTATATCAACTCCAGTATTCACAATAAAATATATTAAATGTTTATTTTTAAATACAAAATGAATCTGAATAACGTGTAATTAAACATTGGAATGGACAAATGTTTAATTTTATATCAAATAATGAATACTATTTTGTCTGAAAAATTTATTCCTTTTAATCATTTAATATATCTCAAACGCGATATTGAGAAATACATGTATATACATTTAATACATAGATTTTAAACATGTAAATGGTATTTTACTTAAGGTAACGCTAATAATAGATGTGATAATAATGAAAAAACAATCTAATAATATCCATAATATTTTTTTAACAATATCTCATAACTCGTTTTAAAAAATCCTAACAAGACGTTTTGACATGTTTTCTACTTTTTATAATTTATTATTATTATTATTAATTTATTTATTCTACTACTTACCAATAAGATACCATTATCGTAAAAAAATTACAACAGTTTTAATTAAAATTCGAAATTTCTTTATTCAAGTATCCTTTACATCAACTTTAAATCGTTAATTATTACATTGAAAGAGGTCAGTGTAGTCAGTCCGTGAGCAAGCTACCACCAGCTCGAAATACTACTGCTGAGAAGAGTCAGCCAACTCGACAGGTGCTCTTTTTTAATGAAATTTAAAATGTTTCAAGTATACATCACAATATCAACCCTGCAAATGAGTCAACGATATAAGATCCACACATTACGATCACCTAAAAACTCTTGGATGTTATAATAAGATTTATTTAATAATACACTTTTAATTTTAGATTTAAAACTAAGAATAGGAAAGTCTCAGATAACTTGTGTAATTTTATTATATATGCGATTTGGTATCTTTTTGAAGACCAAGTTTAGGGGTTACGAGTTTTATTATTCTTGTATTTATCGTGTGTCTGTGATTGTTGTAATTAAAATTTAAATAAGTTATGACAAGTTGTTAGTTGTTAAATATTATTGTTATAAAGATAAATAGCTTAAAAAAGAGAAAGTTGATTGCTCAATATCAATTGTAAGAAACAAAAACATATATATACAGGGTGTCCAGTTGACATGGAAACAATGGATAACCTCTAAAAGGCTAATAGTAGAACTACAGGCAAGCTCAAAAAAAAATTCCTTTTTTTTTTGTCTGATTTCCTATTTTTACTCGTAACGAGGTCAAATCAAATCAAATCAAAAAAATATGAAAACAACAGTGACCAATCACTTTGAAATATTCCTGGTTTATTGGCGTTTCTAAAAATATGTAATATGTCGTTATTGTAATGAAAAAAATATTTAACTATTGGTATTAATATGTAAAATGGGATAATTATTACATACTAGCAAAAATTAAAAACATACAATAAAACCAAAAAATATGATTTTTAATTGATATTTATTGCATACACATACAATAATTTCTTTCAGAGGTTATTGTTTCCTGGACACCCTGTAAAAAGCGGTGAAAGAAAATATTACACAATAATTATTAAACAAATTAAGATTATGTTTAAAATATTAATATCTCAGTTATAGTTTAACTATACAAACACAAACATCATAATATTAAATCCCGCATACTTTGTAAAAGAAGAGCATTGTCGTGAAGCTTAATACTGTATCTTCATTACAATGTCAGTCTATTTATGTTGGGGTTTTAAGATTTTGAAAACTTCTTTATATCCCCTAGTCTTTTCAAAACTTACTTATATTGGCTATTAAGTATGACTGAAGATTTAAGTAGTTTACTAAAAGATTGCAACATTATTTCGTATCAATTTGCAGTATTTATTTTGATGTCTTTCTAACTTGTATATATGACGAGTGATATTGAGTTTCGATAAGAAGTGTTTTGACTGTTAACTGTAAAATTATATGCCGTTATAGAATCTCTAGTATTACTGCATTTCATCTGTAATATCTTCTTATATATTTTTTTTTTAATTTCCTCAAACAACAAAGTATGTCATATTTTTTTTATTAGTTATGAACCAAGTAATATAAAATGTTGGGTCTAGAAAATATCAGACTTTCTTATATCATTTATATTGTTGCTTGATGTGATCAATGATAACTCATTAATATATATAGTTTATTTAAATATATTTATAATTATATAAAAACATAGTAAAGATAAAATTTGTTTGGCAATATTTACAAGAATCAATATACAAAAAAGATACTCTCTTAAATTGTTGGTTCTGCAGTTGACTTTGATGGATCGATTACATTATCTATGACTTAGCATTGGAAAATAATGTTAGACATAATAGACAGATCTTTTAAAACTTTATGTTTGTCTTTGTTTCTCACGATTGGTATTGATGTATATGTGAATGGTTTATTCCCAAGCCAATTAACATAAAACACGATAAGAATAAGACTATCATTCATTTACTTATAACAATTAATTAATTGATGGATGTATGAATTTTACGCAAAATTTATAGACAAATGAATGTATTTATTATATAGTGCAATATATTACTAATATGAGAAACCTATATAACTTCATAATATTTATCCTCCTCAAAGTTTTGGATATTTTAAATAGTTACATCCTCCAATGTTCGTGTGTTGGCTGTAGTATATAACGTTGAGGAATTAAATATATATATTTTGTCATATGTATCAACAAGATATAGAAGTATGCTTAAACGTTATTGTGATCAACACCTTTTACATTTTCCCTGTATGTACAGATTTTTTACAACATCGGCTATCCGCCAGTGAAAGTTCTGTTAAAATCAGCCCAACGGTTTCACAGATAAGGCAAATCAAACAGATAGAGAGACAGAACGAGAAATTAATAAAAATGCTTTTTTTATGTAACTATCTAACTTTTACTGAGGTGTTAATTTGGAATGACCAACTGACACTTCGAATTTATTAATATTTAGAGATGGAATAAATCTTATAACAAAGACATTTTTTTTCATTTAATACACTACTTACATACTATTATAATTATTTTATATATTTGTATATTTTATTTTAATAGTTTCCTATAAATGTGCAAAGTGTTGGAATTCTTCTAAATTGCCTCTCCTTGTTTTTTTTATTAAAGTTACACTCAAAAATATTTATTAGTTATTTGATAATGTAGGATGATTTTTTAGCAATTTCACTCCAGGTAAACTTTAATAGGATTATTGCATAAATGAAAGAAAAAAAAAGAACATAAATATATAAAGCATATTGATATATATTGTTTTGATAAATAATTACTGCGAAGAAAAGAAAAAGTACTTGCGATTTTTAATACAGATATTACTACAAACGATTACTAACACAAAAGTTGTTAAATTTGAAAACTGCTATCAAGTATATTTTTTTTTATAAATCCATTATTTGTTTAATTTATTTCATGTTGAATAGATTGCTTTTAAAATATTTCTCTGTACTATTTTATTCATTGTAAATTGTGTATGTATAAATTGTCTTATGATGGTTACATTAAAATAAATCATTTCGTAAAATTTAATCTTAAATCCTTCAATACTTGAACATAACGTAACATTTTTATACTAAATTTAAATATAAGCCATGTAATTTATGAACAATTAATTATCTTTTACTATTCAACCCAGGACCCATTTGATTAGCATATAATTCTATTGTCAATCTAATAGGTTCTTCGGTATACTAAAGCGTGGCTCAATTATGTCATCCATGGTCAGCTGTCTTTCAGACCTCTACTTACTACTAAACGCAACCAAAATGCGCCTTATACAATTATGCTTACAGCTGGTTTTGAGACAAACAGACAGTGTTATAGCATTTTAAATGTATTTGTAAGAAGTATTAAATTTATATATATAATAAATAAATAATTTATAAGGTTAATTTATTTTTAGTAATTCTAAAACATTTTTCAGTACATTCTTCAATACTTTCTCTGAGTTCATTAACTGAGAAAAGTTAACCTAACCGAAAGAAATATTTCTTTGTGAATTGAGTGGTCCGTAGTTATTTATACACTTGTGTGGGGATTGATACGTAATTTCTCCTTTACTATTATACTATATTTTATTATAATTGCCGAAAATGTAAAGGAATAAATTTTACCAAAAGCATTAAAGGTAAAATTAAAAAAGAAATATACATATACGAGTATATATAAAAGTACTTTGGTACAGTAAAGTATTATACCACCTAATAAAAGTGTTCTTAGCTTACGAGTTACGATTAATTTACGATTGAACATTAAATGTTAGAAAGGCTATAACATCGTCATTAGTTTTAGTTGTTTGGCCCTTTTTATGAATTTTAAACCGACTTTGCCAAAAGGAGGTTATGTATAAAAACTTTGGTTTCAATAACATATTACATTGGTTTTATAAGAATAATTTAATAATTTTTATTTCCTTGGGTACGTCACAGAAATGGTAACTAAGTATTTACTTAAATGTCAAAGGATTCATGAATACTGATTCTAAAGTTTGTAACTTTACAAGTCAGATTCCTTAGCAGTATTTAGCAAGTTAAACATATTTTACAGATGTTTAATATTCTTTTCTATATTGTATTTGTATAAATAGTATTTTTAATTGTCTTATTAAGTTTAACTGCATTTGTGGGAAGGATTTTTACGTGAGAAACAGACATCAGAGAATGACAAAAGTTATTAGCAGAGGCGTGGGATATGGTAGTGGAGTTAGAGTTCAATTCCAGTATTGGGACTTCCTTTATAACTGAGACAACAGCGCAGGGAAGTATTTATGCTTAAGGAAAAAAAGGGCATTTTTCACCTATTAAGAACGTTTTTTATGGAAGAAATAATATATATATATATTTATATATATATATTTTTTCCTGTATAAGAGCTATTAGTAACACAAAGTAATCAGTCTGGAGGATTAAATATTTGGTGAATATTTATTTTATCCTAGCACAGATCTGGGACGGTTATTTACAGTCAACGTCTAATCATTCTATCACACGAGTATAATTCGGCATACGCCATTATATTATTAAGAATTTATAACCTAAATATTTTGCAAATGTCACCTTTTTCAAATGTCACTTATTCTAAGAAATTGAAAAGGTTTTAGACGCCCTGTTATTTTGTGTAAAGTAATTGAGGCGGACAATCGTCCGAAGATTTATTGCCCACATCAATTAATAGTAACTTGTCATTATACAACGTTATTTGGATGAAGTTTACTGAAATAATTTTAATTTCTTGAGTTGCATAGGCTCAGGATAACAATATACTTTACAGGCAATTAGTGTTATTACATTTTGATTTTTACAAAGATATATTATTTATTGTACTTAATGGTAGGTATAGCGATTCAATATCAAGGACCATGTTTTTAAAAGTCGTGATATATTTTTTTATATTAAAAAAGAAAAATATACGCAACTAAGATATCTTAGACATCGCAAGTTTGAATTCCTGTTCGTTTCATGGTACGTTATATTTTGTTCATGATATCTTTGATTTTTTATATTCTCTTTGATTTAAAATGTTATATCTAAATTAAAATTGTGGAAACATTCATTACTTTTCTATAGGTCATATTATTCAATATACATTAATAATAACATAATTCTACAATATTTTTGTAACAATTTAGGTAGTGTAATACAATAATGTAATTAAATTATATTTAAATGAAAAAGTTTATTACAAAATGCCTAAAATAATATGATCCAATTATAATTGGTACTTCAAGGACGAGGTTTGGTACGAGAAAGACGTTTTGTAATTAACCAAGCAAAGTCTCAAGGGTCATACAATTATTTTGAATGTCTCATAAACATGACATCATTAATATTGCGTTATAAATACTTCATACGACAGTAATATCAATTATTGATAATTACATATATTTTGGAACTTACTTCGCAAATATTTACTGTGTTTATTTAAATATCTTATATAATAAAATATGTTTAATAAAACCGTTTGAATATATTTATAATATTTGAGACAATATAAATTTTTACAATTAGAATCTCATTTTAAGGAATTTTTATTTATCAGTTTTATCAGTCAGTCAATACTTTTTAGATATCATAAATATTCGGTCATTAATTTGTAATAGAATTTTTAAATTTTCAGGAATTTGTCAGGCAACGTAGCAAATTTCTGTTCACTAAAAATTGCTCATAAGCGCTTTTGTCTTACTGAAGAAGATTTTCTAAAAAAACCAGATGATAATGTTGCAAAGAAAAATTCTATAAAAAAATAACGAAAATATGGGTTTGATATTTTGTCAAGTTAAATATATGGCTGAATATATCTAGAATCTATGAATATCTAGAATCAGAATGCCACGTAACTTCAAGGTGATATATTTTTTTTCTTTGCAATTATGGATGCAAAATTTTATCCAAACGAACTCAAACCTGCTATGATTTGATAATTCATGACGAATTAGTTAAATTGTATATTTTGTATTAACGCTTGATACTAAATACAATTTTAATGACGTATGTATTAATTGCAACGTGAAAATAGTCGTCACATTGGTTTACGCTTATTAATGTAGCTTATATTGTGACTAAAGTTCTCTTATTTTGAAGTTTGAAGCAAAACCAGTGCGATGCAATTGGATTGGATAAAAAATGTACAAAATTAAAAATTTATCTCTGACCTCTGCGAGTCCGCTCTCGTCTTATTTAGAATTGTGCTATTGTATTGCTATTTAACTTGACATATTTAACATTCTCTGTTACACAAACATTTCTTTTTTTTGGAACGTAATATTGATGAATATTTAATTATATTTTAATGTATAAAAGGTATATTGATTTCAAACTTAAAATACGGTAAACCTTATACTTATTGTAGTTATTCTGAATAACTTTTCTTTCGAAATATCTATCTCCTACTTGTTATAGAAAATAGTATAAGAAACATCGTATTTTATATTTATTGGATAACGAGAAAGTCATGCATGTGGAATATCACATTGAAGGCATCCAAGTGTAAATAAAATATAATATATATAACTACAGAGTCATAGTTACATGTAGTGTTCTTTCATGCCAGTTTATTACGAGTACGTTATCACAGTGCAAAATATTTATTGAATAGGTTCAAAAATATCTACCTCATGTATCCATTTAGAATGTTTTGAGAAACTAAACCTGCAGAGTTTATTTTTAAACACTATTTCCAGGTTAATTACCTACTGAATACAATTTACTGTAAATAAAGGACCCTTCTGAAAATAATTAATTCTCACTTCTGAAAAACAACTATAAGTATGAATTACTTAAACTAGTTTGTGTAAAACACCTTTTCAATTATACCATTTCAAAATTATTTTATTTATTGAAACTGTAACAATGGAGAATAAATGTTAATTGAAGAAGAGGCCAACCTAGACAGATATACCAGATGTAGATTGATGACCTACTGAAGAAGGGTTAAAAATGGTACCATAACCAACGTGCATGTATGGAACAAATTATGAATGTGCACAAAGCGTAACTGGTGTGTTTGAAGCATGACTTCTGGCGTTCTGCCGTCTCTGCCTACACCAATGGGATAAATGTGTTAAAAATGTATGTGGGTATGTAAATAGTCTGTAATATTTTTTTATTCTATTAGATTACTAAGGACTATTGCTATGCATCAAGGGTATATTTTATTTACAAAATGCTTACATGCAAAAATATTTCTCAATTATTTAATATATATTACTATAATAATTATAGGGTCTGGAAAGTATTAAGATGTTACTTTAAATTTATGAAGACAAAGTTACGGGTGCACCTATTCTTATTATAACATTATGCTAATTATCTTATTTTTATACCTTTTTTATATGACATCATAGTTAAAATGTATTTAAATAGCATCCTCGATTAATGTGGTTATCTATACTATAATCTGAAACAAAATGAATCCACAATAAAACCCGCATACAAACGTACTTGTATATAAATATTTAATCCTCTATATCAGTGAGGCGAGTGGCCACCGAGCAAATCGTTATAAATTCATTTATAACTGACCTCAAAACGAGAGATCAGCCAAAGGTTTACCAAATAAACAGTAAGCTAGATTACTAAAATAAAATGTTTTTTTCAGTTCTTTCTGCATTTTAAAAGTAATTAGTAAGGAAAAATTTTATTTTTAGACGAGAATTATAAATGTAAGTCTTAAGAATGACAAATGACCAATAGATTGCATGTTTCACTATTTTATAAAAGATTTTTTTAAAATTTTACAACGGTACTTTATTTAAATCATTTAATTATTATTGTAAGTCAAAGTACCTACAACTGAAACAAAGTTATTTTGCAATAGATTATGATATATATGGAATAATTTTGGGATACAAATTTAATGCTGAAATCTTGACGTCAGCGAGTCGACTGACCATCGAGCAAAACGTAATAAATTTATTTACCCCTGACTCCAAGCGCCAGAACGGCTAATATTTGCTTAAGTATAGGATCTGCAAAAAAACCCTCAGAAATCCTAGATTGTGTAATGGTAATAAATTGAAACTTGTAAAATGTGGCTTTCAATTATTTATAATTTTTGACTTTCTGATGTTTTTACTGTCATGTATTAACAGTACAGGAAGGTGACCCATCCCCCATTTCAAAATATCAGTATTATCAAGTAAAAACATCATAATATTTTGATTTAAAAAAAAGGTGCTAATACAAAATCAAAAACAATTGCCCGTGTAGTCCCGTGTTAGTTCATTTATTAGATGCTCGAAGTAGCACCTACTTTAAGCTTTTTATAAAAAGTATTTCTCGCGTAATCCATTTTATATATAAACAAAGTATTTCTTTATCTCAGCAAAAATAAAGAAATTTTTATCATTGGTAATAGATATGGCAGTATTTTTTATTGTTACCAACTTTACGTATTAATCATACAAAATGTACTGTAATAAATGTATTCCTAAATTGTTGGATATTTTAAGAATATGGATTTTGTTTTGACTCCAACAGAACTTCACAATAAAGTCGGTATTTTATATAAATATCAGCCATTCGTTTGGAAACTATAGTTTGAAATTGAAAATAAAAATAGCCTGTGAAAGTGTCCTTATTTATTTCCTAATAATTGTTGAAGATAATAAATATTCCATAAAGAAAAGTATCAAAAAAAGGGGTAATAAGTAAAGTACTGCAAGATTGAGTAAAGTGAATTATTAGAATTTGGCTACCCTGTAACGCTAGTTTAATACTGTATATACGATTTATTTTATACACAGTCTTATTTTAAAACCATAAACTATAAACAAATGGTAGAGTTCAATTCAAAGGAATTCTTAAACTTAGCTCTATCTTAAAAGACGTAAATTTCACTTAATTTGTGTTTTTTTACAAATTAATTAGTCTTTAATATATAACAAGAACTGAAATTATCAATCCGACGTTTTGACTTTAATATATTTTTTTTTACATTTTAAATGTCACTATATTATTGTAATATATTGTCTCTTGGCACGATATTTAACATCATGAAACATAAAAATATGTCACATTGTAATAAAATTTTACATTCTCTATTATTATAAGATTTAAGGCTTTTCTTATTATAATGGATTTCAATTCATATCTTACTTTGAAAAATTCGTAGTACATAGGCAAAACATTAATTTTTATGCCTAAACAATTTTTTTTTTTACACATTTATATAGTTTTCTTTATTACACTTATACGTACAGCTAGAAATGCTTAAATAAAACAGTTAAGTGTCGAATGATTTGTCCTTCTATTATTATATCACCCCCTCTAAAGATATTTTAATACAACTATTAGAAACCTAAATATGGTTAAATAAATATAATATAGCGAAAACCAACATTGATCCAACCTTGATCCTTCTTTAATGTCGAAGAGACATGCAACTAAGCTTTAAAAAACCATTTGTAAGAGGAAAACGTCAACTTTATCAATCAACGTATCCGAAATATACTCAACACAATGCAGGTGGATTTTCAATTTATTAAATTAAATATTATGTTAAAAGCTCACTGCTTCTCAAAAAGTTACAGATTCTTCAATTAATAAAAGTCATATGAAAATAGTATTGTAAGTTATAATCTGATAGTTATGTAAATAGTGGAATTTGGTAGCAAACATGGAATGCCCCAGAGAACACGAGAGCGTCTTTTTGGGATTACAGGACGATATTAACAGTTAAGATATAAATATCATTAGATAGTTTGATTTGTTAGTTATAATATTATTATATATTGTGTGTATTAATTATTAACTGCCACGTGTTTATTTATAAATATTTCAGAACGTTTTAACGACAATTATGTGATCGCAAAAAAAAATCATTAACATAACACACTCAGACGATGCTTACTATGTAGGAAAATTAATACAAATTATTTTCTATCACATATTAGAAAACATAGTATGCGTTTTATATAAAATTTAATAAAAAAAATATTAAATGCATCTTTTGTATTATTATTTCAATTATTTTGATGAGTATTTATATTTATATATAACTAAACGGATTTCTTTTTAAAAATGTAATCATCGTTGCAGCACTTATATTACTTGCAACACTTACATTCTACATCTTCTATCTTTTAAATTAATTGTTCTATATATTTATATCAGAAGATTAAAAGCATTTACCACAAAGACAGGAGCTTCGAATAATATAATTCATATCGTTTGACCTTTACGTGCAATGTTGATTTTGGATCTAATGTCGAATTGCTGATAATTAAATAACAACATTAATTACCATTTGACCTTTTACTTATTTAATCAACGGAACCTTTCTCCTCGTTTCGATTTTATAATGTAATTTTGCGCTACCTATTTTGAAATTTTTGTATTCGAAATGGAAACAAAAATCAAAAATCTCTCAGAATAAAAAGAAATAATTAAGGGGACTCAGTGATATAATTCTTTTCTATCTTTCTATTAGATACATAATTTATTAAGAAGGGCAATGACAAGGGCAATGCAATTGTTAAATAATATTTAGTTAAAGTCGTGATGGATATAAACACATCTAGGAGGATATGTTATAAATAATTGAAGATTTTTTTTTGTAGGTAACAAAACATTTTTTCTTTTTAAGAACAATAAATCGTACAAACTTCGCTTATTATATAAATGAAATATTAATAATATTAATAGTCTTTAATAATTTTTGGTTTACGCCTAACCATAGTTATACTAGTATTGGTATGAAATTTAGCTTCTGAATTACAAATATTAAATTATTTAAACAGCAAACAGTAAATTTTGTTCATGTAATTGCACGTACATTCAACGTAACTGCATTTCGTCGCGGATATTATTCCATCAATGCAGATTGATCACCGCTTAACGGGAGCTAACAGAATTGGCAGCTATAGTAATAGTGTGCACAGTCTTTGTATGAAAAATTTATAGAATTTACTTGACATATATGACATTTCTTTAAAAAATCAGAATTTACAGGTTTAACTCCTGATTGAGTAATAGATTTGAAATCCTATACATGTTTTTGAACAAAATAAGATCAAAGTGGTGATGTCAGTTGAAATGATTTATTATTTATTTATAGTACCATCGAAAAAATACTTATTGATTGTATGTTGTATTAATTAAATAAGTTTAACTCACGAAAAATATTTATTCAATTTAACCTAATTCTTAGTTATTGTTCAAAATACTATGATTTTAACGGTAGTCAATCCAATATCCAACTCAATTAATCGTGATTTTCAGGAAATTACAACGAGAAGGAGTGTGTGGATAGAGCCAGTATTTAGTTTGAAACAAATTGTTTTATATAATGATGAATAAGAAATATTTATCTTGCAATTATTTCATAACATAAATGTTTACTTATCTAATAAAGTATATTTGTACTAACCAAACTCAGAAACGACTTTATACCTTTTTACCTAAATATATATACCAACATATTTAGGTATTGCAGCCGCTAAAACCTTTTTAAAACTCTCGGGTTCTATGTGTAACTTTGAACTATTTGTCCGCCAAACATTACTAATCGATCCGATCTTTAGCATCTTTCTGCAATGTAAGTTCCGTCTTAGCACGAAATATCCTTGTGTTGACGTAAACGCGACGGTGCTGGCACCACTTGAACGACCATAGAACGTGACAAAAATTACAAACAGGTACAGTACCACTGTTGTAATATTCTACCCGAAACTCATAACTTTTGGTACAAAATTTGATATCCATATACGAAATGAAATATATTTTATATAAACTGATAATGTTTGATGTATTACGATATATTATCAAATCAAATCAAATCAAATCAAATCAAATCAAATCAAATCAAATCAAATCAAATCAAATCAAATCAAATCAAATCAAATCAAATCAAATCAAATCAAATCAAATCAAATCAAATCAAATCAAATCAAATCAAATCAAATCAAATCAAATCAAATCAAATCAAATCAAATCAAATCAAATCAAATCAAATCAAATCAAATCAAATCAAATCAAATCAAATCAAATCAAATCAAATCAAATCAAATCAAATCAAATCAAATCAAAACAAATCAAATCAAATCAAATCAAATCAAATCAAATCAAATCAAATCAAATCAAATCAAATCAAATCAAATCAAATCAAATCAAATCAAATCAAATCAAATCAAATCAAATCAAATCAAATCAAATCAAATCAAATCAAATCAAATCAAATCAAATCAAATCAAATCAAATCAAATCAAATCAAATCAAATCAAATCAAATCAAATCAAATCAAATCAAATCAAATCAAATCAAATCAAATCAAATCAAATCAAATCAAATCAAATCAAATCAAATCAAATCAAATCAAATCAAATCAAATCAAATCAAATCAAATCAAATCAAATCAAATCAAATCAAATCAAAACACTTTATTCGGATAACATAGATTATTAGGTACACATATTAGAAATTAAATAAAAGTAAAATTAACATAAATAAAATATGTTCCATAAAAAAACAGGAACTGTCACTTTAAAATAAGTATTTTATAAAGAGTAATAATATAATAATATTATAAAGATACATATATACACACAATTTAAGTAAGAACATAGAAAAATATATCTATATACATTCACGCATACACATACAATATACATAGAATATGTATTTATCTTAAGATGAACCTAAATCACAAAATGGTAAAAAAAAATAAATATTAGATATGTTATAAAGAAATATAACCAGTAGATAAAAGGAACAACGTGATAAACCACTTTAATACTAATTATAAAAAGTTTAAGTCAAAGCAAAAAATTAATTATTATTTAATTGTAAATTGATAAGATATGATTTATATTTTAATTTAAATGCGTTTATCATATTTAATAAACGAAGAGGAGGGGGCAGGTTACAATTATAATTTAGATTAAGTATCGACTATTATACAACCAACATTTATTTATTTAGCTTCACGCCATATCCCTTTCGGAGTAGCCAGAGACGACGTAGCGCCAAACGCTACGATCCCTGCATACCTCTTTCGCCTCGGCCACAGAATTCAACCTCTTCATAAATGCCCTCCAGGGGGTTCTCATGCTTTTTACGTGACCTTCCTCCACTATCATAGATACTGTGTTTTCGAAGGTCACTTGAGGCCACCCTCGGTCTCTCAAAACATAATTTGTAATTATGCAATAATAAAAATTGCAAAAAGTGTAATAATCTAAACGATCGAATAATACTAAAAGACGTATACGTTGTTAGTATACGTTGATATATATATGTAATTTATATGTAAAGATTTATGGGGTTCTCGTTAAGTTTGGTAGTGAAACTTCAAATTATAATCGACATGATACTTACTGAAAGCAAAATTTAATATATAATGATCAAATTCAATATATCAGAAACAAAAACTTTGTTGAAAGTTCAGTTTTATACAAGACATTTTTTCAAGGTTGTAGCTAATTGCAACTGACTGCAGAAGAGCTAGCGACAGAAACTCAGCGGCCTTATCTTGTTCCTTTTTTTCAACGACATACATAATACCTATATTACATTTATCATAAATCTTGAAATCTGGCGGCAGCGCTTCATACCCAGGCTCCATCATGTTTTAGATATTCGGTAATAATGTAATCCATTAGTACACAAATATTCCCCAAAGAAGTTATTTTTAATTTATTAAAAGAAACTGTGTAAACGTTTACTCGGAGCTTGTTGAAAAAAAGTATTGTAATGTTGAAAAAGCAAACTTGTGTTCGTTCCTTAGATTTATATGATGTACATAACTGTGCTTAATAAAAATATCCTTATTCTTATGTAGATACATAAATAAGATTTTCAAAGGATATACTGACCAGCGGCCGTGAGTATAATACAATATTTAAACTTATCTCGTAAGGATAAATCTCTTTTGTAAAACGAAATTGGTATTTATATCAACAATATATTAATTACCCAATAGTAGGATACCATAAGACATTTTGCTATGAAAATAACTATAATCAACTACCTTGGCAGTAGTCTCGTCATTAAAGGATCTTATTTTTTAATAGAGTTAATACTCTATTAAAAAAATAAGAATCTAAGATTCTTGGCTTCACTGTAATTAGTGATGCTAAGAAAAACTGTTAATCCAACCACATCGATCTTTCAATTCTTAGGACGATCGAAGTATCAAAAAAAGGTTTCATTTTCATTAACAATAATAAGTCAAATTATTACTCGTCTTTTATAATAATAATTGTGAAATAAAATAAAACTACCCTTATTTTCATTTCAAAACTCTTGTGCTAGTATTTCAGGGCTAATGTTGAGTATGAGTGATGTTTTCTGAGCAGGTGCTCAGGTCAAGTAATGAGGTCATTAGTAGGTAAGACATTTTGTTAATTGTAAAGCCCTTTGGGAAATGTCACTGTTTGTCCCAGGTTTAGGTGTAAAATAAAACTTTATATTTTACATATTGAGGTCAGAAATTAATATACCTCATATATTAAGGTATACCTTGTGTTCATGACATCTTAATTGTTGACACTCGATCAGTTTTATCTATATCTAGTTTGTATTTTCTTAACTTATTTATTTAATAATTTATAATTTTCATGTTATTTAATTCATCTTACAAACAAAAGATGTGGTAATAGTAAATACGGCTCACGTACAGTCATTTGGTAAGTGAAGTACCTTTGGGGGTATCTTATATTTCACGCTCCATGGCAACGCTTAATTGTGATTTTGAGTTTATTAAGCGAAATTAATCTCAATTAAATCGATAATGGGTTTTTTTTAATCATAGAAAATAGAAAAATATTTAAAGTGCAGTCTACAAAAAACGTAGCTATTGTTTTTACAGAAATATAAAAAGATTGAAAGTTAACTAGCAAGAACAGGTCGTCGATGACCGAAATTATATTTGTTTTTTTATGAGTCCGGGTTAATCTTTGCAACAAACTTTATTTTTTTAAGACAATGTAGTGAAGTTGAGGGCTTTAATTATATTAATTCTTTACTTAAGAGCTACTTTCAACACAGATCATTTGGCAAATATCCTAAATTAACACTAAATTAACTCTAACCAGCTCATGCATTTTATAATTTCCAGGCACGTTCGCATAAAATGTTTAGTACGTTGGGTGTCTTATGGTTACAATACACACCCTTTTTGTATAAATAAATATATAAATGTAAAATCACTTTTACTACTTAAAAATAACTTTGCAACATCTTACGAGCTTTTATTTAGATCTTTTTGTCCGTTTATCATTTTATATATACTGTGTTTAAAAAATCTAAGTTACAATTACAATATAACAATTCAATTTATGTTGAATTAGAAGTACTTTAAAATATTTTAGAATTATAATATCTTTATTCATTAATTATATCCAGTCAATAACAGTCAAACAGCCAGGCCTATCTATTGAAATTGATAGGTACTTACACATTATTTTTCTGTCAAATACTGTTAGACTCACCTCACAGTTGTCACTTGACTTTTTACCAGTTTAAAATCATAATAAGATAGGAAATAATGATGTGAAAAAACAATAAACTTATATTTTAGTTTTTGTTAAACAATTTATGTGAATAAAATGCAACTAACTGTAATAGAAATAGAATGACAGTTGTAAAATAAATAGAGTGGCAGATATTGTACCCAGCCGAGAAGTCCTCATTCGAGGTACAGTCAGACTAATGACTACAAAATGTTGGCACTACCAAACTTTACCACTTTAAAGCTACCTGCAATCTCCACAAAATAATATTTTTTTTAAACTGTAAGTCAGTGTTAACTATACCATTGGAAATTCTTATTTATGTATTATACAATATATTATTAGAATGTAGGAAATTACAGTATTTTTTGTAATAAATCTTTCAATTACATCGAATTGATCAGTGCAAGAATATATAACTATAATAAGATATTATATCTTATCAAAGTTGTATTTTTTTTTATTATATAGTATTAAAGATTACAAAGTATTTAGATCAGACACTATAAACAATTGCCAAAAAAGTATTACGCTCACAGAAGGTATAATTCCTGTAATCCGAATTTAAATAAAAGTAATTGAATTGAACTCTGAATATATATTGAAATCTTCCATCTTATTCATCTCATTGTCCTTCCTTGTTGACATAATCAAACTAAGGTATGATAAGGCATGATAAGACTAAAATCATCTACATATATTTTCACCTTTTCTAATTCATAATCTTTTTAATATCTCCCCCATCCTATAGCCATCGGAAAGAAAAGAGGTCAGCGGTTTTATTCTATGCTCTTCATTTCGATAGAAACTCCATTAGACAGAAGTCAGTATAAACATTAACGTTAGTAGACATTTATTGATTTGTATCGTTATATTTTTTTGCAAATAAAATGAAATTAAGTTTTTTAATAGCTATCATCAGAAATGATTGGCAGGAATTCACAGAAATTTTTAAATGGTAGAAAGCATAATATGATTTTTGATAAAATGAATTGAAATGCCTTTTACAACGTTTTTAGTAATAAATTTTTGTTGAAGTTAAAATAAAAAAAATAATATTAAAATCAAGTTTTACTTTATCGTTTATTCCACAATATAAAATAAATTCCACAATTTAAAATATATTCTCTATCTTCATTGGATTGAGGTTTAATATAAATCTGTTTTTGGGAGAACATTAAACCAAACCTAATTTCCAATTAATTTTTTCTCGTAATATTCTATTATCTGTTATTACCTTAGTCAATAAAAATGTGCCAAAAAAAAGGTAACATAATCGAAATTATGACTTCTAATTTTAGCAATGTATGTTATTACTATTTTTTATTTAAAATTGTTTTTAACATAAAGTTATTACTGTACATCTTGTAATTATGGCATATATTTTAAATAAAAAGGTTTATTTTTATCAACAAAACAATATTTATAGTGACATTAATGGTCTTAAATAGGTGACATTATTATGATTAAACGACAGATTAATCATAGTTTCTATGATTTTCAATTTCGTTACCAATAATTGGAACTATTAACTTTACAGACGACTGATTTCAAACTTGTTGGGAATTGAACGTTTAATCTAAAGTTATAGAAACTATTCCAATCATCTAACAATAAATACTTTATATTTTTTTGCAAATAAAATGAAATTAAGTTTTTTAATAGCTATCATCAGAAATGATTGGCAGGAATTCACAGAAATTTTTAAATGGTAGAAAGCATAATATGACTTTTGATAAAATGAATTGAAATGCCTTTTACAACGTTTTTAGTAATAAATTTTTGTTGAAGTTAAAATAAAAAAAATAATATTAAAATCAAGTTTTACTTTATTGTTTATTCCACAATATAAAATAAATTCCACAATTTAAAATATATTCTCTATCTTCATTGGATTGAGGTTTAATATAAATCTGTTTTTGGGAGAACATTAAACCAAACCTAATTTCCAATTAATTTTTTCTCGTAATATTCTATTATCTGTTATTACCTTAGTCAATAAAAATGTGCCAAAAAAAAGGTAACATAATCGAAATTATGACTTCTAATTTTAGCAATGTATGTTATTACTATTTTTTATTTAAAATTGTTTTTAACATAAAGTTATTACTGTACATCTTGTAATTATGGCATATATTTTAAATAAAAAGGTTTATTTTTATCAACAAAACAATATTTATAGTGACATTCATGGTCTTAAATAGGTGACATTATTATGATTAAACGACAGATTAATCATAGTTTCTATGATTTTCAATTTCGTTACCAATAATTGGAACTATTAACTTTACAGACGACTGATTTCAAACTTGTTGGGAATTGAACGTTTAATCTAAAGTTATAGAAACTATTCTAATCATCTAACGATAAATATTAAATCAGTTATAATCAAATAAATAATCTTCTAACTAAATATTACTACCATAAGTAAACAAACAATATACAGCAAATACTAATGACTACCTTGCTAATATTCGAGAAAATAACTTTTTCATGAAACTTTACTCTGTATTTTCATTAAAATTCTTTATTAAATTTAGAAAATACCTTAACGTTTTCGAGTCTCAACTACCGCTCCTTATCCAGGCTATTAAGTATGACTTAAAATTTAAGCAGTTTTCTTAAAGCTTTGCAATATTATTTCGTAATAATTAGCATAATAATAATTTCGTAATAATATTTTTAAGCCCATAAAAACGATAAGAAGATGATATATAAGAAATCTTAAAGTTTTTGGTATGATAATTTTAGTCTTCAACAATGATTTTCTAAACGCATTGTCTGATTGTTGTTTCAGTTTCAAGATGTTTATTATGAAGGGCATAAATATATTACATAAATCACGTTATTTTTAAATAAGAAAACTGTACATTAAAACGGTCAGTATAAATAGTCCGTGAGTAAGTTATCGCCCTCTCGGAATGCTGCTCTATTGATAACAGCCGTTCCAAAATTCTAAAGTTACTCTGTTTTAATATTTATACTATTTTATTATAGTATTTAGATATTTATATTTAACAGCAGTTCTTAATGTCGGACAGGCTTAAGTTCTACACATAAATAACATGATACACACCTTTAACACAATACCCTATTTCTGATGAATAAGTTTTACCCGTTAGGAATGAAAACCCTAGTGTTTTTCAAGGAATCTTTCAGAGCACGTTTCATATTTATAGATACATAGCTGTGTTACAATGATATGTTTTCCTAAACTTAAAATCATAGTGGACCCTAATTAATTTGGATGATTAACTTTATCTGACCATATTAACTCTTGAGGCGAAAGAGGGACAGCTGCGGTGGCCGAAATCTTGGATATTAAGTGGTTATTTATAAGTATTAGGATACAAGTATAAAGGAATGTTCTAGTATTATTCTTTTCATATTGTTATTCTTTTCATGTTTGTCTTTTTTTCTTTGATAAAAATAGAAAAATAAGAATAAGCTTAATTAGTTTAATATATATTATTACTATTTATTTGTCTTCACACCATATCCCTTGCGGGGTAGCCAGAGAGAGCCAATTTTAATAGAGAGGTAATTTTAATAGTAACAGCAATTTAATAATCTCTTAACTTAACCGATTTCTATTAAATTTTGTAGATATCTACTGGTTGGTCCAACTTAAATAATATCGACATAAATATTTGCATCGGTCATTTAAAAAAAAGTTTTTTAAATTCTGAACTAATTAAAATAAAAAAAGATTAATTCCATAACTTTGCGAAGTAGTTAAATCCCTTGTAATGATGTATCCAAAGTAAATAAATCCTTTGTAATGATGTATCCAAAGTAAATAAATCCTTTGTAATGATGTATCCAAAGTAAATAAATCCTTTGTAATAATGTATCCAAAGTAAATAAATCCTTTGTAATGATGTATCCAAAGTAAATAAATCCTTTGTAATGATGTATCCAAAGTAAATAAATCCTTTGTAATGATGTATCCAAAGTAAATAAATCCTTTGTAATAATTGAATGATAATTTAATTATAATAGTAGCAAAAAGGTTAGTTGTGCATATCAATTATATTAAAACAAAGGCTAAAGTGGTTATATACGAGTATAAACCTGTTTCATTGTTACTTGTCCAAATGTTAATTAGGGCTATTATCGGCTGTTAATTATGCAATAATATGGTTTCATTATTATAGCGCTAAGATTATTATAGAAATATTATTTTTAAATCAACTTAAACAACTTTCCAAAATGTCTCAACCTTACCAAATATTTTCCATCTTGTTCTCTTCGAGATGAGATCGTAGGTGAGTAGAGTTAGTAACATTTACTATATATCCATTTAGTTTTTGAATTGAGCTCACAAATTAATTTATTAGTCTCTCGCATTATTCTAGAACTAGGAATACAAAATTTACCAAGAATAATCAACAATAATCCTTAAGAATTAAAAAGAAATATTCTTTTTTTTTCTCAAGTCACAATGTTTCGTAGTTCTCAAAAAATAAAACTAAAGATAACTCTAAATAACGAATGAGGAAAATAATACTGAAAAAACATAAAGGAAAGACTTCCGTTCCTTTGAGCTTCACCTCGATATGTGATATAATGTCGATACATTCTTGATCTTATACCGTCATTTTATTTCTCTTAAATTGTTTTAATCTGCAAAAAGACTATTAGTATTGTTGCAAGTATATGTCGTTTTAAATATAAAGGTTTTTATATTTTGAAACTAATCCAGTTTCAGTGTATTATTAGTTATTTATATTTATATATTTATTAGTAATATTTTTTATCTAAATTTATGGAGGTTTCTAAAGTATATATTAAATGTAAATATTCCATTTTATATAATATCAGCAATCGAAGACATGATATTTTGAATGGTAAGTCGCAACCGTTATGTATGTATGTATTTACAAAAAGAATGGCAAACATTGTACCGCCGAAGGAACTATAGAAATAAACATTTCCATGGCTCTACTTTCTTTATTATTCCTTGGTAAGATTGATAATATAAGATCGGAAAAATAAGAAAAGCGGGATGGCCGGGTATCTCTGTTACCAGAAATAGAGTATATGATGTAGTTACCTCACTCCGATTTTCTGTAAGGGATTAAGGTGGTTATACTATTCCAGCGCAGCTACTCGTAAACCGTATTCGAGCTGCACTCAAATTAGTGACTACAGCATCGAGGTACTACCAAGTTTTGTTACACTATTTCTCTTCACAAAACATTAAATAAATAAAAAAATCTTTATTTTATTTCGTCTTTTACTCTTAAAATAATATTTTTTATTCGATAATTTGAATAATAAAAATCTCTCTTATTATTTTGAGTGAATTTGCTTCATTTAATAAGATTAACTAGCTTTTGCCAGCGACTTCATTCACGTGAAATATTTTTTTAAGCATTCTTTATTGTTTAGAATAGTTATTTTCCAAATAGTACAGAAACAAAATTCTGTGGCTTACTTTAACTAGCTATTACGTTATGACGAGTATGTTTAATAAAACACAAGAAAAACATTGTCAAATATATTGAGCTTCGTAGCAAAGTGACAAATCAATAATTGTTAATTATTAATATCACCTCTGTTTAGCCAATCTTATTTAAATAACATATGAAGAACAGTCAAATCCCGATAAAAAATGCAGGCACCATTAGGAAAAAGGGTGAAAAAATTACGGTTACATATTTTTTTTATTTCAACTCATTAAAATAAAAAATAAAATACAAACAGAAAATAAAATAAAATATTGAAATCGTGATTAAAAAATAGGGTTTAATATTAAAAGGGTGAAGAATGAGAGTTATATGTATTATTCCATTTCAAATTACAATATAATATTTTTGTTACAAAAAACATTTTAAAAAATCGCGTCAGCCACCATTTATACTTAGGGGTTAAAATAAAGCTTATGACCGATTCTCAGACCTTCCAAATATGCACAAAAAATTTATAAGAATCGGTCAAGTCATTTCTAACCATTTCTAACTATTTTGTTTGTGTACTTCATTTTATATAGCATCCCGAACTCTTCTATTGAGATAAATAAACTAAGGCTGGATAATAGGTCAAGTTGACAAAAATTTTCTTCATACAATTTATAGTCGCTAATTTAAGAGGTCGGGTTTTCATTCAACGAAGAGCGCTTCACTTTGATAGAAATGTCTATTCAGAAGCCAATGTAATTAATTATTAACGTTTTTGGGTATTAACTCATTATACAATAATCACTTCGTAATTAATTATAAATGTAGTGAAACTTAACCGCAACGTTTCATATTTAACACGCACTGTTGATTACTATTTAAAATTAATATTTTTAATAATTTCTAATGAGAAAGTTGTATTTATTATATTAAATGGGCTCAATTTAACATATAATTTAAAATCATTTTATGGTTCTGTCAAATTACTACTATTATTTGGAAAACAGAGTGAATAAATAATAATAGTTAGATGACTGATCTGTTCTAATATTTTTAAAATTCAAAGATTTATTTATTTTTAGTTACTCTTAATGAAATATTCTTGTATTGACTTTTAGTCACAAATAAAGTATTGTCCAACGTTAGTATTAAATAATCAATGACTTTTATTTATACTCCATTCGTTTTTTAGTCCAATTCTTACTCATCTTAAAAACATGAACTGCTTTGTTGTTTACTGCACAATTTAAGACAAACATAAATCCTTGTTACGTCTGAATAACAAAGTAGTTCCTTAAGTGAAACAGCCGTAGGAGGGCATTAGGAATGTGGCCTAGCCGTAACGAATTTATTCAAGTCTCCTTTTAAAAATTATCCCAAGTCTTGAAAAAGTAAGAGAGCCGTAGACTCCCGTATTTTTTCGCAATGTGTTAAATGTTAAAAATAGTCATATAAATTCTGATATTTGGTACTTTGACAAAAGGTATTATTTTTTATATGTATATAACATGTTATTAAAATATTTTTTTTATATTCCAAATGTATGCCTCCAATACAAGTTATGTAACTAAATATAATGTTGTAGTTGAAAATGTGGCCCAGGCTTGAATTTTGTAAACAAGTTTTGTAATTTGTAATAGTTTTGTAATGTTTTGTAATTTTGTTATCTTGTATTTATATTACTATTACAAAGAACTTTCTTTTTTTAGATATATGGAGAAAATCCCTTTTATTTTGGTTTAATTATAAGTACTTTTAATACCAAAATTATACAAACACACAATGATTGATGATAGACGCTTTTCGTAGTTAATATGAATAATTAATGAGGGTAGATCGTTGCGGTAGTGATGGGGGAGAGGACAATCAGAGCAAAGTAATTGAGCTTTGCGGTAAGACTCAGAAATTCATTCAGATCCTACCAGTCGTACTTGACTTTAATCAATTCGTTTTCAGTCCATCAATGTTATAATATATATGGTAACATTTTGAAGAAATAATAAATAACATTTTATATTTATTATTGAAAACATTTTGCAAAGGATTTTTAAAAGTATGTTAGTTGAGAGAAATGATAGGTAAGTAAAAAAATTAAAACATTAATATTTTATCATTAAATAAAACAAATAATAAAGAATATATGTAAAAAGTAATAAACAAATAATATTGAAGTGACATTGTATTGTAGCACTGCTAAAATTTAAATTGGGGTAGTTCTGGTCTACAATTATACAGCTGACGATACAATTATCAGCTGTTCTGATGCTGACTTTTTTGTCTTATGAAATGTAACTAAATGTAAGTATATAACTAAGTGAGTGATTATAACGTCAACCATCTAATTATCCGTGGGTAAAACTGGTTAATCACAATAATTGAAATAGCATACTTTATGTACAATTATAATTGTGTGAATTGAGGTTGAATAAAAGGTTGCTCGAAGAAATTAATTAACTGCAAGTTTTTTGAACAAGTATTTTTGTGTAAATATTTTAAAATAATTGGATAGCTGCGATTTTATGAGGTAAGTATTAAGTTTTAGTAAGGATAAACACAAAACTTAAGAAGTTATTAATTTGATACTATTTGGTAAATGGTATGTTTGTTTCTCTTCTGAATTAATATATAAATTAAACATTCATTTTTAATCAGTAGTCATACAAGTCCTACTTGGGATTAAACTTTATTATTCTAACTTTTTTTATCTTTCTTGGACTCTGTTGATACAGACTATTATTATTCTTCATTATAAAAATATTACAAGTTAATCTGGATTAAGCATTTATCTGAGCATGGCAGCGTTTATTTAAATTTCAGGCTACTCCAAATTACCCAATTTCATTATAAAAAATTATATAAAAATGTACAACTCTACATATTCTAAAGAAGCGTCCTTTCCTATTATTGCAGAGAGCAATACTTACTGCCGCTTAACGATATTTTATATTCTGAATAAGTTTAGTTTAAGGTAATCACGTGACAAAGAAAATATATATACCAAATTTAAGTGTCTGTTTGTAATTCCAAATGTATTTTAAAAACTATTTTGTAACTGTACTAACACTAGTTTTTAAGAAATATATTGTTACTAACACTATATGGGCTCGTCCTGAAATAAATGATTATTATTATTATTATTATTAAAACTGATTTGTTTTTTTTGAGAACTAAACACAAGTTCAGCCTGAAAGCAAGGTCCTTGTCTTGTCTCTTCTATATTGTTTATCTTACCTTAACTACAAAAACTATATGTTTCTTAATGTAACATAAGGAAAACAGCTTAATTTACAAAATAATTAACAGATACTAATAAAAATATAATTAAATTCTAATACAAAGTGATAAAAGATCAAGTGTAGAAATTTCTTACACGACGGTTTTAATATTATTATTTTGTATGACAATAGTTCTACTATTTCTTTTACGAACAATACGAAAACAATACACCAATTTGGCACGGATTCTGTTGAATGGATAACAACTAAGCAAAAAGAAACAAAGCTGTCGAAAATAAAAGACAAGTGGTATGTCGATTGTTGTTTAACAACTGTTCAAGCTTTTTATGAATAAAAATAATATTAAAAACAATATACAAATTTCGATTTTTCCTGAAATGTTAATAAATATAAAATACATTACTTAATGAAGTATTTCAGTTAATTGCTTTTGAAGTCTTAAGTATACGAGATGTTGTGAAGATTATGATATTACATAAAATATAGATAGTTGAAGATGTCTTATAAATAACGGTCATTGACATATCTATTTTTTGTATTTTTAACACGATTATTTTAAAAGATTAAAACCTATATTTTTATATTAATACATAAAATTAATGCTAATTTAAGAAGATAAATGCATAACAATTAAAAATTAATGTACTATCGTGGACACTTCAAAAGATATTGTTTGTGGCCTTTCAATATTCGGATATTGGATATCTTTCATCAATATTAGCAGTTAGAAGACTTTCTTGAATACGACTTGAACAAACAATATAAGTAAGACATTTAGCTCTTTCTGGTTTATTTTCAAACCATCTTTATAGTATAAATTTCGCCAAGTTTTTAAATTGACTGAAAATAAAAATTAGATAATAAAAGTACGAGATGAAATAAAAAAAAAATACTTAGAATATACAACTTACAAATAATTTAGAAATGTACAAGAATTTCGATTCATAATCACTAATTATTAATTATTATTCTAATACACAAACGATATATAAAAAAAATTAAGTACTTTGTATTAAGTAACAAATATACACAAATACACATTTTTTTACTTAAATGTATACATATTTACATGATTTATGTTATATATACACGGGGAAGGTTGAGAAGCAATATACTATCTATTCGGCGGACCGGATGGTGGAAGAGGCTTGGTTTGTTAGATATATCAAATTTTATTTATTAAAAAATAGTACACATTTCAAAATTATAAACCTGGTTTCAAACATTAACATAAAATATGCTAAACAATAGTTAAAAATTTTTTTAGATTTGGTTAGTCTAAATTAGTCTTAATTTAACTAATTATGCAAAAATTTATATTATTCAAGTAAAAAACATAAAACTATTTAAGCTTTTGAGTGTATAAGAACCCTTTCCAGAATTCAATTCAATATCGATCGATTGTTAACTAATTACTTAATTAACAGTTGGTGTGATTTTCTTATGCTATTTATGCGAATCATCAGCAAAAATAATGTTAAATAGAATCGTGAAAATAAATGAGTTTCTTACTTGGTTTATTGTTTCTCTAACTATATAGCAATTACAATTTGTGTTCTTTTGTTGTCCGTATGTTTTTCGGACTGTTTACCTAGATAACCAAGATTCTTAAAACAACAAAGGTATCCTGTCCCTTAAAGTTGTGGTGAAATAAAATTTCTTAATTAAAATAAAACAAAAACGGCTGTTTATGCCACAAAAAACGAAATGCCACATATTTCAACACTCTTCAGGAAATCGAAATTGATAGATTACTACCCGTTGACATGGAACTATAAAATTAGAAAAGTCATTGTTTTATAGCACAAGTTAAAGAAAAAATCTGAAAACTAGACATTTGTAATTAAATCATAAATATGTAGTCTTTTAGGGAGAAGGCTGAAATTTAAGTATAAGGGTTTGATGTGAATATTTCAAAACATATTTTATTTTATATATGTTTTACGGGGCAAATATTCTCATTTATAATAAAAAATATAAAAAAATACTTTCCTCCCCTTATTACCAAAGTCTTGTAACGTACAAATCGGGCACAATTAGATCACACTTGGCCGGTTTTTTATCTTAATATAAGTACAAGCTAGTACTCCTTTATTATACAAATGATACAGTTAAATAAAATAATATTTTATTATTAATATCATAAAGTTTAATAAAATGCCCCTTTAACTTAACTATGTATTTTATAAACATTTTCTTATAAAGGTAATTAAAAAAATATACAGGTATAAAAGGTATTCAACCGTAAAAGCTGGACGTGAACTTTAAGCTAATAAATATACTTAATATTGATAAAAAATCTTTTGTTTATTTTTGCGCTCAATTACCTCCATATTTGAGTCTTCTAAAATTGTTACGTAATAATTTTTAATACATTTTTTAATACAATAAAAGCGCAAATGCCCATTATGTTTATCAATTTATTTAATATCTTTAACGAAAAATTCAAATATTTAATTAAAATGTAAAATGAATATAGAATGAAAAACGCGTCGACACTGTTGAATTTAATTTAAAACTAAATTAAAATTATATATTAATTTAAATTTTCACATATTTTGTTTCATAGTTAACCCTCCAAATCTATGAACCTATGAATCAACAGATCATAGTCAATATCGAATCAACATATGAAGTATACATGTAGTTACATAAACGTGTCTTAAATTGTGATTATCTGTACCGTTTCATTGTCTAAAATATAAATATTAAAAATATTTAGGGATTAGTTTGACAATTAAATGTGTGATTTCTGTGGATATTTAATGATTTTCATGTAAACCATAAATTTATTATTGTTAAATTTCTCAACAACGATAATATTATAAACCCAAAAAAAAATAACGTTGCGATATAAAAAGTCTTCATAAAAATATATACTATTTTTATACATATTTTATAAAATATGGATAGCTTTTGTTTAGACACTCTTAAGTTTCATTATTAGAATTTAATAAAATGTTTTTTTTTTCAGATAAGATGAATAATATCAAACAATCTGAACTGTTTCTATGTTAATTTTGAGATTGTAGCTATATAGTTTCATAATATATCAGTAATAGTTAAAACCTAGTTGTTAAAGACATTTTCATTATAAATAAACATAAAATAGCTGCAGTTGCATCTAATGACAAAATATAAGTATATGAGTATTTTTTGTAGTATATTTTTCTACATATGAAGGAGCTTTTTTGTGATACACATTATTTTTGTAGTGTTAAAATATAAAGGAATTGTGAAGTGAAAGAAATATAAAGATATACTAAATACATAATACATAATATATATGAAGAAAGAAAATCGGTACAGAAGGTTGATAATAAAGTCGAATTAGAATTCATTGACATTCAGTCTTGTTTCTCGGCAATGGAACTGAAGGAATTTAACGACTTATTGCAATGCTCAAGCCATATTAATAAATCATAGTAGTACTAATTAAGTATTATACTGCAATAATAACCATTAGTTACTATGGCCATTATGATAATTTAATTATTTTATTTCACTGATGGTATATTATTTATTGAAAAGTACGAAATTTTCTTCTCATGTATGTTGTTGTTAGTTATTAGTATACAGTATTTATTTAGGTAGTACGATGTTGAAAAATGAACCAACCCTGTGATATTCCTATGTTATGTATAATCATTAATTAAATATTTCTTATATTCTTATTAATTATAAAATTGTTAAATTAGCCTTTATTATTTTGTCACAAACCGTGGAAACGCTGATTAGACGCAGGTGCATTGTATCATATTAAAATCCCCGAATTTAATATCTGAAGCCTTGGTTTGTTACACTTATTTTTGTGTATTCTGTAAATTATAATTTCATTTTATTATATTCATTCTTGTCTCTCACTATGGAACACGTAGTTTGTTAATAGGGAACACGTAGTTTGTAAAATAAATATAATTATTAAATTTTAAGTTAATAAACTTGTATTCTTTTGGATCCTCCGGTTGTGTTATTATTAATGTTTATTTTACAAATTTGAACATATTTTTTTTATTACGTTGGTACTTTATATTATTTTATAATTTGTTTCGCCTCACTAATTACAGCGACTGGTGCGAGTTACGACCGCTTCATGTTGTAAAAAATAAAAAAAGAAAATATTCATAAAAAAAAACATCGGCTTCATATTTCTATGTATGTAAATGCTGAAATTAATAATCAAGGTTTCTCTGTTATTACATTCTCTGTTTAAATATTAACCTATTATTAATAGACAAAGTATTATTATTGATGTTTATTAATGGATAATTGATTCATGTTGATCAGTGTACATAGTTTAAACTTATTGGGTTAATAGAGTTAATTGGGTCTCTTTTTTTGTACTAAGCTGTTCTTATTCTATATTATAATGACTAACATGGGGTTTAAAAAAATTAAGCCTTTCGTCCGTTAACTAATATTATAAACCTACACTATGAAAATGGTATTATAGATGTTTTATTAAAAAGCAAAACACATGTCGATCATTGTTTTAAAATTTTACCCGTTAAAAGGATGACATGTACATGTACAAACATGTTTAGAATTTCATTAACTTACTAATATATAATAACGAACACAATGTCGTGTGCTTCTTATATTTTTTTAAAACTTAGTCATATTATTTGTACTTAGAGATATTGATAGATAAATCAGCTATCAGTTACTTTTGCTTTCAAGAAAAAGGTACGAGGAAATTAAGGAAGGACAAGATAAATTGCTGATTAGAATATCTGACGTTCATTGTAATTTAAATTAAATTTTAGATATAATATCCGATTCTTTTCTAATTTTTTTTTGGTGCTACACAACCAGGCTTTTGCATTAATATTATTTTCTTTTTTACCTTTCGTATTTGTCTGTATTTGTAGTTGATTTGAGTCCTTCCTGTGTTAATATATTTCAATTCTATATTTATATGAAATATCTTCAGAATTAGTTGCTTTTTTCTTTTTCTAAGATATACTATATTATTAATTTACTAGTTTAGGAGAAAATAGATCAGATTGTGTAAAAAAAAATATTGACCATTAGAGTATCAAATGAAGACGTCATTATCTAAATACATAGAATACATCTAAACAAGGCAGAGTAACTTACTGATTGATTTACGAGTAGTTTCAGCACTGTTTGTTGACTTATCACCAACAACAATCTTATGATGTATACAGCAAATAAAACTAATAAATGGAAATATTTAATTTAGATTAATGTACGCAAATTAATAAGTCAAATAAAATATTTTTTTATATTATTTTATATACAACTATTACTATACTACAACTATACGAGTATACTATACTATTACTCGTTTTAATCATTACCAATATTGTATTGGTATGAAAGTAGTTTGGCTAAAAACGAGTTCTACTCAAACAATAATCATATTATATTTATCAATTAATCTTTGTGAAGTTGTGATTTATTGATATAATGATAATAATTATTCAGCGCAAATAAATTAACAAGTGACCTCTAAAATAAAATAAATATATCATTAATCGAGAATTTATTTATTTAACTAAAGTTATGATAATAAAAATTACGGCCCTGCAACATTGCCTGAAGATTTGTCCCTTATTAATCTCCAGTGACCCAACTGAATTAATGATCCATTTCATTCGACACTCGACCAAACACTCTTTTCACATATAAGACTTAGCAAAACATTTTCTGTAAACTTTTGATCACTGTCAAATGATTGTACGCTAATCATTTTACAATCGGCATAATATTTTGTTTCGTTTTATCTTAACTGCACGGGCAAATTTCTAAAAAACTTTTATATTATTTAAAAAAATTAAAGTAGAAAACTATTTTAACAGTGATACGTTTACCTCATAATTCTGATCCAGGTATAAAATATAATAACAAAGACAACAACTTTTATTTCCAAAACGCGAAGAATAGAAAATAACGTGTGACTAATAGCGGGATATCCCTATTTAATATAATTAAGTCCTCTAATAACTTGTGAAATAACTACATTAGTGCGGGACATATCTTGAATTTATCTTCATAATGTTCATTTCGCAATAAACCTAGACGGTAACAAAATTTATTGCATGAATCTCAGAAACAGCTTTATTACAAAATTTATACCCTTTTACAGTATTGGGCTTCAAATAATAAAACTCTTCTTTGGCTTCACCTCCATATACTACTAAACTGAAAACCAAAATTCAAGTTTAGTTTTATATTATGCGTATATTTTTAATTTAAACAGTTATTAATTTACATAACAACATGAGTCACAGGATTTATCTAATGTATTGTAATAGCAATATTGATGTGTGACTTTTTAAAACAAATATCCAAATAAATATCCAATATCCAAACTTTATGTTTTAGGGTTGAACAGGGAGTGAAATACTTTCTAATACTTATAGATAGGTTTAAATTTTAGCACCTCCTTAATATTTATTTATTTGTTTTTTATGTCTTTATATATTTTCCACTTTGGTTCCATATGAGTGATCTCTGGTGTACGTCAAATGGAAGTGACAGAAGGGCCTATTTTGATATCGTACGTATCAAAATAAGCCCTTCGGTAAAGACACTCTCCAACTTAAAATAAGGCTACGAGGATTCCAAACGCGCTCCGGTCTGAGAAAAACCACACAACAAACTCAGCCAGGTTTTTTTTTTTTATTGTGATCACTGTTTCACAAACGTCAACATATTTAGTGAGCAATATACGAACTATATAATATAATGCGGGATTTGAGCTGAGCGCCCTCCCCTTCTTTAATGGCTTAGAATCTCAATTGAGAAGAAAATCAGTTCGTCACCAATAAAATTATAAATGAATCTCAATATTTACAAACCTTAAAGCGCGCGCACTGCATGAAAGAAAATAATTAATGACCTGGAATGTGATATCATCGTTCGTGATCGGTTACCTCTAAAACTAACCATTTGTTATCACGAAAATCTCAGGGAATGGTGAGATTTTTTTTTTTTGCAGAACCATCTTTAGTAAAAGTTCTAGCTATGCGCGAAATTATAGAATTTTAGGTCAAATATTGGTTTTATAGCAGTTGTCGCAGTCTATTTAGCACTCTCACTGATGCATGCGCGTGAACACTTATAATGGGCAATCCCATAGACAAATTTCATTTTACTTTAACTTTTTTTCTAGACTGATTTTTTTTGTTCTGTTTTTTTGCAGAACCATCTTTAGTAAAAGATCTAGCCATGTGCCAAATTAAAAAAAAATACATTTATTGGTTCTAAAATTACTGATGTCATAAAACAGCAAAATGAACGGTTAAGAGCTTCGCTTACACTCAGCTCAATAAGGAAGAGGAAATCCGTGGCTAGCAATAAGACCAATCACTGCAAACAGCATCGTTTCACGAGAATAACGTAAGGGTCATCACCCCCTTCGCCATAATTAAGGTGAAAGAGGCAACCCGGCTCCCACCGCTACCGCAAGTAATGACTTCTAAGGGAGTGGTGTGATACAGCCAGTAGATTTAACGAGAGTAACAAACAACGTCAGAAAAAATTGCTTAGGCACTAGTTAATCGCTAAAATACAATTTATTCCCAGGCCATACCGTCGTTATTGTAATCATTGACAGTATAATAACTTATTTTTATCTAATTCCTTTTAATAAAGAATTTTGAATTTATTAAGAGACAAATTTAAAGATTTATTGATTAATATAAAACCTTTATTACTAAAAGGTCACTTATTTTAAACAACATTGTAACAAAAACATCATTATAAAGCTTGACATTTTTATTATAAATTCGTGAGGACTTGTGCTATAAGTCGTATATATTTATTAGAAATTATATGTGTATAATTACCAATTTGTAAGAATAATATACATTGATCTAATCCGCTTGTAGACTCACTCAAATCATTGTTAATATTAAAAGCTATATCGTTATATTGTAGGTGTAGGTGTTGTATAAAACAATAATAAAATTCTAATTAATGTAAAAAACCATAAAGTAGAATGTCAAAACATAATGAAAAAACTTCTGAATTAACGTAAAAAAAAAGCGGTTGGTTATGATATAAATAAAGCTTATTTACACACTCTTAAAGAAATCAAAATCAACTCACCGTTTACTTAGAATTATGAAAATTGGCAAGAATGTCATTCTATAATACAAGTTCAAGTAAAAATTTGAAAATATACATTTGTCTATTTATCATAATAAAAAAATAAAAAAAATAAATATATAAGATGCATAAATTCGTATTGATAACGGAAAATATACAAGCGAAATGAAGAGTCTGAACAGTTAATAAACAGGGCGGTACTCGATAACAGACCTATTTGTAACCTACTAATATTATACAAAACCCTCGGTCGGCATATCTCAAATTATGGGCCCGGTATGCGTTAAATGTTAAAAATTCTCTTTTCTATCTTGAGAACTTTCCAATTTACTTTGAAAAGATAAATCGACAATTTGCTGCGAAAGAATTCTTACAAAATTGTTATTTCCTTGTTACAAGGTTAGGTAACTAAAATTCTCTTAATAAGAAAAAAGACACAATTTTTTATTAAATATGAAAAAATGTATAATATTTTTTAAAATCATTTAGTAAATATTAATTTTCATTTCTTAAAAAGCAAACAGTAAAAAGATCAACGGTAATGTATAATACACAAGCAAATAATTATACGTAAATACAACTAACTACAGTGTAAACAATTGAATAATATTAAAATTAAAGTTTCTTCAAATCAGTAACAATAAAACGCCTTTTTTATTTATTTATTTATACTCGTATATTTTCCACTTTGAATCCATTGATCACTTGTGTACGAGTACGTCAAATGGAAGTGACAGGAGGGCCTATTTTCATATCGTATGTATTATTGCTCTTCCTATAGGTTTTGGTACTCCTCTTTGATGATAAATATTATCCAGTAGTCATATCATCAGCTTGTTACTTTGAGTGATTAACCGTCGAGAAGTAAACTATGTACATATCAGTCATAGCGTTAATTCATGTACAGTGTGAATATTCATGAACGTACATTATAATACTATATTATCTTACTTTTGACTACTTTTGATTGATGAAGGTAATTAATTTCATCAATTATTTTGGTAATTATATTTTGAATCTCCTCCAATTGCAGAGAAAATTAAACTCTTGATATAAAAATGAGCATAACATAAATATACATCAATACGCAAATACAATAAGGAGCTAGTACTCTTAGTTAAGCACATTAGATATGAACCATGGCCGTAAGTATCTTACCACATAATAAGAACTTAATGTCTATTATATTATGTAGGTTTTTACTAGGTTCGTTCGTTCTTAAACTTCAGACAAATAATTAAATATAGCTTTGTAATAAATTAGTTTGTTACCCTTATAACTATAACAACTAGCAGATAAAATTTTTTAGTACTTATAATATTATGTTTTGTGGTTTTTTAGTTTTGGGACTTCTGTAATTTATTTATGTTTGGGTGCCCAATTTTTTACATACACCGATTTTACTCGTCTAGGTTATGACCCCTTTGCAATCAGGATATAAAATAGCCTCTGTTACTCCATGAAAATGTAGTTTATGATAGATGAAAAACTAAAATTTTAAAATCAGTCTGTTGGTTTTTGAGATTACCCAATACATGAAAACATATATTATAGATAAAACGAAATATATGGATTTTGCACTAAAACGTGACGATAGATGGCTTAATTGATTTAGAGGAGTGGGGATCAATAATAAGTGGATCAATAATAATAGACTTAAAAAACCTAAATTATACATTACACATGATTGGTTATAATAAAAATATACTAATATTATTTACACTACAATTGGATAGAACGCAAATAATTGAAATTATTTGGGAACTCAACAAAATAAAAGCGGATATCGTTGTTATAATCCATTAAAAGTTGGTGATAAACCATTCTATGAAATTATTAAGCCACAAAAGAAAATCGTCCTTATTGTTGTTTCCAAAAAACTTTCAAAGTGGCAAATAACTTTTTCATACTGTCATAATTCAATATCGCTGTTTTTCCTGTTAGATTTTTTCTTTTTTTTTTTCAATATTTACTCGTTGATCTTATCTTAATAACAACGAACTTTAAAGGATTAGAAATTACGATTAAAATAAGGTTTTTCTTTGAGAATACTAGTTAAATGTTTGAAAGTAAGAAATTTCCTATTTATAAAATGAATATTCTTCATCATGTTAGTAATATAATATACAGACACCAAAATAAGCATGTTTCATTGTCACCTACAATTTGAATAATTTAATATTTTAATACTAATTTGTTAATAATTAAAAGTAGTATTTTAAAAAAATTAACTAAAACTATTTACGTTAATAATAAACTTAAACGTCTTATTACTTTTTGTGAGAAACAGGCGGTTAATGACGTCTATCTAATATCACGTAGCTTCGATGTTAAAAGCGTAATTGAACTATTTTAAAATATAGGGTATATATATCACAGAAAATATTATTATTATCAATATTCATAATATAAAATACAACTGTCCGTATATTATAATTAATTATAAAGATTTATATACTTTTACATATTATTTGATACCTAATATTACAATATATCCTGTTTATTTTAATAATATAACTTTAAAATTTTTAGGTACGATTTGAAATCTTAAACTATTACGATAACGATTAGAAATACGAAACTTATTTCGTCATTTAATTTCATGCACTGAGTTATTATCTGAATTGAGTTTTCGAGTTCCTAGCCATCGTACAAGGCACACCGAATTATTTGATGTACCATGCGCAAATACGAGTACAATGTACAAGTTATGCCCAAAATTCGATTGTCCATCGTATGACCTCTACGTATAACAAATTTTATTCACATATCGATTTATTTAATATATCTCTATCAGCTTTAAGGAAACACATGAAAGAAACTAAATATTAAATTATATTATCTCAGATACACATATATTCATTCTTGCAGACACATCAACACACACACACACACACACGTCAACACTTCCACACATACACACTTACACTCACTCCCTTAAGTAGCTTTTAGCCCCAAAATTTATTTATCAATTGCTTAAACTTAAACACTGTTTTTATCTTTATTTTTATTTTTCTTTTTCATTTCATAGTATTGTTAAATAGTGTAGTCCTTTTTTGGTCCTATTTTATGAAAATATTATTTATTGTAACTTTAAAATTATGTAAGCACTGTTGGATTACCCAAGATAAATAAATAAAAAATAAATAAAATGAACTGACAACGGAATTAAAAGTGTACAAAAGTGATAATTTATTTTTTTCCTATGAGTTCAAAACTTCTTGCAGGATTATTTATTCACATTTAAGGGATTTGTTATAATGTAGAGGTAGATTTAACGCAAAAACTGATTTGAATACTAAGTGAGGAAAATTAAAAGAAAATAATAATGCTCAGTTTTTTTATTTAAGACAATAGCTTATCTCGATAACTATGGTATAAAGATGGGCCCTCGTGCCTATCCCATTTGACGTACATAAGTGAACACTGGCATTGATTCAAAGTGAAAAAGATATAAATACATAAAAAGATATAAATACATAACTTTTAAATTGTGAAATCGTAATTAAGGAAAAGAAAACAACTTTAAATATGCAAACATTACTAACAAGATATTATCAAAATTATCAACTTTAACAATTTCATATTTTTTATTGGTTTTGTGTAAAATAAATTGGTTTTAAAATATTTATCCATAATTTCATATAATTGCTATATTACCAACTTCTCTTGTAATAGTTAGTATATTCCAGGGAAGTATCGCCCTTTCACGGAAGATCGACGTATAGTAGCCAAATTCATTTGCTTATACTCCGTCAGTAAGAGAGAAAATCCAGATTCCAGGCCAGGCTTTGACATTACCTCTTTTCTATCCAAAGTAATAGAAAGCATTATCAATTAACAGCTCCTAACGTACCTAGAGGATCATCAGTTGATCAATAACCGACAATATGGCTTTTGTCATGGTTGATCGGCTAGTGATCTTCTGGTATGTTTTACGCTCCGTTGAACACATGGGATACTGTTCTCATTTCTAGTCCGGGTCACCCCAATACTAACTTCTACCTTTTGACTGCCTACAACGAAAAGCCGTTCGGATTGTTGGGAACCCGGTGCTCCTTAAATCGCTGGGCGCTCGCTCATTGCGTAAAGACGTGGCCTCTTTGCTCGTCTTCTATCTCATTTATCACGAGGAGTGTTTCAAAGAGCTATTTGATCTGATTCCCGCCGCCAAATTGTATCATCGCCCGGCACGTCATCGTATGTAATACTATCCGTATCATTTAGATACGTGACGAACTCTTACTATGCGATTTTCATGGCCGTTTCTTCCACAAAACACTAAAATGTGGAACGAACTACCTTCGGTGATATTTTTGGATCGATACGACATAGGTACCTTCAAGAAAGGCGTATACTCCCACCTCCGTGGCTGGCAACTCTCTTACGACTCCCCAGAAGTTGCAAGAGTTCATTTGCGCCAGTAAACACCTGTCATCACTGATCTGCACTCTGGTTAGCCCTCCTGTTACATAAAAAATATCGGCACTATTTAGTTTATCCAAAATGCCATAATTTATATTAAATTCAATTCATGTTAAAGACAGTTGCTAGGTCAGTATTATAAATTCATTGTATTTAAAAACCGCAATACATTTTGGTTCAATGCCTATTAAAATATATTCCTACTACCTGTAATTTTTAAATTATCGTCTAAATCTATTAGAACCAATAACAGCATAATATAATCGTATTATTAAAACAACAATTACGTCTTTTTATTCTATAAACCTTATATTGTTAGGATTTATTTCATAAGTGTTTCTAAATTTTAATTCAGATTTTCAGTGTGACATAATTTTTTTTTCTCTCATAGTTGAAAAAAGATATAGAATAAATCTGTGAATTGCGAAATTTATCATAATTTTCCTATTTTATATAGGTAATTAATTTCTTTTGTACTGTTGTATTATGTACTGTTTTTTTTTTTCAACGTTTATTTACATTTTTTTTAAGTCAATTCTTTATTACTGATAATATAATCGGAAGTGAGTAAAAAACAGATTTTTTTTAATGTGTACCAAAATGTGTATAAAACCATTTAGTTTTATACATTCTTATTACATTTAACCTTAACCTTAACCTTATGGGGGGTTTTTATAGGAGTAATCTCATATAAAATCACTCATAAGGGGTTCAGTGAATATATCTGAATCTCGTATTTGCCTGTAAAATCTGTCCTGTCGCTTACTCAATATTGTAATTATTTGCTAGAGATAAAAAAACATCGTATGTATATAATTTTTTTTTTTCGAATATGATCATATCATTAGCATCATTAGCATTAGATGAGGTTAGTTCATGCAATCCGTTCCTATTAAATAATTTGACCATTTCGACTTAATTTCGGACTAGCATGTCTAATAACTGTGTCTTATTAAAAAAATAGAAGATCCTTATTAAAAAAAATATAAGTCGAAGGATTACCCTCAGGTTTATTCGCCCCAATCAATAAAACTGGCATTATTTAAAATTTATTTAATTTTTTTGTATGCTGGTTTTTGGTGGTTTAGATCAAATAATTATACTAATTTGATTACATTAAAAACTTATTGTTACTTATATTACATTACATGTTGTACATCACGTAAATAATAATAATACTTTACATATATAATACAATATGATCCAATTATAAATAATTGGCACTTCAGTAACATGAAACATATTTTGTAATTAACCAAGCTCAAGACTCAAGGGTCATACAATTAATTTGAATGTTTCATAACCACGTTATCTTGGATACTGGGACATATAGAACTCATTTTGTCCATATGACAGTATTTAATTACCACATATTGCATTATAATAACTTACTGGTAGAAGATACAAATAACTTTTAATATGGTAGAGAACATTTATACCAATATTATGAAAATATTAACTCGAACATTTACACTCATACATATTCAGTTTCCACAAAAAAAAACATTATTTATCCGTACACCGTGGGCGACGCCGTCAAGTTAAATAAAAAGAAATTAATTGGATATTCTCGACTATTTGTAAAGTAATAAAATATTTTATCCGAACTGTCACAAAATTGCAAATATTTTCCAACTTGTTTCATTATTATTTACAGTGACTTAAGTGTTATAATCTCTGGACTCACCGATCAGATTTCAAGTGTAGTTTTTGATGATGTACATCTTATTTATTAAAGATGGTAAATAAAATAATATTACAGTTTTTATCACCATAAAAAGCAGATGTAGTCACTGACAACATTTCGTGAAATAGTTGGTTTTATATTCAGATAATTTTTTTATCAAATTCGAGTAATTATATTTCTTCTCTTGTTAATATATTTTTTCTAAAGGCGATATTAAATTCCATCGTGAAAATTAAAAATATGTGTTATGACCACATTTATCGAGAAATGTTATAATAATGAAAAAATAATAATATTTAAAGTTTTCCATTACGGTGATTTTTATTGCGTATAATGTTATCTTACATAACTTTTAATTATTAATTAACATTTATATGATTATTAGTTTTACATTCAGAGAAAGTTATTTTTCCATTAACAACCGTAGTAGATTTATCACATCCCTTGTCCAAAACATTATGCTTGTATACTACTTTTTTAAATTATTATTTTCATATGTTTTTTTAAGGAAATAGATATTAATAGTTAGTGAAGTAATGGAGCGATTCATTGCTTATTTTCACTTGTTTGTTTTTGTTTAGCAGAATTTGAACAGAGCTTTAAGTAGTGATTAAAAAAACAGTGTTGAGCAATATTTTTTATAAAATATTGAATATAGTAAATAAAAATCAATAAAGAAAAACATAAAAGCTTAATTTGTGAAATCACTAGTTGCTACAATAACTATAAACTCGAGCTTTTTACAATAGACGCTATTTAATTGCTTGTCATGAACAGCATCGGACGTTGGACATTTTTGATGAAAATTTTATATCAAAAAGATGAGATAAAAAGTGACATACAAATTGTTACTGACTGAGTGATTAAAATGCAATCTATTCTTTAATATTTTTTGATTCTTTTACGTCCAACAGCAATTACTTATAATAAAATCTAATAACATTAAAATATTGTTAAATAAAAATTCGTGACACCAATATTTTATATAGTTCTAAAATAGATTTTATATGATTTTATTTATTTTTTTTCACAATAAAATTATTTAGATGAAATATACTTCAGTGAGTAATTAATTACACATACATTTAAGGTGCATTTCATCGCAGAACCAATCCATCAATGCAGTTTGATTATCGCTTGATAGGAACTAAATTAACAGAAACATAATGTTTGTATGAAGTGGTTTTGCCATTAGTTCATATTGTTCTTATTTAAAATATTACAGGTTTGAGTTGTTGTTAGATTTTAAAATGCATAAGGTCAAAGAAAATATTTTAATTAAATTTATTAACTATTTATAACATAATTAATATTTTGAATTAAAATATTATCACAAAAAACGAAAACTTAGTTCAAAGTAACTCGATAAATAAATAAATTATGTCATAACACTTACTTCATTTAACTAAATTCTTACTTTAGCTTACATTTTTATTATAATATATTAATATAATTTTATAAAATTAATTTGTTTTAATTGTAATATCTTTAAACTATATAACTTTCTCAATAATTTTTAAACACAAAAGTGAAGAGACTCACATAAGTAATAATTGAGCAGTGTTTGACTAGCAAAAAAACATATTAGTAGTTCATATGATCAAGGTACAGTTGGCTGAGAAGTTAAGTAGCACCACGCTCCGAGACCAAAACCTAAAAGTGATATCAATGAAATTTTGTATTGCAGTGTAATATAAAATGTTGTATACATTTTAATATATTGTTAAATTAACAATATAATAATGTCATGTTGTTATGTAAAAATTTGTTTTGTTTATAAAAATTTAACAAAAATTTCTACGTGTTGTAAATTTGCGTTACTGTATGTATTTATAAAATTTAAAAGATTTAATTTTAACATTCTTCTTGCACGGATGCTCAATTTTCACACGTCGATTGATCCCTTATGGATATTATAAACATCCACTTTATGATATATAAATAAATGTAAAAACTTGTTTAACCCTTAAACAACCTCTTTGAATGTTTTTATGAAATTTATTATCTCATGTCTCAATATATTATTACAGATACGATTTCCTAAATGCAGGTTAAAAGTAAAAAAAAAAAAAAATCACGAACTTTGCGTTTACTTTTCTTTGCTAACTCATCCATATAGTTTTTATTTCTGAATGTTTTTTTTCTATTTTGTTTCATATTTTTATTCAATTATTTATTCACCAGAAATTTTGTGCTAGGCACCATAAATTCTGTTTTGCGTAATAGTATGAAGTTAACAGTTACTGACAGTTCTTTCACTTTGACGTCTTCACCGGCTAGAAGCTAACAAAGATATATCTAGATCGATTCTTCTCCGTTTCTGCGGCTTAAAGTCGCGTCATACGGTGTGGAAACCTAAAACCTCTCTGAAAAGATCTGGCATAATAATATCAGAGTTTCTAACTAAGATTGGACTAGAAGTGTTTACTTTTGCTTAAAAGCATTTCAAAATTAAAAATGTCTGGCCTTTTGATGGGGTTATCTTTATTTTGTTGCCTGATAAAGGCCGCGAAAAAGTAACAACTATGGCTGAGATTCGGACATTTATGAACGAATTTTTCGGATTAAATCGCACTAACTAAACACTACTAAATAAGTTTTATTTTCTTCCTTATTTCAAGTCACTATTAGTACAGTTTTGTCAAGCACTAAAATCTATCTGAATTCATATAACTTTTTTAAATAATATATTAAGTTATTTGTAATTCTGAAAATATTTACAACTATTGCCAATAATTCTTGTTCACGTATATGAACTTTGTAGTTATTCATTATTATGATCTGTACTTAAGTCGTGACGTGTCTACTTTGCTCATATACAAAGTAGTTGTCAAGTAATTACCACTTTTGGATACTTTGTTAGGAATTGTTTTTATTCAAACATTTTATCTTTCTTATTATTATTTTTTTACTTTTAGCTTGTAACAATATAGAAGGGAATTAATTTTTAAGGTGTAAAAAAAATTTTTCTAGTTATATATCAAAGTTTATAATTTAGTTTTTTTTTAATCTTATGTAGTGTATTTTTATTTATTGTATATATTTAAGGTATATATTGAATGAGACTATGACAATTTTATCTAATAATATTATTAATTATGATTATTTTTCTTTGTGATACGAACTCTCAAATGAAGACGAAGTCTCAGACCAAATCTGAGGAATTTCACAGTGCTGCCAGTTCGATATCAAGAGATGAAAACTTTAAAAAGTATTGTTATTTCTCACAACTCTGATTTTCTAGCATCTATTAGCAACGTTGATGTACACTGTGTTCTTGTTCCTGAGACTTGGGTAAATCATCACTGCCATCAACATTATACAATCTTCCGGGGTTCACCATTGTCCATAATTACCACGATGGGAAAGAGATTGCGGCGTGTGCAGTTACATCTGAAACAACAGTTTCTTTTTAATTGTAACAACATCTGCACTTTAAACTTGTAATTTTTGTAATAAAAAAAATATATATTGTTATAATTTACTTGAAATCCATGTCCAATACTCCAATCTAATTCTTGGCATCATTTACAAAAACCCATCCATGATTATTGATTGTTTTTCTTTTACCTACTTTTGCCCCTCTTAAATTTTAGGTAACTCTGCCAACGATCCTATCTACAAGAACTTTTCAAGCATTTTTTGTTCTCCAAAATTTTTTAAAACTGAAGCAGCACTTTCTCCCTAACATTTTTTTAAGTATGTTATAGTACGTATTATTGCTCATGTTTGTATCTTTTATTTAATTATGTTGTTATTGTAAGTAATGTTATGTATGTTCTTGTTATAAGTATTTTAAAACACTTTGTTAATATAATTTAAGAAATAATTATAATTCTGAACTACTAATTTTATTTGTATTTTAATCATTTTCTCTTATAATCAATGGTAGCTGGAAGAGATCTCTCTAAAGGGCTCTCCTAGGTACAAAATGTTGTTTTAAGTTTTTTTTTTTATTTATTTACGTTTATTATTTTGATTCAAATATTTGTATTTTTTTACAATCGAGTAAAAACCTAGATACATAAGGTTTCTATTCTTGTTATATTTTTAACTAATTGGAAAATTTTAACCGATCAAAAGTAGAGTTCTGAACTTAATTTGAACAACAATTATAACATTTTGGGTAGACCTCGAAGAATTCGGTCTGCCCATTCATTTGTCCCCTACTTTCGAATTTTGGAAAAATTTCTTCACAGGAGGTCTTCTTATGACCGCCTGAGTCCGAAATGACCATTGGTCAAAAAGTTTATATATATATATATATGCGTGCGTGCGTCCAGATTCGACTTTTGTCAGCACGATAGCGGCCGCAGTTTCGCTCGGATCGCTTTCAAACTTTGCATAAAAATCAACCATCCAAAAATAAAGGTCAAGTTCGTTAACCAGAGAAATCCGGTCACAGGGGGCGCTAGGGCCTCACTTTTTCTGATTTCAGTTTTTCGACCATAACTTTGTCCCTATACAAAGGAGATCAATCGCGTTCATATTATATGATGTCTTTGATAAATACCTATAACTAATGTAGATAAACCGAAAACCTAACTTCAATAACTTAGGGGTGGGAGTAAAAAAACCGAAAATTTTTGTAAAAAAAATCATAACTTTTTTCTGGTAAACATTCTTGCATCACAAGTATTTTTAATAGAAAGGTTATTTTTTACTCTAAATTTAGGTACCAAAAGTTTTTCCGTAAAATGTACCGTTTCCGAGAAAAAAAATTAAAACCACTTTTAGCTTGTAAATTTTAGGTAGGTAAAACCACGGCAACTTTTTTCTGGTAAACATTCCCTCCTCGCAAATATTTTTAATAGAAAGGTTATTTTTTACTCTAAATTTAAGTACCAAAAGTATTTCCAAAAAAGATACCTTTTCCGAGAAAAAAAATTAAAACCGCTTTTTGCTTGAAAATTTTTGATGTAAACAACGGCATCATGTGTTATTCTTAGGTAGTGAGTTATATTTTAAATGAGTTACACACGAGGTCTACCCACGCGTGTCCCCCTGCGGGCACAGATTTTTTTTATACGTTTCGATTTCAATTCAATTTCACGATATTTTGCAATCGTTGCGTTTCTTATACATCTTACTAAAATGGGCAATGATTTAATAATATCGTATCAACTAAAATAAACTTTATGTATCCTCACTAAAAAAATGCATTTATCTACTCACGTAATGGATTCATCTTATCGATTGGATATATTGTAAAAATACGCGCTTCGTTTCAGGTTTAGTCCATTGCAGCAATCTGATATCAGCTGTATGTGTCGAGAGATAGCCGTAGCGAGAGATCAATTATCTGTTTCATCGAACCGGGTTCATTCCGAACATTAAAATTTCGGGTAATAAATACTTTAAGCTATTAAGTTTTTTCAATAAAAAATATCACTTATTTAAATTACTCACAAATTATAAACAAACATCAAAAGCTCTTCCCTATTAATTAAAATGTTAATAGATATAACATTCTCATTCTATGAATATCGCTGGTGGATGATATATATGTATTTGTCTTTTAATTCCCTTCTTACCAAAGTTTTGGCTAAAGCAAAACTAAGTACATTAAATTTTTTACGATACTTATAACATTCATTTTATTTATGGAATTTAATAAGATATTAAATATTTACATAATTTATTAAAACAGTAACCATACAAAATGTCTTTGTATTATTTTCTCAATTTTGTTACCATTATATAATAAATCCGTAGGAAACGTAACTAAAACGTAACTAAATAAATCCGTAGGAAAGGTTTACCTACGGATTTATTTAGGAGAATAAGATTGCAAGGCATTATCTGTTTATCATCATCTTGATTAACTTTTGTAATCTCATTTAAAGCTTTACATTAATTTGATTTATTATTAAGTTATAAATACATTAATATAACATTAAATTCCTTCAACTACTTATTAAAGACCACGAAATATTAAAATATATCCAATATTTCAATCAAGGTATTTCTTAAAGCTCGGAGTTTTAAAGTTTTTGATTACGTTTCAACATTTCCTTCACATTCTTCAAGATTAAAGTGCAGATTATATTAGATTTGCAGCCAAACTTTGCAAGTTTGTTTCTTTACTTTTTGCCAATATTATGTTAGTTATTTATGTAGTTAATAAAAAAATATTATTAAACTAAGGACTACATAATTACAATTATTAAAATTTCCAAACGTTACTTAATTATTCATACCTACAGGGTCCAGTTTCGTTAAAAGTTGATTAAAAAACTTGGCCAAAAACTTACGCTCCATAAGGCCAAAATGGAGTACCTACTGTTCTCATATCTGATCCGAATCACCCCAACATCAGCTTCTACGTTTTGACTTCGTACAACATATTTTTAATATTTCTTCTTTATTCATCGGAGTTCTGAATGGTTAATTAATGGGAAACAAAATGAAAATATTTTGACGACTAAATTTATGGTTGTATAACCTGACAAAATAAAATAACCAACAAAAACGGAAAAATATATATTTTCTCTAAAATTAGTAATAATATATTACCTATGTTAATAAAATAAAAGTTATGAAAACCCTAGGTAGGTAGGTAAGTTCACTTATAATATCGAAGAGAGTCAACATTATTAATATTTACCTTTTACCAGAACGTTTGGAAAAAGAGTTATATTAGGACTGACCCTAATTTATTATTCCATAAATGTATCATACTAGAGTAAATGTTAAAGATAATAAAGCTCTTAAAGTTTATCTTGGTAATATCTATAAAGGCCTTACGTTCTCAGTTTGTGATACTTTACTGTTTTGTAAATTAAAAAAATACACAGAAAAAAATCTACATTTACGGGTTATATTTACTATATATTTAAAAATTAAATAAATTAGTCATATTAATAATACTTAAATTAACTTAAAATTACATCTTATAATTACAGAAAATAACTTTATCTTAGAGTTTGTAACTTTAGGAATAGCAACCTAAGCGTAGTCGAATTACACGATTCGGAAAATCTTTGCCCGCTTTTGTGCTACGATTTTCATATTGAAACCAATTGAGTTAAGTTAGCTTTTGAATCTTTTTGGAAGTATATTGAAGTGTTCATTTCAATCTGTTTCATTAATTAGACTTCTGTAAAACTATTGAATATCAAATAAACTTTATAATTTAAGTTTCGAGGTACATCAAAAGGTGTTGGGTGACAAAGACTTGTAATAAAAGAATATTTTAACAAAGATCTAATATCATTACAACATGAATCATTCGAACATCATGTCAAGTCACGATTTATAAAAAAAACTGCAAATATTTGTTACAAATTAAAAAAATATATCATATAATTAAATAACTAAATTAAACTCGTATTATTATTATAAGGTTTCAGTATTTAATAAAATCATATTTGTTGTAATTAATAAATGAGCCTTCAAAATTAAAAAGAAATTTTGCTAAAATATACTACAAAATTCATAAAATAAGAGAAAAGCAAAAAATCCATACCAAAAAATTAAAAAAATAGATTTTTATATTAATTAGGAAAGTGTTTAAAAAAAAATTATTATTCAATAACAATTATAATTTAGGTTTATATAATTTTATTGCAAAAGGAAATGAATAAAATGATAAATTAATATGTGCAGTGAAATAGTAATCAGTCGTGGAATTCCTTCAAATCCATTCCCGAGCAATAAGCATTGTTATTGAATTTGAATTCATTAATGTCCGTGAATTCAAATTCAATTTCATAGTCAACTCATTTGTGCGTCTTTTCTTGGAATTCTGATTCATATTACCTTTATATATTTTATTTTAACCAATCTATATTTATCAAGTAATTAATCCGGACAGATAAAATAAAAATAATTTAACAATTTTTTTTTCTCATTTTAATTATGTAACTGCTTCTGCTTCTGCCGAAACCTACATAAATTCCAATAACAATTTTATATACAAATTAATATAAAAATATTTATTATTATAAAAGGAAATAAATATAATTTATCTCACCTAAATAAATCGTCATAGCTTGACAAGCCCGATATATTGAATTACGTATAATGGAACAAATAATGTAATATTCAGAGACGGTATTACGAATGTAACATAATAAAATGAATTTATCGCCTAATATTGGAATAAAATATGTAAACCCAAAAATTTCTAGTAGTCTTGGTTGTTAAAACTAAGTGTAAGTTAGCCAGTTTTTTAGTTACTCAGTCAAGAACTGCGCCTCGGTGCGTGCTATATTCCTCTAGACGGATAAAGTTATAAGTTTTCATCTCAAGTGTTTAAGTATTTCACAATGAATCATATATACACTACTTCGTAAAATAATTGAATTGTACATAATTAATTATAACTTATTTTAATATGATTTAAAGGAACATTTATAAAAATAATATCAAAATCTTTTTTATCTATCTTTTTGTCTTGAAAATAAAGTGAACACTGCTATAAAAAGCTAATTAAATCTAAACTAACCAAAGAATAAACACAAATTATTTATATTACATAATGTTGTCTTAACAACATTTTTTAAATTGAAATTGCTTCAAAAACATAGAACAGATCTAAACACCTTGCTCTAACAGTTTGTTAGAAAAAAAAAAATAACTATAGAAATCAATAAAAGATTTCCGTTCTTCTGAGCTTTAAGTATCTGCAGTACATCATATTTATTGAAATTATGTTACTAAAATAAGGAAGCAAAGATTTTTATTTGTGTTTGGTTTTGAGTAGCTTTAAAATATTATATTTGTCCTTATAATTATGTTACTATATTTATTATACGACTATTATACGAATGATAGTTAGATGAGTTTAAATGTCTAGTATAAATAATTAAAACAAGTAAAGTTAAGTTAAGTTAAGTATTAGTAAATTTATTATATATCTATCTATACATAACTATTATTAATATACATATGTAATCTATATATTTTTTTACACTTTCATAATCTAAAACCGCCAACCACCACGTTGGTATTGTGATATTATAAAAAACTATGGCGTTTTTTTTTACTTTCTCTTTGAATATCTTTTACAAAGTAATAAGTGAAAAATAGAATTTCAATAAAACAATTTTGAAACTAGACTACAGCTGCTCCAACTCAGAATGGTTTGAGATTGTATACAACACTTTTAAATTTTAAATAGCTTTTTCATTTTAAAGTAAATATTAAATGTGGATATTTTTTATGTGATATAACACAATCAGGTAGATGATATTCCTGGTGGTAAGTGGAGATAGTTAGCCAAATAAAGATAATGACATACTTTTATTATGGAATGTGAAATAAAAAGGGGTAGATCATAAGTAAATGAAGGAAGAAGTAAGATTTCCGCGTATTGAATTTCCTACAATAACGTAGCTAAGCAGTGGTATTACTCCGGCCAAGTAAACCCGTGTTCTACCTGCAATCAAATTAAAAACTATAACATTTATTTATATATAACTATAACATTTATGTTTATATACATATATATACTTTAAATAACAAAGACTTTAAATAACATAGAAATCTCCACCAAAGGTTTTTTATTTGAATATTTTGATATTAAATTTCTTAAAATGTTTTTTTTAAGATCCATGCAAATAAAAATGGTATACATAATATTTTAAATTACAATATAATTCATATGCCCGTATAATACTTTCCAAACTGAGCTAACGCAACTTTACTCTATTTTCAATATAATTTGTTTAGTTTCTTGCTTACTTAAAATATACTTACAATATTACTTACTCAACATATTATTATTTTCCAAGTAACATACAGATAGAGAGATAAATAAAATTGTTTATAATGTTTTTTTTTAAATATTCTTGATATAAATATTATGAAAATGGTCTACAAATATCTTTATAATAGTTAGATTGGCTCAGAATAATTACATAATTTTCTAGATGTAGTCATATTGTGTGCATGTTATAAAATTCTAAAATGTTATAAATGCAGAAAAGTCTAGTTAATTAAAATCTTTTCCATATTTTTTGCTGTTTTAAAATTATAATCGTTTTTATTTCTTAAAAATCAATTTAAATAAACTTTTAAGAGAAATAAAAGGTGATTGCTGTAATTATTAAAGAAGCCTAAAATTTTCTCATATTAAGATATTGATAAATTTGGTGTTTACAGCACAATATAAGACAAACATAAATCTTTGTTACATTCGAATAACAAAATACTTTCTTAAGTGAAACATTTGTAGAACGTCTCTAGGAGTGTGGTGTAGCCATTTTGAATTTATTCAAATCTACATTTACAAATAATCCCATTTACAAGTCGTGGTAGAGTACTGGATTATGTTAAAAATATTAACATTTAACTTTGATATTTGCCTAAATGGCTCTACTTTTTTTATAACTCTACACATCTTACGTAAATATTTTTTTGTACTAAAAAGTTATGTTGTATTCAAAGTACATTTTAAGCTTTGTAACCGAATTAAATTTTGTAGTTGAGAACGTGGGCCAGGATAATTTTTAAGAAGGAGTAATTAAGCGCCGTGGTGAGACTTGTCAACTCAGTAATCCTTTAAATTCATAGACCTAGCCGTCTCATAAGTACTTAGGTTTAATCAAATTATTTTATTCCATCAACATATTGATATATACTATATAATCCCTTTTAAGAAATAATAATAATTATTTTAATATTTATGTAAATTACTAAATAAATTTTTAATTTGTAAAATGTATTTTTTTGTGTTAAATAAAATATAAGAAATCTAACTCAAAAATATTTTCGTTCAAATTAATCATACAAAATCAATATTTAAGTCAACAATAATCTGAAATGTGATAAATAAAGTCATAAGAGAATTAAGAAATTCATTAATGATTGGTTACATTTACACAAATTATGATACGACCACCAATCTGACTGACTCTTCAATGTAACTTAATTACCTAAAAGGCACAAAAACGCCGACAATGTAAAAACTATATAAAACGTTCAAAAGGCACATAGATCGCAAAAGTTTTTACGGTACATAACTCAAAAAGAAATATACACACAAATTTGACGTCTTATGAAGTCGTAAATTAATGGAAAAAAAACGAAATGTAATCATTTATTTACATTAAGAACCAAGAAGGCATAATAATTGAGAAATACGTTACAATGCATCGTTTTGAATTGATCAAGTCTCTGTTATGCTATTATAGTATACATATTTTTCTGTTTTCATTTAACATTTTTTACTAAGGCAAAACTTTAAAAAAATTTGACTAGGTGTGTGCTTGCTGTAAAACTTTTAAATTTATTAAAACATTTTCCATTTAATTTTAGCAAGTATTATTATAATATAAATCCTGCTGAAGTTTAATATTTTTATTCTAACTTCTGTTGAGGTCGACAGTAATTTATTCATCTTTTTTATAACTCCTAGACAGATTGCTCGTAGTGATAACAACTCCACAAGGTAATTTGTATTAAGTATTAATCTTAAAATTACATTAAATTTAAGGTTATTAAAATCTTCCACAATATTTCATGAGATTTCATAATATTTGTTTAAGTTTCAAAGAATATAATAAAGAATATTAGTGAAACATGTAAGCTACTCGTAACATAAAATACCACAGTTTCTCAAACGCCACTTTATTATTATTATACATTTTTTTCTCAAACATATTCATTCAGCTTCATTCATTTATAATATATTGTTTATTACTTCATTTATACATGTACGTATAAAGTATACTAGCATAATGTACATCAATTTATTTAAATTAGTTAAATATGTTACGAATAATGCACCCAAAAAAAAATAATTAAAAAGTGATGAAAGCGGAATTGAATAACACAGACATTTTATATAAGAAAATACACTATTGAAATTAGAATCTCTCTGCCATTAATCAGCCATAACTATAAGGTCAAAGGGATATTTTATCGCTCCATTATTTGAAGCACATTAAAATAATAAGGGTTAAGGGACCTAAAAGTTATAAAGCTCGCTATTTAGAATTATTATCTACCATTTTGAACATTTTACTCTAACGAATTTGGCAAAAAGGTTTACTTACTATATTTTATAGAGTTATGAAATAAATATTTTTTCAATAATTAAGGTATTTAAAAACTCACTTTATCCAAAGTACAAAAAAGAAGGTACTGGTAGAGACTATTTTAAAAGCATTTACTATTCTAAAAAAAAATCTGATATTTAAATGAACGTAGCACATATTCTTTGCAATAAAATAACTTATATATTTTTTTTCATCTTTTAAATAAATAAAAAATATATTTCAGACGGTTTCTAAATTCTAGATTTGTCATTGTCAATCACCATAACATAAAGAAAAATTATAATAATGTTTATTAAAAAACATTAGCCAATATTACCAGAAAATCATCACATTATTATATTAAAATTCACAAAAGTAATTAATTGATATTAATAAAGAATAACTTAAATTCTTAAAACATACCGATAAAAAAGTAGTGTAATTTTGAAACTTTATAAACGTATATACATATTTTTATGACGAAAAGATAACAGTTCTGCTTTTTTGCTAACAATTTACAAACAAAACACCAATTTGGCATGAATGTGAAAAATAACTGCAATGCAGTTTATTTTTATAACGTTAGTTGAAGTTGAGAATAAAAACAAAATTGACCACTATATACCATTTTCTCTATTACCAAAAATCTCAAAGTACTTGAATTAATGGATATTTAGTTGGAAATTATCTAAAAATTATAGATTATAAAGATTTTTTTACCCTATCGGATGTAGGTTCCTTTCTTTCTTTTTCACTTATCATTAATCGATTAAACTGTGCTGTGTATAAGAAAATATATTCTATCTAAGTATACAAACAAAAAACTTGTAATATTATATACTAACTTGTATTTATAAACCAACTTTGTATTGCATGCAATTAGTTCACGTAGTTTTCAGAAGGCATCGTTCCAAAGACGCTTTCTTTTAATCGATTTTCATTCAAGTAACTTGTCCACTATTTTTCTTCTTTTTATGTTTATAAAAGCTAATAATAATAATTCGGACTTTAATTAAATGTCTACATATAAAGGATGTTTTCAGTACTTAGTTAATGTTATGGAACTTTCTTGTTTTTGGCGCCTTTGAATTTCATGATTAAAGAGTAATTGTGGACCACAGTGGTCCGAACTGTAATTCGGTATTATTGTGTCTACATAAATGTTACAGTGACAGAACACAGAATTATAAATAGTTTACACACATTACAAGTCGCGGAAACATAAGTATTGCGAGTAGGTTCTGAAAAAACGTTCAACAAGCTATATAATTTAAACAAATTTAATAAATGTTCATTAGACGTAGTTACTTGTAATATAGGTATCTACATTAAGATTACCGCACACACTGACTATCACTGACTTATTTTTATGACAAAGTTTTGTTAAAATGGTCTCCATTTCATTTTCAAATTCATCAACGTTCAGAGGGGGTCGGTACACACAAGATAAAATACTTATTGATAGTTCAATTATTCACTCGACAGAGAACACCACTATGTCTAATCGAGACTTTAAAACTACATCACTACGAGCTAAGATTACACAGCTATATTCTTTATATTCTTATTATCTTTTGTCACTTGAAAACACAAATTTATTTAAATCAAAATAAAATAATGCGTAGCTATTGCGGTATGTTAGATAATAAAATGTCAAATTTAAATTGTATATGAGTATGGGATGCGCACATTACAAATTGACAGTTATCTTTGTTATGTAATATTATTATTGTTTCTATATATTTAATAATTTCATTTTTCTTAACAGATAAACCATCTCCATGTAAAACTACAATACTGGCTTCAGGCGAGCACAAATAGTTAAATAATAAATTATAAATAATTAAACATATTTTTATTTTGTAAATATATGTGTTAGTGAAAAATACATTTAGTAACATTCTTAATTCAAAATATTATTAACGTAATATACCGCGTTACAAAACGAGTAATAAGAGTGATTCTACTGTTATTTAATAAACAACATTATTGGTTTGTAAGCAGTACACCCGCAGGGCGGGTACTATGTGGAGCTGGTCATTGTAAATAACACTGTTCTCATAATACCATACTGTAGTTATCCCAAATTGTTATATAATACAAGTAAAAATGAAATGTGGTTTAAATTTATCAATTAATTTTGTATCTTTAATGAAAACAATACTATTTGATGAATTCGAATATTAACAATTCTTGTTTTTAAAAATACGAATTATAGATTCCGTGGTTCTTTTTAATACATAAATATAAATAAAAATAAATAAATATAAGTTTTATAAACTTTACTGGTATTTGCTGACTGCAGATAATGATTAAAGGTTCCGATCCGACCCAAATATTTATATACTTATTGTTGGAACTTTTGTTAAATGAGGACATAAATGCTGGAGATCGCTATTGTGTCTAAGGTTCAATTATTTATATTGACTCGCATTGTACTTTTAAGTATTTAAATATTACAGACTTTTTTTGTATATGAAGAATTTTAAAAGATATTGTACGTCGGTTAATCTTTGTTTTTATTTCTTAAGTCACATAAGGAGAGAGTCGAGAAAAAGCTTTCTAAATTTGGTAATGCGAACAGTTTGAGCTACAGTTTTTAAACTACACAATCTTAATCTACGATTTAGCAAAAAACTTTTAGTGCCAAAGTTCATGAACGTCTTTTATTAATAACGCTACTTACCTAATTTTTAGAATATTTATTTACATATTTTCCAATATATTACTAAACCTTGATTCTCTGTTGTCTGGTATGGAATTGCCGGAAAATAATCCAAAGAACTCAAAATCAAAACGCTTAAATTTTGAATCGTATTTATTTTTATTCAAGATTAAGGATATTTAGAATTAAAATCACCCAAAAAAAAGGTATTAATTTATCCAAAATTATGTTTATCTTTTTAATATTATATAACTAATTCTTCCATTGTAGTTTATCTGAAGTCAGAAGATTTTTCCCTTTTAAATTCAAATTCGAGTTACAGATTTACATCAAGCCTTCCATATAAAATGGATGGGAATTGGACAAACCAAAAACCTCGTCGGTTTTACTACGCAATTTCATTTTCTGAGATAGTTAAATTGTTATTTTACAATCTGAATTAGAATCTTGTTTGTAGAAGGATTTTGTTTTCTCAGTTTTATCATATTATTATTATTTATCACTTCAGTTTATTTTATTATTTGCAATATAAAAATACCTCAGATGTAAATTTACGTAGAATTTTTTTTGATTATCAGAAATTATATAGAATAAAAAACACGGATATGCTGTCACATAATTTTTAATTTAATTTGTCAATTTTATTTTTATTACTGTCCAAATATACTTAAAAACTGTGGATATTTTTAACGACACTTCATTTATTATCATCTTTTAAAGTAAACTAAAAAGTTTATTAATATATATATATATATTATATTAAGTAATCAAAGAATAGTTTTTTTACTTTTTTATTAAGACTGAATTACTTTAAATGTTATAATAAAACTAAGTAAGTAAGTAGTAAGTGCAGGATTAATGAACATAGAAAACATAACAAACACATAAAATTGCTGTTACTGAATAAAAAAATTAGTTTTTTTTGAAGAATGTAAAGTATATTCTTAAGAAATAATGTAAAAAGTTTGGACAAAGCCTTTTAGCCCTTGGCTTGTCTCTAATGAGGCTAATTAGAGGAAGATAAAAGAAAAGTTGCAATGGCATTATTTGTTATAAAAATGTTTTTGTTTCATTTAAAATATTAACAGTGTTTCTTTTTTTCAGGTAAGATGACTATTAACAAACAAACAAACAAGAGGGTTTTCAACTACTTGGTATGAACTTTAAGCTTTGTTGATTTAGATTTTAGAACTTTATGATATGACTTTGTATATAAGTTATAGTTTTAACCACATTGTGAAGATACTTACATGGAGCAGATGCTGCATAGACTTTTATTGGTTTTATGTGTATATATAGTTGTTAAGTGTATTTTTTTAATAAACTTATTTTTCCATATGTTATATATTTTATCTATTCGGATTATTCTTATTGATAAATAATTATAAAGTAGCACAATTAATTATAATGCATAAGAATACTGAGAAAGATATTCTGTGTGAATGAGTTGATAGTAAAATCGAATTTGTGTTCATTGACATTCAGTCTCTCAGCCAGCATTTTAAGGAATGGAACTGAATAATTTAACGGATTGATTTTTCAATGCCATATTAATTGACGATTCATTTTCTAAAACAAAAACTATAAGTATTATGTATGGACAATATTATTTGACTTCATTTCACTGCAAGATATATTATGTAACATAATAACGAAACAAACTGGTAGATATCTTCATAAAAAAAGTATTTATGTATCAATATAGGTTTTTAATCGAGGAAAATATATACCTAGTTATTTTCTAAGGGGATGTTAGAGTGTTAACGATCATTAAACATTTTGTAATAAATCCTTATCCAATCTCGATTGCTGCTACATACTATTGATTAAATATTGTGTACGTAATATATTAATTGAACTCTAATATAGTAACAAGAATACATAAACTGGAATCCAGTAATGAACAAGTTTAAGTTCACAAATTTTTATAGCAAAAAAAAATGTATGTGCTATTTGAAGTATAATGATTTTTTTAAGTGATACTTCTTTACAATTGCAGTGATTTAAAACTCGTAAAGTAAATATGCGTTACGATAGAGAAACAAACGCATAAATATATAAGAGAGAAAGAGATAAAAAACATATTGTCTACTGCTGTTATGACGCCATCTATGGCTCAATCTTCTAACTAGAGTGAGGCAGATATTACAGTTGTTGTGTTCTATAACTTGCGATAGATGTCATTGATATTTTCGTAAAATTGTTGGTTGAGGTAAGTTTTTTAAAGATAATATAAGCTTTATATAAAAATACAAATATTTTGCATTAATCTTATTAATCTTGGTAAAAAACCTTTATCCCCATATTTCTGATACTCTATAACTCTCTTAATCTCACGCAGGCTACTATTTAGAAGTTTTACATCTGCCATGTGTGAATTGGACACACAAACATTTTATTTGTTAATTAGACCTATAGTTACGTATAATACAATGGCGTTATGATATGTAAAATATACTTATTCATATTTTTTTAAGTATTTACTTAAAATTGTGATCGAAGTTATAATATATATACCTTAAGCTTCGTTTCATACTTAAAAGGCACGACAGTATCCCATAAAAAGTTTCCCCGAAGTCGTAAAACTCTAGGTGTCTTAAAATTCTATGAGAAATTGAGTTACCAGTCAACTTTGTAATGAAGTTATAAATTGTAGGACACCGAATGTCATCGAAATGGCGTAATCGCTTATATAAAAAGACGTTGCGTGTATTTGTCAATTGTAGTATGAGTAAAAAAATGTTTTTTTTCAGGTAAAGTATCTGATAATAGTTAAACCGTTTAATTTTAGCTTCGCTATAGAAAAGGCATCGTTATTATACATCTAAAACTTCCTTAAAAAATATATAAATATAGTATTTTTATTTGTTCATAACTTTAGATTAACAATCCCTCTTGGATTGCTCCTAAAGTATTCATTTAATGTTTGATTAGCTCAATCCCTGAGACTTACCTGTGATCATAATATAAATTGTAACTTGAATAACAAATTTTCGTAGTAGTATACCTTTATTTCTTGGATAATCCAAGTTAAGGCTAAATATAATGTGCATGTACAAGTTAACAGTAAATATATTATATAAAAAATGTTGACTTAATTTTATAAACATAATTGTTTGTAAAAAATAAAATGGAATTATTTTATGTTTCAAAAAGTAAAGTTTACTGGTTGCATTTTCCAAAGAAATGGGAAGCTTTGCACTTCATTCAAGAAAGAAACGACTTCTTTCAATTACTATACTTGAAAAGGTCATTTTAAGGCCAGTCGAACCAGCCTGAAAACGACATGTATAAAGTTTTCCAAAGTAATAGATTGAGTAACATTAGCAGACCAGATCCCTAATCTGTTCAAAGCTCTAAAATTAGAATACTTTTATTATCAGACGAAATATTATAATAGAAAAAAAATTTTTAATATAGTAGTATCGTAATAAATAAAGTGATTTTATTTTCATTATTGTTATTTTTATAACTCATTCTTCAGCGGGGATTTTTTATTATTTACGTATTTTTTGGGCAGTATAGTTGTCATGATCTAATTAGTTATCTACAAAAATATGACATAAAAATATTTACCCCATTTTATCCTTGGCGGAAAAGATAGACGGAATGACTGATATAATATCATTAAAAAGTGGCAACAGATTGACAAATCGCTTTCATATATTTAGCTCCTCTCTTTATAAGGTTTTATTTATTTTATAACCCAATAAACTTATCATATAATGCTTATTATTAGAATGAGTTCCTATTTAGTAGAATTAAATTTTAACCGTATAAATATTTTTTTGTTACTATCACATCTCTGTTAAAATTTCCAAGTCATATATTTTATTTCAAATATGCATAAAATGTACCTATGAGATATCAGACTCTACTTGGTCTTAAAGAAGACTACAATAACCATGCCACAACTTTTTCTGATGATCTCATTTAAACGGGCTAACAGTATTCTAACCTAAACCCTTCAAATAATAATTAAATAATGCCTAATTTTTTTACTGGACATGTTAATACAAATCACAGTGAAGTAATACGTGCAAATATTATAAGTACTCGAGTTTTATATCTACAAAATGAATCTCGAGTATTTTTTACATATTATTATATCTTTAGGGATATTGAATTCTAAAACGGGATCCATAAACTTTTGCTTTCATTCATAAATCTAGTCGGAAATGAAGAGAGGATCAGAGGAAATTTTGATTAAAATATCTGTCGGAAATCGTATTTTTTTACAAATCAGATATGATATTACATCTTTCGTAAATTATTTTTTATGCCTACTTGCAGTGCTTTTGTACTTTGAACTTAGTTTTTAATTTTTTTTGTTTCAAAAGTCTTTCAGTAATTCAGAAGTCGTAGGTTTCAGTCTTTTTTGCGTTGATTTTCTTTTTATATTTAAAGAAATAATATTTAAAACTACTTCATGTTTTAATCAACCATCTTTAATGCAGTCAGTATAAAAAGTATTTGTTTCCTAATCTATCTATCCTTATTGGAATATTAAATTTGTTGTATATGAGAAAACATAAAAATGTCTAATGTAAGTAACGACATCAGAATAGCAGAATCCTCCATGTTACAGATACTCGTATGTGAGTTATCCAACAAAAAATCCTAAAACGATTGAATTAACGTTTCAAAAGTGTCACAAATTAGAACAGGAATGGTTAAGGATTGCGTTGGTAGTTAGTTAGTTAGTAGGTAGTTGTAGAGTGTCGCGCTGACGATTGCCGCTTCAAAAGTGAAGGATGGCTACCTCGCTACACCTTGTATAACGTTCCGCTAGAATGACAATTGTCACATTTGATTCCAATGTTTTCCCGAAGATAGAATTTCGTATCTATATATTCGTATCTATATTTCGTATATATATATATATTAGTTTAATGTTTGAAGATGTTTTTAAAACATTACCGTTGCTCAACCTAAAGTACTTAATAAGATCGTCGGTATCGTCGTTATCTTAAGACAAGACAAGGTAGAAAAACTAATTGATTGCTCTAGTTTCAACGCTCTTCCTTTTACGGAACAGATAAAGTTAATTTTATACACTTATATTTTGAACTCGTATTTGTCCTCAACAATTCACTATTGATATGACGGCAATTTAATTTATAAATGATATATATGTATACATATTTATCAAATAATCCTTAAATATCAAATTATAGTTTTGTTTAAACAAATATAATTGGTGATAACCCACTTATTGAATAAATGAATTATTTTTATAACCATAACAATTTATAAAATTTTCTTAATAATAAAAATTTAATAATTTAATAAAAGTTTACAGGGATTTACTCGATAGGAAACTAGTTGAGAATTCGTTTCCGTTCATATCAACCTCATTTTGAATTTTAAATGACTATTAAAATAATCCTCACTTTCAAAATATTATACCAAGTGGGTATCAATCGTGGTTATAAAATTAGGTTTAACTCTTTAGAGATGTAATTTATGATTCGAAATATCACATACTGGTAAAATGACATACAATAAAATCACCTATTGAAAAAATAACTTACCGCGATGCAATATATTTTATTACACCAAAGGCAAAGATTTTATAGTAATCCCAAAATGTATGTTGATAGGATTTTTCACTTATCCTACATACTACTGAACCTTGTGCTAAATTTTCTTTTTAGTGGATTATACTGCGTTACACGTATCAACTTGTCTACTGCTTGCTGGTTGCTTGTCGTACGCTTTTGTAAAGATTATTTTGTTGATACTCGTCTTTTAGAATTGAAATAAAACAAAGAATTTTCAATTTTATTTATATAATATACAAGTTGCTTTGTTCAGAAATTAAATGTATGAGAATTTACGAACACATTAAAAATATAAGTTAAAATATTCTTTGGTAATTACCATTTTCCTTTTCCTCATATTCAATTTCTTTTTGATCTCAAACAAAATTTTTCAAGCCCACTAATTATAAAAAACAAACATTTCAAAGAGAATCAATAATCAAAGAATAAGACTATTTCAATTTCATACATGAAACGGTTAGATAAGATAATAGTATAAACTACTAATTAACATAAACATACAACAAAATCACCTACAACTTTGCCTACATGATTATAATCATTTCTTCCTAAATTATTTCCAACTATATGTGCGTTTACCATTTCAAATTTTGAATAAGCTTAACAATAGGCAAGGCAATTTTTTATTTTCTTATAACAACATTAACTACTGGCAATATAATATGTAAATGAATAAAAGCAATATACTATTCAGGACATTTTTTATTAAAAAATAACAGATACAGTAATTAAAGGTATGATTTGATAGATGATAGTTCGTAAATAAGGAAGGTAAATCAGAATTATTAATATTTAATACCTCGCTAGGTGAAAATATGGTCTAGGATCAAAGTAAAATTGTTATTATTTAAAGCAAAATAAAGATGATTCAGGTATAATTAGTAATTTCAATGTTTATAAAATTAAAGAAATTTTGTAATTAATAATGGAGGACGATGACATAAAAGTATATTTTTACTCATCATTGAGCTAACAATTAGTGTTAATTGTTAAGTTTTTTTTACAGAAACACAAATATTAAAGTATAACTTCAATTTAATTTTCGACATTAGAAGTTTAAGGAAACGAAAAGAAGAGAAGCTTAAGTTGAATGTTCTTACACTTAAAAAGTCATCAACGATTTCCTTTGTCGCAATAACATTCGATAAAGCTTAGCTTTGTATGGTGGATTTTCTATATTTGTTACTAATTTTTCGCTACTTTCAAAGAACTCATACCGAGGCTATTGCTCACGGATTGAACTGCAATATCTTCTAAGGCATCACTTAAAATATGATTTCTGGCTATATATATTATAAAGTACAAGTATACAATTAAAGTTGTTGTACATAATATGATTTTAAATAAAGACTTAGATTTTAAATTGGCAGATGAATTTACCAGAAGTTGAGTTACAAACCCATTCAAATTTATAGATACAAAACAATATAATGCTTGTTTACCAGATAGTAATTTTTTGTCTTTAATGACGGCTCCTAAATCCTTTCTTGGTAATAAGGCTAAAGGGTGTCTACAATCTGTGATTTAAAGTAAGCATTAACATAAAACGAGAGGTTTATTTAGTCACGATATTCCATATATATGTATATATTTATATAGAATCATTACTGTACATTATAAAGAAATTAGTATGACTGTTTAAGTTTTGTTGTTTGGAATTATATTCAGATTCAGCTTTACAAACAATATTTTCCTCAAAACATATCTCAAACTATGATAATATTTTAATGATTTTTTCTGTTTATTTTCAATGTTCTTTTATATTTTTCCATTCTTAGTGAAAGATATTATAATCTATTCCTCAAAGTCAATTGCATAATCAACAATATAAGGGAGTATTTTTTGGATGTTGATATTTTATCTTCACTTTGAATATTATGTATTCATTTAAGCCTCTAATTTATTTGAATATAATCAAAGCTATGGATACAGCTATGCAGACATTCAAATAAATAGTCATATGTGCATTAAGATTGCTTACAACAAGTGATAAGCCATATAATAATAACTGTCTTTCTGTTACTGGCCCTACAAAGAAGTTAGGTTTTGGTGCATTAATTATAGTTATTGAAAATAAAGTTTATAGTTGATTGTTTAAATTTCATTATCAACAATAAATGACAGATCTAAATAAATGTTAAATAAATTTTAAAGTCCCTGATCATATTATGATTTATGATGACTGTAAATAATTTTACAATTAAATTACAGTTAAAATTACTCTTGCTGAAACTCGTCGTCTAACTAAATACCTACTGCTCAGCATCACTACGTGCCGCGGTTAGGTCTAAGAATATTTCTATCAAGAAATATTTTATTACATCAAATACTTGACGCTAATATTTTCATCGCTTAGTTTCTTATGTTCTATGTATATCTATGTAGGTTAAACCTTTTTATTGGGGTGACATTAATCATTATAATTCGATTAAGCGACAATGTGTCACGTTTGATCTTATTAAATTTGGATAGTGACCTAATGTAAATGACCTAACAAACCAAACTAGAAAACTTAATTTATTTCACAGGTAGACACGACTTCCATATACTAGACATGGCGAAACGATTTTTTTTTCTTGTTTGAACATGACATCACAACAAAAAGTCAATGTATGCGTGAAGGTTCACACTAATTGTAAGTTTTATAAATATGTTCATTAATTTAGTTGACATTTATATAAAAATGTATACAAAAGATTATTTTAAATATTACAGTTTAAAGCCATTTTACAACCAGATATTAGATATTTACCATTTAATACAGAGTTTAGTCTGCTATAAAGCTACCCTATAAAACTTTAAATATTTGTGTTCCTACAATGTCCCAAGTGATCATTATTTTTAATATCAATTAGTTTTTGATATTTTTAAAATAAGATTTTTATATAACTCGTGCAGGATTCAATCTCTAAGAGATTTTTATGACAGCTCATATATATTGTTGGGAATTATACTTGTTCATAATATACATGCTATATCTAAATATATTTAAACTGGTAAATTTAAAAGCACTATAGACTAAAAGATACAATACTTAAATCTTTAGTCATACTTGATATCTGGGATTAAAGAGACTCGACAATGTATATAACTTTTCTAAATCCTTAAATCCTAAGAAAAATAGACTAACACTGTAATGAAAATACAGAACTAAGCTTCACAAAAATGGTCTTTTCTTACAAAGTATGCAGGATTTAATATTACGCTGCTTGTTTTTACAGCAAAACTAAAGTTTTTTGAAATTGACAAATAAAAAGTGGTAATAGTTTCGTTTCAGATAAGTATCTGTCATTACCGTAATCAATATGAAACATTTTTATAATGGACTGCAAAAGTTCAAGATAATTGCATATTATATTTGAATCCACGCAACTTTTTATTTCAAAATCAGTTTATTAAAAATCATTTATCTTAATTTAGTTTGTGGAAGTTGTGTGTCAAACGTAATATCATGCGTTGCGTGTGCTATTTTTTTTTTAATCTTTTCTAACGCCATATTTATAAGTTCAAGATTTTTAGTTTGTGAATGACACACAATTGATGTAACTTTTCGAACTTTACTAAGCTGTAAATTTTCGAAGCTGATACTAACGTGTAAAAACAATAAAAAAATCTCGGTATGAGTTTTGTTTTAACATATACAGGGATTAGGAGTTACTAGTAGTAGAAGCTAGTCTGCGTGAATTGAATACAGAATTAAATTTTAATATTTTTGTCCAATTAAAATCCTGTTTCCAATTTAAAAACTAAACAGCTACTAAAAATAAATCAATATACTACTCTGATTGACGGAGTAACATTCAATCAATTAAACATTCAGACAGAAACATTAGAAAGCAATAAAATTTTACATGTATAAGACTAAGACATATAAAATGATAATAGGTAACTTACTAATTGCTTCAGTTTGAACGTTTTCAACGGTTGCAGGTTATGTTATTATAACACTTCCATTCCAACGACCTATGCGGCATATTCAACCAATGAAATATACACATGGGATCTAAGTAATAAAAAAAAAATCTAAATTATACAGAGAACTCTACTTTTATTATATGGTTTGAATACTTGAAAAAAACTGGTAAAGAGTCCAATATAATTAACAAAAAGGAGCAAAACATGAAAATATACAGTTATATATATTCAAAAAAGCATAATTTGTTTTAAAATAATTGAACAATATTAATTTGTTTCTTCAAAACAGCAACAATAAGACATGGCATGACATGACATGACATGGGTACCTTAAAAAAAGGCGTATCCTCCTACTCCCAAGGTCGGCAATGCTCTTGTGAATCCTTGGATGTTGCAAGAGTTCATCACATATCAACGGTGACCTGCAAGTTCGTTTGCTCTCTTCTAACATAAAAAAACAGCTTTGTTTTACAAATTGTTTTAAATGTTATCACTTTGTTAATAATTAATTATCCTGTAGATACCATCGGTCTGTTGCTCTGAGTGATTAACCGTCATGTAATAAACTATGTAGGTATTAGTCGCCATCAGTCACGACTTTGATTCATGCAAACTTGAATATTCATGAACTTTATTATATTATATACTACCTTAGATAACTTTGGACTACTTTTGATTGATGACGGCAATTAATCTATCAGTAATTTTGATACGAGAAATGTGATGCTAGATGGTTTATTACGTGATTCAATGAAGTGGGGATAATAGCAATAGTAATAATATTAAATAAGTTTATTTAATTCATTTCTTTCATTTTATTATAGTATGGGAATAATTAGGAATTCAAATCAAGAAAAAAAATGGTACATTCAATAATGTTTTTAAGGTACGCCTTAATGAGAGTCGTCTTTATTGTTGTCACCAAAAAACTTTCATACTGGCAAATAACTTTTTAATTATTAATAGTACAATTTATGTCATAACATAAATTGTACTATTAATAATTAAAAAGTTGATTAAGTGAAGTTGAAGTATGATCATAATCATAAGAAGAAATTAAGAGAACTACCAACTACGATTAAAACAAGTTTATTATTTTGAAACATTAATTTAATAGTTTTATATCATACAGTTCATCTCTTTTCGTTAATACAAATGAAACGCCGTGAGTATAAATACTATATTAGCATTACTATAAATTCGGTTTAAATGGCTTTCATTGAAAGCATTTAATCCAGAGCCGCTGAAAACCTCTCAGCTGAAATTGATCACACAAATCCCATTCCATCAAATAATTGGATTCAGCTTACATATAATTTTTTTAAACTCTCAGGAGATTGACAAATGCACATAGACTCAGGACAAATAATCTGTTAATCACAAGTAATTCCCATATGGGAATTGAACATGCGATTAGACCAACCTTGTGAACTTCCACCATAGTAAATTTCGAAATCATAAAATAAACATTTATAATTGCAGGTCTCTGAACTATTATTCTGTTAATATGTTGGCGATACGAATGGAAAAGATTTCTTCCAATCTTACAAGACCAATCCTTACAGCCAATTATTTGTTTGAAACTTATTACCAACATTGAATTTCGGTTTCTTTTTTACCAATTAAAATATTGATATTGTTATAGTAATTCCATGAAAAAGCTTGTCGAGGGAAAGATGGATGTTTGTCATACGCATGTAAGCTCTAAGCTGTACGACTATTAACTATAACACAGTTTTCTTAAAGAATTATCCACCGCTAAATAAAGTAAAAAATGAACATATAATTAAGAACATATATTTAGTAGATTTAATTTGAGTATTTCTCTTTTAATTTAACGTTTCATTAATAATGGTATTAATTATTGAGAAGAGCTTTAATAATGAATATTATTAAAAAAACATATTAAACCAAGTTAAACTGAAAACATAGTGTAAGTTATTAAAGAAGCTTGATTGAAACTTGAAAAAACATTTGTTATAAAAATTTACAGTAATTTTCAATCTACATTATTTGCTATGAAAATAATGTTTTCCATACTGTAACTGAGTTGGTATAATTTATCCTTTATGATACAATAAGGACATGATACAAGAAGGAAATCCCTTTCATGGCGAAGATAACAATAAGATGTATAATGAAATACCCATAAGGGTATTTGTACCTTTAATTCAAATATTATTAACATTTTTCAACATCCCTTACGGCCTACAGGAAAAGATGAAAGTGTTTTATATATTTTTATGTTTAAAGTAAATTAATTTAGACATACATACGGTTTTATTATGAAATATTTAATTTCATAGGGCAATTATACATTATAAATAATTAAGTTAACAACCTTAACATAACGAAATGATATTGCGTGGAAATTCTATTTCTAATACGTCGTTGTTAGTTATATATTTATATAATATTTATTTAGCAAAAAATATCTTTATTGATTGTTATATATTTTTTAATTCGGTGTAAGTTTTTTAAACATCAATAAAGAGCATACAACAGTTTTAACACAATTAATATAATATTACAAAGAAATTAAATTATGAATGCCTTTTTTACAATTACATTTCCGTGAAAGCCTAAACGAGGTTCGTGAAATCTCTTAAAATGCTGTTAACATCCCGGTCGAAATTAATTTTTGTTACTTAATTAACTTTTGGTTACGAAAATAATTTAACGAAAACAATAGAATGAAAATTAATTCACGTAATATAAAAGATAAATACAGAAAATTTATTATAACTCAAAAGTTTTTTTGCATTAAATTTTTTTCCATCTGACGTTTATCAGATCTAATTAATTTTTGAGTTACTACTTTTAGTACGTACTCGTTTTAATAACAGCTGACTCTAAAATGCCAGAGTTAAAAATACGACAAGAGAGAGAAAGAATACGATTTGTTAAATAATATATGTTTGAAAACTAAATAATATATTTTTTTTCAGTACTTTGTAACTCTCATTACATTTATCATTTTTATAAACTTTATAAAGTAGAATATGTGAATTAAAAATTATAATTCTCAACTGATTTAGAAGAAATGGAAATAAAGATTCCTTAACTTTTATAATAAAAAAGAGGCCTCTTCTGATACTATGTGGTATTATGCGTTCTTCATAAAAATCTTCTCAAAGAAACCGTCTGAATACTAACTATTATTACCTGGTGCGAAAGTTGTTAATTAAGTAAAGAACTAAAATAAAGAAACTTAAAATTAAATAAAATTCCTATTTATAGTTCTGAAAAATAGAAACGTATAGCCATTTTGAAATTGAAGAATATTCAAATTATAAATGAAAATGGAAATGTGGTATCTTTATATTTTTTTTATTTCTATCGTTTATAGACTTGAAACTAAATTAAGATATCTTTATAGTCTATTTAAATAGTTATTCTTTGACTAAAGTATATTCTGTAATAGTACTAAGGGACAGAGGGATTTTTTATCCATTTCATTAAAAAGGCTTTACTTGTAATGCAATGCAAATTAAAAAAATATTTATTGCAATAATAAATAATATGACCTTTAACAATAGTTCAGTCTATAATTATTGAAGATATGTTTATAAAACAGAAAAATATTCATTATTAAACTTGTAAGATAAATACTTTTTGTATGGTTACCGAACTGTGAATATTCTGATTGAATCCATACAAATCAATTCGTTATTTGTTTATCGCTCGTCTGTTTCCGCACCTGGTCTCAGTTTACACTCTTTCAATACACACCATACAAAATACACCCTTATATGTATTAGGCTTATGGATATATTTCATGTAGATATAAATATGAACTTTTTTAGACTTTTATATAAAAATCACGTTTTTAAATATATTTTTTTTACTTTCAAGTAAAAGAATCAAGTTGTTATATATAAATCTCATTAGATTATGGTACTTAGTGCTTTCAAAAAAACTTATAAAAGGAAGCTTAAGATTTAAATTTATTGATTTATTAAGTTACGTAAGCTTAGTCCAAAAATACATAAATTAATATCTAAAATTTATCAAAAATATTCAGGAAATAATTTTTAATACAATTCAATCTTCAAATCTCGCTGAGCATTGATAATGGATTTATTTCTACTTGATTTCTCGCATTGAAATGTATAATTGAATTTTCCTTTTTTACCTAAAGATCGTATTGATTTTAATTCAATAAACCAATTGTAATAAAATAAAAAAATTACCACATGACAGGATATATATGTATAATAATTAATGTATCGATTTAAATATCAACGAAATGTTATTATGTTGTTAAACTTTTCATAATTATAATTCGGAGAAAACTAATAATGTTAAAGTTTAATAAGGGTAATCGAAATTTTATCTAAACCAAAGCACAGTGCCATCTGTTAGTTTATCGTGAAAACAAACAGAGACATCTATTCAGAAAGAGTGAAACTGTTATAATAAGAACGTTGACGAATAAGTAGAGAACATTTTTACCACGTAGTACCTATAATCCAAAATAGATGGCGTAAAAATATAAACTGATAAGTGATACTGTTTTAATACAATTTACATTCATGCTTTATATAATATACGTTATATATCGTAAATATATCCCTCTCAAGTGCTGTAAGTGTGCTCCCTGTAATGATAGCTACGTGCTCTAGTAAATAACTCTATATAATTTAAATTAATTAAGTTGTATAGATTAAATAATTAATTAGATATACTTATTACATAAATTTTCTCATTCATTATATATCTAATTACACAGTTTATTAGTCACTTGTTGCAGTTAGCGAACTTACAAAGCTCTTCCTAAGTGCGCCTGCGTGAAAATATGAAACCACGCCTCCTAAGCACTTTCTATCTTTTTCTAATGAACAACCCTCGCAAAGTTATCTCCTCGACACGTATAAACTCCTGGTACCAAGTAGAAATTTTCCGCTCTAATCGGGATTTCCAGATTTCTATTATCCATAGACGCGAATTAGATTTTCTTATCCCCTTTACACCCCTCCAATTTTCCTGGTGAATTTCCATGGTTCAAGATTTTCATATTCTTGCGTTTATACTACCCTAGTACTTTTTACCGTAGCGTCGAAGCCTTCTACAATTCCGCTACGCAGTGCTACGGCGAAAGTGATGCCATCTGTTGTCAAACTTAAAAAACCGTATCCACTAAGAGTTAGTACTGACAACAAAATTCTTAAAAACCAAAAGTTCATTAGTTGATTATGTTAAAAAAGAAAAAGGACAAATCATAGAAAATCCTATTTAAGTCTTTCCGTTATTAATACGACAAGATATATAGGGCAACTTCTGTCATATAATTTATTCTTTACGCGTATTGTCAATAGCTTTCAAGTTTATGTGAGACTTGACACTATCGCTGACGTGATAAGATTTTGCACCCGCGTTTATGGGTGTCAAATAAAAAAACGTCCGTAGCATTAGAAAACAGATGCTATTATGATACACGAGATAAGAATTTATTACTCGGGGAACTTAAGTGTGATTTTTATTATTTATTATTTTTATCTTTAATATATAGGTGAATTTACTTTGATTTTCCTATTATAAAATATATAAATATAATATCTTATCCTAATTATGATCACAATAATGTTTTCATCAACATCCACTTCTTTTATCTCAATTATGGGTGTCGGCGCAAAATGTCAATTCATTCCACGATCTTCCATCATTTGTCATCACAGTAGACACAGCGAAGACATTCGTCGCTGTATAGTTTTTTCACGTCTCAATCTATAGATTGTGTCTATGTCTTTTGGTTGTCCTCGTTTCTTATAACCATCCACATTCATACTTAAAACTCATATCATTACAATCTTTTAATGTCTTCGCGTTACTTGTTCATACAAACAAAATAAATCTCATATTATTAGTAAAGTATCAAACTTTTTTTTAAATTTTTTGAGACATTACAAAATAGCTACATTTAATAAAATCCAAATTTTTTTATAGACGAAAAAGATGAAACTGATAAATCATCATTGTTTATACAAAAACCTTTTTGCTGGAACTAAGTAAGACTGATTCTTAACGCCATCACGTCTTAATGGGGGTTTTTGTTTTTATCTAAAGAAATAATGGTAAGCTTTGACTTGCAGATGTTAGTAAATTTATTTGTAGGTCATAACACTCAAATACCACAATGAGTATAATTTATTTGTTTAAAAATAGTAAGACGTTAGTGTTAGCATTTTTCTTTAATACATTTACCAAGTTACACAAAAAATATATATTTTTTTAAGAAGTACTAATGAAACAGCGACATAACTTTAAGTAAATAACATATTTCACATGTAACATTATGTAACATTATGTCGAATAATGTAACATTCGACCCTTTTAAGATTTAAACACGTTCCTACAACAAAGTAAATAATACTACAATATAAATAAGAAAATAGACAAATACAAATATGGAGAAAATTGAATAACATTCTTACAATTTGAACACTGGTAAATAAGAAAAGTAAACAAGCGGATTCTGAACTTCATTCTTGAATGAAATCCCGCGGGATTGAGGCCAAGTTTGTCTGTTTACCTTTCTTATAATCCGAAAGTTAAAGGTCCCGACTTTTGGAACCAGGTGTTTTTGTCTGTTACTTTCAATATCTTTTTCAAAACTTTCATTTGTAGAAAAAAATAAAGAAAGATCAGTTTACTTTTAAGTAAATATGATTAATATTGTTTTCAGTTTCAATAGATCTACTGTCAACTTGAAATAGTTTAGTTATCATGTCAGACAATACTAAATTCTTTGGTTTACTTTTAGATTTAAATCAAAGCATTTATTTCTCGTTTAAATAAACAGCATATGTTGCTGTCATATGGATAACCATATGATATGTTGCTATTTATTATAAAATGATAATACTTCATTGAAATTTTACGTAATATAAGAAATAACAATAGTTAAAAGAAATCGAAGAGTATGCAAAATTTAAAAATTCAAATCTCTTGCTAAGCCAAATTTTATTGGCACTCAGTATCAAAGTGAAGTGCACAATAGAAGCAATTTTTGTAATAAATTTTCAGTTATAGTGTATAGAATTGAACAAGGGATGAGAAAACTTACACCCGTATATTAACATCAAGTCTAACAGTTGTAATTAGAGCCGTATTTTATTAGATATATTAATATGTATTACCCGTTACAAGTAATGTAACTAGATAAATATATTTCACATATAAGATATATGTTATAACTAAATTTGAGTGACTAATTTCTTTATTATAGGTTCAGTGTTGTTTGATGTTATATCTAACTTATTAAGTTCTTGTCCTTCGTTTTTGCGCATGTGACTTTTTGCCATTTTTTAAGGGTTCATATGAAGCTACCTCAAATTTCGACCCGATGTTTTCAAACAAACATGTATCTTTATTACATGTAATATCTTTCTTAAAACAGAATCATTTTATAACTATATACACACCGCTATACAATTTTCTTAAATGCGACGTTCCACATCTTTTGATATTTCTAGATTATAAATTACTTTGTAAATATTCTAAGTTATGGCCGAGAAAAGTCATAGAAATACATTATATTTCATTCTTATCATACGTTATCTCTGGTGTCTAATTATATTATAGTTAACTATTTCAAAACTGTTCTTAAAAGACTTAAATAATCGTTTGAGTGAAATTTTGCAATCGAAAAACAACTTCAATATTAAGTTATTAAAAATATATATCTATTAAGTTATCATTAAATGATTACTTCCATTATCGGATTAGAAGCTGAATAAACTTTCTTCAGAATTAAAATTAAGTTATTTAATTTGAATAAGGAATTTAGCTACTTCTAATAAATTATGATGTAATCAACATTTAAAAAATAAACATTGAATTAAATATATTTCATTGAATATTTTGATTATATATATATTATAGTTATCGGATAAACAACATTTTCTCAATCTCACTGATTGCAAGACAAGACAGACAGACAACAGACAGCAATGTATTATTTATTGTTAACCATAATATAAATGTTTGTGTGTAATATAATATAATACATTTATTTTTGTATATCAACAATACTTATATTAATATGTGAATCATTATATTTATCTATAAAACTAATTGCATAGAGAATTCCGTTATGACATATTAGAAACAAATATATTTTGCATTTGATGGTGACACCTAGATAAGAAATGTAACATCAAAGGTTAAGATGACATAGACATTACATAAAAAGTTATAGTACATTAACATTTGTTATCATAAAAAAATATAAAAGGCAAAATAAAAAAGGTAAGTGATAGTAGTTTTTTTTTGTCACATTATAAACAATTTAATATGAGGTTCATTAGGAGTTGAAAACATAGTTTTGCTAAAAGATATACATGAGTAATCAAAAGCTTTCCCAACTTAATAATGGAACGGTTTCTATACAGTATTCAACAAATATATAATAGTTTATTTAAAGGATTCTATATGAATACCCAATATTGTAAATTTTAATGATAGCGTTATCAGTTAGTTTATGATATTATATTATAAATTGTAGCATAACTTATTAAAAATGTTGTTGTTTATACAATTTTTATTTTTTTTATTATATATTATAGAATTCATATTATTTTTATAATTTATTATTTTTTGACGTCTACAACAAGTTCTTAACTTCTACAGGAGTACACTGGTAGAGAATGCCACTAGGCTTTAAGTTCGCCTTTCGTTAAAAATAAATAATAAAGGCTAAATAAATAAATTTAATTTAATAACATACATTTAATTTAATTTAATACATCAAGGTATTCTTTCTTACTATTTGTTCAAAATAATCAGAGAGTTTTGGCGGACTGATACAAGATACTAAATAGTGTGTATGTCTGCTTAGTTAGTGAAAATTGCACATAAAAAATATGATTAATATTTTAGTGTAAAAATGATTGTAATGGTATACATATCATATTTTATAAAACTCTGAAAATAATGGATTTTATGTAAATCAAAAGTCAGTAATTGGTAAGAGTGACTGGAATAGGCTCAAATATATTTAATTTTAAGGAGGGTAAGCCAGAATAATAAATCACCGTCAACATCAGAGAAATAACAGAGGCGTTACTCGGAAGGAGAAGAATATTTTCTCTGAGTAATAGAGAAAAGAATTATTATATAAATGTACCTGATAATTGATATATATTATTTTACCAGTCACCCTTAACAAATGTTAGAAATATTAAGATCATTACGGTTACACAGACAACTATTGTTATATATTAGGTAAGTATATTAAAATTCTACTGTTATTTAAGTAATGTTATTATCCTACACTTAAATAATTTAAAATGTAAATGTAGTTACTACGCTTTTAAAGAATCTAAGCTGTGGTCTCAATTTTCAAGTAAATTAATGTCTTTACTACCACAAATTCAAAACATTTCAGTCCAAATCCATTTAGCAATGTCAACAGGGATGTAGCTATCTATGAACATTCAGTGCACTTGAATTTTATTATTTCTTTACATATTACATTACATTTTTAAGAACAACAACAATAAACATTACCCAAATATAGTCACTTTTATTTATAACCTGTGATTAATTGCAATTTAATTGTAACATTTTAATTTTAGTTAATTATAGAACTTGCTCAATAGATTACACGATATATTTCAGGTATATGTTACAAAATGTTTTCTGAAGATGTGCGTAAAATGTAAAATTCTCGTAAATAAACAATAATTTCTTTTATGTTACAAAATATAATAAAATATTAAAAATCTTTGCTTTATTTCATGTCACTTGTAATGTACTTACAGGTGTTATAAGATTTCGAAATAATCGAATTAGAGAAACACATTTCCAAAAGTATGAATATTTTTATATAATACCTTATATCGGTACATTATAAGAATAGGATTTTTAAACATAAATATATATATTATATACTAATAAATAAGCTAATTTTTCACGTACGTAAACAATTTTATCAACATATAAATTCAATACAGCAATGACATGACAAATTAATCGACAGGATGCTATGATATCCAAGACGTCACAACTTTGCATCCTATACTGTCTAAGTCAGTAATATCTAAAATTTCATCATAATTCGTAATACCATTCACGGGGTTAGATATATTTAAAAATATAGATAAATTTGAAACTAAAGCTATTTATTCAACATTTATTTTATATAGTTTTTGCTCATCTCACATTTACTGGCTAGCATCCAATATACTGAAGTGAAATGCACTATGAAAGTGAATGAGAGCAACCGTTGATATATATTCAATACCAAGTCAAGTTAAGTGACTATCAAAACTTCCAATTAATACCAGAATCACGTGATATAAAAGAATGACGTGTATCTTATGTTACTAAGTTATATTTTCACACACGGCTTTTGTTATCTGATAATACTCTTTTCAAGTTAAGATCAATATCTGTGTAATAATGTTTTAAACGTTCACGCCGCCGAATGCCTTTCTTTCTTTTTTTCTTTCTTTATTATTCATTTACCGACCGAGTAACAGACAGTATCATAATTTAAATTATTCAAATGTAGTAAATAAAACTAGTAGTTTGGGAAATTTGTTACTCAACATCCGATTAACTCTGTTTACGAATATCGTCGTCGTAAAACACTCTTGACAATGTATTTATGGTATTGTCTAGAAAGAAAATAAGATTAACATAAATAAATATATTCAATTATACGTAGCAAAATTCTTATAAATTTAGATTGGAATTTATCTTAATAACATTAATAATTTCTAAGCTTACAAATATTTGAAGTACGAGTACAAACGTAAAAGTATTATTTATTACAAAACTAATAAATAACCAGTCACATGGATAATCCCTGAAAATACTGTTATACGAAAATGTTTTTAATATGTTTACTAGACAACGAACAGACGCTCGTACATTTTTCGTCATTTGACTCCGACTCGTTTCAAGCCCATTCGGAGTCCTTACTCATGAACTCAGAGCATGGTTTAACTGCTTACAAAAGGCTTACAAATTTAGATAAAGTTAATGTGAGGACATTCGCATTAACATATTATATAAGTATTCATGAATCACGATACTTTAAATACAAATACTAAAAAAACGAATTATGAAATAAAGATTGACACAAGAAAGATATATTTTTTGTATGTTTTGATTTTAAAATTGTGATGAACATTGTACTAAAATTTTTTAACCAATTCTTGAAATTAATTGAATAGCATTAAAAGAAAAATTACAATCATTATTTATTTATTATCAGTGCAAACATGTTTCAGAGAAATATCCTAGTCTGACAACAAAAAACTGAGCAAGAAATAGAATCGTCAAGGTTATTTCCTTTAGTGATATTTCCATTTTATAGTGTCTTAGATGTAATACCAACAATGTGATGAAATAGAAAAACTACTAATAAATATTAAATTAAATATAAAAACAAAACTTTTTGTCTTCAAATATAAAAGTGGCTATCACTTGGGGTGAAATTTCGCAAAATAAATTCTTAGCAAGCATCTATAACCTAAATGGTTGTTTTGACTTCAAATTAGTTTCCGCTATTGTTTCTAGGATGTGTCTGAGTTTGTTGGAATAAAAAGAAAAATGCAAATACAATAATAAAACAAAAGTAGCTTAATTGAATGTAAAATTTTTCTAACAGGTTTAAAAATCGGAATTTTATAACATGTTTTATTATATGTAATATATTTATTTAATTTGTTATAGTCTATAGAAAAAAAAATATTTTTACAAACATTCAGTATTCAATAGGTTCAGGTTTCATTGGTAATTTTTATTTATCTAGTATTGATGTCGCCATTCTTTATTTACAACAATTACTACTTTATAACTATAAGATATAATATATAAAAATATAGTTTAGTTAAGATTAACAAGACATCAAAGTTCGATAATTTAATTTGTAGGAACGTTTGAAAACAAACGACGACTCTTCATTTCTTTCAGTATAGATAGTAATCATATTCAATAAGATTTTAATAAAAGATATTCAAGTTATTGTAGTTGAGAAATTTTCATAGCAGAATATAAAAGTCTTATAAAAAGCCTGATAATCCTTTATGAATACCGCTGGATCAAACATCTATATAAGATAAAACAACAATTCCAATATATTAATAATTCATTTTATTTCTCTATAAATATAATCTTTAGTAAAGTTTCAAGTTAGTTTATAAAAAAAATATGAATATGAATTTTGGTTTATGGTATAGTAGTATATTTACTAATAAGCTACCATCAAGGCATTAGTGCCTTTATTGCCCATTAGCTAGAATGTACCGCTCCAATTGTTTTACACCTAACCACTACAGAATGAATGTTTAAATGTTCATATTATAAACCTCATTCATATCCGTTCAAAAACACTTACTAGGTAGTGACAGTGGTAATGTATCCGTCAATGAAAACTCTCGGTGCACTTAAGTTCCGTCTCACCTTTACACCGGTTTCCTACGGCTGACTAAAAATCTTAAACTGTAACTAAAACCAACCACTTTAATAACTTATACGCTTTTAAAACTTTAAGCTTCTTTGTATTTTCAAATTATACATTTCCATAATGTGATATTCTACCAATAGTTTTTTAAGCTTTAAAGGTATATAAATAATAAGGCGTTTTGGGGGCAAAAAATAATAAAAGCATTTCTCGGATACACGTGTCGGTATTTTTTTGTCAACTTCACATAACTTTTTCATTACACTCCCGAAATTATATCATAAATACGACTCATATAAATGAATAATGTAAAACCATTAAACAATATTTATCAACTTTTATACTCTAGAATAATACACATTTAGATATTGTAATATTGTAACAATAGCAGAATAGTTACCAAATGTTTTAAACAAAAACAAAACAACCTAAATAGGAATGATCTTTGTTATATTGTCTCAGAATAAATTGGTGTTCGTAGTAGTCGTCTGTTTTCACGATAGCAGAAACCAGTCAACATAACTAATAAAGTTAGGTCCCATTACGGTTAGAGTTAATCATAACTTTCGTGTTTTACAATATGTTAATTTAGAAAAAATATAATTATAAATTGTAATTATATTAAGTGTATGAAACTTTATTTTTCTTTTTTTAATATTCATATTTAATGTATTTTTAAATTAAGACCATTTGTAATATTAAGGTTTATTGTCTGCATTAAGACTTCGCTACAATGTTGTACCATTACCATTAAACTAAGCATGAATACAATTTCAATATTTTATTATTACAGAGTATTCTATTTAAAATGTTTATGAATTCTGCTTTTACACTCCAGGCATTAAGGCTAATTCAAGTACGTATTTGAATTGTAGACCTTTTAGAATAGCATAATTTTACATTGTTTTTTTTATTATTCGCTTTACAATTGTTAATATATAATTATTATTTAATTACCCAACTTTTCGATGTTTTTGTCTTTTATAACAATTCGTTGATAATTCCAATTCTAAATAAAATTATTTTTAACGATTTATATTCCTTCCTGTCTCTTAAAAAAATCTTAATACCCCCTGTGTATTTTACAGGTTTTGTTTTAATTAATTGAGGTAGAAAATAATAGAGCATTGACAAAAAACTTTTTATTTATAAAGATTTATATATACATGAATAAATCATGTCATGTCTCTGTGAATATATCACGACAACTGGTAAGTTACTTATGTGAATAAATATATAGATATTTAGTTTTAGGAGCGTTTGTCTAGACAGAAATAATAATAAATACACTTATAATAAATCTTTGTAACTGTTACATATTTATGTCAAGTTTTCTAACAACTTATATCTCTTTAGAATTATGATAGAATTATTAATAATAATAAATATCGGAAATGAACAGATTTTTTTTTAAATAATTTTTTAAAGGCATAATCGCTGACCGTATAGTGGTCATCGATTCTATTGTAACTATAACTATAATAAGATATATCAACTATAGTTCTAGGATTTTATATTAGTTAGGTAAGTGACAATTATCATAGTGAAAAAATTACAGGTAGGAGAGTACTAACAAAATGAAACAAATTAATTATTAGTTTAAATCAATAACTTTTGAATTAAATAAAATAAAATTAGACAAACTGACAAAATCAGCAGCAATCTGAGCTCTGTTCATAAAGCACCGTTTTTTATACAAAGATTCTCATCTCTTGAAGAGCATCGTTGCTAGTCAATCACCATACTTTTTCACATAATACTATCAGACACTCTATTAAAGTAACTCTTATTCGGACGGCTTTAGGTATTACAGTTCATAAAATAATATTATAAAGAAATAATGATTATTTAAGAAGTTGTTTAACAACAAACAACATTAAATTTAACAATCCATCCATTAAATATAGTCAAAATCACAACTTCTTAAATCTTTCGTCAGCCATCTTAATAAACAACTCCGTGTGTGTAAATAACAAATGTGGAATCAATTATTATAATAGACATTGATGAGTTGCATTTATAAGATTGTTAAAGTAATTATAAATATGTAATTTGAAAAATTGTTAGCTCCGTCTAATTATGTATAGTGATCAAAATGTCTTTATTTCCTTTTAAGTTATAGATAGCCCACACAGCTAATTTTCGTAAAATAAATATAGAATTAATTTTCGCATCACTGCTTCATTATAAAATACCATAAGACAAAATACTATGAAAATTGTTTATTGTAATTGCATTTATTTTTCTCAGCACTTAAGACCTTATTTTTAATTTAAAAAAGCACAATGTCACATAGGTCTTTTATGAAAAAGAGCAAGTCATTAAAATAAAGTAAAAACAAAAATTTACGGGTTCTAGTTTTTCACCACTTTTAAACAAATAAACTATGTTACTACTTTTAAAGTATTAAATATCAATTTATTTATTTCCTTTCAAGGCATCCACTAATTAAATTTTTCTACATCATGGAAACATCTTGGAGTAATACAGACACGAACAATTTCTTGAACTGTATGATCAAGTACGAAGAAAGGAATAAAAAATCATTTGACTGCACCGTAACTTTTAATAACTCTAGAGTTTAAAGTTTATGTATAATTGTATATGTATATGTTTTATCAAAATAATGTAAATGTATATTTATTTCAATATTTTTATTTAATAACTGAGTATTTCTACGGTCTCAAGAAAATAATTGTGACAAAATCTAATATATAATTTTATTAATGAGATTTTTTATATATTTTTATATATCTAAGTAAATAAAAATGATTTATCACATGTATCATTCGAGGGTCAGTTGATCGATTGGGATGGGTTTTTGTTTTGTTGTATTGGTAATTGTCAGGACAAGATTTATACGGTAATAATTTTAATACTGTTTTATACAAATAGTTAAGAAGTTACACGTGTGACAGTCAATTTGAGTTCAGACATCCGACAGTCTGAACCACGGAAGCATAAACATACTCTGTTCATTAACAAATATTAGATCCAAAGGAAGCCGAGTCCGGGCAAGAAAAAACTTTTTTATTTAGCTACGCCTGACCGTACAAAGCATACGTAACAAAGTGCGTATATTTTTTAAAATAGAGAAAGCGTTAAATAAACTTCATGTATTATTCACAGAGTAATTATTATTTTTTTTTTTTTCAAAATATTAAAGGTAACGCAAAAATAGATTTCCCTGGTTTCACAATAGTGTCTGTTTGCTTTGTTTTAAAATGTTTTTGTTGCTTCAGGAAGTAGTGTTTAAGTTGCTTTAGTATTACCTAACAACAATGTAAGATAAGCCTTAAAGTACTAAAAGTTTAATATCTATAAAGCATAGTAAACGTATTAAAAAATTAAAAAAATTTTGCTTTTTCAGCAAAGAGAAAAAATAAATTATCATTCGGCACTGTAAATAAGAGTGGAATCGTTTTTAAACAGATATAAATCTCTCTCAAAAAACATTCTTGTCTATGTGTGCTAGCGAATTAAATTATGTCAAAATTATTAAATTACTTACAATATAAGAAATATTTAAGATCCGAAAAATATAACTAGATGTGAATTTGTATATAATTTGAGGTTTACCAATACAACAATATTTAAAGTAACGCGCAGCTTCTAACGTTTTTAATTAATTATTGATAAATTAGCTAAAATATATCACATTCATAAAACGAGGTGAACGGTACCGCGATAAAATTATTTACGACTTTGGATCATGGTGGGATAAAATCCCGCTGACGTGCAGCATTTATCAACAGTTAAATTAAACCGTTTCAAAGAATTATAGGTAATCCTCTCGATTATTTATAATACGTGACCATTTAAGTGGTTTAGACGATACGAGAGACTTAATATTTATACAAATATGTATGTATGTTTATTTACATATAAGACGACTGTCGTATCGTATCATCTTGATATATATTATTATACGAGTAAATCGTATTTAAAAAAATCGTATTATAATATTTATGCTACAGCTACCTAGTTACTTATTTATGTTTACTAATAAATAGCATTTTTTGTGTAAGAAAATATAAAAGATATAATACAAGATAGTTATTTCTAATTACCAAAAGACGTTAATACATAGTCAAATTCTTGTCTACAGTAAAATGAATAGGCACTTCTTCCATTTTCGAAAGAAACTTAATTTCATTTTTATTTTTTACATAAAATGTTATTTCAAATGTGTAAATATTTTAGAAATATTACTTTTAAATAACTTTTCATGAAAGCCGTCAGAAATGTTAAGCATTTACGCTTTTCAAAGCTCTGCGGTTCCAGTAACTCACGTTCCGCTCCTTACACCAGTTTCCGAAAAAAAATCAATAACAATATGAATACATTGACATTTTTGTAAAAACTATTTATGTATTTTTGTAGATCTTGAAACTATTTTATTTCGACCTATTCAAGTACTTACGCTATACAGTTTTAGAAAGTAGAAACTTTGTTTGAAATACCAAAGATTGTGACCTAAACTTCCATAGCTAATCTTGCTCTATCATAAACTTATTCTACAACTTATAATAAACTTAATGTGTATGAAAATTCTTACTGAGTACTTCGAGTAAAAAGTCCAATATTAGTTTTAATAGACTTAGTTAATCCAATTTCTACTAAAAAAATATTCTCAAAATTACAAGTAATTAAAATTTATAATCATGTAAACTTATCTAGACAACGACAAGAAACTAAAAACAATTTTTTTTTAGTGATTGTCTAAACTTTTATTGAATACTTAAGATTTTTCTAAAATATATAAAGAATATCTAATAACGTGTGAATTTTGTTATTTTTAAAAGACGAAACTGACGAAATGGTTAAAGCATCATTGTTTATACAAAAACCTTTTTGCTGGAACTAAGTAAGACTGATTCTTAACGCCATCGTGTCTTAATGGAGGTTTTTGTTTTTATCTAGAGAAATAATAGTAAGCTTTGACTTGCAGATGTCACTAAATTTGTTTTTTGGTCATAACACTCAATTACCATTGACCTTAATTTATTAGTTGACAAATAGTAAGATATTAATATAATTATTATTCTTTAATACCTTGACCATGTTTTATTGAATATATGTTTTTAAGAATTGCAAATAACGTAACATTCATTCATTCATCATCCCTCTTAAGATTTAAACACGTTCCCAAAACAAAGTAAATAATACTACAATATAAATAAGAAAAAAGACAAATACAAATATGGAAAAATATAATGACATTCTTACAATTTGAACACTGGTAAATAAGAAAGGTAAATAAGTGAACTCTGAACCCCATTCTGGAATGAAATTCCGCGAGATTGAGGCCATGTTTGTCTGGTTACCTTTCTTATAATCTAAAATGTGTTTTTGTCTGTTACCTTCAATATGTTTTATACGAAACATTCATATGTAATAAAAAATAAAAGTTTTCTTTTGTGTAAATATGTTTGATATTGTTTTCAATTTCAATAGATGTACTGTCAACTTGAAATAATTTAGTTATCATTTCATATAATACTAAATTCTTTGGTAATTTAAGATTTCAATCAACGCACTTATTTGTTGAATTCAGTTGGATACAATTATAAGGAAAGAAATAAAATATTCTTTTAAAACTTTCCTCTTTTAACACGAAAGCGACAAAAAATATCACAATGTTTAGTGGACGTTACCATAAGTAGTAACTATCACGATAATATCGATTTTACCTATAATACATTAAAACTGTTTGAGGGAATAACTTAAAGTGCTTAAACCACAAATGAAACAATGTCATAAGCTACTTTAAATTCCGAGTCTCTTATAACACACCACATTCATCGTTTAATTACCATTATATGATACAGAAGAAAAATAATGATAGTTAAAAAAAAAGGATGAGTATGCAAAATTTTAAAGTTCTAATGACTTGTTAAGCCAATATATTGGCACCTGGTATAAAAGTGAAGTGGACAATAAAAGCAACATTTGAAATACATTTTCAATATTATAGTATAGTTTCGGTAATAAATTTCAACACAGAATGATAAAACTTACTCCTGTAAGTTTTTTATAAAGAATAAAAATTGTAGTTACAGTTTTATTTTAAGAAAAATATTAATTCCATTATATTACATTTTACTAGTATTGTAACGGAACAAATATATTTTATAAAGAAAATATACATAATTATTTTATTTACGGGATTAATTTCATTATTATAGCATGTATATATTTTTCATGTTATATCTAACTTATTAAGTTTTTGGCAATGTTCTTCGATTTACGCATACGACCTTGAAAGACGCCATCTTTTGCCAATTCTTAGAGCGTTCATATAAAACGACCTCAAGCCTCGACGCGTTGATTTCTTAAAATTTACTCCAACAAACATGAATGTGTATACAAAAATAAATTGCTTTGTAAAAGTTTAACAAAAACCACAAGCAACGAATCGAATTCCATATAGACGTATTTGATTCTGAATGCAATGATTTTAAATATTAGGAAATGTTATCAATAATATCATTTAGGGCGGTCCACGAAGATTTCATAAATCACTATGCCCTTTATATATATAAACATATATATATCTCTCTATGCTACCTCGAAATATGGAGATCAAATGAAAGACACAAGTAGATGCAAATTTCTTGCGGTTTGTACAAATTTATTTGCATATGGACTGTACTACAAATATCTCGAATTTAGGGAAAGCAACGCTTCATAACTAGTGTTGTTTCTAGATTGTAAATTACTTTCTAAATATTCTTAATTATGACTGGGAAAAGTTGTAGAAATATATTATATGTAATTCATTATATACGTTATATCTGAAAATACCTAATTATATCAAAAGTCTATATATTTTTAAACGATTTCTAAAACGATATAGATAAGTTAAATAATCTTTTGAGTGAAATTTCGAAGCAAAATATAATTTTATTATTAAAATATCACCAAAAATGCAAAAAAAACAAAAAAAAATGGTTTTGTTAAGAATATGTAAATGAATATTTTAAGTAATTTCTATTTTTATTAAAATTATTATTTCATTTATTTTCAATACCAAGATTTTTTTGCTTGAAGTTGCAATCTAATTGGATTCGTCTATCTATCATATAGTGTTGACACCTGCACCTCTAAGATAATTGTGGTCTATGAAACAAATTTATTTGAGTCCTATCTCTCAAACCAAATATTTTCCTAAATCAACGTTGTCTATGGAATTTTGTTATTACAGATTAGAAATCTCTGAAAAAATAAAAACAATTTTATTTGTATTACGGTGTATTCTATATGAATAACTAATATTTAATGAAAAAGTTATATATAGATCCATTCAGAGACAGCGTTTCATATGTTATCAGTTAATATGAACTTGAAAATAAAAATCATAACCAATCCTAAAAATATTTTAAAGCAATGTCATTTATTTATTATGATAATTATATTCAACTTGATAACATGAAATCCAGTTATCCTTCCTATAGGTATGCATAAAGAAATTAGAGAGCTCTCAGTTTTTGCAAACCGATGCAATATAATAAATAGCGTCTGTCAAGTTAGTTAAAATGAAAATGGAAATATACATCTTATATTTTACAGTCCCTGAAAAGTAATGAATTTTAATGTAAATCAAAAAATCAAAAATCAGTCGTTGGTAAATGTGGATGACATAGGCTACAAAACATAATATTAAGGATTTTCAAAATAATAAATCACCGTATTGAGCGAAGCGAACCCAGTGTATTGACTCATCGTTTCCCATTGACTTCAATGGGATATCAGTTTTTTACATGATATAATTTTTTTTTTTTTTGAGGTCATTTTTCAAATATTTTTTTAAAAACCATCATCTAATGTGTTTCTTTTTGATTGCAAAGTTTCATAGTTTTCCGTCAAGAAGTTTTCGAGCTAAGTAGTGACAAAGAATGTAAAAAGTCTCCAGTAAAACGCTCCGCTCACTTCGTTCGCTTCGCTCAAATAACTAGGGGCGCCAACAAACCCTCAATTTCGGCTCGCTGCGCTCGCGAAATCTCGGGTTCCGTTTGCATGTTGAGCGAAGCGAGCCCAATGTATTGACTCATCGGTTCCCATTGACTTCAATGGGATATCAGTTTTTTGACATGAAATTATTAAAAAAAAATTTTTTGAGGACATTTTTAATTTTTTTTATTTAAGAACCATCATCTAATGTGTGTTTTTTTGATTGCAAAATTTCATAATTTTTCGTCAAGTAGTTTTCGAGCCAATTCGTGACAAAGAATGTAAAAAGTCTCCAGTAAAACGCTCCGCTCACTTCGTTCGCTTCGTTCAATAATAAAGACACATGTTATAAAATTATAGTTTTTAACATATTACTATTACTATCAGATAATACTTTTTTCACATTATTATCAATATCTGTATACAAGGTATTGAACGCTTACAAAAACGTTTCGTTAATACACGAGGAACGAGTGATGGGCAATATCGTTAATTGATCTGTCTTTATTACAAATGTAGAAAATAAAAGTAGGAGGTAGGATAGTTTTGCCCCTTTTTGCCATATCAATTACGTAAATCGTCTCAGTAAAACACTCTTTACAATGTATTTATGGTATTGTTTATAAACGAAATTAGATTAACATAAATAAATATATTCAATTATACGGAGGAAACTCTTTATTAATTTATATTTATTTTAATAAGATTAATAATTTCGAAGATCACAAATATTTTAAATACAAATGTAAAAGGAATATTTATTATTGCTTTAAAACTATTAAACGACAAATTACAAGACAAGTCAAGGTAATCCGTGAAAATACTGTTATATATTTTTACATGACTTACTTTACGCTCGTAAATTTTTCGGCGTTAGCTTGACTCGTTTCAGACCCATTCGGACTCACAAACTCCACGCATGGTTGAACTGTTAACGAAGAGTTGAATAGTATCGATAAATAATAGTAATCATGAGGACATTTGAATTAACATAATATATTATGTTAATCAAACTAATCATGAAAGTTTGATTATAAAAACTAAAAAAGTAATTATGAAATAAAGAATGACACATGAATGATTTATTTTAGAATATTAAAATTAAAATTATGATGAATATTTTACTAACTGTTCCATATTATTTGATATTTTTAATCCTGTATCTAACTCAATAAGTTTCTAGCAAAAATTATTTATATTAACGTATATAATTTTGTTGAACATTATTTTTATCGCATTTTTGGCATTCATGTAAGTGCCCCCAAGCATTAATAACAAAAAACAATCAATAAGTTTCTATACAAAAAAAGAGCCGGAGAATTAATATTGTAAAGTGAAATAGAAAAAAAGGATTATATCTCATCTCGTTAATTTAATTCACTTTGAATATTAAAAAAGTATAAATGGACTAAAGTTTTAATTTTATAAGTAATAATAATAAATTTAAGTGTTGGGTACGCTATTAAATAATCGTTCCCTTTATTGGATAAAATGATGAATAAATTAGCTGAAATGTTGTTCAAATTTTCCTTTTTATGGTTACCTAAGGAATAAAATTGGGTCAAAATATTATATAATTGTAAGTTTTAATACTTTAACCGCTGCATAAAATTCGTATTTTATGCAGCGGTTAAAGTATTAATAACGAATTCTGATAAAATGTAAAATATTCTGACAAATCAATATGAAGACACTATGCAAAAAAATTTTACCGGGTTTCTTGTCTGTAACACAAAACTGATTTAAGGTATAATTAAAATACGACAAAAATATTAGTGCAGTGACACTAAATTTGATGATATTTAATATGCCGTTAACTTGTTGTCTAAGTCAACATATAAAATACTTTTTACTCTGGAATGTAAAAATAATAGAAAAACACAAAAAATATTTTAAACTGTATTGCAATAAAAATAAAAATATATTTTAATAAATTTTAAGTCATTGTAGTTGGCTTATGATTTGAGTCGAGAACAAGCACAGCAAGTGATAGATAAAACAAGAATTATTTTGTATAAAAAAAATAATTAAATATTATAGAGAGAATATGTATTATATGTTTTATGACATGTCATGTTTATGTTTCTTTATTCATTATCTTAATTTTATTTGTATGTGTGAATAATCTGCATAAATATTTTTATAACGTTTTTAACAACATTCAATAAGTTCAGGTTTCCTTGTTCATAGTATTTATGTCGGTGTCCGTTATTAACAATAGCTGCTACAATTAAGTATATAGCTATTAAGCCATGAGGTAAAAGATATAAAAATATTTTGTAGGAATAACAAATATCAAATTTTCTCTTAAATTCTTTCAAAAACTTATAAAAAGTTAGACCGAAAAAAACACATTAATTCAAACATATTATCTTTATTTCATATTAAATAGAATTTAAATGAAAGATATTCGGGTTATTGTAGTTACGAAATTTTCATACCAGAATTTTAAAGTCTTATAAAAGGCATGATAGGCATGGATCCTATATGAATACTGCTGAATCATACGATAATACGTAACGTAACGTAATAGGTAACGGTTCCGCTGAATCTTTGGTAAAGTTTCAGATTAGTTTATCAAAAACAATAGACCATGTGAACTTTTGTGTCTGGTATAGTCAGAGTATCAACTCATACGAGCTAATCTCGAGACACTAGAACTAGGCTATACGCTCCACTTATTTTACACCTAATCGCTATAGAGTGAATCTTTTAATGTTCGTGTCGTAAATCTCATTCATGTACGTTCAAAAGCATTTAGTAGGTTGTTATAGTGGTAATGTATCCGTCAATGAAAACTTTCAGTGCACTTAAGCTCCATTTCTTCTTTACAACGGTGTCCGATGGTTGACTAAAAATCTTTTAACTGTAAACTGTTTTTAATTTTAAAACAAAAACAAACCACTTAAATAAGGAAAAACAAAAGTTCTATAATGTCATATTTTACCAACTTAATACATTTTTTAATCTTTGAAGATATAGAAATAATAAATCGTCTATGTGCAAATAATAAGTGAATAGTTTCTCGGATACACGTTTCAATATTATTTTGGCAATACTTATAGTTCACATAACTTTTTCGTCGACATTTCAAGATAATATCTTAAATACGACGCTATTTATTTATACATTGAAAAACTCTTATCAACTAATATACATTTAAATAATATATTTAGTTATTGTAATTGTAAAAATAGCACGGTATTAAACAAATAATTTAAGTCAAACAGAAAATAATCAAAATATGGATGGAGTTTGAAACATTGTCCACAGAATAGACTGGTGGTCGTAGTTGTCGTCTGTTTTAACGATAGCAGAAACCATTTGACATAACTAATAGGGTCAGGTATTGTTATGGTTAGAGTTAATTATTACTTTCGTGTCTTAATGTATGTTTCATTAGAACTGTGAAATTTGTGATTATATTTTGTATACGAAAGTCTTACTTTATGTTAGTAATATTCATATTAAATATAACATGTTTTAAATTAACATCATTTTGTATTTTTATAAAACTATCGTCTGCATTAAGACTGCGTTACAATGGTAAACCATTAAACTAAGCATGAATACAATTATAATATTTATTAGTACTGAAAAGTGGAATTCATTTAAATGTAATATGAAATTAATTCCACTTTTACATTTATAATGACTCATGATGTTCAGGATAATCATCATAACATTTCCATATATTAAATAACACATTAAAAAATAATGTAACCCAGTTACTAAACAATCGACTTACCGAATCAGTTCTTCAGAACTACTTAAAATAAAACGCACAACGTATTAAATATCTTGTAGTATTCCTTTCACAGCGTCTACTAACAATCGTAAGTCTTATAAAAAAACGCCTATAGCAGACTTCTTGGAGTAAGACTGGCACATAAAATATCTGGAACTGTATGTTCAAGTATGTTATTTTAAATATATCTGTATACGTAGAAGAATTAAGGTACCTGAAAGAAAAAGATTCTTTATATAATACATATCGAAACAGAAATAGAACATGTGTTTATATATTTATATTATATTATATTTCCCCAATTTAACGTATATATAAATTTTACAACTCTTCAGTCAGTAATATTTTAAGTGTACCTTAAAATATTTTTTCAACATTTATAAAGTTGCTTTAAACGCTAATTGCTAAAAGATATATGATAAAAGAATAATTTTCTTCTAGATTTATAATACATATTTTCTAAGTTGTCCGAATTTCCCTATAATTGGTTTATATACATTTGACATACACTATTAAATACTTTTAAATGGTAACGTAAGCAAAGTTCATAACATTTTTATATTTCACAGTTTTGTTAAATATTTCTATTGTCGTTAAAGAACATAGTTTTGATATAATATAACAGTATACTCTGATTAATGAGGTTTCTTCATATTATTATCTATGTAAATAAATAAAAATGTATTACGACAATTGCTATATGAAAAATTGGACCAAAACGAAACCAGGTGGGGACAGGGTTAAATAAAAACTTTTTTATTTAGTAACGCTGCGACGTACAAAGCATATATTTTTCAATATAAAAAAGCATTAGACAAACTTCATCTATTCATGATAGAGTTAATGTAATGATTTCAAAAGATTAAAGGTCAAGAAAAAATAAATTTTACAATAGTGTTTGTTTTGATAATAAATGTTTTATGAGGCTTATTCATTTATTCATTTAATAACAATGTAGACTTTTCAAGCCTTAAAGTATTAAATGTCCTATATCTATTTAAATTATGTTAAAATATTTCTATTACTTAAAATGTCCGATAGTATATAAGAAATTACTTTTCTCTTTTTAATACTTATCAACTACCAAAACTCTAGATATGAATGTGTATATAACTTAAGGTTCGTAAATAAAACAATATTTTGAGTTACTAACAGCTGATGTATTAAATAAATTACTGGATCTAACTTTCTAAAATTTGTCACATTTTATAAATGAGGTGAATAATACCGTGATTAAATTATTTACGACTTTGAATCATGGTGGGATAAAATCCGGCTGACGCGCAGCATTTATCAACAGTTAAATTAAACCGTTTCGGAGGATTGTAGGTAATCCTTACAATTATTTATATGTGACGATTTAATCAAATTATTTAAACGATACGAGAGGTAGGTTAATATTCATAGATATGTAAAATATGTATTAATATATTGAAATAATATTTTAATAATATATGTATTTTAACCTGCGACTCGACGTGTTTGGTACTACAAATCAGCGGATTGGGATGGAATGCGGTCCTTTTTTTCATCCTACCCATGGGGGCCGATTTGTTTCCCTTCCAATGATCCTAGTGACTGCGCTGTGGCTGTAGCTGATGTGATACTTCAGGGCATGGAACTTTTTGTACCAAGCTCTGTGGTACCACTTGGTGGCAGATCGCGGCCTTGGTTTGATGCGTCTGTCAGGGCTGCAGCAGCTGGCAAACGGCAGGCTTATCAAGCTTGGGTCAATGCGTTAATCACTAAGGATCCGAACTCTAGAGTTCTGAAGAGAAAATACAACCAGGCACGGCAGATTCTTCAAACGGCAAATCGCTTGAGCAAAGTTCAAGCGTGTTCAAGCTGTGTTCAGTTGATCAATGATTGGCAGTATGGCTTTCGCCATGGTCGATCAGCTGGTGATCTTCTGTAATACCTTACTCACCGTTGGGCAACAGTTATTGAAAGCAAGGAAGAAGGTCTGGCAGTTAGTCTGGATATGGCAAAAGCCTTCGATCGTGTATGGCACAAGGGGCTTCTTTCGAAGCTACCTTCGTATGGGCTTCCCGAGAGTTTATGCAAGTGGATCACCAGCTTCCTCACTAGGCGGAGCATACAAGTCGTTCTCGAAGGTTTTTGCTCGGCCCCAAGCCTGTGACCGCTGGTGTACCCCAAAGCTGCGTGCTATCTCCAACTCTGTTCCTCTTGCACATCAATGATATGTTGGATATTTCCAACATACATTGTTATGCGGATGACAGCACTGGGGATGCGGTATATTCCGGTCGTGCAGGTCTCTCTCGGGAAAACGTCGATGAGTGCCGAAAGAAACTTGTTTCTTCAATAGAGACCTCCCTGGGGAAGGTCTCTGAGTGGGGTGAACTGAACCACGTTCAATTCAATCCCCTAAAAACAGGTTTGCGCGTTTACCACTAAAAAAAACCCATTTGTCGTATCACCGCTCTTCGAGAGCACACCCCTCGTTGCCTCGCCAAGTATCAGAATACTACTGGGTCTCGACATTTCGAGCGATTGTCAGTTTCGTGGTCATCTGGAGAGCAAGACCAAGTTGGCCTCGAAGAAATTGGGAGTGATTAATAGAGCGAGGCAGTATTTCAAACCTGGCCAAACCTCGTTTGCCCTCCTATAAAATAAAAAAATATATAAAAAAAAAGATTTTTTAATAATATATATACAAAATAAAAAACAAAACATATATATACATACATATAATTAAAAAATGTACACAAGGTCGTTCGAACTGATCAATAGGTAACTTTCAGGTTAGTTGTGAATTACGAGTAACTAGTTAGTTGAGTTGATAAAGTTAAAAAGTGAACTACAATTAAGTTTTCTCCATTTAAAATATTACTAGTTGACTCAAGCAGCTTTACTCGCGTCAACTTTGTGTAAAACCTATTTTAGGTATTCTTATTGTATTAATAAAAGTAATTAGGTCAAAAATAAAGTAAATGAAAACATAAGATCAGTTTAAACCAAATTGTCTGTCTTGAAAATGAATAATGAGTACATCTTAAATTTTCGAAATAAGTTTAATATTATATAAATATATTCATTATTTAAAATGTTATTTCAAATATATAAATATTATAAAAATATTACTTTTAAATAATTTCTTTTTATAAAAGTCATTAGAAATATAACGCGTTTAGGCTTTTCAAAGCACGTTACAAAGTTCTCAATTCACAACGTTTACGACGCGAATGTTTAGAGCCATTCATTTTAGTTCAGTTCCATTCAGTAGAGTCGGCGGAGATGTATCCGTCAGTGGAAACTACTGGTTCCATTAACTCACGTTCCGCTCTACACCAGTTTCCGATGACATGACTTACAACCATATGGATGTTTTCCGTAAAAAATATCCGTTCTTTTAATATTTGTTAAGAATTGCTTAGAATTTAACTTGTTATACTATTATTTATAAAAAATAAATATATTTTATGTCATTTTATACAATTCAATAAGTTTGATAATTTCTTAAAATTACACCAATTAATGTACCATAAAATTATAAGGAGCATACCATACAATAGAATTATAAGGGACCTAAAGTGGACGTTAAGCATATTTATATTTTCATAAGTGTTGATAATTTTAAGAAAAGTATGTCTATTTATTTGTTTGTTAATCACACAAAAACTGTATGACTTTTAAAATGTTTCTAAGAATGATAGGGAAATAAAAAGCCTAAGTTAAAATGTAATAACAATAAAACAACACGGGTTATGTTAAAAAGTAATGTAATAGTACAGATGTACCAGAGCTTTCTACTCAGATGTGAGTTGTATAAAATGAAAAAATAAGCTGAATATATTGTCATGTTGTATATAAGTAATGGTATTTCAAACATAAGATACTTCGTTTACAGCATAAAAACCACTATCTTTAATATTCATAACAACTCCCAAGTACACATGTGTCTGTTTGGTCTGGAGATACTTCTTTTCTATATTCTTGCAATATTTTAATTTTATATACGTTTTAAGAAGTTGTTCATACTTGTAGCGTTAGAAATTAATATTATAATTATTACAAAGAAATTGCTCTAAAATCAATTTAATAAACATCGATCTTTCTAAAATATATAAAGAACATTTAATAACATCTTATTTTTTTATTTTTAAAAGATGAAATAGACCAAAATATTACACCATCATTGTTTATACAAAAACCTTTTTGCTGGAACTAAGTAAGACGGATTCTTAAAGTCATCGTGTCTTAATGGAGGTTTTTGTTTTTATCTAGAGAAATAATAGTAACCTTTGACTTGCAGATGTTACTAAATTTGTTTGTTGGTCGTAATACTGAAATACCACAGTGACCTTAATTCATTTGTTTACAAATAAGTAAGCCGTAAGTATTAGCATTTTTCTTTAATACCGTGACCAATTTATACTATAAGCAATATGTATTTTTAAGGAATTACTAAAGAAAGTAGACTTTGTGTGGGTAAAATATTTCACAAATAACATCAAATAATGTAACATTTTTAAATCTTAAAAGGGTCGACTTTCAAGGTTTAAAAACATTCCTAGAACCTGCTAAATAATACTACGATGTAAATAAGGTAATAAACAAATACAAATACATAGAAAATTTAATAACATACTTACAATTTAAACACTGGTAAATAAGAAATGTAAACATGGATGCTGAACTTCATTTTGGAATAAAATCCCGCAGGATTGAGGCCAAGTTTGTCTTTTTACCTTTCGTATAATCTGAAAGTTTAAAGTATTTGTCTTGACTTCCAGAACCAGGTGTTTTTGTCTGTTACTTTTAATATGTTTTTTCGAAACTTTCATATGTTATAAAAAACAGTTTTGTTTTAGGTAAATATGTTTGATATTGTTTTCAATTTCAATAGAACTACTGTCAACTTGAAATAAGTTATAATTTCAAACAATACTAAATACTTTAATTCATTTAAGATTTAAATCAACGCAAGTGCGTTGGTTTAAATTGTCGAACTACGGGATATAATAAATAGGAAATAAATGAAATATTTCTAGGAAAATTTTGCCCTTTTAACATAAAATCAACAAAAAATATAACGAAAGTACACAATAAACTATAATATTTAGTGTTCGTTATCTTAAGTAGTATTTGTCACTATAATATCTATTTTACTTATATTACATCAAAACAAAAAATCAAAACAAAAAAAAGGGAATAACTGAAAATTTTCCTTAATATTTCTAAAGTTGAGGTATATATTTTTATTTTATGAATTTACAACGAAACAATAATTTAGTTTTATTATAATATATTCCGACTCCTTTATTGTTATAAAAGGGCCGAAATTTACAAAAAATATTCGTTTATTTACGCTTATATGAATACGCTAAAAATATGATATTTCAATTTTATGTCCTCCCAAAAAAAAATGTCAGAGGAATATTTCAAAATTTAAGTGAGCGATATGAATATAATACATTGTATGGAAATACAATATGATAATAAAAAAAATATTAATGTTAATATTCGCTTGAAAAATGTATTATCTTATAAATATATTAATCTTGATATTGTTTTTAATAATTAGTGTTAGGTATAGTTTGTGACATCAGTCCAATGGTGCCACGAAATAACATAATAAAAAGGAAAAACTTCGTTTCCTTGGCACGTGATTTCAAAAGATGGTGTCTTTATTTAAACATATGGTTAACGTTTAACCATCCAAATACCGGTTTTTCTGATTAATAATGTGTCATATAGTTATAATAATAACACTGCATTGAAATTTTACGTAATATATAAGAAATAACAATAGTAAAAACAAAATCGAAGAGTATGCAAAATTTTAAAATTCAAATCTCTTGCCAACCCAAAATTTATTGGCACCCGGTATCGAAAGTTAAGTACACAATAGAACCAATATTTGAAATATATTTTCAGTTATAGTTATAGAATTGAACACAGAATCAGCAAACATACACACGTATATTTACATCAAGACTAACAAATGTAGTTACACCTTTATTTTAATAAAAATGTTAATGTGTATTATCCGTTACAAGTAATGTAACTATATAAATATATTTTATTTACTTTAACAAACATGAATATCTATTACTTCCAATGTCTTACATAAGAAAGAATTGTTTTGTAAGTATATACACACCGCTTCACACCTTTCTTAAATTTAGGCAAAGCGGCGTTACAAATCTTGTGGGGTTCATATATTTTAAATTACTTTCTTAATAATCTTTATTAATTATGACCGCGAAAAGTTATAGAAATTTTTTTTTTTTCATTCTTGACAAACATGTATATATACAGAATCTTTAAAGGTATCTAATTACATCAAAGCCTATAAATTATATATTAGCCTATAAATTTCCAACCGAAATACAATTTAAATATTAATTTATACCAAACAAACTTGAGCTATTAAGTACTAATTCAATGATTACTTCAATTATTTTCATATGTCAACAATACAGTTGAATACTTTTATTAACATATGAATCATTTTATGTAAGTACTTCTACAGACATATTGTCTAGGGAATTCTGTTGTGACATATTAGAAACCTTTGAGCAAAAAATAAAATCGCAAACGTTTTTTTCGTTTGACGGTGATACGAGGTAAAGATTGTGACATTTTGATGTTATAATATTTATCTTGTCACGATGAAATAAATAAATATTATAAAAAATCTAATACTACCAGATATATTTAAAGTAAAAATAATGATTCGACGGAACCGATAAAACTAAAATAAATAGTGTTTTTTTTTCACCACTTATTCACATTTTAGGAAACATGTTATATATGCTTTATTGGAACTTAATAAAATAGTTATACTAAAAGAAGTACACGAGTGAAAAACATTCACGAGTTATTAGTCGTGCAGTTCAATACATTATTCAACAGATATGGTTATGGTTATGGTTTATTTAAAGGATTTTATATGAATACCTAATATTTTAATATTTTAATGACCAAGATTGATGAGGTTTGACCTGTTGTCTGTTTCATTTTCAAAAATATACGTCACAACAAATCCTAAAAACATTTCCAAACATCAAATTTATATATTCATTATTATTATTATTATTATATTCAATTTCATACCATCAAGTTATCACTATTTATACTAGGTAATTATAATTTTTTTCCAAGGATTTAAATATACAAGCGGCGTTGTTAATGAATTCTTTACCAACCAATATAACGTCCAGCCTTTCTGTTATGGTATTTAAACGAAGATTAAAGCACTACTATCTGTCACTGGATATAAATTAAAATGTTCAATATATACATGTATTTATATACGTTATTATTATCTGTACGTTTTAATTTATGTAGATATAAGTTTATATGGATGTATTATATTTTATATAGTATTATTATTATTATGTATTTGTATATTATTATAAAATATCTATTTACCTTTCTTTGCCCTTTAAAACCTTCTCTCCAACACTCTAAGGGTAGCTGGAGGAGATTTCTTTGATGAGATAAAGTTCGTCTTATGTCTTATATTTATATTTTTTCATATATAGTACATAAATAAAAAAAACAATTAAGCAGAAAACTCGCAGAATTTATGGAGAAATACAAAATAGTAAAAAGTGTCTGCCAAGTTAGTTAAAATTATTAGAGATTAAAAATGAGATAGTAAATGTCTGTAATGTATTCTTAAAACTCAACTCAAATCTGAGAACTATTAGTAACTGGTCATCGGATTAAGGTATTTCAGTTATTCCAACTAAACGCCAGGCAATATTGATTGGCAATTCTAAATTGCTGACCAGGATTAATAGTACTAATCTTCCTCCTATTACCTACAACAGTACTGTTATCCCATTGAGCAGTAATGTTAAGAAACTCGGCCTTTACATAGACTCAACTCTTAGCTGGCGTAAGCAAATCTCTGAAGTTAGTCGGAAAGTTACCGGTACCCTGCAATCTCTGTACCGACTTAAACACTTCTTGCCATTAAAGACTAAGGTCATGTTAGTGCAGATCTTAATTATGCCCATCATTGATTATGCTGATGTTTGTTACTCAGACCTAACTGAAGAGCTTCTTAATAAACTGGAGCGCCTTCTTAACAACTGTATCAGATACATTCTGTATCAGATACACTGTTCAGGCTATATTACTCTGGAACTCCTTGCCTTTAGACTTCAGAAAATTCCCAACAAAGTTATCATTTAAGCGAAAGGTCCGACAACATCTGATACAACACGCTTAGTATGTATAAACTTTTACAAGTATAAACTCCTAAAGTAATGTATTTATTTCTATTATATTATTTTCATAATAATTATTATAATTTTTTTTTTTAATTTATTTAATCTTATTATTATTTACTATCATTTAATTTTATTTAGTTATTATTTTTTAAATTTTTATTATTATAAAACTATATTTTATTATTTATTATTATTATTTAATAATACTCTACTATTATTGTTATTATTACTAGTATTTTTAATTAAGTTAATTTTCGTTAGTTACTAACGTCTATTGTGATCACCTACTCACATCCTCTCACCATCACCACGGGTCGACTGGTAGAGAATGCCAACTGGCATTAAGTCCGTCCTTTGTATTCCTTAGTTTTAGGTTTATACAATAAAGTTTAAATAAATAAATAAATAATGTTATTTCAGTGTAAGTATCGTTGAAATGTGAATCATATAATATTTACTACAACCCTGAAAAATTATGGATTTTAATGTTAATCTAAAGTCCGTCATTGGTAAGTGTGACTGGAATAGGCTCAAAAACATTGAATTTTAAGGAGGGTAAGTCAGAATAATAAATCACCGTCAACATCAGAGGAATAACAGAGCCTTACTCGGAAGAAGAAAATGGTTTTCTTTCAGTGTTATCTTAGTAAAGAGATTTGTTATGCAATTTGTTATGCAAAATATGATTTGTAACATATATTATATTTACCAGTCGTAGACATAACGAAGACGTAACAATTTCAATATGTAAATGTAATTAATACGCTTTTGAATTTAAACGCAGGCCTCAATTTACAAGAGAATGAATCAACTAACATTCATGCCGTAGATCGCATTCATTTCCATTCAAATCCATTCAGAAGTGTCAACGGAGATGTAGCTATCTATGAAAATCCTCATTATTATTTCTTTTTATTACATTACGTTTATCTAACTAAATACTTGCTTGTAAAATAAAATTTGAAAAATATTTTCTTTGTTAAATAATTCACTACGATTTTTATATTGCAGATTTTTTTTTAACTTGCTCTATAGATTGCACGATTTATTTATTCAAATATGTTGGAGATTTGGCACTTTACCGCTATGCGACCGCCATCTTTGTACCGGGCACCACGGCGCCCGCTTAAGATCCTTTTGTTCCTCAATCAGTCCCTTTTGTAACGCCATTCGGGCAACTACGCTTTCTTTTCCTTTGTTAAAATAAATAAACCGTTTGAAACTAATGTTGAGTGTTTGCGTTATTTCATTGCCGCCAGTAAAACCTCTAACAGGTTATGGGCCCAGGCATACAACGCGAGTTTAAACAAAAAGCGAAAATCGTGAGATCGAGGCTGTAGGAAAGAACGCGTGTGTGCGAGCGCCATTTTGTCTCGAGAAGCTTCGAACGACACAAAGGCGCGTCTTTCCAGGAACCCGCGGGTGATCTTACGAGAGAGTGTAAAGTCAAATTTGTGAGTGTTCCGGACAATTTAACACGCGGCACAAATTAGGCTAGTTGCGAGTGTTTCGGACATTAACACGCGGCGCAACAAAGTGGAAAATCGTGAGTGTTTCGGACATCAACACGCGACACGATTGATACCGCGAAGTCATCAGTGTTTCGGAAAATAGCACGTGACTGAAAAACATAAACAATGAGTTCTAGTGGTGTTGTGCGCATTGAGGCATTGGGGCGTGAAAATTACGACACGTGGAAGATGCAAATGCGCGCCATTTTGGTGAAAAACGACGCTTGGGGTTACGTCAGTGGCGCCACCACCAAGCCCGAACCAGCTGCCGCAGACGCGAACGCAGCCGATATTGCAGAGTGGGTGACCAAGGATGAAAAGGCGATGTCCGACCTGATCCTGTCAATTAGTCCCACCCAACTGAAATTAGTCAAAAGCTGCAGAACATCATGAGGTTTGGCAGAAACTCGAGCAAACGTTCCAGTCACGAGGGCCAGCTCGCAAGGCCACATTGCTAAAGAGTCTTACGCTGCAAAAGATGGGCGAAGGCGGCGACGCACGCGAACACCTGAGCAACTACTTTGACTGCGTCGATAAGTTGGCAGACATGGAAGTGACAATCAACCCCAGTCTGCTTACCATCTTGATGTTGCAGAGCCTGCCGCCAAGTTTTGAGAACTTCAGAATCGCCATTGAAAGCCGTGATGAGTTGCCAACGCCTGAGAACCTTCGTATCAAGATAGTCGAGGAAAGTGACGCGAGAAGCGCTGCCTCTTCATCGACGTCGGATCAAGGCGCGATGTTTGTCAAACGAAAGGGCCCGCACAAAAAGTATAACAGGTCCCAATCGAAGAACAACAACTCCAACGGGAAAGGCGAGACGGAGAAGGGGCGTTTTCCTTACAAGTGCGGAAAGTGTGGCATCAAGGGACACAAGGCGGCGGATTGTAAGGCCGACGGCAACAAGGGGCGTACGAAGGACGTGTCAGTGCTGGCAGTCGAAGAACGCGACTCTTATCAAGTTGCCATTAGCGGCATCGGAGAGCAGTGGTGTCTGGACAGCGGATGCACGAGTCACCTGTGCGGCGACAAGTCAACGTTCGTGACAATCGAGAAAGAAGAGGGAGCCGAGCTGAGACTGGCAAGTGACGCGACCGCGAAGATAAAGGCCAGAGGAACCGTGAAGCTCACCACAAGCCTGGATGGAGACACGTGCAATGTCATTCTCAAGGACACCTTGCACGTTCCAGAGGTCCGAACCAACCTGTTGTCCGTCTCCAAGTTCACGGATTACGGATATTCGGTTGTTTTTGAAAAGGACAGGGCTGAGATCGTCGATCAGAACGGAGAGACAACGTTGGTAGCGAAACGTAAGGACAACCTCTATTTCGTCGAGAACGCCGTGCCTGAGGGATGCAGCATCGCCTCAAAGGTGGACAAGGGAGGAGCAGAGGCTCAACTCTGGCATCGTCGGATGGGTCATGTCAACTTCCGGGACCTTGCGGCAGCGGTGAAGAACGGCCACATCCGTGGCGTAGATCTGGACGACAAAATCGAGGATTTGACCTGTGACGTGTGCGCGAAAGGGAAAATGACCCGTCAACCTTTTCCCAAGGAATCCGACCGGAGCTATGGAAAGCTGGAGCTTGTCCATACGGATGTTTGCGGCCCCATGCGAGTCGCGTCAAACTCCGGGTCGAGGTACGTCATCACCTTCACAGATGACTGTACACGATGGACTCAGGTCAAGTTCCTGAAGGCGAAAAGTGAGGCCTTATCCGCGTTCCAGGAGTTCAAAGCCTCAGCTGAAAAGATGCACGGACTGAAGATAAAATATCTTCAATCCGACAACGGACGTGAGTACATAAACCAGGCGTTCGACGTGTACCGGAAATCTGAGGGAATCCAGCGTCGACTCACCACTCCATACACTCCGGAACAAAACGGCGTTGCCGAGCGGAAGAATCGGACTCTCGTTGAGGCAGCCCGATGTTTGCTCCTGCAGTCTGGATTACCGTTGCAATTCTGGGCAGAGGCAATGAACACCGCCAACTACCTGAGGAACAGATGTCCCACGAGGAAGCTGGAGGGGAAGACTCCATTCGAGTTCTGGCACAACCAAACTCCAGCGGTTAACTATCTGAGGGACTTCGGGTGCAAAGTGTTTTGCCTCGACAGGACGCCAAACAGGGACAAGTTCAGCCCACGTTCGAGAGAAGGAGTCCTCGTTGGGTACTCGGAGGAGTCAAAGGGCTACCGAATTTGGCTTCCGGACACCAAGAAGACTGAGGTCAACAGAGATGTTATCTTCAGAGAGGATCTGAAAACACCTGAAGGCGAGATCGAGGATTTTACTCCTCCCTCTAGCGGTTCGGGGGAAGATCTCTCAAGGTCGACAGAGAACTTGATCGAAGTTGAGTTCGAACCAGAATCCATCGGCGCGGCGAACAACGAGATCCGACCAGGTCAGGTGAAGCAAGAAGATGACTACGAGTGGGATTTCCCCTTCAGAGGCCTTTCTCCAATCGGTAGTTATTCACCGGAGCCCCACGATGATCTCCAACAGCCGCGAGAGGCCGACGAACCGACACCTCTGACAAGACGAGGGCGTGGACGACCACGGATCGAGCGAACTGGAAGACGCGGCCGACCTCGAAAGTCGTATCCTGTCCAACAAGGAGAGGAAGTGAATGTGGCGGAAATCTCCGTGTCCCAAGCCTTTACTGGACCCGATTCAGTGGAGTGGATCGACGCGATGACTGACGAAGCGGTCTCGCTCATAAAGAACGGTACGTGGAACCTAGTTCAGCGTCCCAGAGGCAAGCGAGTGATAGGCAGTAGGTTTGTACTTCGCAACAAGCACAACCCGGACGGCACTATCAACAAGCGAAAGGCACGGCTGGTCGCTCGAGGTTTCGCCCAGAGACCGGGAATTGAATTCCACGACACGTTCGCACCCGTCGCCCGACTTAGCACCATTAGGACAGCTGTGGCAGTGGCCATCAAACAAGGCTTGAAGATCCGCCAACTGGACGTCAAAACAGCATACCTGAACGGAGAAGTGGACGAGGAGATCCACATGGAAGTTCCGAAGTACTTCGTGGAGGTTTTGACTAACTTGGTCAAGGACGATGAGATCGACAAGGTTGTGCGAGAGAAGGCCGAGGAGATGCTAAAAGTGCTGAGAAGTGAGGACGTCGTGTGCTTGCTCGACAAGGCCCTGTACGGGCTGCGTCAAGCTGGACGCGCTTGGCACCGTTGTCTGGACGCGGAAATGAAGAGGATGAAGGCTACGCGATCAAATGCAGACCCCTGCATGTATTTTCTTGGACCGGCCGAAAACAGGACATTCGTCATTACCTATGTTGACGACATCCTGATTCTGTCGCGAGACGACGCCGAAATCAACAAGGTGAGAGACGCCCTGAATTCAAGATTCGAGATCAAAGATCTGGGAGAGGTGCAATACTGTTTGGGTCTTGAGTTCGAGAGGAGCAACGGGAAGGTGAAGATAAGTCAGACGGGTTACACGGAAGAAGTGCTGGAGAGATTTGGGATGGCTGAATGTAGGCCAGTTTCTACGCCAATGGAGCCAGGGATGAAACTGGAGAAAGTGGACGTGAAGAACGGAGGAGAACTTGCCGACGTCCCTTACAGACAGCTGATCGGCGCCCTGATGTACTTGGCAGTGGCGACGAGGCCGGACATCGCATTCACGGTTAGTCATCTTTCCCAGTTCAACGATTGTTATGGCGAAGCACATTGGCAAGCCGCAAAACGAGTGCTGCGATACCTGGCCAAGACACGCAACCTGGGGCTCGTCTACTCCAACTCTCCCAATCCTCCTGAGATGTTCGTCGACGCCGACTGGGCAAGCTGTATAGTCGATCGTAGGTCCTATACAGGGTACGCTTTCGTCATGAGTGGAGCGGCTGTGAGCTGGGAGTGCAGGAAGCAGCAAACCGTAGCATTGTCATCTACAGAGGCCGAGTATATGGCCTTGTCGGATGCTACGAGAGAGGCCATCCAGAAGAAGAGACTCCTGAAAGAGTTCGGGATCAACCTGGACACGATGGTCATGAGAAATGACAACTTGGGAGCACAAAAACTGACGACGAACGAGATGTACCATTCGCGGACCAAGCACATCGACACGAGACATCATATGATTCGGGATCACGTGGAGAAACAGACGATTCGGGTCGAGTATACCCCGACGGATGAGATGCCTGCCGACGTGCTGACCAAAGGTCTGCCGAGAATGAAGCACGAGAAGTGCTCACAGAGCCTTGGTTTGGACTCAAACAAGCCAGGATGACTCCGAGGACAAGCTGTTGGTCGAGGGGAAGTGTTGGAGATTTGGCACTTTACCGCTATGCGACCGCCATCTTTGTACCGGGCACCACGGCGCCCGCTTAAGATCCTTTTGTTCCTCAATCAGTCCCTTTTGTAACGCCATTCGGGCAACTACGCTTTCTTTTCCTTTGTTAAAATAAATAAACCGTTTGAAACTAATGTTGAGTGTTTGCGTTATTTCATTGCCGCCAGTAAAACCTCTAACAAAATACAATACAATACAAGTTACAACATTTTGTCTGAAGAAGATATGCGTAAAGTGTCGCAACAACTTATAAAATTCTTGTTAATATTAAAATATAGTTCATAACTTCGTTACATTAATCATCAGGAATTTTCACTTAGTTTTCAAAGCTCTATCCACAGCTCTTTTTCAAAAAGAAGATTCATTTGCAAAAGTTCCCAGAGGTATACCAATGCACCTCTGAGCGTTGTCTGTATTTATCTATATTTTATGTTAATTAAATATGGAATATTGAAAAAAAAAGTCTATATCTTATTGTACGACATTTTAATCATGTTATTAGACGTGTTATATGTACTGAATAATGTTTGAAAATAAGCCAATTAAAGGGCACATGTCCAAAAGTATGTTTATATTATTTATGTATATATTATATATCCTTTTAATAACATAAATATATATGGTTTTTTATAAATCAAATAACCAACTTATTCACGCTACATACGTATAAAATTCTGTGATTAAATCCATTCAACACGACAACAACTACAATGATGATATGTTATTCAAGAAGTCACAAGTTCGTATCCTTTACTGGTTATGTTATTATTAACTAAAATTAAATTATAATGAGTAATGTCACGTACGGGTTTGTATATATTTAAAAAATATTGATAATTTTAAAGTTAACTGTAATAAATGCTTATTTTACATAGTCTTTGCTCATCTTACATTTACTGGCTCACGTCCAACATATTGAAGTGAAGTGCACTGTGAAAGTGAATGAAGCAACTGTTGAAATATATTCTCAGTTAAGTGTCTGTCAAAACATCCAATAAGAATACCAGAATCAGATTATGAAAAGTAAAAAAAATATGTACATATTTTTCACATCATTAATAGTATTATTATCTGATAGCACTCTTTTACCCCTTAGATAAATATCTCTGTACTAATGTTACTAACGTTTCCCAAAATCCTTTCTACAGTCCACAGGGACTGAGTTGCGAGCCTCATCGTAATTGATCAGACTTTATTTCAACTATAGTAAATAAAAGTAGTCGATGGGGTAGTCTGTCCCTTTATATCCGATTAATTCTGGTCACGAAAACCGTCGTCGTAAAAATTGTATTTACGATATATTTATGGTATTGTTAACAAATAATAAGAGATTAATAAAAATTATAATATTCAATTACATGTAGCAAAGTTTTAATAATTTATATTAGTAGTAAGTAGAAAAAACCTTTTTTTTTATTTACTACAGATCAACTCTCACCAGTTCGAAATATTTAATGTAATTTGAATATTAAAAAGTACAAAAAGACAAAAAGAAGTTTTTATCTTATAATTTATAATATTAAATTTAAGTATTGTATACGCTATTAAATAAACATTGCTTTTATCGGATAACTGATGAATAAATTTGCTATAAATTTGTGCGAATTTTCCTTTTTTAGTTACATTAGACTTTAGAAGAAGCTTTAATATTTTAAATGCTACATAAAATACAATATTAATAACTGATTGATAAAATGTTAATATTTTTCAATGAATATTAGGGATGGTAGAATTACAATGGATCATATTTTTACAGTATTTCTTTTAATTTTTGTCTATTGTGCCGACACGCAAAAAATACTGAGCGGCTTCTTTTATCTGTATGGAAAAAACAAAACTGATTTGGATAAAGAGAATAAAATAAAATGTTAGTGCAGTGGTACTAAATTTTCTTACATTTAATGTGGCTTTAACTTGTTATCGAAATAAACATGTAGGATGCTTTTTGAACTGGAATATTGTAAAATTAATAAAAAACACAACAATCAATTTGAACTATGCTGCAATACAACTAAAAATCTAGTTCCATAAATTTTAATTCATATGATTGGGGCCAAGAGTAAGCGTAGCAAGTTATAAATAAGCCGTTATATATTAAATAAAAAAAATGAATTTTAAATATTAACAAAATGAGTAGGAAAAGAAAAAAGAAAAAATCCGAATGTCATTTATATATTATCAAAACTAACATAGTTCAGAGAAATTCCATTCTGACATGACGAAAAAGGCTGAGCAGTAAATGGAATCGCCAATATTTTTTCCGTTATATTTTCATTTTGTAGTGGGAATGTCTTAGATATTATACAAACAATGTGATGAAATAGAAAATCTTTTTCACTATTAAATCAATATTAGTAAATAAAAAATAAATATAAAAACATTTTTTTTGTCTTTAAATATAAAAGTAATAGCTATTTGACCCGCTCGGAGAGAATTATCTCACAATAATTTCGTAGCAAGCATCTATATATATCCTAAATGATTGTTTTCATTACAAATTATTTTCCGCAATTGTTTTTTATTATTTATCGTTGTAATTACATTTTTATGAATAATCTGTAAGAATTCTGTAAATCTGTAAGAAGAAAAGATTCAAGTTTCAATGTTCAATTTCATTAATCTGATTTTCCATTAGATATTTAGAAAAGCTGCTACTTTATGACTATAAGAAATACGTTAGAAAAAATATGTTTTGTATAAATATTTTTTCTAACGTATATAATATGTTTTATAGAAATGACAAGATATTAAAGTTCAATAACTTAATTTTGAAAACAAACGACGACTATTTTTCAGAAACATAAAAACTAATTTCTTTCAAAAACATAAAAACATATATACCGAAAGAAGCACATTCATTCAAACATATTATCTTTATTGCATATGAAACGAGATTTTAATAAAAGATATTCAGGTTATTAATTGCGAAATTTTCATACCAGTTGATGGCGTATTACTTTTTATTATCAGAATATAAAACTCTTATAGAAAACGTGATGGATCCTATATGAATACCACCGAGTCATTTCTAATATATTTAGAATTCATTTTATCTTTTTATTATTATAATCTATAGTAAAGTTTTAGATTAATTTATTAAAAACATTAAACCATATAAAATTTTGTGTTTGATTATAGTCAGAGTACCAAATCATACGAATGTATCCGACAATGAACACTTTTTATTTCTTATATTTATATTTATTATTTATTTATTTATTTACCTTCACGCCATATCCCTTGCGGGGTAGCCAGAGACGACGGAGCGCCAAACGCTACGGTCTCTGCATATTTTATTTCTTCTTATCATTAGTTTCCTATGGCTGGCTATACATTTTTTAACTGTAATTAAAACCGACCACTTTGATAACTTATACATTTATAAAGCTCTAAGCATCTTTATAAGCAAGATTTCCATAATATCACATTTTATCAAAACGTTTTGAATTTTCAAACATATACGAGTATAAGCCTTATATGAGTACAAAATAAGAAAAGAATTTCTTGAATAATCTAATAGTTTATATAATTTTTTAATCGAAGTTCCATTCAAACATTAAACAACTTTTACCAACTGATATACTTTAGAACAATATGTATTTGGATATTGTAAAAATAGCAGAGCAGTTAACAAATATTTTAAGTAGTCGTCAATTTTAACGATAGCTCAAACCAGTCAACATAACTATTAGGGTTATGGTTAGAGTTAATTAGAACTATCGTTTCATAAAGTATGTTTAATTAGAACTGTGAAAATTGTACCTATATTTAGTGTATGAAACTTTTGTTTTCTGGCAGTGATATTCACATTAAATATATATTTTTGAATGAACACTATTTGTAGTTTTAAGACTATCCTTTGCATTAAGACTTCTACTTTTTAAGACTTCGTCTGAATTAGGACTTCAACTTCGCTACAATAGTGTACCATTACCATTAAACTGAGCCTGAATACAATTTTAATATTGTATTATTACTGAATATTGTATTAAAATGGAAAATTAATTCTACTTTTACACTAATAATAACTCATTAAGGTTAATCCATGTATTTATTCCAATTGTAGCCTTTATAAAATAGAATAATTTTATGTTGTTTTTTTTTCTATTTTACTTTACAATTTTTATTATTTGTTTCATTTAATCGCAACTTTTAGTTGTGTTCGTTTTATGACAATTTTAATTCCAAATCAAATTATTTTTAAGGATTTTAATCCCTGTTTCTTTTTAAAAAAAACCTATTATATGGAAGACCCTGTGAGCTTATAGTTATTGTCCAAATTAGATGAGGTAAAGAATGAAAGAGTATTGATAGAAAATTGTATACTTCAATGTATATAATGTATTATATATTTTACAAAATATTAAGAACAGTCGAGAGTTACTTGTGTAAATAAGTATATCAGATAACTGGGTATTTACTTTTTGTATCGTTTCTCTAGACAGAAGTATTAATAAATAAGTTCTGATAATTCTTTATTTACTGTTACGAATTCAAACATTGTTACAATTTATTAATTACAAATAAAAATCATGCGGTAGAATTACTAAAAATAATGTATGATATTAATATTTTATTTTTATATTTATATTTTTGTGATGAAAAACAAATAAATTATTCACGATATTAAATAATGACTCTATAAAATTCTATCTGATATGATATTTATCCTCTTCATAAAGTTATCATCCAATATATCTAATACTATATTATGCCAACTTTATTGTACTTTACTAGCCCTGAAAAAGATGCTATAAGTTTAATTTGTGTAACTGTATGACTATGCACCTTTATCTTATCACATAGGATTTTTTTCAGTATTTCTATATTCTATATATATTTGTAAAATCAAACAACTAATAACATAACTTTTTTTATAAGATTGGCTATATAGGTAATTTTGAATAGCTATATACGAGTAGAAATAATTTACTTATCTATAAAAAACATCAACACTTATGATATAAACCTTTATGACAGCGCTTATAATACTAACAATGTTAAATAAAACATTGACATTATAATAATATATCCCTACTAAGAGCTGTGACCATGAGTTTCAAGCGCTTTAAAGCCTGACAAAAATAATATTTAGTTGAGTGCCACATCAACTTATCAACATCGCCATATTTAGATTTCTTCCTAAGCCATCCAACCTATAGAAAGATAGATATAAATCATAATAAATTGCAATTTAAGTATTTAACTGACACTTTTATAAAAGTAAACAAATAATTCTCATATATTTAGCAAATATTTTGTACGACGAGGAAATATAATTTGATTTGAATGCATCGTGTTGTTGAACATTGAGAAGTGTTGGTATTTTTTAAACTCAGTCAGTAATATTTAAACTGTATCTTAAAAAGATTCTTCAAATATTTATGAAGTTTCTTTCAAAGGTAAATGTTAAGAGACATTAATAGATTAATTTAGATTTTATAACATCTATTTTCTAAGACGTCGGAATTTACTTTTAATTTTGTTGTGTTTATTTCACATACAATATTAAATACTTTTAAATGGTAATTTAACAACTCTGGAATTGAAGGTTTAAGGTTTTTAATAGTATATGTGTATATTGTATAAAAATGTTTATTATATATTTATTTAATTTCTATTGTCGTAAAAGAAAATATTTCTTCTAAAATTTAATATTATATTTTGATTAATAAGTATTTTTTATATTTTTATCTATATAAATAAAAAATAATTGCAACAACTGCCGGAACATTACACGGGGGCCTAAGTTGATTGATCGTTTTGTTTTTGTCAAGACAAGATTTATACGAAATATTTTTTTAACAATGCACTAAAAAAAATTTAAAACCATAAATTTGTATTTTATAAAAATATCAAAAAAAATTACGATCAATTTTAGTTCATTTCATCCGATAGTCTTAACGATAGGATATAGGATTATCTCATGAAATAAACATATTTTCTTCATTAACAAATTGCATTCGTGCGAAGCCGGAATGGGTTTTTAGTTTATCTATGTATATAAATTATATATATTAGGGGGTATCCCCAAACGTACCAATCATACAACGCAAAGTGCAAAGTATGTTTTATACTAAAAGTCAAGAAATAGACTTACATGGTTTCACAATAGTGTTTGTTCTGTTATAACATATTTTATGATACTCAGTAAATAAACGTATTACAAATTAATGCATTTTTAGCAATCAAAATTGCATATCCTGAAAAATAGAGACTAAAAAAGAATTATCAATTGGTTCAGATATGGAGCGTTGATTCGTTTATAATCAGAGATAAATTTATTTAATGACATTTTTTGTCTTTGTCTGCTACCGATTTAGATTATGTACAAATTATTTGATTACTTACTAACAAAATTCTTAGCAATTAAATAACTAGATATGAATGTATATATATAATTTAAGGTTTGTTAATATAACAATATTTAAAGTTACAGTTTCTTATGTTTTAATCAAATTATTGAATCTAATTTGCTAAAATATATCACATTGCATAAAATAAGGTGAACTGTACCGCGATAAAATTATTTACGATTTTGAATCATGGTTGGATGAAATCCCGCTGACGCGCAGCATTTATCAACAGTTAAATTAAACCGTTTCGAAGGATTATAGGTAATCTTCTCGATTATTTATAATCCGCGACGATCTTTCGAGAGATGTAACATATATATAAATATGTATGTATGTGTATATTCTTTTATAAATATTCGATATTAAATATTAGATTTATTTCAAAACCCAACCCATGGAAGAAAGAAAAAAACCTGTATCACTTTAAAATCATTGTTTGGAGGAAAATGAATGAGCACTTCTTAAATACTTGAATATCTTCATTATTACTTATAATTTATAATTTTTTTGCATAATATATGACATCGAATTATACACTTTTTGTATAACTTTAGTTTATGACATCTTTCAGAAATATAAATAAGCATTTACGCTTTTCAAAGTATTTTATAGTGCTCTCATAACCATTACAGCGCGAGTGTTTAGAACCGTTCAGTTCATTTCCTTCAGTAGTGGCGGTCGAGATGTATCCGTCAGCGAAAACTACCGGTTCCATTTACTCACGTTCTTCTCTTTACAACAGTTTCCGATGACATGACTTACAACCGTACGGATGTTTTCCGTAAAAAAATATCCGTTCTTTTTATTCTTGTGAGGAATTGCTTCGAGTTTAGCTTGTTACACAATTATTTATTAAAAAATATGTGTTATGGTATTTTATACAATGTTTGATAATTTATTAAAATTTATTTAAATTTATCCTTAAAGATATAATGGACCTAATGTGAACGTCAATCATACTTATATTTTCATAAATGTTTGTACATAATGCGGGACTCTAACTTTATGCAAAGTATGTCTATTTGTTTGTTCGTTAATCACACAAAAGATACGGTAGGGCTTTAAACATGTTTAGAAGGGTGATGTTGAAACAGAGAGCCTTAGTAAAAATAACAATAAAGCTAAAAATATACCGATTTTGTTAAAAAGTAATGTGGTGTAAGTATTTACCACCAGTCTATCTTTATTATTATTTTTACCCATCCGCATTATTAATGGTATCGAATATAACAGTTTTATCAATATTAACCTAAATATACAACTATAGGTTACAATAATTTCCATTTGTAAACATTATGTAAAGAGTAAAATTTTATTTTAATTAAAATTTTCCCAAAATAATCCTATTCGTAAGATGTGTAAAAACTACAAACATCAGCATTTTCACATTGATATTCATAACTAAAAATTCTTTTTTTTTATTTAACATTTTAAATTTATAGTGTCATAATATATTATAACCATAGTTACAAAGTGTCTTCATTCTTCATTATGTAAATACACTAGTAAGTATAGAGAAATATTAGTTAAATGTTGTCTTCGAGTATATTCGTCAAAATTTAATACTTTCTTTATATATTGTATCTGTAATTGTGATTATTTGTCTCAGTATAATCATTGTTTTCAAATATTATTTTAAGTTTTCTCTTAGGTACTATGTACGTATTGTAATTGGAAAACATATTTTTTCTCTTAATATTTACTTAACATAATATGCCTAAAATGTTTAACTATTAAAAAACTCGTAGAAATTATTATTCTGCTCCCGTTACATCGAAACATTAGTCTGTCAATGTTCATTATTTATAATTCCATTTTACACTAATTTTCCTAAAATTTTAGACGAATCTTTAGTTATTTTCGAAGCAGAACGAACCCAGAGTTTGCCATTTAATACCGCATGAGATCTTAAATACATATAAGTAAGACTACTTACTTTATCTGATTTATTATGGAATACTAGATAGGGACAGCAAAAAAATCAGTAAGAAAGTAATTACTTTAATAAGCAGTATGTATGCTTTTTATTGATGTTATTTTATTTCAATCTATTCCAGTAAGTATTACAGTTTTATATGTGAACTTTTTTTTTAACACGAGGAATTATTACCTAAGCTTCCATAGCTGATTTTGCTCTATCATAAACTTTTCTACAACTTTTAAGTAAGTTTCTATGTACGAAAATTCTTACTAAGTACGTCAAGTAAGTAGTTCTATATTAGTTTGAGTCAATCCAAGAGTTAATCGAATAACTAACTCGAAATTATCTGCTAAATAGTTTTTTCGTTTTAATAAAAAAACTAAAATATAATTATAAAAACGAATTACATAAATATCTTAAGTTTTTTACTTTTAAAAGATGAAATAGATGAAAATGTTAAATTAAAATTCTTGGACAAAAACCTTTATACTGGAATTAAGTAAGACTGATTCTTAACACCATCGCGTCTTAACAGAGCTTTGTTTTAATCTAGAGAAATAACGGTAAAACAAACTGAACCGAAGGTGAGTGAGTGAGTGAGTACCTACCGTTCATCTTGATTCAGTACATGGATATACGCATAGTCGATCTGGCATTTTTGGAAAGACTGCATTACAGCGCAGGTTTTGTCTGAAGCGAAGGCTAATCTACAAATGCCAAGCGTAGTGGCCGATTATACTATTCTGTCTTTTGTATAATCAGCTTGTTCGAGTGGCTGGAAGTCGTCAAAGATGCATACGAAACGATTCGTAATGATTCTCGAGAAGAAGCTCAAGAAGCTCAAGCTCAGAATATGGGTTTGTAATATGGGTCTATAATTCTTCAGTCAGATATTATCATATTTTTTGAAGAACAGCACCACCACACTCCTGTTCCATGCCTGTGGTATCGTGCCTTTATGAAGGACGGTATTAAATATCTACTCAAGGTGTTTCAAGACAAGTCATCCACCTGTCTTCAGAAGCTCATTAGTAATTCCATCTTCACCTGGCGCCTTATTATTAATATCCTAATCCGTTTGAGGGCCAAACTAATGTCAAACCGGCTGATGTCTGGAAGATCTTTGATATAGCATCGAGTCTTTAGCCAGATTGGTAACAGGCTCGTGTATCGAGGTTATAACTGCCTATAGAATTTCTCAACTACTCCTACTACATCACTTCGGACACACATCCTTAAATATTTGCTATCTCTTCGACATATATGTAAAGTTCTCGTCCGACCGCTACGTCCTCACTTTACGTAGCACCGTGCCAATAGTCGTAGTAATGGTAGCCGGACCTCTGCCGGGGATTCTTAGCAACCCTTACCCCGCTGGCCTGGCCCTGCCTATTGCCCTGGCAACTATAGTTCAACATCCATGAGAGTTACACCCATAATCAGAACGCTTGGCAGGCGGGTTGGAGATCGCAGTGTGATGGTATGGTACGCAGGGGACGCTGCTGGCTATCCTTGGCCTATCTAGAAAATAGTAAGTAGTATTTATCACGACAAAATCGATTTTACTTACGTTTCATCAAAACTATTCGTATTAAAGGGAATAATTTAAGTGCAACTCATTATTTCAATGTTCAAATCTTAAGAAACATAGTGCCGTAATAACATTAATTCTACGGTGAAACGTCTTTTCATAAAAAAAAAGAATGCTCCGTTGGCACTTTACCTTAAAAGATGGCGTATTTATGTAAGGATATAACGAGTTTAGTTAAATGTATAATATGCCGTATGATTATAATAACAACACTTCATTGAAAGTTTACAATCTATACAAATTTATTTGCATATAGACTGTTATACAATTTTCTTAAATTTATGCAAAGCGGCGTTCCAAATATTGTGATATTTCTAGTTTATAAATTACCAATTATCCCAATTATGATCAGTAAAAGTTGTAGAAATGTATTTCATACTTCATATACATAATTTTTGGATATATTTAATTATACCAAAGTTAATAGTTCCTAGGTTTAGAAATTGAGAAATTGTTCCTTTTATTGGATAAAATGGTGAATAAATTTGCTGAAAATCTGCTTGATTTCTATTTTATTTATTACATAAGAAATGTAATAGGGCCTATGTATTATACATTTGAAAGCTTTAATATTTTAAATGCTATATAGAATACATTTTTAATAGGAAAGTACTAAAACAGGGACTAATTCTGTTAAAATGAAAATTTTCTAACATATCAAGAACGATAAATTAATGACGGATTATATGTTTACAGTTCTATTTTATATTTCTCTTTTTTGAGATACCACGCAAAAACCACTGACCGGATTCACTTGTCTTCACGGTTGTCTTGTCAAAATGTTTCAGAGGAATTCTATTCTGACATCTCGAAAAATCTGGGCAGGAAAAGAAACCGTCAATATTTTCCCCTTTTTAAGATTTTTTCTTATAGTGTGTGTCACTCAGATATGATACCTCAGATATATATTTATATGATGAAATAGAAAAATAGAATTCTGAAAATAATTCAATCCTTAGAATGTGTAAAAACTACAATAATCTGTATTTTCATATTGATATTCCTGGGTCGTTTAAAAAATCCTTAAATATGGTCATTTTAAATTTCTAGTGTAATAATATATTGTAACTGCAATTACAATATATTGTGTCTCCTTTTTTGTTATACAATTAATTGTTTGTCAACTGCAATGTCTTCCTGTACATTTGTCATAGTTAAATACATGCTTTGTATTATTTGTTGTTTTGGTTATCTGTCCCGGTATAACCATTGTTTTAAAATTAATATTATTTTTTTAGTTTTTTTTACGTTCTGTGTACTTTAATTTTTTTTCTTTAATCATTTACATAACATTTATTTCTAATCAGAATAGAAATAAAAATTAAATATATTTATTAATAAGATTTCTTTATTGATGCAGATAAAATACTCCTAACCATTATTATTCTACTCCCGTTACATTGAAACATTAGTCTGTCAATGTGAATTATTTATTCCTTGGCTTCACACTAATTTCCTTAGAATTTAAGACGAACCTTTACTTACTTTCTAAAGAGGAATGAAGATCTACTGTTTTTTATTAAAGACCTTATACGATTTTTAATACGTACAATGTTAATATCTGATTTATCATGGGAATACTGTATAAGGATAGCAAGAAAATTATTAACAAAATGAATACAAAGAAACTTTTGTAAAATGTATGTATGTATTTTTGTAGATCTTGAAACTATTTTAATTTCTATCTATTCAAGTACACATTATACAGTCACAGAAATTGAAAACTAATCTCGCTCTATTATAAATTTTTTCTACTCCTTTTAAGTAACTTTCCATGTACGAAGATTCTTACGGACGAGTAAGTAGTCCAATATTGGCTTGAATAGTCTTAGTTAATCCAATTACTATTGAAAAAATATTTCAAAACATTTTTTTTCCATTTTAATATAAGTACCTAGTTATTTTTTATAATTTTATAAACTTATGGCAGTGACAAAAGACTATATTAATATTTTCTATATATATATTAGATACTTAGGATTTTTCTTAAATATATAAAGAACATTTAATATCATCTCAAGTTTTTTTTTTATTTTTAAGACAAAATTGTGAAAACATCATTATCTATAACAAAAACTTATTATTGCAACGCCATGATTTTTAACGCCATCGTGTCTTAACGGGGCTAGTTGTTTTATCTGGTGAAATAATAAGTTTTCATTTGCAGATGTAACTAAATTTGTTTTTTGGTCATAAAAATCAAATACCACAGTGACCTTAATTCATTTTTATACAAATATAAAGACGTTAGTATTAGCATTTTTCTTTAATATCTTGAACAAGTTATACTACTATTGATACATTTTTTATAGAAAGGAGGCATTATTTTAAAAGTACATGTTATTTTGACATATAACAGCAAATAATGCAGCAAATAATAAAAATATCATTCGACTCTTTTAAGATTTAAACACGTAAATAAGAAAATAAACCAATGCAAATATGAAGAAAATTTAATAAATTTCTTACAATTTGAACACTGGTAAATAAGAAATATAAAAAAAGTTTTTTGGAACTTTAATGTGGAATAAAATCCCGCGTGATTGAGGCCAAGTTTGTCTGTTTACCTTTCTTAGTAGTAGTACGAAAGTTAAAAGTATTTGTCCCGACTTTTGGAACCCAGGTGTTTTTGTCTGTAACTTTAAATATCTTTTTCAAAACTTTTATTTGTAATAAGAAATTTAAAAATGTATTTTTATTATTTGGTATATATACTTGATATTGTGTTTAATATCATCAGAATCGTTCCTTGAAATAGTTTATTTGTCATTTTTGTCAATATTTAATTCTTTGGTTTACCTTGAGATTTTATTCGTTGTTGTTTAAATAATCAATAACTATGTTTGGAATTGCTATGAAAAAATTCCGATATAAAAAAAGGAAATAAATAAAATATTTCTTTCAAAACTTTCTCCTTTTGACATGACAGCAAAAAAATATATATCAGAAGGGTACACAATAAATTGTGATGTTTAGTGTTCTTTAACATAAGTAGTATTTGTCACGATAGTATCGATTTTACTTACATTACATCGACACTGTGTAAAGAAGTAACTTAAGTGCTACTTAGTATTTCAAAAGTAAAGGTACATGTTTTTATTTTATGAATTCACAACGAAATAATAAATGAGTATTTATTATAAGCACAAATGAAACATTGTCATATGTCACTTTAAATTCTAAGTCTTTTATAACACTACCAAATTCATTGGGTTGTTTATTACCTTTAAATGATACCGAAAAATTAAATATTTCAATTTCAAATGCTTCTAATCGTCGTACTTTTAAAACTTATTTAACCTATGTGAATAGAAGAGGGAATAGTGATACTTAAAAAAATTAAGAATAAGCACAATTGACAAATTCATATCTCTTGTTAACCCAAAATTTTAATGGTTTCGAAGTGAAGTACATTATAATTAATCTAACTAAAAAAATATAATTTTAAATAAAAAACATATTAGTGATAATAAAATTTACGTGACTAATTATTCCTTATTATAGCTTCAATATTATTTGATGAAATATCCAACTTAGTAAGTTTTTGGAAAAGTTCTTCTCTTTTACGCATACGACCGTGTATGACGCCATCTTTTGCCATTTCTTAAAGGGTTCATATAAAGCGACCTCAGGCCTCGACCCGAACCTTTCTTAAAATGTTGCTCCAACAAACATGTCTCTTTATTACTCGTACTTCCATTGTCTTACATAAAAAAGAATTGTTTTGTAAGACTTTGAGTAAAACCACAAGAAACTGATGGAATTCGATACAGACATATGCGACTTTGATGCTCATAATTTAGAATATAAGGTTATTTTATTAATAATACCTTTTTAAATAAATATATTCTGCTGAGTTGAAAGTCAAGACAGTTTATACAATAATAAGCTTTATTTAGAAAAATATATACGTCATACTATACATATATATCTGTTTAACTATCTCTAAATATGTAAATCAAATAGAGGATAAAAGAAGATGCAAATTTCTTGCGGATTATACAAATTTGCATATAGACTGTTGTACAACTTTCCTAAATTTAGGCAAAGCGGCGTTTTACATCTTGTAATGTTTCTAGAATATAAATTACTTTCTTAATATTATTAATTATGACCGGGAAAAGTTGTATTAATATATTTTATTTCATTCTTGATATACAACATATCAAATTATATCAGTCTATAAGTTCCCAAAATCGACATAGATAAAGTCAGTTAAACAATCTTTTGAGTTAATTTTGAAACGATATTCTATATGAATTATAAGTTATTACAAAAAGCTATTACCCTTGAAATGATTACTTCGATTAATGCTGAATTTCTTCCTCTAAGAATTTAGGCTAATTTCTTTTATTTTTGATTAAGAAATTTGCTAGATTCTATTAAATTAACTACCATGTAATTAATAGTTGAAAAGTGATATTTAAATGCAATATATTTCAATGAATATTCTAAATGAATTCTATTTAAGTTATCGTATAAGTAACAGTTTCTTGAATTAAAGTTGAATACAGCTACAGGTAGTGAGATTCAACTTTAATTCATTTAGTATACCTATAAGATAATTGTTGTGTGTGAAATAAATTGATAAGTAAAATTACTGCATGCACTTATTTTCATCTATCAACAATGTAGTTGAAGAAATACTTTTATTAATATGTGACTCGGTTTATTAATCGGTAAGATATATTGTCTAAGAAATTAGGTTATGACATATTACAAACACCTGAGCAAGAAACAATTTAGATTTTATTTTTTCGTAGATAAAAATTGTAATAGCAATAGTGACGATGAAATGGACAATACATAAAAAGGAAAATTATCAGATATCTTGACATTAAAATAATAGTTCGATAAAAATGGTAAAAAAATAATAAATAATAGATGTTTTGCACCACCTATTTACATTTTAGAAAGCATATTACATATGCTTTATTGGAGATTCAAAAACAGTTTTACTAAAAGATGTTCAAGAGTATTCAATAGCATTTACCAGTTATTAATCATGCAATCTCTATACAGTATTCAACATATATAGTTTATTTAAAAGTTTGTACATGAATTCCTAATATTCTAATATTTTAATTTTATTAGAAAAATTATATAAGATGTTATACTGTTATAATATAAAATTGTTTAATGTTATTCATATTACATTATAAAGTGCCTTGAGAATTATAGACTATAATATTATTCAAAAGTCAGTCATTGGAAAATGTGACTGGAATAGGCTAAAATACATTTAATTTTAAGGAGGGTGATCCAGAATAATAGTTATATTTATATATATATATATATATATATATATAAATATAACGATTATTATATGTTAGGTAAATATTAAAATGTTACTATTTTTTATGTAATCATATCATCCTATACTTGAATAATTTCAAATGTAAGGGTAATTTATACGTTTTTGAAAGATGTAAACTGAAACCACAGTTGTCAAGTGAATGGATCTCTCTACTGACATTCACGCCATAAGTCCCATACACTTCCGTTCAAATCCATTCAGAGCTGTGGCTCTGTGAAAATTCTCAGTGCACTTGAGCTTTATTATTTCTTAATATTTTAACAATGCAAAATACTTTCTTTTGAAATAAAAAAGGCCAAAATATGGTCACTTTTATTTATAAAATGTGATTTTTTCAAACTAATTATTTAATTAATTTTGAACGCAATTTAAAAAGATTTTTTTTTGAACTTACTCAATAGATTGTACGATATGTATCAGATATATATCGTACCTTTTCTTTGAAGAAGATATACGTAACCTTTTCTCTGAAGAAGATATACGTAAAATATAGCAAGAACTTATAAAATATAAGCAAAATGTTCGTTACATTACTCATCAGTAATTTTCACTTAGTTTTCAAAGCTCTATTTACAGCAACTTTAAAAAAGAAGCTTTATTTTATAACGTTCCCCGATTTATAGAAATGCATGCAATATATCTACAATTTTTTGTTTGTTAAATATGATATAATTTTTAAAACCATATATATCATCATACCTTTATTTTGTGTTATTTTAACATTATTTAACTACACAAAAATTTTGTGGTCAGGATGCCTTGATATCCTATACCAGTTATTATATTAGTGTTACCTAAAGTTTTATTATAATACGTTACATGACTCCCGTTATTTATATATATTTTTTAGAACATATTGACAATTTTAAAGATAATGCTATTCGACGTTTATTTTATATAGTCTTTGCTCATCAGACTTAAAACAGACATAAAAACAGACTTTACAATATATTTAAGGTATCGTTAATAATTAAATGAAATGAACAAATGTAGATTTGTTCATGTCATGTTTGTAAAATTTTCATTTAAATGTATCAAAACTTTTATGAATTTATATTTATCCTATCTTAATTAGATTTATAATTTCAAAGCTCACTAATATTTAAAGTAGAAATGTAAAAGGAAAATTTATTATAACTCTAAAAGTAATAAAGGAGTCATATGGTTAATCTCTGAATAGTAGTTTCATGAATAGTTTTATACAGGTTTATAGTTTTATGAATAGTATTAGACCTGACTATAAATAAATTTTTCGGTGTTTGTTCAACATGTTTCAAACTCATTAGAATCCTTACTCATGAACTCGGAGCATGGTTGACCTGTTTACGGAAAGTTAGATTGACAAATTTCGATTTATTTAACATTGGAACAGCTGCATTAACATATTATATAATAGTAATCATGAATCGCTACAGTTTAAATACAAAAACTAAAACTTTATATATTAAAAAATGAGACAGGAAAGAATTAATTTAGTATGTTTAGATTTTAAAATTGTTTAGAATACCTTTCTAAATATTTATTCTTTGATAACACATTATTTGATAAGATTAATCCTGTATGTAACCCTAATAAGATTTTGGCAAAAGTTCATAATTTTAACGCATATAACCTTGTACCACGCTATCTTTAGCCAATTCTTGAAAGGTCATGTTAACACCAAAATGCATTAACTAAAAAATATATGCTCGACATCTTATTTTAGAAAATAAACGATTCTTTCGAATTAATATGATAAAATGGAAGAAATAAAGATTAACACCAGTCTATAAATTTGATTAAATTTGAATATTAAAAGATCCAAATGGACAAAAAGAAGTTTTAATCTGTTGAGTACGCTATTAAATAATCATTCCCTTTATTGGATAAAATGGTGAATAAATTTGCTGAAATTCTATTAGATTTTTCCTCTTTTAGTTACATAAAAAATTAAATTGGTATTCATATTAAAGAAGCTTTAATATTTTAAATGCTGTATAAAATACAATTGTAATAGAATACAATTGTACAATATAATTGTAATAATTAAAATACAACAAATTATAAGAGCAGTCACTCAAGCAAGCAGAACACTCCATTTTGATGATTCGAATTTTGTTTGACGTAAACTTATTATCTGACTCAACATATTGGACATCTAATTTCAAAATTATATTGGACGCTATCGCACTAAAACTATTTGCATAAATTCTAATTCATAATAATAGGCTTATAATATGATTCGAGAGCAATCATAGCAAGTGTAAATCAATCAGTATTTTTTGCATAAGAAGTTTGTTTTTCAAATTTTAACAAAATTAACAGAAAAAGAAGAAGTAAACCATGTTGAATATCATTTATTATCATTGTAGACATGTTTCAGAGGAATCATACTATGACATAACGTCTGATCAGGAAATGAAAACGTCAATATTTTTTTTCCTTTGTAATATTCCCGTTTTATATTGGGTGTGTCATATGATGAAAAAGAAAAAAAAATTTCACTACTAAAACAATATTAGTAAATAGAAAAGTAAGTATAAAACAAAATCTTTTGGCTTGAAATATGAAACTAATAGCTATTTAACCGGTTTGGAGTAATATTTCAAAAAATCACTTTTTATCAAGTACTCACGAGTGTCCCTATCTTAAATGGTTGTTGTAACTGAAAATTAGTTTCCATATTCTTTCTATGATGAATTTAAGTTTTTTGAGACAGAAAAAAATACAAATTCAATACAATTCAATTCAAATTACAAATAATTTCATTCATGATTGAATGAAGCAGTTATGTTAACCATTGTCATAACAACATTATATTATTAAATATACATTAAAAACGATTTTTTTAAACAAACAAAAAAAAATTAAGTCTAATGTGTTATGCAATGTTTTTATATATCTTTAATTTGTATGGCTGAATCATCTGTATACATGTATATATTTTTTCATATAGTTTCTAACAACATATATAACATTGATCAATTTGATTAATCTAGTATTGATGTTTACATTTACGATATTTGCTATTCATTATTTACAACATTTTTTTTTATTATTCTAAGATATAAGATGTAGTTTTTCATTCGTAGGAACATTTGAAAACAAATGACGACTCTTCATTTCCTTCGGAAGCGTATAAACAATAAGAGCGAAATGAACAAATTAATTCAAACAACTATGTTTATTGCATATGAAATAAAAATTTAATAAAAGATATTCAGGAGAAATTTTCATAAGTTACTAGTTGATGGGATATTATGTTTTATTATCAGAATATAAAACTCTTATAAAAGTCGTGATGGATCCTATATGAATACCGCTGAGTCAAACGTCTCTGTACGATAAAATATCAATCCTAATATATTTAGTATTCATTTGATTTTTCTTATATTATAATATATGGCACAATTTCAGATAAGGTAATCAAAATTTGACCATGTGAAATTTTGTGTATGGTATAGTCATACCAAGTCATACGAGCCAATTTCAAGACACTAAAGCTAGGCACTACGGCTCCACTTCTTTTACATCTAACTAGTATAAAATGAAAATGAAAGAACTTGGTGCACTTAAATTCCGTTCCTTCTTCACACCAGTATCCGATGGTTGACTATAAATATTTTAACTGTAAACTATAATTAAATTTAAAATAAAAAACTTTCATAACTTATAACACATATAAAGCTTTAAACTTTTTTATAAGCAAAAGTTTTATAATGTCATATCTTACCAATACTTTATACATTTTTATGCTTTAAATATATATAAACTATAAGCTGTTTATGAGCCATAAATAAGAGAAGCATATCGTATACACGTGTCGGTATTGTTTTGGCAACTTCATATAACTTTCTTATTGAACTTATTTATTTTATTTATTTATTTACCTTCACGCCATATCCCTTGCGGGGTAGCCAGAGACGACGGAGCGCCAAACGCTACGGTCTCTGCATACCTCTTTCGCCTCGGCCATAGACATCAACTTCTTCATACATGCCCTCCGGGGGGTCCTCATGCTTTTTACGTGACCTTCCTCCAGTATCGTAGCTACTGTGTTTTCGAAGGTCACTCGAGGTCTCCCCCTGTCTCTCTTACCGCTCACTTTTCCCATATAAATCTTTTTTACCATTCTTTCATCACTCATTCGTTCAACGTGCCCAAACCACCTGAGCACGTTCTTCTTCATTCTCACCGTGACATCTTCGCTAGTACCTGCCATTCTGTGGATCTCTTCATTGCGGATTCGATCAGCTAGACTGACTCCGCATATTCTGCGAAGAGATCGCATCTCCACAGCATTCATCTTTCTTACATTCTTCTTCTGTGTTACCCACGTTTGGCTGCCGTATAACAGTGTCGGTAGCAAAACTGCATTGTGTACAGCCAAACGCGCAGCTATACTGACGTTTTTTGTATGTAAAATATGTTTATAAATATGAACTTCCCAAAATATCTTAAATAGGGTTCTCATAACATTTATACATTTGAACAATACTTACAATGTTATATATCTTGATAAGATTTATTCTAACAACTTTAGAACAATGTATGTTTAGATATTGTAAAAATAGCAGAATAGTTAGCAAATGTTTTATGGCACAAAGTCGTAGTTGAGTTGAGTTGGAGAAGTTGATATAAACTACAGGAATAACGAGTCAAAGTTAATTGAGCTAATTTACAAAAGTTAGGTTTAAGTTGGATTGCCAATCTGTGGTGACTGTTACGAGCGTCCCTTGTCAAGTGCCCCTAATTATATAAAAAGTTGAATTAAGTTTTTAATTGTATGTATGTAAAAATATGTACCTAAACTGTACATTGTTAAGTCGATGTTAATAAATAAGAATATCAGTGATTTCTCTTCAATTGCAGTTATTTCCATTTTGACAGTTTATATTTGTAACATTTTAACATACAAAGTTTCAAATACACACACTCTTGTGGTCTTGTGTAGATCTGATTCGTTTTAATACGTTTGAATTAAAACTTTGTTATAAGTTTTTTACTTGTATGTAAAATATGTCAAAATACGATGACAAAATTCAAAATATTAATATATAGTAAAAAAAAAATATAGGTCTGTTTTTATTTCAGTTCAATTATTAAACAATTGATTTACTGACTTAGAAATTCGAAATCACTTAAAATAAATTCATGAAAAATGCCGTTCATTCAGACATTAAATATCATTTTATATATTTCCTTTCACTCCATCCATATGTTTTTTAATACAAAAACGCTTATATCAGAAATCTTAAACTAAAACAGAAACAAACAATATCTCGACTTGTATGTTCAAGTAAGTTATTTTAAATATATCTTTATTCATAGAAGAGTTTTAATTCTTGTAAGGAAAAGTACTGTTGATAAGATAAATATAGACACACAAATAGAATATGTTTTTATGCATTTATTTCCCCCCAATTTAACGTAGATATAAATTTAACAACTCTTCAATAGAACGAGGTGGAAGTAAAAGAACCCAAATAAATTATTTACGACCTCGATAACGACTCCATAAAATTCTTTTGCTGACGTGATATTTATCGTCTTTACAAAATGACCATCCAATGAACACCGCTTTATGGTAATTTTCTTGTACTTTACTGGTCCTGGAAAATATGCTATGAATTTAATTTGTGCATTTGTGTAACTATGTAACTTTGTTGACTTCTTTAGTAGAAATACAAAATATTTTACAATACTTGTAAAAATATTTATAAACATTGATTTCACTAGACTTTAAGTTACGTATACGTTCTAAAATATATCCCATTTCAAAACTTAACGAAACAGATTTTTTTTAATGTAACATTCAAACATACTTTATAAAAAAGTATGTGAAATAGGTAAAAATATAGATGATATTGTAAATTGCAAAATATATAAATTACATGGCCACAAAAATACATACAAATACAATACATGTAAAGGTTTCTAAATATTAACAAAAATTTGCATTTTATGAAAGTATATGAGGTAGGATTGTAATTAATATATTAAACATATAAATTAGGTATAATTTTTTTACAATGATATTCGTTATTTCGATATACTTTATATGAAAATTTTTGGATTTAAGAGGATTTTAATTACTATAATTTCCTCTTCAAAGCATTTGTTATTTTTTTATTAGTGAAAGATTGTTACATTCAGATACGGATGGTAATGGAAGCAATGATGTGCTGTGCGGTAATGAAATTCGTAAGCAACCATCAGAGCACCGGGTCCCCGACTATCCAAACGGCTCTCCGTTGTACGTGGACAAGCGATAGAAGCTGATATGGACCAGAGATGAAAGCAGTACTCCATATGTGGCAAGACTTACACCTTATAGAGGCAAATGTCTATAAGTCGCAGATCCGGCCTTATAGGCTTGCGCTCTAGATCTTCCCTTTAACCAGTCTTGAAATATTGCCTTGTTCTGTTGTTTTATTGAGGAAAACTTAGGCTTACTCTCCAGAAGACTACAAAACTCATGATCGCTCGAAATGAGACCCAGTGTACTGATAGGCGAAACTTTGAGAGGAGTGCTCTCGAAGAGCGCTGGTAATAAACGTGCAAATTTGTGTCTTTTGAGGATTAAACTGAACTTCCCATCCCAAAAAAGTCTTTATAGAAAATACAAGTTTCTTTCGGCACTCCTCAACGTTTCCGCGACAAAGCCTTACAGGGCCGTAATATGCCGCATCTCCATTGCTGTTGTTCGTATAAAATATCAAACATATCATGAATGTGCAAGAGGAACAGAGTTGGAGATAGCCGCCTTGAGGAACACCAGCATTCACGAGTTTGAGACCCGAGCAAAAACAGTCGAAAACGACTGATACATCACAACAAGTGAGCCTAATTCTTATCCCACTTATATTTTTTAGGACATTACTTTGAATTTTCCTCCAAGTTCTCCTCTTGCAAATTTTGATGTTCACTAAATTTTGATCTTCAAACTTCATCAGCCACTTTAAAGATTTCGATTTCCCTTTTTTCTTACATTTATTCTGTACTGTGCGAAATTTTGTTAATATAAAAAAGTTATCATTTAAATATTAATCTAAAATACAAATATTTAATAGGTTAGCCAAGTGCATGGTTTTGTTTTTTCATTTGGGAAAATCGGAATTGTTCAAAAGTGAGGTTAAATAAACGTTCAAAGCGCTTTACCGGAAACAATATTCGTCGTTTATAGCCTTACTGTGAAACAATGTTCATTTTATTTCACTACATTTTAGTAGTGTCAGCAGAGATGTGTCCATCAAAAGCAATTACAGGTACTAAAAGGCAATGTTTTTGCTCTTCCTTCTCTTTAGCTTTAAGCTTTTCTAGCTTTTAACCTAAACTAGTATACGTCATATAAATAGCAAAACTAGTATACGTCAATTGGAAATGAATTCAATTTCGAAACGAAACACTTTATATATCATTAACACATTATTTTTATTTCACTTCAGCTAAACTTGGTTATACTTATTTTATACAAAGAGTTTATAATATAAAATATAAAAATGTTATTAAGAAACTTCTATAAATTATGTCTTATATTTTGTTACACTCGAACGGAAACAATTAATTCCAAAATGTAATAATGAAAATTTCTAGTAAAAATAACTATGTAACTAGCATAAACATTACATATACAGATAGATATATATATATATATATATATATAAGTAATATATATTAAGTATCTCGTATCGTCTAAACCGCTCAAGCCACGTATTATAATATATAATGGAGAGGATTACCTATAATCCTTCGAAATGGTTTAATTTAACTGTTGATAAATGCTGCACGTCAGCGGGATTTTATTCAACCATGATTCAAACTCGTAAATGATTTTATCGCGGTACTACTTATTTCATTTTATGACTGTAATATATTTTAGCAAATTTTTCATTACTTTATCAAAAACGTAACAGGCTTTCAGTAACTTAAAATATTGTATCATTGACAAACAGTAAAAATATTTCTGGAGTCTTCACTTATTTAGTTGCGAATTTTTATGGAGGATGAATGTTTCTTAGATATTATAAGAAAGCAAATTATTTGTACATAATTTAAATCGGTAGCAGACATAGACAAGAAATTTATTTATTTATTTATTTTGGAAAACATACAGCTTACAGTATTTCATTTATAACATTTTTTTTTAAATATACACAAGCCAAAAAGTTTTCACTACTAATTTATACATAGCGAGTGTCCATTAAAAATGTTTACTAAAAGCATGTCTACAAAAACGATGCAAAAAAAAAATACAACAAATTAATAAGAGAGAAAAAAAACATTAAAATATTAATACACAAACAGTAAAAAACTTTATCGATAATAATCGAAACTAATTTTTACAAAAAACCATAAAAAAAAAGTCATTAAAGAAATTTATTTCTGTACATAAGCGAAGCAACGCTCTATATTTGTACCCAATGTTAATTTCTTTTGTATTTTTTTTATTGATATTGCAGAATATGAAATTTTGATTACTAAAAAGGCATTAGTTTTTAATATGTTTATTTTATAAATTTCATTACATTACATTACTTACATTGTTGTTAGACAAACAACAGTTAAAAGTTCAGAAGACCATAAAATTATTCACACAACTTAAATACTAGTTACAGAGGTATCATAAAATATTTTATAACAAAACAAACACTTTTGTGAAACCATGTAATTCTATTTTTGACCTTTAGTACTTTAACAAGTATTACATCAAAAATGTATGAAGTTTCTCTAACACTTTTTCAACATTGCATAATATAAATATTTATTTAGTATGTTTTGCACGTTTGGTATATAAATAAACTAACAACCCACTTTGGCTTCGCACGAATGCAATTTGTTAAAGAAGAATGTATCTTTATTTTACAACAAAACCCTATATCAGATCGTTAAGACTCTCGGATGAACTGAACTAAAACATTTTAGTATTTTCCTAAAATACAGTCAATAATTTTAGTTTTGATCGTTCCATTGTTCAAAGAAAATATCCTGTATTGCATTACCTTGTCTTGACAATTAAAAAATCAAAACGATCGATCACCTCTTGCTCTCAAGTGACGTTCCAGCAGTGAGTGATGTTTGTGGCAATTCAATTTTATTATATAAATAAAAATATTAAAAAAATATTAATCAAAGTATAATATTATATCTTATCCAAACTATTTTGTTTAAAGACAATAGAAATATTTCGTTCTAGAATAAAATTAACATTTTTATACGGTATATACATATGCTAAATTCTTTAAACTTTCAACTTCAGAGTTGTTAAAGGTAAATAAATACAATGCATACGATAAATATAATAATAAATAAATACAAAAAATTTAATTTGTTCACATTACCACTCAAAAGTATTTAATAGTGCACTAGGTCACTAGATACGTTTTGCAATACAATCATATTTAATAAAGTCTTTTAAAATAGTTTACATTGTAGTTTATACACTTAGTCGTACATAAAAACCAGTTGTCAAAAATTCATTACATTTTTCTTCTGGGAGTTCTGAATATGCTCAGAGTCGCTTACAAACTGACGAACCCGCCTTTGAGCTGATCCTTCATAATTGGAAACAAATGAAAGTCACAAGGAGTAGGATCTAAACTCTAGGCGGGATGTTCAAGCATTCTTACGCCAGTGTTCTTAAAAAATTAATCTGTCGCATGAGCACAATGCGCAGGAGATCCTTGAGTTTAGACGATTTTTTTTGAGTTTCTTTACAACTTTAGGCAAACATTCATTAATATATCAAGGGGCCGTAACTGTCCAAATCAACAATATACCTCAACTAGCAAAAAATACAACTATAATTTCAGTGATCGCGATTTACGGATTTGAGTTTGAGTTTCGTCATTTTCGAATAACCATATTTGTTTTTTATATTTTGACGCTACTTCAAAATAGTAGATCCGGTTGCGGTGCCCGTAACCATGTTATTGATATGACGCGAAGTTCCTTTTTCCTAAATTTTTAACTTTTTTTACACCAATTTAAATATATAACTTTTTTTTTTGTTCTGGCTTAAAGTCGTGGGGTACCCAGGATGTACAAACTTTTATTACTCCAAGGATATTATGTAAAATTTTATGAACTTGGTGCACTAATCTGTAAGATCTGTCTTCTGTCTGTAGGTAATAGACCGGTCTGCCTTAATCAGTGACTCGACTCTCCCTTGGTTTTTCCCATTTTTTCACCGGCACGATGCATCAGATGAACTTTTTTTTCCTTTCGTCCTACAAAAGAAAAATTTTATTTACTTTAATATAAGTGTCAGTTAAATATGTACCAATAACATTTTTCTTAAACTAAGCTCCGAAACGCTACTGAAATCAAGTTATTATTTAACGATACCATTTTCTGTATACTTTCAACTTAGCTCATCGTACGAACTGATCAATACTTACCTTAGAAGTTAGTTGTAAATTGGGAGTAACTAGAAACTTGAGTTCCAAAACTTATTAAGTAAACTACGAGTAAGTTTTCTCCCGTTACCAATAGACGTTAATACATAGTCTGTATGGAATAACTTCTCCGTATGAAAGCCGTCAGAAATGTTAAGCATTTACGCTTGCCTTCATTTCAGTTCAGTAAAATATTTATTTCAAACATTTCCCCTTTTAACACGAAAGCAAAAAAAATATCACAAGAGTACACAGTAAAGTGTGATGTTTAGTGTTATTTACCATAAGTGGTATCTGTCACGATAATATCGATCTTACTTACATTACATCAAAACTCTTTAAGGGAATTTGAATTATAATATTTATGGAAAAGAATAATTTATACGCATTATACGCAGTTTTTTGGTTTCGCTTTACTATCAATTATAAATAAGAATATTGTTAAGGATTTAAATCTATTTAATAAGAATTATTTCCTAATAGACGCTGTGTGATTTCAGTTGAAATTAGATGATGTAAAAAATAAGAGTGCGTTCACAAATAACTGTTTATTTTATTATATGTTATATATTTTATTATATAAAGTATGTTTGAATATATTATGTTATGTACGTATGAATATATCGCGAACGGTCGTGACTTGATTGTGTGAATAAGTTTATCAAATCAATGGATTACGTTTTAGTATGGTTTGTCTAGACAGCAATATTAATAAATAGAGTTTACTAAAGTTTATTTTACTGTTACAAACTGTCAAACATTTTTACAGCTTACTCTTTGATTGAGAATAATATTAATGGTGTAAATTAACTAATAATAATATACGATTTTGTAGCTCCTTTTAGATAAACTATTATAATTTAATGGATAAAACAATTTTATTAGGTTTATGGTTAACTTTTTTTTTCTTAACTTTTTTTTCTTAACCTTAATTAACAATATTTTATTATCTTAAAGTTGCAATCTCACTAGAAGCTATCTATCATTTAATTATTTATCAGTTCATAATTTTCATTCAATTTCAATATTAAGAAATGGAAAAAAAGTTTTAATCTAATGACTACCTTATTAAAAAATCATTCCCTGTATTGGACAAAATGAATAAATTTGCTGAAAATCTGCTCGATATCTCCTTTTTTAGTTACATAAGAAATGAAATTGGGTAGGCCCAATTTACAGGCCTTCATAGGTGTAGTTATTATAAATTTGAAAACTTTAATATTTTAAATGCAAAGTACTAGATCAGGAAATAATTTTCTTAAAATAAAAATTTTCTGACATATCAAGAACGATCCATTAAAAATGGATTATATGTTTACGGTTTTGTTTATTTTTCTTTTTTTGGAGATACCTCTCAAAAAATACTGACCGGATTCACTTGTCTTCACGGGTTGTCTTGTTTGACAAGAAAGTAAGTTTGTTTTAGAGGAATTCTATTCTGACATCACAAAAAATCTGGGCAGGAAATGAAACCGTCAATATGTTTCAATTTTGAAGAATATTCCTTATAGTGTGTGTGTCTTTCAGATATTATACCAAAAATATGATGAAATAGAGAAAAAATACTTTTTCTCAAATAATCCACTCCTTATATCGTATAATCTGTATTTTCGTATCGCTATTCCCATGTCGTTTTAAAAACTCTTCAATGTGGATATTCTAAATTTATAGTGTAATTATATACTCTTTATTTTTATTTATTTGAACACTTATTTTTCTCTTATCATTTACATAACATTTATTTCTAGTCAGAATAGAAATTAAAATTTAAATATATTCATTAATGAGTTTTTTTATTAATGCAGGCAAAATACTCCTAACCATTATTATTCTACTCCCGTTACATTGAAACATTAGTCTGTCAATGTGAATTATTTATTCTTTGGCTTCACACTAATTTCCTTAGAATTTAAAACGAATCTTTGCCCACTTCCTAAAGGGAACGAAGATCTAAAGTTTTTTATTTCAGACCTTATACGATCTTAAATGTGTACAATAGTAATATCTGATTTATCATTTCTCCAGTAGGATAGGGATAGCAAAAATATCATTAACAAAATGAATACATAGAAACTTTTGTAAAAAGTATGTATGTATTTTTGTAGATCTTGAAACTATTTTATTTCTATCTATTCAAGTACATACGTTATACAGTTATGGAAAGTGTAAGGTATTCTTGCTCTATCGTTAACTTTCCATGTACGAAAATTCTTACTAAGTACTTCAAGTAAGTCGTCCAATATTAGTGTATTCAGTCTTAGTTAATCCAATGACACAAAACATATAAGTAATAATATTCTTTATAATTATAGAAACTTATCGAGACGACAAGAAACTAAATAAACATTTTCTACATTCATATTGGACACTTAGGATCTTTCTTAAATATATAATGACAATTTAATAACATCTTAAGTAATTGCAACTACGTAAGACTAGTTCTGAACGCCATCGTGTCTTAGTGGGGCTTTTTGTTTTGTCTAGTGAAATAAAGTTTTGACTTGCAAATGTTACTAAATTAGTTTTTTGCTCATAATACTGAAATACCGCAGTGACCTTAATTCATTTGTTAACAAATAGTAAGACATTAATATTAGCATTTTTCTTTAATATCTTGACCAATCTATATTGCTCTTGATACAGTTCTTAAAGATTTTCTATAGAAAGGAGGCATTACTTTAAATGAAGACGATATTTTAACATATAACATCAACCTTTTAAGATTTAAAAACATTCCTAGAACAAGGTAATTAATATTACAATATAAATAAGAAAATAAACAAATATAAATATGAAAAAAAATTAATAAAATTCTTACAATTTGAACACTGGTGAATAAGAAAGATAAAAAAATATTTTTTTGAACTTTAATGTGGAATAAAATCCCGTGGGATTGAGACCAAGTTTGTCTGTTTACCTTTCTTATAATACGAAAGTTAAATGTATTTGTCCCGACTTTTGGAACCAGGTGTTTTTATATGTACCCCTAAATATTTTTTTCAAAAATTTTATTTGTAATAAAAAAAAAATTAAATGACATTGTACTTTTTGGTATATATGTTTGCTATTGTATTTAATATCATAAGAATTGTACCTTGTAGTTGTAATTTTTGTCAATATTTAATTATTTGGTTCACTTTAAGATTTAAACCAAATTTATTCGTTGTTTAAATAATCAATGTTAGGAATTGTTATGAAAAAATTGAGATGCAAAAAAAAGGAAATAAATTAAATATTTCTTTCAAAGCTTTCTCCTTTTAACACGAAAGCAAGAAAAAATATCATAACTGTACCCAATAATTGTGATATATAGTGTTCTGTAATATACGAAATGTTAAATAATAAATGAGTATTTATTATAGGCACCAATGAATCAGTGTCATATGCCACTTTAAATTCTAAGTCTCTTATAACACTACCAAATTCATTGGGTTGTTTATTACATTTATGTGATACAGAAAAATTTAATATATCCATTTCAAATCCTTCTAATCGTCTTGCTTTGAAAACTTATTTAACAAATGTGAATGGAAGGAAAATAGTAATAATTAAAAAATGGAAGAATAAGCACAATTGACAAATTCATACCTCTTGTTAAGCCAAAATTTTAATGGTTTCAAAGTGTAGTACATAATAGAAGCAACATTTGAAATTTTCAGTTATAGGAATGACAAAACATGAAGTTTGCTTTAAAGGCTTTGCTTTTATATTATATTTATTTAAAGAAATGTAATAAGTTAAATGTTTATAAGCAATATGTGGAAATAATTAATCTATGCATCTATTTTATGTATTATTCTCGTATTAGCACTATCCCGTACTTATTACTGAAATTCTTTCACCTGAAGAAGGTTGTCTGTCAGAGATTGCTTTTAGCAAAAAGACCGCATTTGGATATTTTGTGTTTTGTATACTCTTTTTATTTCATTATATTAATTTATTTATCTATCTAAAGGCAATTGTAGTTACAGTTGTATTTAAAAAAAACAATTATATATTACACATTATAAGTAATGTAACTAAACAAATATAATTTTACATAAAAAATATATTAGTAATAATTAAATTTACGTGACTAATTTCCTTATTATAGCTTCAATATTATTTGATGACATATCCAACTTAGTAAGTTTTTGGAAAAGTTCTTTTTTTTTACGCATACGACCGTGTATAACGACATCTTTTGCCATTTCTTAAAGGGTTCATATAAAGCGACCTCAGGCCTCGACCCGAACCTTTCTTAAAATGTTGCTCCAACAAACATGTCTCTTTATTACTTCCATTGTCTTACATAGAAAAGAATTGTTTTGTAAGACTTTAAGTAAAACCACAAGCAACTGATGAAATTCGATACAGACGTATGCGATTTTGATTCTTATAATTTAGAATATAAGGTCATTTTATTAAAAATACCTTTTTATAAATATATTCTGCACAGTTGAAAGTCAAGATAGTTGATATAATAATAAGCTTTATTTAGAAAAATATATACGTCATAATATATGCATCTGCTTAACTATCTCTAAATATGTACATCAAATAAAGGATAAAAGGAGATGCAAATTTCTTGCGGGTTATACAAATTTGCACATATACCGTTGTACAACTTTTAATTTAAATTTAGGCAAAGCGGCGCTTCACAACTAGTGTTGTTTCTAGATTGTAAATTACTTTCTAAATATTCTTAATTATGACCGGGAAAAGTTGTAGAAATATATTATACATATTTCATTATTGATATACTACATATCTAATTATCTATAAGGTTCCCAAAAACGATATAGATAATATCAGTTAAACAATCCTTTGAGTGAATTTTTAAACGATATTCTATATGAATTACAAGTTATTACAAAAAAAACTATTAAGTTACCCTTCAAATGATTACTTCAATTAATAGATCTAACGCTGATTAAACTTCCTCTAAGAATTGAACCCTAAGGTTGTTACAATGTAATTAATATTAAAAAAAATTGATTTGAATGCAATACATTTCAATTAATATTCTAAATAAATTCCATTTTTTTATAGTTATCATATAAGTAATATATTCTTGAATTAAAGTTGCATCTCACTAGCTGTGTATCATTTAGTTTTAATACCTTCACCTCTAAGATAATTGTTGTATGTGAAATAATTAAATAAAAAAGACTTCTACATGTGCTTGTTTTCATCTATCAAAAATGTAGTTGAAAAAATACTTTTATTACTATGTGACTCGGTTTATTAATCGGTAAGATATATTGTCTAAGAAATTAGTTTATGACATATTACAAACATCTGAGCAAGAAATATAAACGCATTTTTTTTCATAGATAAAAATTGTAACAACAATGGTTACGATGAAATATACAATATATAAAAAGTAAAATTATCAATCTTGACATTAAAATAATAGTTAGATAAAAATTGTAAAATAATAATAAACAAAAGATTGTTTGCACCACCTCTTTACATTTTAGAATATGCTTTATTGGCTTCAAAAACAGTTTTACTAGAAGATATGCACGAGTATTCAAGAGCATTTACCAGTTATTAATCATGCAGTCTCTATACAGTATTCAACATATATAGTCTATTTAAAAGGTTGTACATGAATTCCTAATATTCTAATATTTTAATTATATAATTATATAAGATGATAGTGTTATAATATAAAATTGTTTAATGTTATTCATATTATATTATAAAGTGCCTTGAAAACAATATACTATAATATTAATCAAAAGTCAGTCATTGGAAAATGTGACTGGAATAGACTAAAATACATTTAATTTTAAGGAGGGTGATCCAGAATAATAAATTACCGTCAATATCAGAGGAATAGCGGAAGAAGCCTTACTTGGAAGGAATATTTGTTACGCAAATGTACCTGATTTGTAATATTTGTTACGTATATATATGAAAATATAACGATTATTATATATAAGGTAAATATATTAAAATGTTACTGTTATTTATGTTGTTATAGCATCTTATACTTTAATAATTTCAAATGTATATGTAATTTATATGGTTTTGAAAGATCTTCACTCAGGCCACAATTACTAAGTGAATGGATCTCTCTACTACACATTCACGCCATAAGTCCCATTCACTTCCGTTCAAATCCATTCAGCAGTGTCAACGGAGCTGTAGTTCTATGAAAATTCTCATTGCACTTGAACGTTATCATTTCTTAATATTTTAACAATTAAAATAACTTTATATAGTCCACAGGGTCGAGTCAAAGGACCATCGTTATTCATCTGTCCTTATTTCAAATTTTAGTAAATAAGAAGACAGGTTACCCCTTTATATCCTATTAATTCTGGTCACGACAACCGTCGTCCTAAAAACAGATTTTACAATATATGTAAGGTATTGTTAAAAATTAAATGACATGAACATAAGAAGACATTTTCATTTATATATATCCAAACTTTTATTAATTTATATTTATCCTATGTTAATTAGATTTATAATTTCAATTCTCACAAATATTTAAAGTAGAAATGTAAAAGGAAAATTTATTATTACTCTAAAAGTAATTAACGAGTAATATGGTTAATCTCTGAATAGTAGTTTCATGAATAGTTTTACACAGGTTTATAGTTTTATGAATAGTATTAGACCTGACTATAAATAAATTTTTCGGCGTTTGTCCAACATGTTTCAAACTCATTAGAATCCTTACTCATGAACTCGGAGCATGGTTGACCCGTTTACGGAAAGTTAGATTGACAAATTTCGATTTAGTTAACATTGGAACAGCCGCATTAACATATTATATAATAGGTATCATGAATCGCAACAGTTAAAATACAAAAAACTAAAACGGTATATATATATTAAAAAATGAGACAGGAAAGTTTTATTTTAGTATGTTTAGATTTTAAAATTGTTTAGAACACCTTTCTAAGTATTTATTCCTTGATAACACATTATTTGATAAGATTAATCCTGTATGTAACCTAATAAGATTTTGGCAAAAGTTCATCACTTAAACGCATATAACCTTGTACCAAGCTATCTTTAGCCAATTCTTGAAAGGTCATATTAACACCAGAATGCATTAACAAAAATTTATATACTCGATATCTTATTTTAGAAAATAAACAATTCTTATAATTAATATGATAAAATTAAATAAACAATGACTAACACCAGTCTATAATTTTAATTAAATTTGAATATTAAAAAAGTACAAATGGTCAAAAAGAAACTTTAATCTATTGAGTACGCTATTAAATAATCATTCCCTTTATTGGATAAAATGGTGAATAAATTTGCTGAAATTCTATTACAATTTTCCTCTTTTAGTTACATAAAAAATTAAATTGATATTTCATATTAAAGAAGCTTTAATATTTTAAATGCTGCATAAAATACAATTGTAATAGAGGGTGTATAGATCAGATCCCTTCCCTCCGCATGGTCACGGAAAGTTTTTGGCTTTTCACGGAAAGATTTTCTGTGCTTTTGTGGATTTGGAAAAGGCGTTTGACAGGGTTGTGAGACAGAAATTATGGGAGATACTACCCCGATACAATGTGAGCGGATCCTTGCTACAGTCGCACTCAGCCTGTGTGCGAGTAGGTGCTGGCAAGTCGCCCTGGTTTGACATCCAATCGGGTGTTAAACAAGGTTGCGCTATGTCAGCTTGGTTGTTCGATTTGTATTTGGATAGTTCTCTCCAAGTCGTGAAAGACAGTGACATAGGAGTGAAAGTAAGTGACCTTAAGGTCAATTGCTTGCTATATGCAGATGTTGCAGTACTCATTGCATCATCAGAATGCAATTTGCAGGCATTGGTCACCACTCTAAAAGATGGGTGTGAAAACAATGGTCTAAACCTGAATGTAGATAAAACGAAGTTTCTGATATTTGAAACAAATGAAGAAAAAGCAAAATGTAAGATCGAGGTAAATGATAAGATAATAGAACAACTGAATGAAGTGGTATATTTGGTAAGTATGTTTAGCAGAGATGGAAGATACGAAATGGATGTGGAAAGGCGTATTGCTGCCGGTAACAGAGTCAACGGTGCTTTGGCTGCATTGTTGAGACCGCGAAACGTCAGCATAGCTGCACGTTTGGCTGTACATAATGTGTGGAGATGCGATCTCTTCGCAAAATATGCGGAGTCAGTCTAGCTGATCGAATCCGCAATGAAGAGATCCACAGAATAGCAGGTACTAGCGAAGATGTCACGGTGAGAATGAAGAAGAACGTGCTCAGATGGTTTGGGCACGTCGAACGAATGAGTGATGAAAGATTGGTAAAAAAGATTTATATAGGAAAAGTGAGCGGTAAGAGAGACAGGGGGAGGTCTCGAGTGACCTTGGAAAACACAGTATCTATGATACTGGAGGAAGGTCACGTAGAAAACATGAGGACCCCCCGGAGGGCATGTATGAAGAGGTTGATGTCTGTGGCCGAGGCGAAAGAGGTATGCAGGGACCGTAGCGTTTAGCGTTCCGTCGTCTCTGGCTACCCCGCAAGGAATATGGCGTGAAGCTAAATAACAAATAATAATAATAATAGTAATAGAAAATACTAGTTAATATGAAATTCTGATAAAATATACTATTTTATTAAAAATAAATATTGTGAATTACAATGTTAAACTGGATCATCTGTTTACAGTTTTTATTTATTTTTGTCTTTTTACGAACACTACACAAAGAATCCTGACTGAAATCTCTTGTCTTTGTAGGTAAATACAACTGATTTGGGCTATAATTAATACAACAAATTATGAGAGCAGTCCCTCAAGCAAGCAAGCAGTACACTCAATTTTGATTATTCGATTTTTTTTGGCGTAAACTTATTATCTAAGTCAACATATTGGATGTCTAATTTCAAAATTATATTGGACGCTATCGCAATAAGACTATTTGCGTAAATTCTAAGTCATAAAAGTAAGCTTATGATTTGAGTCGAGAGCAATCATTGTAAGTAAAAACCAATTAGTATTATTTGCACAAGAAGTTTGTTTTTAAATTTTAACAAAACGAACAGAAAAAATAGAAGTAAAAAATGTTGAGTTCTATTTATTATCATTGTTGACATGTTTCAGAGGAATCATATTATGACATAACGTCTGATCAGGAAATGAAAGCGTCAATATTTTATTTCCTTTGTAATATTGCAGTTTTATATTGGGTGTGTCATATGATGAAAAAGAAAAAACTTTTTCACTACTAAAACAATATTAGTCAATAGAAAAGTAAGTATAAAACAAAATCTTTTGTCTTGAAATATGAAATTAATAGCTTTTTAACCGGTTTGGAGTAATATTTCACAAAATCACTTTTTATCAAGTACTTACGAGTATCCCTATCTTAAATGGTTGTTGTAACTGAAAATTAGTTTCCTATATTCTTTCTATGGTAAATTTAAGTTTTTTGAGACAGAAAAAAATACAAATACACTAATATACTAAATATAATTTCATTCATAATTGAATGCAGCAGTTATGTTAACCATTGTCATTACAAAATTTTATTATTATATATACATTAAAAACGCTTTTTTTGTTCAAGCAAATAAAAAAAAAAGTCTAATATGTTACTCAAAGTTTTTATTTGTCTTTAATTTGTAGGGCTGAATAATCTGTATACATGTATATATTGTCTCGTATAGTTTCTAGCAACATTCATTACATGTATCATTTTGATTAATCTAGTATTGACCTTTACATTTATGTTATTTGCCATTCATTACTTACAACATGTTTTTTATATTATTCTAAGATATAAGATGTAGTTTTTCATTCGTAGGAACATTGGAAAGCAAACGACGACTCTTCATTTCCTTCGGAAGCGTATAAACAATTAGAGCGAAATGAACATATTAATTCAAACGATTATGTTTATTGCATATAAAATAAAAATTTAATAAAAGATATTCAGGAGAAATTTCCATAAGTTACCAGTTGATGGCATATGACGTTTTATTATCAGAATATAAAACTCTTATAAAAGTCGTGATGGATCCTATATGAATACCGCTGAGTCTAACGTCTCTGTACGATAAAACACCAATCCTAATATATTTAGTATTCATTTGATTTTTCTTATATTATAATATATGGCAAAATTTCAGATTAGGTAATCAAAATTTGACCATGTGAAATTTTGTGTTTGGTATAGTCATACCAAGTCATACGAGCCACTTTCAAGACACTAAATCTAGGCCCTACGGCTCCAGTTCTTTTACACCTAACCAGTATAAACTGATACCATAAAATGAAACAGCATAAAAAGACTTCGGCGCACTTAAATTCCGTTCTTTCTTCACACCAGTTTCCGATGGATGACTATAAATCTTTTAAGTGTAAACTGTAATTAAATTTTAAATAAAAAAAACTTTCATAACTTATAACACTTATAAAGTTATAAAGTAACACTTTAAGTTTTTTTATAAGCAAAAGTTTTATCATATCATATTTTACCAATAGTTTATACATTTTTAGGCTTTAAATATATATATATTTATATAAATTATAAGCTGTTTATGGGCCATAAATAAGAGAAGCATATCGTATACACGTGTCGGTATTGTTTTGGCAACTTCATATAACTTTCTTATTGAACTTCCTAAAATGTCTTAACTAGGGCTCTCATAACATTTATACATTTAACCAACACTTACAATGTTATATATCTCGATAAGGTTTATTCTAACAACTTTAGAACAATGTATGTTTAGATATTGTAAAAATAGCAGAATAGTTAACAATTGTTTTATGGCACAAAGTCGGAGTTGAGTTGAGTTGGAGAAGTTGATATAAACCACAGGAATAACGAGTCAAAGTTAATTGAGCTAATTTACAAAAGTTAGGTTTAAGTTAGATTGCCAATCTGTGGTGACCGTTACGAGCGTCCTTTGTCAAGTGCCCCTAATTATATAAAAGGTTGACTTAAGTTTTTAATTGTGTGTATGTAAAAATAAGTACGTAAACTGTACATTGTTAAGTTGTTGTTAACAAATAAGAATATCAGTGATTTGTCTTCCATTGCAATTATTTCCATTTTTACAGTTTATATTTTTAACATTTTAAGATATAGAGTTTCAAATACACACACTCTTGTGGTCTTGTGTAGATCTGATTCGTTTTAAGACGTACTTGTATGTAAAATATGTCAAAATAGGAGTGCAAAATTCAAAATATTAATATTTAGTAAAAAAAAATATAGGTCTGTTTTTATTTCAGTTCAATTACTAAACAATTGATTTACTAACTAAGAAATTCGAAATCACTTAAAATAAATAGCACAATTCACGAAAAATGCCGTTTCTTCAGACATTAAATATCATTTTATATATTTCCTTTCACTCCATCCATATGTTCTTTAATAGAAAAACGCTTATATCAGACATCTTGAACTAAAACAGAAACAAACAATATCTCGACTTGTATGTTCAAGTAAGTTATTTTAAATATATCTTTATTCATAGAATAATTTTAATTCCTGTAAGGAAAAGTACTGTTGATAAGATAAATATAGACACACAAATAGAATATGTTTTTATGCATTTATTTCCTCCCAATTTAACGTAGATATAAATTTAACAACTCTTCAATAGAACGAGGTGGAAGTAAAGGAACCCAAATAAATTATTTACGACCTCGATAACGACTCCATAAAATTCTTTTGCTGACGTGATATTTATCGTCTTTACAAAATGACCATCCAATGAACACCGCTTTATGGTAATTTTCTTGTACTTTACTGGTCCTGGAAAATATGCTATGAATTTAATTTGTGCATCTGTGTAACTATGTAACTTTGTTGACTTCTTTAGTAGAAATACAAAATATTTTACAATACTTGTAAAAATATTTATAAACATTGGTTTCACTAGACTTTAAGTTAATATACGTTCTAAAATATATCCCATTTCAAAACTTAACGAAACAGATATTTTTAAACGTAACATTCAAACATACTTTATAAAAAAAGTATGTGAAATAGTTAAAAACATACATGGTATTTGAAATTGCAAAATATATATATTACATGACCACAAAAATATATACAAATACATACAATACATGTAAAGGTTTCAAAATATTAACAAAAGTTTGCATTTCATGAAATTATATGAGGTATCATTGTAATTAATATATTAATCATATAAATTACGTATATTTTTTTATAAAGATATTCGTTATTTCAATATAATTTATATAAAAATTTAAGGATTTAAGAGGATTTCAATCACTATAATTTAGTCTTCAAAGCATTTGTTAACTTTTTTTTAGTGGAAGATTGCCACATTCAGATAAGGATGGTAATGGAAGCAATGACGTACTGTGCGGTAATGAAATTCGTTAGCAAGCATCAGAGCACCAGGTCCCCGACAATCCAAACGGTTCTCCGTTGTACGTGGACAAACGATAGAAGCTGATATGGACCAGAGATGAAAACAGTACTCCATATTTGGCAAGACTTACATCTTATAGAGGCAAATGTCTATAAGGTGCAGGTCCAGCCTTATAGGCTTGCGTTCTAGATCTTTCCTTTAACCAGGCTTGAAATATTGCCTTGTTCTGTTGTTTTCCCTCAATTTTATTGAGGCCAACTTAGCCTTGCTCTCCAGAAGATTACAAAACTCATAATCGCTCGCAATGTCGAGACCCAGTGTACTGATAGGCGAAATTTTGAGAGGCGTGCTCTCGAAGAGCGCTGGTAGTAAACGCGCAAATTTGTGTCTTTTGAGGATTAAACTGTACGTGGTTCAGTTCACCCCTTTTTAAAACCAATCCCAAAAAGGTCTTTATAGAAAATACAAGTTTCTTTCGGCACTCCTCAACGGTTCCGCGAGAAAGTCTTACAGGGCCGTAATATGCTGCATCTCCATTGCTGTTGTTCGTATAAAATATCAAACATAACATGAATGTGCAAGAGGAACAGAGTTGGAGATAGCCGCCTTGAGCTACACCAGCATTCACGAGTTTGAGATCCGAGCAAAAACGACTGATACATCACAACAAGTGAGCCTAATGCTTATCCCACTTATATTTTTTTAGGACATTACTTTGAATTTTCCTCCAAGTTGTTCTACTCTTGCAAATTCTGATGTTCACTAGTTTTTCATCAGACACTTTAAAAATTTCGATTTCCATTTTTTCTTACATTTATTCTGTACTGTGCGAAATTTTGTTAATATAAAAAAGTTATCATTTAAATATTAATCTAAAATACACATATTTAGTAGGGTAGTGAAGTGCATGGTTTTGTTGTTTTATTTGGGAAAATCAGAATTGTTCAAAAGTGAGGTTAAATAAACATTCAAAGCGCTTTACCGGAAGCAATATTCGTCGTTTTAAACCTTGCCGTGAAACAATGTTCATTTTATTTCACTACATTTTAGTAGTGTCAGCAAAGATGTGTCCATCAAAAGCAATTATAGGTACTAATAGGCAATGTTTTTGCTCTTCCTTCTCTTTAGTTTTAATCTTTTCTAGCTTTTAACCTTTCAATAACAAAACTAGTATAAGTCAATTGGATATGAATTCATTCATTCATTCATTTCGAAACGAAACACTTTATATATCATTAACACATTATTTTTATTTCACTTCAGATAAACTTGGTTATACTTATTTTATGCCAATATTTTACAATATAAAATATAAAAATGTTATTAAGAAAATTCTATAAATTATGTCTTATATTTTGTTACACTCGAACGGAAACAATTAATTCGAAAATGTAATAATGAATATTACTAGTAAAAATAGCTAAGTAACTAGCATAAACATATATATATATATATATATATATATATATATATATATATATATATGTATATACAGATAATACATATTAAGTGTCTCGTATCGTCTAAACCGCTCAAGTCGTCACGTATTATATATAATCGAGAGGATTACCTATAATCTTTCGAAACGGTTTAATTTAACTGTTGATAAATGTTGCACGTCAGCGGGATTTTATTCAACCATGATTCAAACTCGTAAATGATTTTATCGCGGTACTGTTTACTTCATTTTATGACTGTAATATATTTATTTATTAATTTATTAAAAACGTAAGAAGCTTTGAGTAACTTAAAATATTGTAATATTGACAAGCCTCAAATTGTAAATTCATATCTGGAGTCTTCACTTATTTAGTTGCGAAATATCTGTACCCAATGATAATTTCTTTTGTATTTTTTTTATTGATATTACAGAATATGAAATTTTGATTGCTAAAAATGCATTAATTTTTAAAATGTTAATTTTATAAATTTCAACCTTAGTACTTTAAGCTTAATCTTACATTGTTGTTAGACAAACAACAGTTAAAAGTTCAGAAAACCATAAAATTATTCACACAACTTAAACACTAGTTAGAGAGGTATCATAAAATATTTTATAACAAAACAAACACTTTTGTGAAACCATGTAATTTGACCTTTAGTATTTTGATAAGTATTACATCAAAAATGTATGAAGTTTGTATAACACTTTTTCAACATTACATAATATAAATATTTATTTTGTATGTTTTGCACGTTTGGTAAATAAATAAACTAACAACCTATTTTGGCTTCGTATGAACGCAATTTGTTAACGAAGAATGTATCTTTATTTTACAACAATCCCTATATCAGATCGTTAAGACTCTCGGATGAATTGAACTAAAACATTTTAGTATTTTCCTAAAATACAGTCCATATGATTAGTTTTAATCGTTGCATTGTTCAAAGAAAATATCCTGTATTGTATTACCTTGTCTTGACAATTAAAAAATTAAAACGATCGATCACCTCTTGCTCTCAAGTGATGTTCCAGCAATTGTGGCAATTCAATTTTATTATATAAATAATAATATAAAAAAATATTATTAATCAAAGTATAATATTATATTTTATCCAAACTACATATTTTGTTTAAAGACAAAAGAAATTTTTCGTTCTAAAATAAAATGAACATTTTATGGTACATATATACATATGCTTTTTTCCTTAAACTTGCAACTTTAAAATTTTTTAAAGGTAAATAAATACAATACATACAATAATAAATAAATACAATACATGTAATTTGTTCACATTACCACTCAAAAGTATTTAATAGTGCACACAGGTCACTAGATACGTTTTGCAATACAACCAAATAAAGTCTTTCAAAATAGTTTACATTGTAGTTTATACACTTAGTCATACATAAAAACCAGTTGTCAAAAATTCATTACATTTTTCTTCACTTACAAACTTCATAATTGGAAACAAATGAAAGTCACAAGGAGCAGGATCTAGACTCTAGGCAGGATGCTCAAGCATTTTTACGCCAGTGCTCTTCAAAAATTCATCTGTCACATGAGCGCAATGCGCAGGAGATCCTCGAGTTTAGACGATTTTTTTTGAGTTTCTTTACAACTTTAGGCAAACATTCATTGATATACCAAGGGGCCGTAACTGTGCCCTGATGGTCCAAATCAACAATATACCTCATCATTATTGATATGACGTGAAGTTCCTTTTTCCTAAATCTTTACCTTTTTTTACACCAATTTAAATATATAACTTTTTTTTGTTCTGGCTTAAAGTCGTGGGGTACCCAGGATGTACAAACTTTTATTACTCCAAGGATATTATGTAAAATTCTATGTACTTGGTGCACTAATCTTCTATGAACTTGGTGCACTAATCTGCAAGACCTTGTTTTTCTGTCTGTAGGTAATAAGCCGGTCTGTCTTAATCAATGACTCGACTTTCCCTTGGTTTTTCCCATTTTTTCACCGGCACGATGCAACAGATGAACTTTTTTTTCCTTTCGTCGAAGAAAAGAATAATTTTATTTACTTTAATATAAGTGTTGTATGAAAGCCGTCAGAAATGTTAAGCATTTATGCTTGCCTTCAGTTCAGTTCAGTAAAATATTTATTTCAAACTTTTCCCCTCTTAACACAAAAGCAAAAAAAATATCACAATAGTACGCAGTAAATTGTGATGTTTAGTGTTCTTTATCATAAATAGTATCTGTCACGATAATATCGATTTTACTTACATTACATCAAAACTCTTTAAGGGAATATTTTAAAGTGCTACTTAATGTTGCAAAATTTAAGGTATATCTATTCGCTTACGAATTTACAATGAAACAATATATGAGTAATTATAATAACCACGAATAAAACAGTGTCATGAGACTCAGTGCCAGTGTCATTAAATAATTTTAATTTCAACTCTTTTATAATCAGGGGTTATTTACCTTTGTATATAAAGGGAAATAAACGATAACCAAGACAAAAATACTATATTTAAGAAATAACCAAGACTAAAAATATTATATTTTAATTTTAAATCCTCCCTAAGGAATTATTATAAAGTTTAACTAACCGATATGAATGTGGTGAAAAATACATTGTTTTGAAATGCAGTATGTATTGATAACTTAATTTTTTTCAGCTTTTTTTCGTTTTATAAGATTTCATTGAAAGTATACGTAATACATAAGAAATAAGAATATTTAAGAGAAAACGGAGAGTATGCAAAATTTTAAAAAGTCAAATCTCTTGCTATGTCAAATTTATTGGCACTCGGTATCAAAGTGAACAGCACAATAGACGCAATGTTTGAAAGACGGAATGAGAATTCTTAAACAAATATTTGCTATAAAGACTAGCAATCGTAGTTGCTAATTTTCTTATTATAGCTAAAATATAATTTAATTCTAACTTATCAAGTTTTTAGAAAAGTTCTTAGCTTTTACATATACGACCTTGTACGACGCCACTTTTTGCCTTTAGGGGCCTCAAGCCTCGACTCGATGGTTTAAAATTTGTTCCTACAAACATGTATCTTCATAATATCCAATTTTAGAAAAATTACCAGAAATGGATTGAATTCAAAACATATACTAATAATAAGATTTAAAATATAAGGATATTTTATCAATAATGCCATATTAAATAAATATATATTACTGAATTGAAAAATAAAGTAATGATGGTTAAGATTATAAATGAGTAAACTTTATTTAAATATATAAGTTATACGATATATCTCTCTAGCAACTTTTGAATATGTAGTTCAAATAAAAGACTCAAGTAGATGCAAATTTCTTGCGGATTGTATAACTTTATTTGCATATAGACTCCTCCACAATTTTCTTAAATTTAGGCAACGCGGCGTTCCACATCTTGTGATGTTTCTAGATTGTAAATTACTTTCTAAATATTCCTAATTACTACCGGGAAAAGTTGTAGAAATGTATTTTATTTTGATATTCGTAATCTCTAGGCATATCTAATTATATCAAAATTGTTAAGGTCCATGACGTTCCTACAACGACATAAATACGATCGGTTAAATAAGCCTCTAAGTTATATTTCAAAGTGTAATACAGTTTCAAATTGAGCTTTTAAGTACCCATTAAGTTATTGGATTAAAAGCTGAATAAACATTCTATAAGAATTCAAACTAATTTATTTTATTTTTAAATAAGCATTTTACATGGTTCTAATGAATGATCTATCGTGTAATTAATATTTTTTATAAAGTAACGGTTGAATGAAGTTTATTTAGAGGAATATTTTAAGTAAATTATATATTTTTTAATCATTTTCATATAAACAACATTTTCTTGGTTCTTAAAGTTTTCTCACTAGAAGGCTACCTATCATTCAGTATTAACACATGCACTTTTAAGATTATTGTTGTGTGTGAAATTCATTCATTAAAAAAAATCTACTGAATGTACCCGTACTGAATTTCGTATATCAACAATACAGTTGAAAAAATACTTTAATTATTATGTGAATCGTTTTTTATATTGTATCTGTAAAGACATATTCTCTAGGGAATTTTGTTATGATATATTAGAAGCCTCTGAAGAAGAAATAAAATATTAAATATTTTTTCGTTTATTGGTAACACCTAGATAAGGATTGTATCAAAGGTTACGATGAAATAGAAATACATAAAAAGTGATATTATGAGCGGTTTCCATGAAACTAACAATTCGATGAAAATGATATTTTTTTGCACCACTCATTTGATTTTATGTAATATGTGAAGTGTTGGGGATTAAAACCAAAATATATTCATGAGCATTCAAGAGCTTGCCCAAGTTATTAATCGTGCAGTTTCTATACAGCATTAAACAAATATAGTTTATTTTAAAGATTCTGTATAAATATCTAACATTCTAGTATTTTCATGAAAAATTTATATAGATCCATTCAGAGATAGCGTTTTATATATAAATGTGTTTAATAAAATAATGCTCATTTTCAAACTAATTTACTTATTAATTATGCTATTTATATATAATTTAATAACATGCCATCGAAGTATCCTCACTGTATGTACAAAGTAATCCGAGAGCTCTCAGTTTTTGTTGACTGATCCAAGACAACAAATAGTGTTTGCAAAGTTAGCTGACATTATTTCAGTATAAAAGGGTAAGATTATAAAATTATACTATTTTAGTATTAAAAATTGTTTAAATGTTATTCATATAACATAAAACAATGCCTGAAAATGGATTTTAATGATAATCTCAAGTCAGTTATTGTAAAGTGAGCTGGAAATCCATCCAGTAGTGTAAACGGAGCTATATATGAAAATTATTAGTGCATATTGCTATATTATTTCTTCATTACATTTTACTTGCTTTTAAAATAAAAATGTAAAAAAATACACTTTTCTTTTTGAAACTTGATCAATAGATTGAATAATGTACTTTAGATATACGAGTATAACAAATAACAACATTTTCTCTGAAGAAAATATGCGTAACATATCGCAACAACTTATACAACCCTTGTTTCTATTAAAGTGAACTATCATGACTTTGTTACATTAGTTATCATTATTTTTCACTTTTTTAAGGCTATTTACAGCACTTTCAAAATGATATTTCATTTTCAAATGTTCCTACTTGTATATAGTTGCACTAATTCTCTTTTGATTTGAATACGCCTAACAGACTATAATTTTTTTATGTTATTTAATATGATATACATAATAACAAATAAACATTATAATTAAAAAAAAATTAGACATAGTGTTTAAAAAAATATAAGCTATGCACATAACTAAGCTCGAGAGGGTGGCTAACCCTTGCGTTATGCCGCTGAACGGGTACTGCTTGCGGTGGCTTTCGTTTTGCTAGCCTCGGAGTTCGTTTTATAATATTATCTTATCATTAGACCGGCTTTTCAAATTGATTGGGACGATTCTATTGTGTTAATTGCTCACAAAATATTGACGTTTGAGAAACAGTGATGACAATAAAGCTAGCTGAATAGCTAAATTTAATATGGCAACAAAATTAAAATTTAATCAATAGGCTGCTATGATATCCAAGAAATCACAAGTTTGTATCCTTTACTGGTTGTTAGATATAGTCTTTGTTCATCTCACATTTATTGCTAGCATCCAATATATTGAAGTGAAGTGCATATATATTCTCAAAGTTATTGCATTCAATACCAAGTCCAGTTAAATGTTTTTGAAATCTTTCAATAACTTCCAGAAATTAATTATACAAGAGAAAAATAATAACATTAATAAAGACACATGTTATTAAATAATAGTTTTCATATAATGCTATTATTTTTATACTGTAAACGGGACTTAGTCGCGTAATATTTTAATCGAAGTATTTACCTCGACGCTCGCTAAATACTTCGATTAAGTCCCGTTTACAATATAAAAATATGAATACAAATCGTGAATACTTAAAGTTTACAAACGCGAGGACATTTGGATTAACATATTATGTAAGTAACCATGATTCACGAAAGTTTAAATACAAAAACTAAAAAAAGTAATTCTGAAAGAAAGAATTAAACAGGAAAGATTTATTTAAGTATTATTTAATTTATTATGAGCATCTAACGATTCCACATTATTTAGTAACATTAATCCTGAATCTAACTTAATAAGTTTTTGGAAAAGTTCTTTATTTCATCGCATATAAACTTGTAACACTCTATCTTTAGTCAATTCTTTAAAGATCATGTAAAACGACCCCAAACCTGACTAAAAAAATTCAATCATTACATTATTTTAGAAAATAGAAGAGTCAGAGAATTAATATTGCAAATTGCAAATTAATAAATGTAGGTATTAGGTATTGATATAATCATTCCCTTTAGTGTAAAAATAGTGAATAAATTTGCTCTATTCCTGTTAAAATGTTATTTTTTTTGTTACTTAAGAAAAGAAATTGAGTCTATGTATTATATATTTAAAACATTTTATATTTTAAATGCTATATTAAACACAATATTAATAACTAATTCCGATAAAATGAAACATTTTCCCAAAAGTCCACATGAAGAATGATGGATTAACCTTGGTTCTTATTTTTACAGATTTTTTTTTTCAGTTTTGTCTGTTATACAGACACCTCCCAAAAAATCTGACCGGATTCTTTTGTATTTATGAAAAAACAGTTAACCGATTTAGGCTTCAATTAGAATACAACAATATATTAGTGCAATGGTACCAAATTTGATGATATTTAGTTTGGCGTTAACTTATTATCTAACAGCACATAGTTAACACAGTTTATTTTTTTAGATTTTATTGTTCATTTTTATTAATCTAGTATTGATGTCACCATCCCTTACAATTATACCGAAAAAATTACATTAATTCAAATCATCTTCATTACAAGTAAAATCAGATTTTAATAAAAAATATTCAAGTTATTGAAGTTAAAAATTTTTTAGACCATGTGAAATTTTGTGTATGGTATAGTCAGAATATCAACTCGTACAAGTCACTTTCAAAACAATAAAGCTGGACTGTACCGCTCTAGTTATTTTACACCTAACTTGTATAGAATATTTTACTATTCATGTCATAAACCTCATTCAAATCCGTTCAAAAACATTCAGTAGGTGGTAATAGCGATGATGTATCCGTCAATGAAAACTCTCAGTTCACTTAAGTTACATTTCTTCAATTCTAAAATAATAACCAATCTCTTTTATAACTTATACAGTTCTAAGCTTAATTTGAAAGCAAAATAATGTAAAATTTTTACCAAATATTAATAAATTTGTTAAACTTTAAAGATATATAAATAATTTGTTATTTACACGTGTCGATATTGTTTTGACAACTTCTTATAGTTGACATAACTTTTTCATCAACCTCTAAAATGATGTCTTAAATACGACTCTATTCATTAAAACATCCAATTCAAATTAAAAAAATATTTATTCAAGTAAGCATTTACAGCAAAGCTACTACCGGCTTGGAATGTTGCTGTGCTGAAACGACCCGTCCAGAAACTCAACAATTGTTCCTCTTAAATACTATTTAACAGTGTTTGATGTATACATTATAATATAAGCCCTTCAAATGACTCAACAACATAAGTTCCAGACATTTTGATCAATTAAGAATTCTTGAATGCTTTTATAAGATATATTTATAATATATTTTAAATTTTTAGATTTAAAACTTAGAAGACGCGTCTATATGCGTATACCCGCGCCTATGAAGGACTTTTTGAAGACTTCCGTCCTTTTTCTTTAGGCGTTACGAGTTTATTTTTATAACTTCAATTTATATGTTATATAAGTAATTAATTGAAAGAACCCTTATCATATTATATACAATTGAATGATGTACATTTAGATAAGTTAAAAATGTAAAAATAGCAATTAACAATTTTTTTAAAACAAGAAACAAATCACACTAAATAGGGATGATGTTAACATTGTCATCAGAATAGTATTGTGGTCGTAGTAGTCGTATAGCAGAAACCAGTCGACAGAACTAATAGGGTCAGGTCTCGTTATAATTAGAGTTAATTATTCCTTTCTTGTCTTAAAGTATGTTTAATTAGAACGATGAAATTTGTGATTATATTTTGTATATGAAAGTCTCGTTTTTTGCCAGTGGTTCTCATTAAATATAACATCTATTATATAGATTAATGAATCTTTTCATTAATCGTCTGCATTTAGGCTTCAACAATAGCATACTATTACCATTACAGTAAACATCAACAGAATTTTAATATGGCTTATTACTAAATACTATATTTAAAGTGTAAATGAATTATACTTTTACACTAATTCATGATGTTCAGGTTAATCGATATATTTATTTGAATTATAATATTTATGGATTAGAATAATTATACGTAGTTTTTTCGTTTCGCTTTACTATCAATTATAAATAAGAATATTGTTAAGGATTTAAATCCTTAATAAGAATTATTTCCTAATAGACCCTGTGTGATTTCAGTTGAAATTAGATGATGTAAAGAATAAGAGTGCGTTCACAAATAATGTTTATTTTATTATATATTATATATTTTATTATATGTACCTTTGAATATATTATGTTATGTATGTATGAATATATCATGGACGGTCGTCAGTTGATTGTGTGAATAAGTTTATAAAATCAATGGATAACGTTTTAGTATGGTTTGTCTAGACAGCAATATTAATAAATAGAGTTTACTAAAGTTTATTTTACTGTTACAAACTGTCAAACATTTTTACAGCTTACTCTTGGATTGAGAATAATATTAATGGTGTAAATTAACTAATAATAATATACGATTTTGTAGCTCCTTTTAGATAAACTATTATAATTTAATGGATAAAACAATTTTATTAGGTTTATGGTTAACTTTTTATTTCTTAGCCTTTTTTTTTCTTAACCTTAATTAACAATATTTTATTATCTTAAAGTTGCAATCTCACTAGAAGCTATCTATCATTTAATTATTTATCAGTTCATAATTTTCATTCAATTTCAATATTAAGAAATGGAAAAAAAGTTTTAATCTAATGACTACCTTATTAAAAAATCATTCCCTTTATTGGACAAAATGATGAATAAATTTGCTGAAAATCTGCTCGATATCTCCTTTTTTAGTTACATAAGAAATGAAATTGGGTAGGCCCAATTTACAGGCTTTTATAGGTGTAGTTATTATAAATTTGAAAACTTTAATATTTTAAATGCTATATAAAGTACTAGATCAGTAAATAATTCTCTTAAAATGAACATTTTCTGACATATCAAGAACGATCGATTAAAAATGGATTATATGTTCACGGTTTTGTTTATATTTTTTTTTTTGGAGATACCTCTCAAAAAATACTGACCGGATTCACTTGTCTTGACGGGTTGTCTTGTTTGACAAGAAAGTAAGTGTGTTTTAGAGGAATTCTATTCTGACATCACAAAAAATCTGGGCAGGAAATGAAACCGTCAATATTTTTCAATTTTTAAGAATATTCCTTATAGTGTGTGTGTCTTTCAGATATTATACCAAAAATATGATGAAATAGAGAAAAAATACTTTTTCTCAAATAATCCAATCCTTATATCATATAATCTGTATTTTCGTATCGTTATTCCCATGTCGTTTTAAAAACTCTTCAATGTGGATATTTTAAATTTATAGTGTAATTATATACTCTTTATTTTTATTTATTTGAAAACTTTTTTTTTCTCTTATCATTTACATAACATTTATTTCTAGTCAGAACAGAAATTAAAATTTAAATATATATAAATATATTAATGAGTTTTTTTATTAATGCAGCCAAAATACTCCTAACCATTATTATTCTACTCCCGTTACATTGAAACATTAGTCAGTCAATGTGAATTATTTATTCCTTGGCTTCACACTAATTTCCTTAGAATTTAAAACGAATCTTTGCCCACTTCCTAAAGGGAACGAAGATCTAAAGTTTTTTATTTCAGACCTTATACGATCTTAAATGTGTACAATAGTAATATCTGATTTATCATTTCTCCAGTAGGATAGGGATAGCAAAAATATCATTAACAAAATGAATACATAGAAACTTTTGTAAAAAGTATGTATGTATTTTTGTAGATCTTGAAACTATTTTATTTCTATCTATTCAAGTACATACGTTATACAGTTATGGAAAGTGTAAGGTATTCTTGCTCTATCGTTAACTTTCCATGTACGAAAATTCTTACTAAGTACTTCAAGTAAGTCGTCCAATATTAGTGTATTCAGTCTTAGTTAATCCAATGACACAAAACATATAAGTAATAATATTCTTTATAATTATAGAAACTTATCGAGACGACAAGAAACTAAATAAACATTTTCTACATTCATATTGGACACTTAAGATCTTTCTTAAATATATAATTACAATTTAATAACCTCTTAAGTTTTTTAAATTTTTATAAGACGTAATTGTGAAAAAAAACTTTTATTGCAACTACGTAAGACTAGTTCTGAACGCCATCGTGTCTTAGTGGGGCTTTTTGTTTTGTCTAGTGAAATAAAGTTTTGACTTGCAAATGTTACTAAATTAGTTTTTTGCTCATAATACTGAAATACCGCAGTGACCTTAATTCATTTGTTAACAAATAGTAAGACATTAATATTAGCATTTTTCTTTAATATCTTGACCAATCTATATTGCTCTTGATACAGTTCTTAAAGATTTTCTATAGAAAGGAGGCATTACTTTAAATGAAGACGATATTTTAACATATAACATCAACCTTTTAAGATTTAAAAACATTCCTAGAACAAGGTAATTAATATTACAATATAAATAAGAAAATAAACAAATATAAATATGAAAAAAAATTTAATAAAATTCTTACAATTTGAACACTGGTGAATAAGAAAGATAAAAAATTATTTTTTTGAACTTTAATGTGGAATAAAATCCCGTGGGATTGAGACCAAGTTTGTCTGTTTACCTTTCTTATAATACGAAAGTTAAATGTATTTGTCCCGACTTTTGGAACCAGGTGTTTTTATATGTACCCCTAAATATTTTTTTCAAAAATTTTATTTGTAATTAAAAAAAAATTAAATGACATTGTACTTTTTGGTATATATGTTTGCTATTGTATTTAATATCATAAGAATTGTACCTTGTAGTTGTCATTTTTGTCAATATTTAATTATTTGGTTCACTTTAAGATTTAAACCAAATTTATTCGTTGTTTAAATAATCAATGTTAGGAATTGTTATGAAAAAATTGAGATGCAAAAAAAAGGAAATAAATTAAATATTTCTTTCAAAACTTTCTCCTTTTAAAGCAAGAAAAAATATCATAACTGTACCCAATAATTGTGATATATAGTGTTCTGTAATATACGAAATGTTAAATAATAAATGAGTATTTATTATAGGCACCAATGAATCAGTGTCATATGCCACTTTAAATTCTAAGTCTCTTATAACACTACCAAATTCATTGGGTTGTTTATTACATTTATGTGATACAGAAAAATTTAATATATCCATTTCAAATCCTTCTAATCGTCTTGCTTTGAAAACTTATTTAACAAATGTGAATGGAAGGAAAATAGTAATAATTAAAAAATGGAAGAATAAGCACAATTGACAAATTCATACCTCTTGTTAAGCCAAAATTTTAATGGTTTCAAAGTGTAGTACATAATAGAAGCAACATTTGAAATTTTCAGTTATAGGAATGACAAAACATGAAGTTTGCTTTAAAGGCTTTGCTTTTATATTATATTTATTTAAAGAAATGTAATAAGTTAAATGTTTATAAGCAATATGTGGAAATAATTAATCTATGCATCTATTTTATGTATTATTCTCGTATTAGCACTATCCCGTACTTATTACTGAAATTCTTTCACCTGAAGAAGGTTGTCTGTCAGAGATTGCTTTTAGCAAAAAGACCGCATTTGGATATTTTGTGTTTTGTATACTCTTTTTATTTCATTATATTAATTTATTTATCTATCTAAAGGCAATTGTAGTTACAGTTGTATTTAAAAAAAACAATTATATATTACACATTATAAGTAATGTAACTAAACAAATATAATTTTACATAAAAAATATATTAGTAATAATTAAATTTACGTGACTAATTTCCTTATTATAGCTTCAATATTATTTGATGACATATCCAACTTAGTAAGTTTTTGGAAAAGTTCTTTTTTTTTACGCATACGACCGTGTATAACGACATCTTTTGCCATTTCTTAAAGGGTTCATATAAAGCGACCTCAGGCCTCGACCCGAACCTTTCTTAAAATGTTGCTCCAACAAACATGTCTCTTTATTACTTCCATTGTCTTACATAGAAAAGAATTGTTTTGTAAGACTTTAAGTAAAACCACAAGCAACTGATGAAATTCGATACAGACGTATGCGATTTTGATTCTTATAATTTAGAATATAAGGTCATTTTATTAAAAATACCTTTTTATAAATATATTCTGCACAGTTGAAAGTCAAGATAGTTGATATAATAATAAGCTTTATTTAGAAAAATATATACGTCATAATATATGCATCTGCTTAACTATCTCTAAATATGTACATCAAATAAAGGATAAAAGGAGATGCAAATTTCTTGCGGGTTATACAAATTTGCACATATACCGTTGTACAACTTTTAATTTAAATTTAGGCAAAGCGGCGCTTCACAACTAGTGTTGTTTCTAGATTGTAAATTACTTTCTAAATATTCTTAATTATGACCGGGAAAAGTTGTAGAAATATATTATACATATTTCATTATTGATATACTACATATCTAATTATCTATAAGGTTCCCAAAAACGATATAGATAATATCAGTTAAACAATCCTTTGAGTGAATTTTTAAACGATATTCTATATGAATTACAAGTTATTACAAAAAAAACTATTAAGTTACCCTTCAAATGATTACTTCAATTAATAGATCTAACGCTGATTAAACTTCCTCTAAGAATTGAACCCTAAGGTTGTTACAATGTAATTAATATTAAAAAAAATTGATTTGAATGCAATACATTTCAATTAATATTCTAAATAAATTCCATTTTTTTATAGTTATCATATAAGTAATATATTCTTGAATTATAGTTGCAGCTGTGTATCATTTAGTGTTAACACCTTCACCTCTAAGATAATTGTTGTATGTGAAATAATTAAATAAAAAAAACTTCTACATGTGCTTGTTTTCATCTATCAAAAATGTAGTTGAAAAAATACTTTTATTACTATGTGACTCGGTTTATTAAACGGTAAGATATATTGTCTAAGAAATTAGGTTATGACATATTACAAACATCTGAGCAAGAAACAATACCACATTTTTTTTTCGTAAATAAAAATTGTAATAACAATGGTTACGATGAAATAGACAATATATAAAAAGTAAAATTATCAATCTTGCCATTAAAATAATAGTTAGATAAAAATTGTAAAATAATAATAAACAAAAGATTTTTTACACCACCAATATACATTTTAGAAAGCATATTAGTAAGCTTTATTGGGGCTTCAAAAACAAGATGTTCACGAGTATTCAAGAGCATTTACGAGTTATTAATCATGCAATCTCTATACAGTATTCAACATATATAGTTTATTTAAAAGGTTGTACATGAATTCCTAATATTCTAATATTTTAATTTATTAAGAAAAATTATATAAGATGTTATACTGTTATAATATAAAATTGTTTAATGTTATTCATATTACATTATAAAGTGCCTTGAGAATTATAGACTATAATAATATAATATTATTCAAAAGTCAGTCATTAGAAAATGTGACTGGAATAGGCTAAAATACATTTAATTTTAAGGAGGGTGATCCAGAATAATAAATTACCGTCAACATCAGAGGAATAAGGGAAGAAGCCTTAAGCATGAGACGATTTTCGTTCAGTATTATATATGTAAAGAAATTTGTTACACAAATGTACCTGATTTATAATATGTATTACGGAAATGTATGAAAACATAACGATTATTATATTAAAATGTTACTGTTGTTTATGTAATGTTAGCATCTTATACTTGAATAATTTCAAATATAAATGTAATTTATACGTTTTTGAAAGATCTAAACTGAAACCACAGTTATCAAGTGAATGGATCTCTCTACTGACATTCACGCCGTAAGTCCCATTCACTTCCGTTCAAATCCATTCAGCAGTGTCAACTGAGCTATGACTATTAAAATTCTCAGTGCAGTTGAGTTTTATTATTTCTTATTATTTTTACAATGTAAATACTTTCTTTTAAAATAATCTGGCAAAAATATGGTCACTTTTATTTATAAATTGTGATTTTTTCAAACCTATTAATTAATTAATTTTAAACGTAATTTATTATAGAACCCTTTTTGAACTTGCTTAATAGATTGTACGATATGCATCAGATATGTAACAAGTCACAACCTTTTCTCTGAAGAAGATATGCGTAAAATATCGCAAAAACTTATAAAATATAAACAAAAAGTTCGTTACATTACTCATCACTGATTTTCGCTTAGTTTACAAAGCCCTATTTACAGCAACTTTACAACAAGAACTCTGTACTACTATTTCTAACGTTTTCGAAAATTCTTTATTTAGTCCACAGGGATCGAGTCGAAGGCTACATCGTAATTCATCTGTCCTTATTTCAAATTTAGTAAATAATAAGACAGGTTACCCCTTTATATCCTGTTAATTCTGGTCACGACAACCGTCCTCCTAAAAACAGACTTTAAAATGTTTTAAGGTATTGTTAGAAATGAAATGAAATTAACATAAATAGATATTAGATATAAATAGACATTTATATGTTTCAAAACTTTTATTAATTTATATTTGTCCTATCTTAATTAGATTTAAAATTTCAAAGCTCATAAATATTTAAAGTAGAAATGTAGAAGGAAAATTTATTATTACTCTAAAAGAAATAAACGGGTCATATGGTTAATCTCTGAATACTCGTAGTAGTTTCATGAATAGGTTTATACAGGTTTATAGTTTTATGAATAGTATTAGACCTGACTATAAATAATTTTCTCGGCGTTTGTCCAACATGTTTCAAACTCATTAGAATCCTTACTCATGAACTCGGAGCATGGTTGACCTGTTAACGGAAAGTTAGATTGATAAATTTCGATTTAGTTAACATTGGAACAGCCGCATTAACATATTATATAATAGCAATCATGAATCTCGACAATTAAAATACAAAAAACTAAAACGGTATATATATATTAAAAAATGAGACAGGAAAGATTTATTTTAGTATGTTTAGATTTTAAAATTGTTTAGAACACCTTTCTAAGTATTTATTCCTTGATAACACATTATTTGATAAGATTAATCCTGTATGTAACCCTAATAAGATTTCGGCAAAAGTTCATAATTTTAACGCATATAACCTTGTACCATGCTATCTTTAGCCAATTCTTGAAAGGTCATGTTAACACCAAAATGCATTAACTAAAAAATATATGCTCGACACCTTATTTTAGAAAATAAACGATTCTTTCGAATTAATATGATAAAATGGAAGAAATAAGGATTAACACCAGTCTATAAATTTGATTAAATTTTAATATTAAAAGATCCAAATGGACAAAAAGAAGTTTTAATCTATTGAGTACGCTATTAAATAATCATTCCCTTTATTGGATAAAATGGTGAATAAATTTGCTGAAATTCTATTAGATTTTTCCTCTTTTAGTTACATAAAAAATTAAATTGGTATTCATATTAAAGAAGCTTTAATATTTTAAATGCTGTATAAAATACAATTGTACAATACAATTGTAATAATTAAAATACAACAAATTATAAGAGCAGTCATTCAAGCTAGCAGAACACTCCATTTTGATGATTCGAATTTTGTTTGGCGTAAACTTATTATCTGAGTCAACATATTGGATGTCTAATTTCAAAATTATATTGAACGCTATCGCAATAAAACTATTTGCATAAATTCTAATTCATAATAATAGGCTTATGATAGGATATGATTCGAGAGCAATCATAGCAAGTGTAAATCAATCAGTATCTTTTGCATAAGAAGTTTGTTTTTCAAATTTTAACAAAATTAACAGAAAAAGAAGTAAAAAATGTTGAATATCATTTATTATCATTGTTGACATGTTTCAGAGGAATCATACTATGACATAACGTCTGATCAGGAAATGAAAGCGTCAATATTTTATTTCCTTTGTAATATTTCAGTTTTATATTGGGTGTGTCATATGATGAAAAAGAAAAAACTTTTTCACTACTAAAACAATATTAGTAAATAGAAAAGTAAGTATAAAACAAAATCTTTTGTCTTGAAATATGAAAGTACTAGGCTTTTTAACCGGTTTGGAGTAATATTTCACAAAATCACTTTTTATCAAGTACTTACGAGTATTCCTATCTTAAATGGTTGTTGTAACTGAAAATTAGTTTCCTATATTCTTTCTATGATAAGATTAAGTTTTTTGAGACATAAACTACAAATACAGTAATATACTAAATATAATTTCATTCATAATTGAATGCAGCAGTTATGTTAACCATTGTCATTACAAAATTATATTATTATATATACATTAAAAACGCTTTTTTTTTCAAACAAATAAAAAAAAAAGTCTAATATGTTAAGCAATGTTTTTATTTGTTTTTAATTTGTATGACTGAATCATCTGTATACATGTATATATTTTCTGGTATAGTTTCTAGCAACATTCATTACATTGATCATTTTTATTAATCTATTATTGATCTTTACATTTATGTTATTTGCCATTCATTATTTACAACATGTTTTTTTTTATAATTCTAAGATGTAGTTTTTCATTCGTAGGAACATTTGAAAGCAAACGACGACTCTTTATTTCCTTCAGAAGCGTATAAACAATTAGAGCGAAATGAACATATTCATTCAAACGATTATGTTTATTGCATATAAAATAAAAATTTAATAAAATATATTCAGGAGAAATTTCCATAAGTTACCAGTTGATGGCGTATTACGTTTTATTATCAGAATATAAAACTCTTATATAAGTCGTGATGGATCCTATATGAATACCGCTGAGTCAAACGTCTCTGGACGATAAAACACCAATCCTAATATATTTAGTATTCATTTGATTTTTCTTATATTATAATATATGGCAAAATTTCAGATTAGGTAATCAAAATTTGGCCATGTGAAATTTTGTGTATGGTATAGTCATACCAAGCGAGCCATACGAGCTAATTTCAAGACACTAAAGCTAGGTACTACGGCTCCACTTCTTTTACACCTAACTAGTACAAAATGAAAATGAAAGACCTCGGTGCACTTACATTCCGTTCCTTCTTCACACCAGTATCCGATGGTTTACTATAAATATTTTAACTGTAAACTATAATTAAATTTAAAATAATAAACTTTAATAACTTATAACACATATAAAGCTTTAAACTTTTTTATAAGCAAAAGTTTTATAATGCCATATTTTACCAATACTTTATAATTTTTATATTTTTTAAATATACATAAATTATAAGCCTTTTATGGGCCATAAATAAGAGAAGCATATCGGATACACGTGTCGGTATTGTTTTGGCAACTTCATATAACTGTCTTATTGAACTTCCCAAATGGTCTCAAATAGGGCTCTCATAACATTTATACATTTGAACAATACATATAATGTTATATAACTTGATAAGTTTTATTCTAACAACTTTAGAACAATGTATGTTTAGATATTGTAAAAATAGCAGAATAGTTAACAATTGTTTATTATTTATTATATTATTATATATAATTATGGCACAAAGTCGCAATTGAGTTGAGTTGGAGAAGTTGAAACAAACCACAGGAATAACGAGTCAAAGTTAATTGAGCTAATTTACAAAAGTTAGGTTTAAGTTGGATTGCCAATCTGTGGTGACCGTTACGAGCGTCCTTTTTGAAGTGCCCCTAATTATATAAAAAGTTAACTTAAGTTTTTAATTGTATGTTTGTAAAAATATGTACGTAAACCGTACATTGTTAAGTTGTTGTTAATAAATAAGAATATCAGTGATTTGTTTTCAATTGCAGTTATTTTAATTTTCACAATTTATAATTTTAACATTTTAACATATAGAGTTTCAAATACACACACTCTTGTGGTCTTGTGTAGATCTGATTCGTTTTAATACGTTTGAATTAAAACTTTGTTATAAGTTTTTTACTTGTATGTAAAATATGTCAAAATACGATGACAAAATTCAAAATATTAATATATAGTAAAAAAAAAATATAGGTCTGTTTTTATTTCAGTTCAATTATTAAACAATTGATTTACTGACTTAGAAATTCGAAATCACTTAAAATAAATTCATGAAAAATGCCGTTCATTCAGACATTAAATATCATTTTATATATTTCGTTTCACTCCGTCCATATGTTTTTTAATAGAAAAACGCTTATATAAGACATCTTGAACTAAAACTGAAACAAACAATATCTCGACTTGTATGTTCAAGTAAGTTATTTTAAATATATCTTTATTCATAGAAGAGTTTTAATTCTTGTAAGAAAAAGTACTATTGAAAAGATACATATAGACACACAAATAGAAAATGTTTTTATGCATTTATTTCCTCCCAATTTAACGTAGATATAAATTTAACAACTCTTCATAGAACGAGGTGGAAGTAAAGGAACCCAAATAAATTATTTAAGACCTCGAATAACGACTCTATAAAATTCTTTTGCTGACGTGATATTTATCGTCTTTACAAAATGACCATCCAATGAACACCGCTTTATGGTAATTTTCTTGTACTTTACTGTTCCTGGAAAAGATGATATGAATTTAATTTGTGCATCTGTGTAACTATGTAACGTTGTTGACTTCTGTAATAGAAATACAAAATATTTTACAATACTTGTAAATCTTGGTTTTACTAGACTTTAAGTTAATATACGTTCTAAAATATACCCCATTTCAAAACTTAACGGAACGGATTATTTTATGATACATTCAAACATACTTTATAAAGAAAGTATGTGATATAGTTAAAAATATAGATGGTAGTTTAAGTTACAAAAAATACATATTATCCATGACCACAAAAATACATACAAATACAATACATATAAAGGTTTCAAAATATTAACAAAAATTACTTTGAATTTTCCTCCAAGTTGTTCTGCTCCGGGAAATTCTGATCTTCATTAGTTCTTCAAACTTCATCAGCCACTTTAATAATTCCGATTTCCATTTTTTCATACATTTATTCTGTACTGTCCTTAATTTTGTGTATATAAAAAGTCCGAAATGATCATTTAAATATTAATCTAATATATATATATATATATATATATATTTAATAAGTTAGCCAATTGCATGGTTTTGTTTTTTATTTGGGAAAATCGAAATTGTTTAAAAGTGAGGTTAAATACATTTTCAAAGCGCTTTATCAGACGCACTTATCGACTTTTTAAAGCCTCACTGTGACACAATGTTCATTTTATTTCAATACAATTTAGAGTCAGCAGACATGTGTCGATCAATAGCAATTACAGATACTACATTTTTTTTAGTACAAATTAACTAGCTTTAAATCTTTCAAGAACAAAATTAGTATAAACTCAAGAATCTCCTGCGCATTGTGCTCATGCGACAGATGAATTTTTGAAGAACACTGGCGTAAAAATGCTTGAGCATCCCGCCTAGAGTCTAGATCCTGCTCCTTGTGACTTTCATTTGTTTCCAATTATGAAAGATCAGCTGAAAAGCGAGTGCATCAGTTTGTGAGCTACTCTGAGCATATTCAAAACTCCCAGAAGAAAAATGGAATGAATTTTTGACAACTGGTTTTTATGTATGACTAAGTGTATAAACTACTATGTAAATTATTTTAAAAGACTTCATTAAATATAGTTGTATAGCAAAACTAATCTAGTGACCTAGTGTACTATTGTACTATTAAATACTTTTGAGTTGAATGTAAACAAATCACATTTATTGTTACATTTAACAACTCTGAAGTTGAAAGTTTAAGGAAAATATCACATGTATAACCCTATAAAAATATAAATAATATATTTAGAAAATTTTATTTTAAAACGAAATATTTCTATTGTCTTTAAACAATATAGTTTGGATAAAATATAGTTTTATACTTTGATTAATAATATTTTTTTATATTATTATTTATATAATAAAATTGAATTGCCACAATTTCTGGAACATCACTTGAGAGCAAGAGGTGATCGATCGTTTTGATTTTGTAATTGTCAAGACAAAGTAATATAGAGGATATTTTAACAATGCCCAAGAAAACTTAAAATTTGGACCGTATTTTAGGAAAATACTAAAAAGTTCTAGTTTAGTTTGCCGATAGTCTTAACGATCGTATATAGGGTTTTGTTGTAAAATAAAGATACATTCTTCATTAACAAATTGCCTTCGTGCGAAGCCGGAGTGGGTTGTTAGTTTATTTATTTACCAAACTTACAAAACATACAATATAAATATTTATATTATGCAATGTTGAAAAAGTATTAGACAAACTTCACACATTCTTGATGTAATATTTGTCGAAGTACTAAATGTATAAGTGGTTTCACAAAAGTGTTTGTTTTGTTATTAAATATTTTATGATACCTCAGTAACTAGTGTTTAAGTTGTATGAATAATTTTATGGTTTTCTGAACCTTTAACTGTTGTTTATCTAACAATAATGTAAGATAAGCCTTAAAGTAATAAATGTTTGGTATCTATAAAATAAACATATAAAAATTAATGTATTTTTAGCAATCAAAATTGCATATCCTGATAAAAAAAGCAAAAGAACTATAATTCGGTATAGAGCTTTGATTCATTTATTAACAGAGGTAATTTTTTTTAATAACATTTCTTGTCTTTGCCTGCTACCGAATACAAGTAATTTGATAACTCACAATATTCGAAAGAATATAAGAAACTCACCCTCCTTAAAACTTCGCAACTAAATAAGTAAAAACTCATAAAATAAAGTGAACTGTACCGTGCTAAAATTATTTACGATTTAGAATCATGGTTGGATAAAATCCCGCCGAGTTAAATTAAACCGTTTCGAAGGATTATAGGTAATCCTCTCGATTATATATTATGTGATGATTTAAGTGATTTAGACGATACGAGAGACTTAATATATATTATCTGTATTTATATATATATATATGTGTGTGTGTGTGTGTATATATATACATGTATATATGTAATGCTTATGTTATAGTTATTATTACTAATAATTTGCATTATTACATTTTCGAGTTAACTGTTCCGTGCGAGTGTAACAAAATTTAGGCTAAATTTATAGAACTTTCCCATACTAAGCTCCGAAAAGCTACTGAAATCAAGTTATTATTTAACGATTCTAATTTCTGATTACTTTCAACTTAGCTCATCGTACGAACTGATCAATACTTACCTTAGAAGTTAGATGTGAATTAAGAGTAACTAGAGACTTGAGTTGCAAAAGTTATTAAGTAAACTACGAGTAAGTTTTCTCCCGTTACCAAAAGACGTTAATACATAGTCTGTATTACTTAATGTAAAATATAAAATGTATTTATTATCATGTTAAATTTAAAAAAGTAGTATAAAAATATTATTTAATATTCGATATTTAATATTATGTGGCATTCGAAAACCAACCCTGAGAAAAAGGAAAAAAAAATCGATACAACTTAAATTTCATAATTTTTTGATGTATAAAATGTTATTTCCAAAATGTAAATATTATTTTTAAATAACTTCTATGTATGAAAGCCGTCAAAAATTTAAAGCATTTACGCTTTCCTTCATTTCAGGTCAGTAAAATATTTATTTTAAACCTTTATATTTTTAACACGTAAGCAGCAAAAAATATCAGAGTACACAATAAATATAGTGTTTAGTGTTCTTTATCAAGTTGTATTTGTCACGATAATATTGATTTTCCTTACATTCTATCAAAACTGTTTAAGAGAATAACTTAAAGTGCTACTTAATATCTCAAAAGTTAAGGTTATGTATTAAGAATCTATAAAGAAACAATATATCAGTCATTACTACATATAACAACAGATGAAACAGTATCAGATTCAGCGGTTACCTTTGTATAATATATAAAAGGAAATAATTCATAACCAAGATAAAAAATATTATATTTAATAAATAAACAACACTAGAAATATATTTTAATTTTAAATCCTCACAAAGGAAATATTATAAAGTTTAACTAACCGATATAAATGTGGTGAAACATACATTGTTTTGAAATATAGTATGTTAATTAAACAAATATTAATGCTAATATTAGCTTGATAACTTAATAATTAATTATTTTATAAACATATTAATCGTGATATTGTTTTAAATAATTTGTGTTAGGTGTAATTTGTGATGAAAATCCAATAGTGACAGATATTAAAAAAAATAGGAAAAACTTCGCTTTCTTTACACGTGACTTAGAAAGTGTATCTACTTAAAAATATGGTTACCTTTCTAGCATTTTATTTGCCATTTTCAGCTCTTTTTCAATTTATAACATTTCATTGAAAGTATACATAAGAAATAAGAATATTTAAGAGAAAACGCAGTGTATGCAAATTTTTTTATAAAATCTATTGCTAAGCCAAAATTTAGTGGCACTTGATATCAAAGTAAAATTCACAATAGAAGCAGTGTTTGAAATACGAAATGAGAAACTTATACACCTATATTTGCTATAAAGACTAGCAATCGTAGTTGCTAATTTCCTTATTATAGCTTAAATATTATTTAATTCTAACTTATTAAGTTCTTGGCAAAGTTCTTAGGTTTTACGCTTACGATCTTGTATGACGCCACTTTTTGCCAATGCCTGAGGACTTTAACTAAAGTCCTCAGGCCTCGACTCGAATTCAAAATATATGATAAAGATTTAGAATATAAGGATATTTTATAAATAATGCCATTATAAATAAATATATTCTACTGAGTTGAAAAATAAAGTAATTATGGTTAATATCATAAATAGGTCAGCTTTATTTATAAATGTTTATAAGTCATACCATACATCTCTTTAACTACCTTTGAATATGTAGTTTAAATAAAAGACACAAGTAGATGCAAATTTCTTGCGGGTTGTATAACTTTATTTGCATATAGACTCCTCCGCAATTTTCTTAAATTTAGGCAACGCGGCGTTCCACATCTTGTGATGTTTCTAGATTGTAAATTACTTTCTAAATATTCCTAATTACGACCGGGAAATCTTTTAGAAATGTATTTTATTTTTGATATCCGTAATCTCTAAGTTTCTAAAACGATGTAGATAAGATCAGTTTAATAATTTTTAAATTTCTAGCATAATAAATTAGCAAAATTTATTTGTCACGAAAAAAAAGAGCTTTTAAGTACTAATTAAATAATTACTTAAATTTTTGGATTAAATGTTGAAACTAATGTATTTCATTGTTAAATAAGCAATTTACCTGGTTCTTAGAAATTATCTATCGTGTAAAACAGTTAAAAAAACAGTTGAATGAAGTATATTTAAATAATTATCGTATAAAGAACATTTTTTTGGTTTAAAGCTCTCACTATAAGACTATCTATCATTTAGTATTAACCTGCATTTGTAAGATTATTGTTGTGTGTAATATTCAAACATAAAAAAAATCTACTCAATATACCCGTAATGAATTTCATATATCAAGAATACAGTTGAAAGAATACTTTTATTAATATGTGAATCATTTTATATATCTATAAAGACATATTCTCTAGGGAATTTTGTTAGGACATATTGAAGAAGAAATAAAATATTAAATATTTTTTCGTTTGTTGGTGACACCTAGATAAGGATTGTATCAAAGGTTACGATCAAATAGAAATACATAAAAAGTGATATTATGAGCTGTTTCCATGAAACTAAATTCGATGAAAATGATAAAATAAAATAAGTGACAGTTTTTTTTTTGCACCAATCATTTGATTGTATGTAATCTGTGGTTTATTCGGCATTAAAACCAAAATATATTCATGAGCATTCAAGAGCTTGTCCGAGTTATTAATCGTGCAGTTTCTATACAGTATTCAACAAATATGGTTTATTTTAAAGATTCTGTATAAATACCTAACATTCTAGTATTTTCATGAAAATTTTATATTGATCCATTCAGAGTTAGCGTTTCAAATTAAAATTCTTTTAATAAAATAATGCTCATTTTCAAACTAATTTACTTATTAATTATGATATTTATGTTTCATTTGATAACATGTCATCAAGGTATCCTCACTATTTGTACAAAGTCATCTGAGAGCTGTCAGTTTTTGTTGACTGATCCAAGATAACAAATAGTGTTTGCAAAGTTACCTAACCTTATTTCAATATAGAAGAATAATTTTATAAAATTATACTATTTTAGTAATAAAAATACTTGAAATGTTATTTATATAATATTATATAATGCTCTTAAAATGGATTTTAATGTTAATCAAAAGTCAGTGATTAGAAAATGTGACTGAAAGTCCATCCAGTCATGTAAAAGGAGCTATGTATGAAAATTATTAGTGCTGTATTATTTCTTCATTAATTTTACTTGCTTTTAAAATAAAAATGACAAAAAAAACACTTTTATTTAGAACCGTACCTATACCTATACCTACCTTTATTTATAATACCTTTTTATAAGCTTTTATATAAATAATTTGCTATTTACACGTGTCGGTATTGTTTTGGCAACTCCTTACAGTTCACATAAGTTTTTCATTATCCTCCAAAATGATGTCTTAAATACTACTCTATTCATTTAGACATAGAATTAAAATTTAAATTCAAAATATGTTTATTCAAGTAGGCATTTAGACACACTTGTAAATCGCAATTATTATATTAGAAAGGTCAGTGTAGTCAGTCCGTGAGTAAGCTACCACCGGCTCGAAATGCTGCTGTGTTGAAATTAAGAATTCATGAACGCTTTTTAAGATGTATTTAATAATATACCTTTAATTTTAGATTAAAAACTAAGAAAACTAAAGTCTAAGGTATCCTATGGAACTTCATTATATATGCATATATCCAAACCTATGAAGGATTTGTTAACTTTTTGAAGGCGAAATTTAGGCGTTACAAGTTTATTTTTATAACTTCGATTTATATGTTATATAAGTTATTAATTCAAACAACCCTTATCATGTTATAAACATTCAAATAATGTACATTTAGATAAGGTAATAATGTAAAAATCGCAATTAACATTTTTTTTAAATAAGAAACAAATCACACTAAATAGTGATGATGTTTCTAACATTGTCCTCAAAATAGTATTGTGGTCGTAGTAGTCGTCTGTTTTAACGATAGCAGAAAACAGTCGACAGAACTAATAGGGTCAGGTCTCGTTATAATTAGAGTTAATTATTCCTTTCTTGTTTTAAAGTATGTTTAATTAGAACTGTGAAATTTGTGATTATATTTTGTATAATAAAGTCTCGTTTTCTGTCAGTGGTTCTCATTAAATATAACATCTATTATATATATTAATGAAAAGATCATCTGCAGTAAGGCTTCGCTACAATAGCATATCATTACCATTACACTAAACATCAACAGAATTTTAATATTTATTAATACTGAATACTATATTTAAAATGTAAATGAATTATACTTTTACACTACTAATGATTCATGGTGTTCAGGTTAATCCATTTATTTATCTGAATTGTAATCTTTATAGAATTTAATAATTATACGTATTTACTTTTAGGCTTTACAATCAAAAAGAGATAAAATTATTTTTAAGAATTTAAATCTATTTTAATGAAACTATTTCCCAGACCCTGTGTGATTTCGGTTGAAATTAGATAAGGTAAGGAATATAGAATAAGGTGCGTTGACAAAAAACTGTTTATTTTATGATATGTTATATATTTTATTATATAAAGTATGTTTGAATATATTATGTTATGTACGTATGAATATATCGCGAACGGTCGTGACTTGATTGTGTAAATAAGTTTATCAAATCAATGGATTACGTTTTAGTATGGTTTGTCTAGACAGCAATATTAATAAATACAGTATACTAAAGTTTTCTTTACAGTTACGAACTGTCAAACATTTTTACAACTTACTCTTTGATTGAGAATAATATTGATGGTGTAAATTTACTAATAATAATATACGATTTTGTAGCTCCTGTTAGATAAACTATTATAATTAAATAGATATAATAATTTTATTAGGTTTATGGTTAACTTAATAGCTATACCTGTTTTTTATTTCTTTATGAAAGTGGTTAAAAACATTCTTTTAACAAATATATCAAACACCATATTATGGCAACTTTTTTGGACTTCACTAGACCAGTGAAAGATGCTATAAGTTTAACTTTGCCTCATCGTATTGGTATTTTTTTTTTTTTTTATAGGAAAACAAAATATTTCACAATATTGGAAAACAAAAACAAATAATTAAATCAATAAAAACTTCAACTTAGGGCAGACCGTTTTCAAAATTTTACATGAAAACGTATTTTAGTCAGAAAGAATATATTAAAAAAACATAGATGGTATCTTAAGTTACAAAATATATGTATATATTATTCATGACCACAAAAATATATTTAAACCGAATTAAAAATATTACCAAATTAAGTTAAATATATTAGGTATCATTTTAATAAATCTATAAAACATTTCATTTAGGTATCATTTAATGCTATTAATTACTGGAATATGTTTTATATAATAATTATAAAGGTCACGGTTTAAGAATTGAAGATGATTTTAATGTCTATTATTTCCACCTTCAAGCATTTATTTCTAAATATATCTACAAATTAATCTCTAAAAACATCTCGGCACGAGCGTTCTGCTTATCTCTCTTATATTTTATTATAACAATACTCTATAGTTTCCTCAAAGTTGTTCTGCTCTTCCCCATTCCTATCTTCATTTGTTCTTCAAACTTCATCAGCCACTTTAACAGTTTCGATTTCATATCGTGGATTTTATCTGTATTGTCATTTACTGTTTGTTTGTTAGAGGATTTAAAAGTTGCAAGTAACAATTGAAGTAAATATAATGATGCATTATATTTGCCATGTACTATGGCTTGACTTTATTTTCTTATTTGGAAAAATCGGAATTGTCGAAGAATGAGGTTAAATATACTTTCAAAAGTTTTACCGGAAACGCAATTTTCTTTTAAAGCCTGACTGTGAAATAATGTTTATTTTACTTCACTACATTTCAGTAGTGTCAGCGATGTCTCCATCAATAGCAACTACATGCACTTTAAAACAAAGTTTTCTTCTTTCTCTCTAGTTTAAAATAACTTGCTGTAAATCTTTCAAGAACAAAAAGAGTATACTTCTATTATAAATGAGTGTGGTCTCGAAATTAAACACTTTACATATTATTGATACGTTATTATTATTTGACTTCACTTACACTTGGTTATATCTATTTTATTCCAAGATTTTAAAATATTTAAAATTTCATAAATGAATGTTTTATATGTGAAAATGTATCGAAAAAGAACACTTAATTCCATAAATATTATCATTTATGCTATAGGAAACAATTTCCTTTTAACTATTAATTTAATTATGCTCTTCTAGTATTTACAACATTTTTTTTTAATTACAGTTATACGTGAGATGAGGCGATTTTTGAGAATGGCTAATATGTAGAAGTAACAGTAGAAGTTAGGTGTAATAGTAGAAATAATATGCTAATCTGCTTCTACGGAAACTGCATATAATAACTAGGAATATTAAAAATACGTTAGCACTTTGTACAGTAACTTTACTGACAGTGCTTATAATAGGAACACTATTAAATTATGAATTAATATTATAGTAATATTTTCTTTTTAAGTACTGTCATGAGTTTCAGGTGCTCTATCGTAAGAAAGTTAATATTTAGTTAAGAGGGAATAAACTTTACAATAAAAACTTTAAATATTTGAATTCTTGAATTCTACATTAATATATATAACATTCAATATATTTATCAAAAATATTGCAATTTAAAATGTTCTTGATAATAAAAGGAAATAAAAATTCATTTGAATTCACCGTGTTGGTGGAAAAATGAGAGGTGTTGGTATTGTTTAAATTGAGTATTTATCCAACATTTGTGAGTTGCTTAAATACTTTTAGATTTACCTATTTTTATTCTTAAATCGTCCTAATTTAATAATCTTTATTTCACATTTCATGATTCTCTTTATCTTTAATTATAATTCTGAAGTTGGAGTTCAAAGATAGTTGTATATGTATATTAGTACTATTAGTTTATAAAAAATGACTTATTTAAATAATGTTATTTAATTACTAAATATTTAATTAAGAAAAGATACTTCTGACAAAATATAATATTATTTTTTGATATTAAATGTATTGCCATACATTTGTCGGAACATCATTCCAGGGCTAGTGATTAATAGGGCTATGTATGTTTAGTTGTTTTTGTAATTGTCAGGATAATGTTTGTACTGAATATTTTTTAGTAAATCAACGGAAATAAATAAATTGGATTGCGTATTATGAAAATGTTAAACGTTCTACTTGAGTTCAGACACCGACAGACTGAACTACTGGATATAGTCAATGTGTTTATATATAATACACTCAATATAACATATAAATATATATTACTAGTTGACTCACACGGCTTTCCTCCTAAACTTTGTATAAAATCTGGAGTGCGTCAACTATTTACCAAATATTGACTTATTAGATTTGTCCTGACGATAGGTTATTTTACAACTGTAAAAAGAAGTTTATCTGTTATTCTAGTTCCATTCAAACTCCTGTAACAAAATAAAAAAATTAAAAATAAAAATAAGTAAAAATTAAGTCAATGATTCATTGTTGTAAGAATATTAAAATTAGTTTTTTTTTTAAATATCCAATATTAAATATTATACATCGTTCAAAAACAATCAGAAAGAAAAAGTAAAAAACATTGAACAGATCAAAAGAAATATTCTTGAGAAAAATTGAGAACACCTTAAATTATCGAAATAACTTTAATATGAATATATATTTTTTGGAATAAAATGTTATTTCAAATATTTTAATTTTACTTTTAATTAACTTCTTTTTTGAAAGCTGTATGAATTATAACGCATTTGCGCTTTTCAAAGCACTGTACGAAGCTCTCAATTCATAACGCTTACGGCGCGAATGTTTAGAGCCATTCATTTCAGTTCAGTTCCATTCAGTAGAGTCGGCGGAGATGTATCCGTCAGTGGAAACTACCGGTTCCATTAACTCACGTTCCTCTCTACACTAGTTTCCGATGACATGACTTACAAATGTTTTCAATAAAAAATATCCGTTCTTTTTGTTCTTGTTATAGCATATTTTATATAACAATGTTATAGCAATATTTTATTTAATGCGATAATAAGTTTATTCTATTAAAGTTGAATGGAAAAAAAGATCATACATAAAACAAAAATTTCTAAGGATATTAAGTATATTTATTTTTTCTTAAGTGTTTGTATATAACACGGTACTTTAACTGTATAAATGTATGTCTTTTTATCTGTTCGCTTATCACACAAAAGACTACGTCGGCTCTTTGAATATGTTTGGAAGGGTGATAGGGCCTAAGTAAAAATTTTACCAACATTAAAACTAATACTATACGAAATTTGTTAAATGGTTATGTTGTAACACAGATTTACTAAAACTTGCGTTGGTAAATTATTATTAACGTTAACTTATTTCTATATTGACGAAAAATAATTGCTTGAAAATAAATTTTATAGTCAGTACTTTCATGTAGGGTTAAATGAACTATAGTTAAACAATTTAGAAATACTCTTCTAACCCGTTCGTTTACTGGTTAGTTAGGGTTTACTTTGTGTTCGTTATTTATATTTTTGTAAAACCCATCGAAACACGGAATTATTCTCTAATGGGGGTGTTCTAATAAACCTTATTATTTTATTAACGACTTTTAATTAAGTAGAAAATTTACCAAAGGCAAATATTGGCCAACCAATTTTACACTTCGCATGTGACTTGTTCATTAATGTCTTATCCTAACTAAGAAAAACTAATTATGTTAATGAACCGCTGATTGCTGCCTTTTTCAATTCAGTAACAGACGACGTCCTATTTATTGTATCGAGTGTAACAGTGTTTAAATCGAACGAAATATTGCAATTTCACAGTGATATGCCATTTTAGGGATAAATTACATTTTATAAATTTTCAAAAATGCAATTTCGTTTTAAGCAATAAAAGTCTCAGATAAACTATAACAATTGTAATTTGATGAGTATATTAAGAATATGTTCAAGGAAAAGCATTGTTAGTTTGCGTCAATTACTGTTTCTCAATATAATCCTATTCAAAAATATGTAAAAACTACAATAATCCGTATATTCTCTTTCTAAATCTTTATTTTTTATTTAACATAATGTAATTAAATTATTTTGTTTCTTTATTTATTTATATATCTTATCATATAATAAATTAAACAAGAATCATTAATAAAACCTTTTTCTTAATAACCAATAAAATACTCGTAGACATTATTATTCTATTCCCGTTTCATTAATACATTACTCTGTCAATGTGAATTACTTATTCCTGGGCCTCACACTAATTTGACTAGAATTTTAGACGAATCTTTAGTTATTTTCTAAAGCGGAATGAAGATCTAAAGATCTAATGTTTGTTATTTTGTTATTTAAGACCTTATAGGATCTTAAATAAGTACAATATTATCATGGAATACTGCATAGGGTCTGAAAGAAAATCATTAACAAAGAAATAGATAGAAGTCTTGAAACAATTTATTTCATTCTATTCAATTACATACGTTATACAGTTATAGAAAGAATAATTCTTCACATATTAAACCTTTAAATACCTGAGATTGTTACCTACGCTTCCGTAGCTAATCTTGCTCTATCAAAAACTTATTCTACAACTTATAAAAGACTTTGTACGAAAATTGTTACTAAGTATTTCGAGTAAGTAGTCCAATATCAGTTTGTCATAGTTTTCTTATTTAATCCAATTACTACGAAATTATCCACATTTCTTTTGTTTTAATATTAGTAATTAAAAATTATAAATATATAAACTTATTGAGACAAGGATAAGAAACTAAATAAATATTGTGATACATTGAGCGACACGGGTGTATAAATTGTCTACATTTATATTGGATACGTAAGATCTCCTCTAATAATAGAATTAAACATATGCCAATAAATAATTGTTAGAAAAAAATATTGCATCAACTTTTAACTCTAAATCTTTTTCTTTAACACTAATATTAGAATAACATTTACATATCTTTTATTTTAAATTTTTTATCTCTTTTTTATGTTTTTAACTTACACTTACACTTTTTAAAAATATATACAATTCATAAGATATATTCTCTTCTTTTCAAGAAGATACTTCCAATATCTTATAATTATATATTCATGCTATCGCTATCCTTTTTATTTTTTGTTTTAAAATGCATTTAAATAATTAATTAAAATAATCACGCATTTAGTCGAGACTATCCGCGTTAAAACATAGGTATATTACACAATATGTTAGGGATATTAGATTGACTTCGGAAAAGGAGACCTTTGGTACATTTTTGGTGTTTTTTTTTTAATGTCTTAATTAATTCTTGTCGAAAAAATCCTAGTGTAATAATATATAGCCTCTATTTCCTTAATAAATGAGAATGATTAAGGGAATTTCCTAGTATGGCTGAAATCCAACGCTTAAACAAAATAACAAAATAAAAACTCTTCATTTTTAAAATAGTTACTGTAACTTTAAAATAGTAGAAAAAATAATTCATAAAAAAAATATGCTAACTTGTCCATTTCGTATTTTTATGTCCTGCTGACGTGACAGCATTTATCTTCGTTTAGAAAAAAGATTTTTATTACTTGTTAGACCTTGTATTAAATAAACCATGTTGTATAAATATATCATTATAATATAAAATACATTTTAAATTATTTAATTCTTCAATAGAAAATATTAATATTGTTATTCATAAACTAATATAATTGCATTATATGTGATATCGTTCGTTCGTGGAATATTATTAAGGACAGATAAGGAATCTAAATCAAACATATTCACTTAATTTTGTATATTATATGCTAAATATTGAAAATTATTGAAGGGCTTGGTTAGAAAATTATTAAATAATATATAAAAAATTCAAATGTAATTTATATTTGCTAATTATAGTTTTTGTATAAATATAATACACAACAAATGTAATATTTAAATAATGGTGTCGAATAAACAAAAACATCCTTGCTTACGATTACCTGAATAATCAAATATAGCACTATCAAAGTAAAGGTATAATATTTACTTATAAAGGTATACCTTTTATATGGATTTTATAGACATATATTGTTGTTGTAATTTTTTACATATTTCTAGTTACATACGGCAAAATTGTATTTTATAAATATATAAAAAAATGTATCAATTCCCCTAGAGGACGGCCACGGTATCCCACAGGTCATTTTAAATCCTGTCCGGGAAGATGAGTTTTTTCATTTTATATTTATTATAGAAAAAGATATAAAATATCTATAGAGAATTTCAAGTACAAAAATAATATTGATCACGTATTATTTAATCATTTAGTAATTTTAATAATTATTTATTCTATGTAAATATTTTACCACAATTTTCAGAATATAATATACGTTTTTCATAACATTTTTATAACAATCTTTATTAATTGTGTAACCATCAGTTGGCAAATGTTATTGCAGTTTTACAAAGTATTTTATTTTTCAAGCAGAAACGCATCCGCTACCCACTTGACATGCTTGGGTTTCATACATATTCACAAAAAATCTACATATTCATGTCCCTGGTGCGAGAAACCGGATCAAACATTTTGTTAGCAAATTGTAATTGCTTAATAAAGGTAAATTAGGTGTAACAAAGTAAATTAGATTGGTTTTCATATTTTTCATTTATTTCCAAAATTTACGTAAATACAAAAAGTACATTTTAAAACGTCTACAATTTTTGAGACTATTTCAGAGGTTAGTAATAAGTGAGCCCATACATAAATTTTTGTTACTGAATATTTTGTTAATGGTGTACACAAATTTTGGTCCTTTATATTATTTTAAATTATATTATTATTATAATATTTCTATACTATGTAATTTATATATAATAGCATATAACATATTTTTAAAACCAAATAAAGTCCATTATTTTTAAGATTTCCTAAAGCGTTTTATTGAAATATTATATAACTAATAACTTTAATACATGAAATTTGTGTTTTTACTGTCCTGACACATCATACTTGATAAGTAACTCTCTTTTATGAAAGATAGGTTTTATGTAACTATTAATTTTAAGTATTTCAAATTATATATCTTTAGGGATCTCCTTTTAAACAACGAACATAAAAGATAATAATACTTAATTGAAAAAACAATATTATAAATCTCTTATTTATTATTTTTATTATTATAAAAGTATAATTTTCTGTATGTATGTATGCATAAACAATTTGGTAAATTGAATATAATTGAATATATTGTTGTCAAAAGAGAAAATAATCCAACCGCGTTAGTAATTTTCCGTTTAATTTCCAAAAATGTGACTGGAATCGCAGATAAATTCCTGGGTATTTGGTTCTAAATTGTGAGTCGCGCACGATCGGACGCGGAAGGATGAGAACGTGACGTTTCTGAAGATGAAATATTCTGTCCTAAAATTGTGATTGGTTTAAATACTTGCTAATAAATACATTTTTTTGGAAGTAACTGTTTTGGTTTTGATACTTATTTTTATCAAGAGTTACTCAGATTTTGTCTTTAAGTGTTTGATGTTTTAATTTATAAGGTAATAAAATATAAAAATGGGTGTAAATAAATGTATTTCTATGTATCTAAGACAGGTATCAATAGAATTCGTTGGTACTTTTGCTACCACGTAGACCAGATACTAATATCAGTAAGTAATTCCCTCAAACATATTAGGTATAGCTTTCGAAAACTTGTGCAGGTGTACAATTTCCTTCGAAGTTACCATCGCAATTAAAATCGTAACAAAATTGTTTTAAAATCACAATGAAAGGCATGGACAAGTGTATATGGTTATTCAAAAAAATATAAAAAAATAAAAAAAATAAAAAAAAGCAAATTAGGTAAGGTGGTCTAATAATACTTTTAGATTACTGCAAATCTAATGATTTTGTAATAATATATTTCGAATACATGTAAATAGAAAGGTTAAATTTTTTTTTTTCATATCATGTAGATTAAAAGTTCGAATTACTCAATCATTTTAATTACTATTGTTATTCCGGGTTATTTGAGATCCTTAAATATTGTTCAGACAGACAGATCCAGCACGAATAAATATATTGTACATATTATAAAAGAAGCGCTTTTATAGAAACTTAACAAAAATTATGTAACAATTCAGTAAAAGCAACCCAGAATTATGTATCTATAATAATATAATTTTAAGTAGCCTTATAGGGTGTACCAAGAAATAGTAGTTAAATCTGAAATTAATTGAAGTCCAAACTTTCAGGCACACACACCAAACAGAATAAACCTTACGTAAAATCGTTGTAGGTAGAAATAAAAGTTACCTAAACTAGATTATCCACTTGTCTCTTCGGAATTAATAACGAGCTTTAATACTTAATACACTTAATAATTTAGTACCTTTACTGGGATACCTAATAAATAAAGGGCAATAAAACTGCCTAAACTGGTTTGGATTTTTAATGCTTCATTAAATTGTGTAAAGTAGTGGTTTGACCTTGTCTAATTGGCTGCAATTCAATTATTTTGTCTTTCAACTTTAACTGAAATAAATTTTTTTATCGATAATAGCTAACCATTAATAATTTAAAATTTGTTTGCTGAAGGAGGCGTTAATATGAACCAAAAATAACGTCTTTAAATAGTAAGACAGATTTTGGACTGAAATGCACTAAATTTATTTTATGCAAAATTGGATGGATGCTTTGACTATAACTCATACATATCAGTAAACAAGGAAATTATTACAGTCCATCAGAATGAAGACAATTTTAACCAGGACACTGACAGATACTGAAGATAGCTCAAGATGGCTGGAGACAGGCGAACAGATAAGGGTCCTTTATTGCAGTCTCGAGCTTGAAAGGCCCGCATTGTCTTTGTTCGATATAATCAATAGTTTTTCTTAAGTCATAATAAAAATCTAAAGTTTTTTTCTAACATATTTTACATACTTACTGTACTTACGTAATTCGTTGTGAAAGACATAAAGGCAACTAGAGCATTGTTTCGTTTTTGTTAAACCCCGCCAAGCTGAAAATGACTACATTTACAGAGGTCTCTAGCCATTGTGGCGAGAGAAATGGGTAATTAATTAAATACAAACAAATGCCCTGGTTTTCTACTATCTATACTATATATATGTAGCGAGATTATTCTTTTGTTTAAAAGATAACTTAGTTTCGTTTATAACCGAAATAGTTGTGTGAATAAGATAAATTGCAACAAAAAATATTCAATATAGTGAAATTCGTTAACTGGAATTAATTACTAATTTGCTAGATTTACTATTTATAAGGTTAACTTTTTGGTATTTAATAATGAATAAACATATTGAAATAATTTAGTCCTATATCTTTTGTTGTAATTCAAAGTAGACAGCTATTCGAACATTTTGTGTATTTACATATATTTAAGATGTAAAAAATCGACTAAAACATTAACTTAATAGATTACATACCCAGCTCAACCTCACCCAGCAAGTACCATATCAAATAGGTATATCACAAACAGCTGTCAGAAAAAATCAATCACTCTTGAAAACATGTCAGAGAAAGCGTTATCATATTTAAAGAGAGCTAATTTCGACAAAAACTTGACGTAAATACTCAACGGGATCGGAAAAACGATTAAATTACCACAAAAGGAAGGCGAAGCGAATGACAACAATAAAAAATCCATGTTATGACCACTCAAATCACTTCCATTAAGCGAAACGAGTCAGAAACTTTATTATGCTTATCTCAAATCTTCCCACTCGGAGGGAAATTGAAAAATCTGTTGGTGCTATGATCACTTTCATTATTTACTTATTTATATATATATAGTGTTAATTAGTCTCAACAAAAAATACTTTTATGCGTGTGTTGTCATTAATTATATGACAGAATAGTAAATATATTGCTATCAATAATTTAATTACGGTAGTACGTTATTTTAAGCCTCACTAATAATAAGTATACAAATTGTATTTACTCCACACCATTTGATTGAAATAATTATACTAACAAATATATAATTATTGTTCGAATACAAAAGTACGCGGGCATTTATTTTATTATATTTTACTTGATGTTGCTGCTACTAGCACAAAATTCAAGTGTCTTGAATAAATATTATCATAATATTTCATCTCTTGATAAACCAACCCGCAAATATCCCTTTAAAATTCATTCAGCCATTTTTAATCCCGTTGCAAAATCTGGGTGTTCTAAATTTAGCATACGAGTATTTCTGTGTATGTGTATTTGTCTGACTGTTTATGATATTATAGCTTGTAAATAATAAGTTAGGCTTTGTAAGTGAAAGCCTTGTCTTTAAAAGATTAACATAAATTATAGAACATAGAAAAAACTATTTATCGTATTTGTAAGAAATAAAAAAATATCTTAAGAAAAATCAGTAACTTACATTTTATGCATTAATTGTGATGTTGTCGAATATATTGCAAGAGAAGTGTATTTTACGTTTTCCAACTGAGAAAATAGTTGTTCAGTCTCAGATGTCGGTAGTTTCACAAGCAGTTGAGGTACCGGCAGGTTGACCTATAAACCGGAAAACACTGCAAACGACGGGAGAAACCATGAAATAATTTTCTTTATCTTTGATAACAGAAGTATATTTATAATAAATAATATAAACATTATTTACAAACCCCTTTTTTAACACCTCAAAAACACTTCTATTTTGAATTCAAAGCTTTAGTATTTGTTTTATATTTGTAAGATATTTTCTTTAATTTTAAGTACCAGATAGATATGTATTCTTATAAAACTCACTTTCTGGCTCCTCCTTTTACTACCTGAATTTCAAAGTTCCTGTAAGATTAAATAAAAACTTTACCATTACTGTTATACTTTTCAACATAAACCTGTAACAAAATACATTACACGATATTAAAAACAACCATTACCAAAAGCGTTTTAAATGCCACCGATCCCTCAACCTGGTGTCATTACTGCGTGTGGTTGGAGGTTCCATACTTTGAAGCGATTCCAGGCAGTTCCAAACGATATGGAATCTGAGGTTGGAACATCGCAATGCAGTCGGCGCGGAGGACAGACGCGCGTACAACGCTATCGCGGCCGCACGTCATTTACGTGAAACGGTACCGCGTTAGATAACTTGTCGTGATGTGATATGTGTGTGACTTTCTTATGACTGGATTGTTCTACGTATGGACAATTGTTGGTTTGATTTTCATTTCCTTTAAAATAATATATCGTGTTATTTAAAAAAGTTTTTTTTTAGATACTTCTTGTATTTTATTTCAAGTTTTGGTTACAAAATTATTATTTTTATTACTAAAATATATTTATTTCATTTACTCACTCACTTAATATTTGACTGAAGTTGATAGATTTTGTTTTTGTTTTTTATAACTTAAAATTAATTAATTACAATAAAATGTATGTCATATATTTTAAAATATGTCATATACTTATACCAATAAAATCTTAAGGTGTAAAACTAAAATGCAATAGTGAGAGGAAAAAAATCATCAATCATCAATCTCTCTGATATTTGCTCGTTGAACCGAAAATAGATATAGCGGTTTGAAAATCTCTAATCGATATCCATAAAAACTAAATACATCCAACCATGATCTATATAAATGTATACATATACATATATACATACATATGTATATATATATTATAGAGATAAAAAAACACCTTTTTATTATTTATTAATTTCGTTCATGATTAATGCTTAATATATAAAATATTATTCAAATTTATATAACATTAATAATTTATAATAATTTTGTAAAATATTAATGGAACTTTTAATTCTATTAATTAAACTTTTAGTAAATTTAATCAAAATAATATTATATAACAAATGTTTTTGTATAAGCAATCTTCTAATCCTCAGATATTTCTTAACTCATAAATAATCTTTATATATTCCAAAATTTATTCCGTTGATGGATCTTATCGTATTGGATAAAGCTCCTTAATAAAGTTAAAAAGCTTTTAACTGAAAATCCGAAAAAGTGAAACACAGAAAGTTAAGAAAGTTTCAACATCTTTAATTTCCCTGAATATGTAATGACGTACTCCGACCGTTACATTTTATATTGTTTATCAAGAAATAAAAATAAATTGTATACTATGAAATCGAATAAATACCACCCACAAGGCTGTAGCTTTGTGGTTTTAACAGTTACTGTAATTTATTTTTATCTGATCTTATAAAATTGATCTTTTAGAATAATTTGTTTATAAAATTTGAACTCATCAATTTTTAATAATCTGGAGTGGCATGTAAAGATTTTCATTATTCTTATCTTTTAAATAAAGTGTCTTTGCCCAGTAGTCGCATGTACCTGATCAATTATTTTTTATCTTATTAAATCCCCTTACACTCTGATTAAAAAACACTAATAAAGTGTCTTTCCTGTTAATTAGGAAGAAAAATACCATACCATTTTTCTTCTTCACTTAAGTATTTAAAAACTCATTGAGCCCCATTCAAACTTTCATCTCTTTTATAACTACTTAGTGACTGTTTTTCTAAAAACTTTGGATTATTTTTCTTTCATCGTACCTTAGAGCCTATTTTTTCATAACATTTACTGGAAATTCTGTGATAATATCTTGATTAAAGATTAAAAACACCGCTTTAAAAAACTTTCCAGGACTGATATAGTCCTTTAATATACATGCTAGCAGACACGTTATATAGAAAGTCCCTTCGATATTAAAACAAACTTTTGTCTGAAATAATTAGTGTTACTAAATATAAAAATAAATTATAATTAAGTTAATATTTTATATTTATAATAAATTTGAAATAATTCCTTTTTAAAACCAAATATATTAATTAACCTAAAGTAGAAACCTAATTGAAATCAAGCAATAGGAATACAAAGACAATAAACGAACATTCAGCAATTGAGGAATATTATAATATATAATATATTTTTCTGTGTATGCATTATCCTGCTGGATCTTTTCGCTTTAGTGTGATAAGTGTGTATTAAATTTCTATGTGATGACATTCAAAGTTTGGTCCATAATATAATGGACGCTCAACGTTAATGGAAGAATAACATAGTTACCCAGAGTGTCATTACGTGCGGTAAACATCGATAAACACCAAATTACAAAGATATTATTGATACGGAAACGATCTGTTCCAACTATTTAAAATATCAAGCGGTTTTATGATAGGAATAAAATTGTTAGGATTGTAGTTTTATTGATTTATTTGAGATGTCTTTAATTTTGAATACAATATGCTTGTTAGTTTAATTTAATAAAATCGAAATAATATGTTCGACGAATGCTTTGATAATTATATATATTTATTTAATATATCAATATGGCACACGGTTAATACGTAGAGAGATCTCGTAATTACATTTTTAAATATCAACTCGTAAATGTATACATCGATTTACATACAAAATATAATTCGAAGATGAATAGATAAGCTGACAAACAAACATTTGCTATTATCATTAACGCTCCAAAAATATCATGCTGTGAATTCAATTTAGGGGATATCATAATTGTTTATTTACATTTGTAATTACAGTTAAGTAATTATAGGATTACTTACAAATATTTCATGACAAATGATGCTAGGATACGTGTTATCAGTGAATAGAAAATGGATCCAAAATTTGGATTACAATTAGTGTGTGTTTGTAAATCAAATAAAGTAAAATATTTGTTGATATGTTTAAAATTACATTTAGTAAGTAAATTTAAAGTGAGTTGCCCGTGTTTATTAATATTAAGTTTAGAGTCAAGTTAATATCAAGTTTAGAGTTTATTTAGATTACATTCGTATTAATTTTAATTGAACTGCATTGCGTTTTCATTTCAAAGCTATAACTATAACTTTTGTAAGTTAAATTCAAGTTCTCTATTCAGACATATTTCCATTAAACAATCTTAAAACTGAACTTAATAATCGTATAATTAACATAAAATGTTAATATTAACAGAATGTTTTACCAAAAGTCAATACATATATGGACGTTTTAACAATATTTTATTATACCTATTATTTTTTAATACCCAGACAGTATTGCAATCTCTCTTTGAACTCTTAGTCATTTAAATATCTTGGTTTGAATTCACGATCTTATTTGGCGTAAGTTACTGAGATATATTTTTTGCTCTCCAATTAATTTGTTTAATTATTTTAAAAATTTTTAAAGCGCTTGTAACGCTGAGTGGTCATATTTTACGTTAAAAGGCGGGTCCACCGCAAAAGCAATGAATAATGAATGTTCATATTTATCGGCTTTTTTCTATCTCATATCTCTAAACAAAAATAAATAAATATTTCATGTCTCTTTTGTGTTTAAATGTTGACTATACATATATTTATAATAGAATATATATGTTAACATAATGTATTAGTATCTAATCATAGAGCCTAAATATATTCTACAGATTAATTGTAAGGTTGGTTCTTACATAAGTTAGCGTAAGGGAATTATTATGGTTGCATTTGATACGATGCGTACGAGATCCAGAAAATCAATCCTCCTCCCATCTCCTTTAGTATCCCTTCTACCCTATGTTATAAGGGTAGCTTTGCCACCCATTGCAAAATTTCCGTAGATAACCAATTATCTGGTGGAGCATCTGAAATCATTAGTTTTGCTGATGATTCTATATATAAAAAAGTGCAAATAAATATATATAAATTCTTTTAATTATCTCGAGAAGCTAAATTAGAGTTAACCAATTTTTCTAAACGATCAGTTTTGAAATGTAATTAAGGTGCTAACCATTTATCAGCCGCTGGGAGCGGAGCAATAACAAATGATCATTGTCGTTTGTAGACACCCTGTTTTAATACAATTCTTATTATTATATCATTACTTCATTACTTCTTAGTACAAAATAAATTCTCTATAGAATAACATATTATACTTTTTATGATGAAATAATTTATATTTCATTAAAATATATAATATAAAATAATAACTTTTGTTATTTTTGTATTATAGCAACCATTGGGTATGACTGCCAAATGAAATTACACAAGCCCGCCTTTGTAAGCTATTGTGTTCTATTTTTAATATTATTACAATGATACCATTTATGTTGCAATATGTACATGTGTTTTAAAAATGTATTTACCTATAAAAATACATTTTATTAAATTTTATATAATCCCCTTCCACCAGATGCTTGTATTTTATATAAAGTATAAAATAAACATTAATTTTGTATATTAATCTTAAGCATATTTGAGAATATATTTTAATATAAACAGTTCGTCGTGATGTTTACTATCAGAAGTGTTATGTAAATCAGTTTTAACCTAACGGTCGAGGTTAGAGAAGAACAGTATTTCAATATGGCTGACTTGTTTAATAAAATATAACTCGGCTGAAATTTAATTGTATAACTAAAATTCTGTCACGAGTGAGATAAATATTTCAAGACAGGACAATTCTTTCTAACGATATATCTGTCCGTTTCAGCGTACATCTTGTTCATATTGTTCAATCTCCTGAAGATTGTTGAACGTGTTTTTGCATCATGGTCTTTATGTCCATTGGATTAAGGCTACATTTTTTCACACAACTGAGAACTTATGCCTAAACGCAAGATTCATCCAAACTGACCTCGTTTCCATTCGTTTCATTAAAGACGTGAAACTATCCGGATATGGTGGGAATTTTTCTTGAGTACTTTTATATAGACATGTGTATTAAATTGCTTCATCCATCAAACTGGAACGACTCTTGAATTTCCTCGTGTCGAAGGGAAATTAATGGTAATTCCATTTTATATAGTAACAACATTTTGGTAATAATATTATCCAATTATTAAAAAAAATATTGTTTATTTTTTTTTATACGAAACGTCACTTCCATATTAATATACATTTTTTGTATTCAAATCACAAAACCTAGTCTCAGGTGGATGTAAGAATAACTTATCCAACTCAAAAGAAATTAATCCTAAAAGCAAAAAGATTTATGAGATACCATGTCTGGATTTAGTACATAGAAGTAGGTGATTATATTTATGTGGATATTCCCACCTGTATATTTAACAATTTATGCATGAATATCGTTTAAAAAATGAGAAGTCACTAAGTAAATATATTAAATAATACATAGGAATAATAATTTCTTGACATTAGTAATATATTTTATTTTAAAGCGAATGAAAAACGAAAAAATCTATACATATAATAACTTTTATGAAATGTATATGAAAGTATATACGGTACTTAAAAAAATAAAAAAAACAAATTTTATTTTTTTGATCTGTCTGTTTATTCCAGCTAATCTCTGAAACAATTGGATCAATTTTAACAGAACTTTCACTGTAAGATAGCTGATGTTATAAGGATTAATTTAGCTACTTTTATTAAAGAAATATGTTTAGCGAACAGAGTCGTGTGCACAGCTAGTAAATAATAATCAATATTTTCTTGAACTCAATATCGTATCTAAAAAGTATATAAATACCAAGTATTTATATACTTATCAAGTATTAGTTTTACATATAAAAATAAAAAGAAGACTTATTTAATTAAAGAATGTTATTTTATAAGGAAATAATACCTGTTATTTAAAATGTATTCCCAACATCAACATTCTTTTAATAACGAAATTAATTACGAGAGTTTAAACATGTTTAAGAATGTCCTCGTTATTTTGAAAATGATTAACTGTTAAGTATTTCATGTGTCATAGTATCAGATTATTTTAATTTCTTAAATTTTATCTGATCTTATTAAACCAGTTGATTAAATTGCAATACTTTCTTTCATTCTCTAAATCTAGACGCATTATAATTAAATTATACTAATATTTTAGAAAAATTATATATATATATATTTGTGGAATACGAGAAAGGGTGTCGGAGAAAGTAAGTGTAATTTATGAAAAATTTATTGATTTTCAGCTGTGACTTTTCTTGTGCAGCTATACATTTTTTCTTATTCTGGAATCATAGTCAATAGTGTAGTAATATCTGATTTCAATCTACTAAAACCCCTACACTAAAAGTGAAGATTAGTTTTTTTCATACTCAGTAAAAATCCACAATTCACATTGCGCATATTTACAGGTTAACGCTGGAGTATTTTATCAGTCCTATCTAAAAGGCATGTGGAACCCTATGGTAGGATATATTAATTCGCTATTTGTCAATCTGTTTCTAGTTATTATTTAATATTTCATCTCTAAATTTAATAGTGGTTAGGATTAAGATATTTCATTTAAAAAAGATAACTCAAAATGTCATTATGCATATTTAGTATAAAAATAATCGGACTTAATAATAAGATAAGATAAGATATTATTTTTTAATTATTACTAAAAGCATTAATAATTTAAAAAAATAATATTGTTTATGTTTAATAGAGAATTCTCATTAGTTCAAGCTGTTTAGTGAACAGCTTGAACAAATATAACATAAATGTTACATGTAGATTTCGACAAATAATACCACTAGAATATATTATCAAAATACGATTTTTAGGGCTATGCTTTAAAAATCAGACAAAAATTACAAAACTGGTGCTAGTTAGTCTGTATCACTAAAATATTTCATAAACATGTAATTATGTGTGTAATAATAATTTAATGTAAGTTTGATACTTTATTTAACAATAATATATAGATATTTATTTCGGTTAAAAAGTTAAGCAATTAATTTGACACCCGGAAGAAATCTCAAATAAACTTTTTCCTGGACGATCATTAAGGAGTCCTGAGACTCAATCTATCAGTAAATCTCTTTTTGGACCCTTAAAATTATTTGAGTTCTTTTTTACTTAAAAATAAGGCTTGCTTAACTGCTGAAATATAATGAAATGCAATATGTTAATGTTTTATAGTGATGATAACATGACCGGGTTAAACAATTGCACATGACAGTGACGATATAATTTAATTATAATTAATAGGGATTTGCGATTCAACGTTCATCACAGCGCTTAATTACTGAATTACATATGATATGTTTTACCCTTCAGGCAGCAGAGTGTTAAAATTTTCGTTTCTGTGCTATTACAATATTTAAAGTATATGGTATTATTATCTGTCACTTAAATTTGATAGTATTACAACTTTATAATGCTTGAAATACATACTCGTAGCTATAGTCTTGATATCTAAGGTAAGTTCTGTATCGATTTCTACAGTTAAGTCAATTTGAGGAGTTTAGCGTAATCGAAGCCTACCTCATCCCAAACCGCTCTGGATAACCCTATCTTAATTATGTTATAATTTGAATTTGGTTTCAATACTTCTAATAATCAATCATCAGATATATCTCCGTAGTAACAATTGATTAACTCGAAAATATTTTGTTAATTTTATTCACTGCTTTATTATTTATGTAAGAAACAAATATCAAAAGTATTGCCGAAATATAGAAAACCGGTTTACAATATTTTGTAGAAGAAACTTTCATTTTGACGACAGAATTTTGAGGCCACAGTAGAATATCCATCAAAGTTTTAATTGGTTTCGTTAGATGTTAAAAAATCTGTTTATATACAAAAAATATTACAATACATAATATAAATATAAGCTTTCGTAACAATTTATACTTTATAGTAACTTGTAAATGTCAAATCATTAATTATATCATTGACTGTTTCCATTAATTACCAAACACTGACTGAGAATTGATTGAAGTTACTTCATACCCAATTAGTTGCGACAGTAGATCAAACAAGATATTCTATACACCCCTGTTCATATATATGTGTTGAGAGATGAATTTAATCATATTATATATATATATATATATTCACACTCTGAAGTTGATATATTAGTCTTTACTTTCAGAGTTAAATACTCAACAACTCTAAAAAGAGTTGGAAGTAAAATGATTATTTTGCACTAGGCATACAACAAAACATGTAAATATTAAAAGCTTTTACTGCGTTCATAAGATGCATCTATTGTTTCCTTTTACTGTGTATTTTCTTTGCGCAAAGAAAATATTTGGTGCACCTACGAAATTGTGCTCTGGAAGAAAGAACGCAGAGCTCTAAAAATTGTAGGCATTGCATACGTATTCCACAAGCGAAGTATGTCGGCATTCAAAATGTCAAAGTTCCTAATCCTTTTAAATTACAATTTGTTGTTTGTTTCTTATGCATTTTTTAAATGTTAATGCTATTGTCACGCATATTTTGCGTTCGCATAACTGTTGTTCGCATATTTTGTTCACAGAACTGTCAAGGTTACTGATTTATACAGCCATTTTACAATAGGTTGAGTGTGTATTTTGTTTTGTGAAAAAAGAATGCAGAGAAGTACACACCATGACATTCCAGAATAAAAATAAAGGACGGAATGTTTACCAATTTCAGTATATACTCGTGTTGTATATGTATAGTAATGTGTTTATCAGAATGTTAATTGTAGGTAAATTCATGAATATGGCACCGATACTCGTATATCGCAAATATATTATTTTTATTACAATTTTGAAATTAATAACCCTAGATATCATAAAATAATATAAATAAGGCCACCACCATCCTTATCCATACCTGTAAATAACATATCATACGGACAACTTGTCATTTCTAATAAAATTGTTTAATCAAGTTAAGAAAATATTTTTGGGTATTCCACCCGTATGCTTACTTCAAAGGGGATAAAAGTTTGTTATTCAAGTTATGTGTATGAATATTTTTATTGAGCCATTTAATTAAAAATAACAATGTGCATTTAGGAATTTATTTCAATATTAGAGACATTTCTGAAATAACATTTGAAGACAACAAGGCTTTGTTACTTAATATTCTAAGATTTGGTTGAATTATCGTTATGTTCTAATTATGTCATTACAAGTCGTCAAGTACTAATCCCGATGCTATTCTGTGTATAGCATTTAATTTATATATGTTAACATATAGTGCAGTAAAATTCAATAGACAGATTCCTAAGCCCCAGTTTCTACATGTAGCTTAGATGATCCCATTTATCTCTGTCTAATCCATTGTAATGGGATTGAATTCCAAGTTTTGCGAGATAGAGAGGAGTAGAAGGGAAGAGAGAGATGTGAATATTACAAAGAATTATTACTCCTATTTTCTCTTATCTTATAATAGCGAGGCTTCTTAAAGCCAATGTGGTTATTATTATATATATATTATTGTTTTAGCTACTTCACTTAAAAAAAATAATTTTCAAGGTCAAATAAATCAACACAGAACGAAACATATTATTATTTATACTTCGCTATAACTTTATCGTTCACCATTTATATTGTTTATTTGTTTGCAGTTTATTACAAATAACATAAATATAATAATGCAATACTTTTGACAAAACTGTATATATTTTTTGCTATCATATTTAATACATTAGGTATTATTCAACGGTCACTGATTTGGCACCAAACTGAAGTTGTAATACAATCTTTGGATGGCCGCCAACAAATATATCTGATAAAGGAATGGTCCATAATTTTATTCATATTTCATATCAAACTAGAGGCGCGTGATAAAATTATCCTCGAGTCTAAGCATATGGAATAAGGCGTCCTTTATTAACTGTGGGTTGCCTTTTGATGAGAGAAATAGGTGAGATAGGGATAGAAGTGCCAAGTTACCTAATTGGAATCTTAGTACATTAAGAGCCAGGCTCTGAAAAGAAATTAAAGTTATTATTATGTTTCACTGCACTGTTAATTATGATTAGTTTAATAAAGGGAAAAGTTATTAAAGGATTTGAAGCAAATATGTTTTTAGGTTTATTTATTAAATATTTATATTTTATGACATATCTAATTATGTCTTGCCATCAGGCAAGCAAAGCACATACATATATACGCTTATTATTTGCATAATAAAAGCTTTATTCGCATTATATATAGATATAAGTTATACATACCTATATATAGATATGTATATATAGTTGTAAATACACATAGTATTTAATAAAATTATATTTAGTTTTGATTTTCGATTTTTAAAGCAAAATATATATAATCCCTGAACGATGTCCTCCCTGGATCTAATTTATCCACCGTCAAAAGTCCTGTATTTGCATCTGATAACCTAATAACATAATTAATAATCTATCTTATGTTATTGGAAAAGGATTATACGTTGGAGATTATTGTCTACATCCTGTTATATCTTTTCTTATATAAACCGTAATACTCATTAATGTAGTAAAGAGATTAGTAATATAATATAATATAATTTAATACGATTGATGTGATTATATAACAGAGGTTTATTTAATTATGGGTTCTTGAAAATTGTTATCAATTAAAATACCTAACAATAAGTAGGTTTCTGTTATTTATAATAAGTATAGTTTTAAACATCTTATATCATTATAATTAAAATATGTATGCAGCCCAATAAATGATAGTGTTAAAAACTCAATTATATATTGATTTTGACCTTTTAAATTAGTTTTGGAAATAATATCGTATAATTAAAATAATTTATTGATTTACTTTCTATGCAAAGTTTTCCAATATTGAGCTATACCGATATATATTTTGCTATATTTCATAATATTGATTGAAATCCAATAAAACCCTGAATGTATTTTACGTAATAAAACTTTAAAACATGTAAATATAATATAAAATATTACCTATAAAACTTAAAATTACTTCATAATTACCATATGTTTAGTGAAACATTACATAGGAATTACCAGTTTGATTGAAGAGTTGTTTTAATAATAAATATATAAATGAATAATTGTGCAATATAGCGTGTTCATGTTACCATCCGGTTCGTTGTGAGCGTGTTCAAGTAATAAATATAAAATATAGCTAACGTTTTCGTAAAACGCCAAAGTTATCGTTAAGTGTACTCCATCTTTTAGTGAATGCAAATTTATGGTGACTACCATTTCCTGGTTATTTATTAACAATCTGTTCAATCTTCACGTATTTTTTTTATATTTGTTGGTACTGTTAAACAATATTATTGTATTAAAAATTAATTTTTTCTACATGATTGCTTTCATTATACGCGGAAAATCGAAACCTTGAAATGTTTTTATTTCGCCTTCGAGTAATATTTTTACATATTTTCTCCAGTATTTTATGGAATGTGTAACTTATAAAAAATGTTTTTTATTACAATTTTATAACAAATGATTACGATATAAAACCAAAAACATTAAAACTAAAGACTACATAACCAAGTCAACAGACTTATAAACAGTATTACAAAAAAAAATATTAGTTTTTTTTCATTTTTATTCATTTTTACCAAAAAATATGAATAGCGGACAAAATATACAATATCTGTATACTGTGACATTTTTAATTAATTAGAGAGATAAATCTTTAGTAACTTATATTTAATCATTTTATGAATGGATCCTAAAAGGTTCTGAAGTATAATTAAGAATTACTTTATTTATTCAAATGTAATGTTTTTTGAATGTAATATATATATATTATATTCGTAAGATGTTTGTAGACCCGTGGTTACATGACAACAGAACTTTCCTAATATTTTGTCATATATTTTTGCAAAAATCACGGTAAACTGAGTTTTATCATGGTTAAGCGAAGTCGTAGACCCTAAATATGTTTTTTTTTTCTTATAAATTCATATATATCATTATAATTTACGAACATAGTTAACTTTGTACGTAATTTTACACTTAATTTTCGTTAACATATTCTGATTGTATTAATTTCTCATACAGAACAATAAGACAAAAACAAAAGTCCAAAGACTTGATTGATTGATACTTAACGGCTGTAATTTTGAAAACCTTAATTTATTACCGACATATATTATAACAATAATTTATAGAATTCTTAGTGATGGTAGTGACGTATTTAGTAGCAATGTGATCGTGTTGCGACATAATAAAAATTACAAAAAGAAAGTTTTATTAAAATCAAAATTTCTCAATACCAAGAAATGAAAAATGTAATATTTTTATTATATCTTTAGATTTCAATATAAAGATAATATTTTATTAAAGATACAATAAAAAATTCAACCTTGTTTTAGTTATGGGCATTTTTAAATCTATTTTAGATTATTATTATAATGGTATAAATTGTATATACATGTTGATAGCCTGACTATTCATGTTTAATAGATATACTGTTTTCCCCTGTATTGCGTATCGTATTACTTACTGTCATCGCGTAGTTAATGTCTATGACCTGAACCTTCTCTACGCGATATGATAATTAACCCTTGCAAAGAAATATTATATACACATAATTTACTATATGCCATAAATGTATAAATCTGGAAAACTAAACTACTTACAAGTTCATATAAAAAATCATTGTCCGATGGAACTCGGTAAAAAGCTATTTAGCATAGTTACAAGAAGTTCAACATGAACTTGAGTTGCCTGTAGTAGTTTGAGGACCAACTGCTATACGGAAATGCTAAAACTTTTCAAGTCGGTTGTATAATGACATTTCGTTTCTTTAAAAGAGTTTCAATTGCTGAAGGCTTCGCGAGTTGAAAAGAATAGACTAGTTTTAAAGTTTTTATGGATATTTGAGCTTTTTATTGAAAGAGCTCTTTTGAATTTAAATTCATCTCTCACCAATTCTGAGAATTAATGTATGAAGATTTATTAGACTTTTAGTTGAAGCTTTTTTTATTGAAAATAAATTTATCTTATTATTAATAATCCACACGAAAATTGTAACAATATCTTAGTGTTTTTATTTTTAATATTGATTTTATGTTTAAGTGTATTTAGTTGACTATTATATGGTACTATATAATATCTCAAGTTAGCTACAATAATAATTTCTCGTGTATTCTAAAGGATCTATTAATAGTATTATTCCGCTACGGCTTCCTTTATAAAACTTTTGAGAGCCTTCGTATTGCTCAATGTTCTGAGAAATCTAATACTAAGGCTGCATATTGTTACGAGATGTCGGCAGTTTATTAATATTTTATTTACTATAATATCATAATAACATTCCTTTTAAATTTCTGACCAATATGTTAAATAAAATTACAAGAGAACATAGTATTAAAAATAATATTTAATTCAATATAAATTAAGTTTCAATAACTATAATCAAATGTAATAAAATAACATCATTATTGTAATCAGTAATGATATCAACCAAAAATATTTATATTATGTAATTTCATGGGTATTTAAATATATAAATTATTAATAAAGAGTATTATAACAATGTTGAGGTAAAAAACACAAACGTTCATTTTTAAAATACGATAAAAAATAATTGTCACGTGTTCCGAGTTGAAATTGTATGTCCAATATAAAAAAAACGTCCGACACACGAGTAATAAAATTTATATGTATATAAAGGTTGTTTCTGTTAATTCAGAGCAATAAAGTTTATAAAAAATTCTGTAACAAGGTACTCCATTTTTTTTTACCGCCGTTTATCCATGAAGTATTTAACAGAAATAAACCAGTAATACCTATTTACCTTATTACGATAATTTGATATGCTACGGAAGACTGAAATAATCGAGCTAAAGTAAACAGAGTGGTTTAGTGATAGACGATCTACGTCTAATGAATCTTCATTCACTGTAAAGGTTTATTAATATGATAGTTCATTTTATTTTATTTATAGAATAAAAATTAAATTATATAATATTATATATCTGAAAAAAAAACGATATTTATTTTTCATCCAATATAGTCCAGCCCTCTTACCACTGGATAAAGTAATGAATTTGTATTGTCTTTTATTATTAATATTATTTACTAGTTTAAATTTTAACCACACAAATTTTGTTTCTAATAGAAACTTATATTTTGAAACAGCATAGTTTTATGTGTTTACATATAATATAAGATAAATCTAAAGACATAATCAGAAGTGAATTACAAGTTCTATACAATTGAAAACAGTACTTCACACACACACACACACACACACATACACACTATCAACATTTTCTCTGCTTTAAGTAAACATTTCAATTCTGTTTGACTGAAACTAACAAGTACTGAGATTGTAATTTAGTTTCTGAGAAGTACCAGATTCATGTATATTTTATACTAACTGATGGCAGCGACTACATCTGCTTCCTTCCGCCTAATACCCCCTAACTATTTCCCCCTCTCGACCCCCCCCCCCTGAAATAAGAGGAACCGTTTCATCATTTTAAATGTACACAAATCTATTTTTTATTGTTTATTGAAATTATATACGTTATATATTATATTCTTACCAGGAAAATAATATACTTTCAGACACATATATAATTTAACAGAAAGTTTTTAATTATATATTTTTTCGATAATTGCTTTTCAGATATTCATGGAAAAATATTATCTTAAAAGATACTTTTAACTCAAGTAATCTTTTTGCCCTAACAACCTAAAATTTTACCGAAATTTATTAAGACAATTTTTGTTTTGACAGCTCCGCTAAGAAATTTATTCAGATCGTATAATTATGAAAAACTGGGATATCAATATTTTTTTCGTAAGGAGACACCTTTATTTTATATAAAGGTAGCCAATTAGTTCGATGAAATCAAATAAAGGCAATTAAATCAACGTTAATAAAGATTTACACAGAAAATCAACTGTGAATCATTCGTTTCAATAAGTGCAGATACAAAAAAAAATATTATAACCAAGAATGAGTGATGAAAAAACATTTTTTCTTGATTCTATAAGATAATTTCTGGTTATTACACAATGTATACCAACCGCTCCGTCAATTCCATTATGTACCTGGAAAATTTGGTCCTGCCTATATTTTTCCCGCACGTCCCGGGCGACTAATCTAATAAACGATGTTTTTATGTTCCATAGTTTTTGGCCAAAACAATAAAGACTTTCCCCAAACACGGCGGTAATGTGTTATTACTTTAGCGGTGAAGTTTTTATATTACCATAATGTGTATTAGAATTACTTATGGACTCATATAAATTATTTGTAGCTAATTCAGCAAAATCTAACACATTCTATATGTTATCATATTTATAATATTTTTCGATAGAAATATGCCTATTGTTATATTACTGTTTCTGTAAAGATGACACACAAACTATACCTAAAAATTAATGTCCCAAATTACAGTTGTAGTTATATAGAAAATACACTTCAAATTATAATATTAATTAATATTTCTAAACATTATTTGACTTTTAAATGCTTAAAGCATTATCAAGCACAGGTTTCCACAACTCAGTAATCTGTAAAATGTCAACCACACAGTCATAATAACAAAAACAATGTATACATATAAATAAAATTCAAATCTCTGTTCGTAATAATCGTTTCACTAAATGCCTATGTAATTAAATACGGCACTTAATAAAAAACCTTTTTTTTTTTTACTATCTATCTGTCTGTTAAACTCCGGGTTACCTCTGAAACGGCAGGACTGATTTTAACATGCCCATCACTGGCAGATACCAGAAATTATAAGAAGTAAATTAGACTACTTTTATTTAATAATAAACATATTCCGCATAAACATATTCATTCAGCTACTATAATAAATTAAAAAGTATCGTGTTAGTTGACTGCCTAGAAAAAGTCCCAGTTTCTATTGTCGATTTAACTTTAATTTAACTTTCTTGAGGCGTTGACAACTTGCTTTTCTAATAAAAATTATAAGATCTTAATATATTACTATGGGTAATTTAAATAAATGTCATACTTTTAATTGGAAATTGGAAGTGTATAAAAAGTTCTTAATTACAATCTGAAAAACTAGGTTATTATAGCCATTTCACACAACCTCCTTATTTATAACATCAACTTTAAAGTGTTTAATTTACGTTTGAAAACTAATTAAGAGTCGATGAAAGTCGTTTAATAACCTTTGCAAATGATCTAAACTTTAAACCACTGTATTTTAAGACCGTGTACATACTATTATAACTTTTATTTCTTCTATATATATGTGTAATATTTATAATATATAAAAATTACAAAATATGTGTACACATTATATGTAATATGTTAGTTTTTGTAAAAGTTTGCAGAGTAAATTAATATGTATTTAAACTCGAGTTCTTGTTAATTTTCTTTTGTCTTCTACAGCCGCAATTGTATTCAATTTATAATTTAATAATCAAACTTAACAGCTTCAGAGTAATATGTCTAAACCCTTGTACAGTTAACACCTAGTTGTGATTTTCAAGTAATCAAAGAGCTGTTAGTGACAGTTAAGATAATGAAAGGGGGTAGAGAAACTTCAGGAAAATGGAACAGCTTGAAGCTAATGGAATTGGATAGTTTATAGAAATAAATAATAAATTACAAAATTCAAGATTTCTGGTAGATAGTAAAGAATATATATATTTTTACCTTTTTAATGAAAAGAGATTCGTATGATTTTTTTATTGTTACCATAATGAAAGGAACAGTAGAGACGTTCATGTCTATCGCTAAATTTGGGTAATTTAATACATTGGTTACAATTATATTTTTTTATTAAAGTTTAACCAAAAATAAAATGATTAAGACATTATAGTATTTAGTATACTTATTATAAATATTAAAAACACTATTAAATTCAAAGTGCTATAACTATTGCACATTATTTTTTATATATAAATCTTTCAACAACTAAATTACACTTTCTGAGATAAAAACTGAAGTAGTCTCGCCTTACTGCGGTGTCGTTTGGCGTCACAGAAGTAAGACTAATAGCTCGAATAAAACTGAAGTAAACTTCTCTAATATGATAATAAATGATTGCAATATTAAGGGAACGGGAGAATTATTATTAAAACGTTTGTTTTTAGTTAAATAATATCTATAATAGTTTAACATATTAAATTATTCGTTTCATTAAACGCATAGTGTTATCTATTTATATCTCAATTTTAAAAAGGTCGCCTGGAGCTTTCGAGCGCTTACGTAATAATCGTGGCTCGTTTTAACTGGAAACAGAAATGGAATTCAGCGGTAACCCGGCACTTGTAATAAAATCCCTTAATTCCTCCCACACCTGCTTGTTATACGAAGTACTTTTTTATTCCTATTTGTGATGCAAAGGCGTTCGCATCCAACTTTATTGGTATCATATCTTAAATGCTAAGTGTACCTAACAAACTTTTTTTTATTATAATTGTGAATTTTGTATATGTATTTACTTGAGGTAGAAAAATGTTTTGGTATATAATTTTTAATCTTTTATAACAGGGTATCAAAATATATTAAAGTTAACAAACACTATACAGAAAAAAATATCCATTATAACATAGATCTGAACGCTGTTCAATATTTCTTCATTAAATATTTAATATAATAATAATAATAATAAAATATTGTCTTAATATTGTTAGTTAAAATAACAATTTTGTTCCAGAATATAAAAGTCAATCTTCTCGCGTGATTGAAAACATTGTAAGCAGGTAGTCGTCGAGTTTAGTTTCGTTTCGTGACTGTTACCTTTCGCTTGTAGATAGTGGAAGTCCATAAAATCTTTATCTTGACATGAATACATTAATAGTAATATTATAGGTATTACAGAGATCCTTCTAAATACGATCTAATGACGGAAATTAAACGGCAATGAAATAGCTCTTAATAACAAATATTAATTTAAATTATTTTTATATTAAAAAGGCCTCTTAATATATCTTAACAATGCCTAATAATACTCCTATATCTCAATACTACTTCAAAATATATTCATGTAATAATATTTATATTAATCTTAGTATCAATAAAGTTACTAGATAAGTTTTATTTGTCGTAGAAATACGTCTGATTTTAGAAACAAGGAAACAAAGTATATATATCACTAGTAGTGTACTTGCAACTCTGCACAAGAACTTGTTCTTTACCATCCCGTTAAGTAAAACAAAATTTAATCCTATCGCCGTTTTATAAAAAAAAAATATAATATCTATGTCCTTATATTTTCAAATAAAAAAAATGTTTGCTAATATGTCCGGATTATGTTCTACAGTATGCTATTGCGACATTTTATATTTATATTACAAAACTATAGTACATTATTCTTCTATTTTCATTCCACACTCTCTATTTAAATAAATTCTGTTCAAATAAGGTCTCATATCTTCAAAGTTATTTCAAAAAGGGGTACCGAGAAAATATTCAAACCAATACACATTGCTTATTCATACATTACACGTCCGTACAAGACTTAAGGATAAGCTAAAAACGACTTTAAACAAACCTTTGTAGGTAAGGCTAGACACTACTCATTGTAAAAGATTTGTAAGAGCCGAGCTTTGAGCTCTCGTTACCAGAGCCTTTCTGTTGCAAAACTAACTAGAATATCCTTTAAGTACCTTAAAGTCCTTTTGAATAATTTATATTAAAATGTATTCGTTAACTTGATACTGGGAATTACAATCGCACTATATTAAGTTAAAGTTCATAAATATATATGATACATAATTAAGTGTTTGTTTGTGTATGTACGTAATAAGTACTTAGACACAGAGATACGTGTATTGGAATAACATGAACGCGAACATGAAATAGTAAATTCGAGTCCTTTTCCTGACGATAATCATTCCATAATAATGATATCATTATTGAGAATTATAATCCTATATATTATATTATGACATCGTGTGATGTTCAAACTTCCCCTCGTCTCTCTTGTGTTCTTCAAACGTCAGATACAAATACATTACGCTATAAATTATAGCAACATAACACAATACAAAAGGTATTTCATAATAATCAAAACATATATCAAAGGCTGATCCGACGTAGTACAGTCAGGTTTACGCAAGAGCAAACAAAAACAATTCACCAGCCATTGAGTTAAATTTAGAAATATTGGTTATCGAAGCACTTCAGTTCAAGGTTAAATTTAAACTAATTTGAGTTGTCTTCACCTTTCCGGTGAGTTCTGGAGGTTAATATTATTTTTATGCATGTTTTTTTTTGTTATATATTTTGAATTTTTTCATACATATTTTATATAAAAGAAAATGTTCATGTTTGACAACAAATATTTTCTTTACAAGTGAATTAAGTGACATGATGTGTGTTTCGATAAGTGCAGTGTAAATCTAAACAAAATGGACAAAAAAGCGGCTGAAAACATTCCTATAGGGCTATGCGGGCGAGTGCGTGACAAATCGCCCGATTTATCGAGTGATTTGTCGTTCGAGGAGTTACGAAATCGATTCGACACTAGCGCCGCGGCGAGGCGTGAAATTGTTTCAAACCCTGCTACGCATGGTAGCGCCACGCGACAGATCGTGAGCGGGAAAATTTTCAAGAAATGTAAGAGCGCAACTTTTCAGATAGATGGCGCCACTTATACTATTGGTAAGATTTTTTTTTTCAGAAAAATATACTATGATGTGGAATTTTAAAACAGTTTGTTATCCAATGTTTTATTGTTTTTTGTGTGGCGATGGTTATATTTAAACGGTCTTTCAAAAATCAAATATCTTATATTCATTTTCTTTTACAGGTAAATATTACAATTTAAGGAAAATCTCTCATAACAAGTAAGTGACGAATAGCATAAAGTATTTTTATGCAATATTTTAATAATATTTCTTCTTACTGACTCAAAATAAATAATCATAAAATATATAAGTAATCATAAAATATGTGTGGAGCGTAAGTTAATAATTATTTAAAGACATTTTTTATGTTGGTTGGTGAATCACTATTCTGATAATTTTTACCCTATAACAATGCTTAAATATAAATATTGTTTTCATGTTGTAACTATTTCTAACATTGGTTGATAATTAACATTAACTAATAGACAAATTGAATTGGAAATGTGAGCACTTCTTGACATTAGTACATTAACAAGTTATATATTTTTTAGATATTATATTCCTATTCCAATCAATAAATACAAAGTATACATAGTAGTACAAAAAATCTGCACCTTTTAATTTTGCACTCTATACATTTGTTCAAAATTGTCATTCAGTTTGAACTACATAATAGAGGTATTAAAGGAGAATGAATGGATTTCTTTTTTATGAAAGTTAAGTGAAGTTTTTAAGAGGAAAAAATTACAGGTAAGTTTTTTAATGGCAACTGAAGGCTGACGATATAAGCATGGCAAGTATTAATTTCAATTTAGAATTGTTTATAAACACGTTTAACCATAAAAAGTAAAGTAGTTTTTGATTTAGCTGATTAATTATTATAATTGAAAGTTATCGTCAGTCAGTCAGAATTAATCCTGGTAAAAATAGCCTTAATTACTCAGTGCTATTACCATTTTACCACTTTTTTATCGGATCTTTACGTCACTTGCTTTTTACATTCCTGGAGAATAGAATAGGAGAATTAAATTTAAGTATTATTACCTATTCCACACTATTATATTCGTTCCTACTTTTAAGCTTTTAAAATCAATATATTTTATGAATGTATTAAGAAATAATCTAAAATGTTACGTTACATACATTTAAATTTTATTTTTTTTATGATAATATTAACTTTATTATGACTCTTACTATTATGACTCTGTTATTAGATATCCTACGTTTTGTTGATGTCAATTTCAGTTTCCAATTTTAAATTAGTAACGATTAAGCACTATAAAAAAGGTGTCACCTTTCTAATTCTCAAAAAAATTAACATAGCGTATTTCTTTGAAATATTATATAAACTTCATGTGTACCAACCCTATCATTTAAGTTATAGTAATATTGAACCCTTAACTCCTGTAAACTTAAAATAGAATGGTATGGAAATTCCGGGAACACTTTATCTATTATAGCGATAAAACAAATTGTAACCGCATGTTGGAGCGAGGTGAAATGTGGCTTTTACACGCAACGGCGCAATTAGGCTGTTTACATACCAGTTATATGTAAGCTATTATTAAAGACAATTAATTTTAAATATATTGAGCGTATTGGTTATTTTCTATTTTTACTTTAAAGAAGATAGTAGAGAGACTAAATGTTTTGTTTCAATAAAGTTTAGAGTTGTCAGCAGCCACAGCTACGTCTGCTTAATATAAACAGGGCTTTACACTTTTGAAACATTTAATCGGAGAGAAAAATGAAAAATTTCTAGAGAATTTGTCACATTCTTGTAGAACTCATTCTTTAAGATTTTTTTATATTGGTTAAGATACAAGCAGAGTATCCAGTTACTTTTAAGGTGTAACCTATGAATTAAAAAAAAAGTAGTTTCAGAAAAAGGGAGTAGAATACATATAGAGAAAGATGAGTTTCATTGTACTAAACTACACTAAATTATAGTAATTTACTTATAGTTTGTGGGAAGCCTAAAAAGGTATGGTATTGCAAAATATTTAGCCGCCATTGAACGAGTTCTGATTACTAACAAAAGAGCGAGTTCACTTTAGTTAGCTATTACAACCTTTTTCCTTTTTTACTTTTCACGGCAATTATATACTTCCTCTATTTGAAATATCGTTAGAAGGAAAATTACCTTTTCTTATGTTTTGATGTTTTATTTCAATGAAATTACAGAAACAGAAATGGAATAAACATTATAATACTTAATATGCTTAGAAGTAAATGTTTTGGGTTCTCCAAAATGCACTTGAAAAGCTGTACTTGTGACTTTTAGGAGATTGACGTAATCAAACAAAATCCTCAATAAATTCACTTACTTACAAAACGACTTTATTGGAAAGTTCCAGTAAGTTCTCAATATAGTCTCGTTACCCAAACTCCGATCATGGAAGTTTATGGCCGGGTACAGCCATGATACATAATGAGGCTTCGGCTGTTAATATCTTAATTGTGAAATCAATATTGGTGCTGTTAATTAATTATAATTAATACTAATGTTGTTTTACGTATTATTAGATGTAGAAACAAGGCAACTATATATATTAACTATATAGTCATTTAATAAAGAGCTTGATATTTTTATGGACGATTTCATATATATACATAATAGCTGCTTACTGTAAAGGGTGCAAAAAGATACTGGATCTCTATTTGATTTATGAATGAACAAGCAAACCTGCAATATTTATGCAATATAGCAACGACATTAAACTGTCTGTGTTTATATAAACCATATCAAGCAGTAACAAACCATTGTATACATGCAACATAAGAAGGAATGCAGATCCATTGTAGAAATCACACATTTTAAAACCCCTAGTATTAAGTCCCCTTATCAGCTTATCATAGCGTTTAAAAGGACTGAAAATTATTACAATAAAAATAGCTATAAGGAAATAATATTAATTAAACAAATTTAAGCTTACAAGAAGTTTTTTATTGTTTTACATTAATTACTTTTTACACAGATTCAAGTATTTATTAGTTGGAGTATATTTTAAATTCTTCATTTATTAAGTCTAAAGTAATCAAAAATGGGTATAGAATAATAACATATATAATTTTATATTAAGAATTTATAATATTCCATACCTATTGAATATTTTAAATTTTAAATTTACTATATGTTTTTGTTTGTGAAATGAAAAAGAATGAACAATAAAAGTAAATAATTTACTCAGTTGGATTTTATGTTCGCAGTTTGTACTGAACGGTTTTACACTATAAAAAATATCTCACATTCTTCTAGCTTTTAAACTTTAAAAAGTATAAATCACAAGTCTAGACTGACAGACAGTTTGCTATGAACCGAAGTAACCCGAATACAATATCAAATTAGATTTATAAAAGCAAGGTATACAATACAGGAACAAAATATTTTATAAGAAATCAAATTTCTTTCTAGTGTGTGTTCATTATTTTATAAACATGAACAACACAGCGGACGGTGTCAAAGCACTCAAATGATTAACTACTTTTTAACCACACTTCGCTGAGGTCATCAAAGAATTCGATATTAAATTTAGTCAGGTCTAACGAACTTGTTACATACTTTTTGTCCATTGCAATTTCGCATTCAATATCGCATTTTATATAAATTCTGAAACCCTATCCCCTTCTAATACCTTTTTAAACTTATTTTTTAACTTACATGCACAGATATAATTGAAATATATTCCAGATATAATCTTAAATCCAACGGAACCTCAATAAAAAATTGTATACATTTATAAAAGCGAAACATTTATCAAATTATTGGTTACAATGTCTATCTGTCCGTGGGGATAGATTAGGTGAAATGCGGTTGCAGATTCAACTCCCACTGAGGAAACTATATATTATTCAACAATATCCGAGACATGTTTGTTGAATTTACATTGTTCTCTATTATATTGAACAGACAAAATGTATTTTCATATAAAATTAAACTCAAGTAAATATTTTAAATATGTAGGCATTACTAAAGATGTAATGTAAAAAAGGATTTTGTTTTTTTTTCTTTCCATATTTGGATTTTTATACGTAACTTAGATGCCAAAGAGCAGAAAACTTACCTTAAAGTAAGTGGTGCCGTCCACAAAACTTTTGCTAATTGTATATACGCAATGCTATAAACATATCAAAAAAAAGAAATTAATTAAAGAAAACCGATAGAACTGGCACAGCAAAGTTCAAAAATCTCTTTAACGAAAAATCAGAGACTTGAATGAAGATAACTGAATACATGTAAAATATTTAAAAGTTGAATTATAAAAAAATTAAGAATAGTTAAGAATATCTAAAATGGCGATATTTTATAAAGTTCATGAATGACTAAGTCAAGATTAAGTAAGTATCAGAATAAAATAGTTCATCTTAACAGTCTACTCCGATTTTCGTATTTTTGTTCGCATTTTAAGTGAAATTTACCGAGACGTGAGGAGCAGATAAATGCATGACATTTGAAATAGCGGTCCCATCTTATCAGGTCTCAGGACTTAGTTATGTCTCATTCAATGACAGCTACAAGATGCATTGAGAAATTTGTTTCGAAAACGCAATTTGGACAAACGTTAACGAACATTTTTTTTGCCTTTTAACCTTAAGTTGTATATACTCGTATATTGAACTTGAATCACAAACTTAAGAATTCACTTTATTTTACAAAATGATCAACACACACACAAAAGTTGATTTTTAATATAAAAACATGTGTAATACAAAAAAATCAATATATTACGTGCAGTTTAAATTTTATGTCCGTAAGGATATGAAAAACGCTCCTCTTTTGGATACCATCAAATAAATTGTGTAAAACTTATATACAATGGACTAAACCAAGAAAATATTCAGAATTCCATGCACTTATAGTATGTTAAGATCTCACAATATGAGAATAATCACATGAATTAACTTTATTGACAAAAATATCTAAGATGTTATATATCCCATAGATTCTTTTTCTAATAAAGGATGTTTTTAACTCCATAGATGAGGCTATCCTCGCGAATCATTTTTATATTTATTATATTTTATATTTATTATTTATATTATATATATAAAGCTAAATATATATATTATATATTTAAATTTATTCGATAAACTATTATATCATATATCGAGCATGTCTAGTGTTCGTTACACACTGTTGACTGACGGACTTTTATTACATCTAAGATATGATGTAGCGATACTCCTTTTTGGTTTGGTTTGGTTTATAATGACAAACATTATTTAACTCATTCAATAGTTAATAAATTATTTATTTATTTATTTATATATTGTCCACTTTAAATCCATACCAGTGATCACTTGTGTACGTCAAATGGAAGTGACAGGAGGGCCTATTTTGATATCGTATGTATTAAAATAAGCCCTTCTGTATAGACACTTTCCAACTTAAAATAAGGCTATGAGGGTTCCAAACGCGCCCTGGTCTGAGAAGAACCACACAACAAACTCAGCCGGGTTTTTTTTGTATTGTGATCATTTTTCACAAACGTCAATATATTTAGTTAGTATTTTTCAACAAACCCGTAAAAACGAAATAACTTAGATAAATTGTGAGAGAAAATTAATTTTATCAGTATAGTTGAAACGTTCACCAAAATTGCAATGTTTAAATTTATTTATTTACCTTCACGCCATATCCCTTGCGGGGTAGCCAGAGACGACGGAGCGCCAAACGCTACGGTCTCTGCATACCTCTTTCGCCTCGGCCACAGACATCAACCTCTTCATACATGCCCTCCGGGGGGTCCTCATGCTTTTTACGTGACCTTCCTCCAGTATCGTAGCTACTGTTTAAATTTACGACTGCTAATACTAAGTAAAACTTATATGCACTGGTGATGAGTTTTTGATGTCGAGAAATTATCCGTTTAACAAATAGAACTACTACTATGAAATGCGTACATAATTTTCTGTCTCGTTTTATGTATATTTTTAATTTTAAAAATGTAAAAAAAAAGTAATTAGTACGTGAGTCCAGTATAAATAAGGCTTCGTAAAAAAAAATTTTACTTGTGGAAGTTTTTAGTACCTTCCTTATTCTTAAAACTACTACCTGTATAAACTACTATATGATTGTTTAATGTTACTTAAGAGTGTTTTTATCGACTTGTTGAGATTGCTGATTATAATAATAATTGATATTGAATAATTTGTTTCGATGCTTAATTGTAGGTTTTAAATTATCTCTTATAAATGGAACTCATTAGTTTAGAATGTGATCATTAACGGTGACAAATTTCTGTTTATATTCAATTGACTGTATCATTTAATATTTATTTATATAAAGGATGAACTCCGTGACAAATATAATTATTGTGCAGTTTTCAGTGTTGAATTTAGTTAAAAGAAAATCGCATATTGACATGGCAAAGTAAATAATTAAAAAACGATCCCATAATAAACCAAAAAATACTTTGAAATTTTTATTTTCATTGAACAGACAACATGTATACCTTTTATTCGTAAACTGAGAAACTGTTTTTTGTTATTTTTTTATTCTTATATCAATTATTATTAAACATATTTAATCATTATTATCAAATTGAATAATTCTACGTTATTTCGAAATAATTAATAACATGATACTCCATGAAAGTTAAATATGATTAACTCTTGGTGTTAATATAATATTATTAGCAAATAATTAGCTTTACAGTGAATTATAACAAATTAAATTTATATAGACAAATAAATGTCAATATTATGAATATATAAAAAGTTTAAATATAATAAAATAAGATTTTCTATGTTTATAAGTATAGTGTATACTCTGTTGTTTCAGCTATTTTATTTTCATTTTTTAGACGTAACGAAAAATCATTATAATAAATTTAATAATAGATCTCAAAGACTGTAATATATCTACAATGCTTACAAAAAGCTATAGTAGAGGTGGTCTGTAAAGTCTGTGGGGATAACTTGATATCGAAGAGAGCGGAAAAATCCGTGTTCGCTTTTCGTAACCGTTAAGTTACCCCTGGGATTTTAAATTGGGAACTACGAGTGACCAGTTGTAATCAGCTACCTGTAGCAGAACATGTGCCTTGTAGGACAGCAGTCGCGCGCAGGCTTCCACGCGGTACGGTCGCGTGGTAGCGTCATGCCGCCCTGAATTGTGTCCGTACGCACCCGTCCGATTCGTGTTGTGCGATGTAAGAAAGACCTAGTACATACACTTTATTGAAAACAGTCAAAATTTTCATCATATCTATAGACATTGATAAGCATACAAACGGGTCGTATTGTATCTCTCTAGCTGTATTTGGGACCACCTGTTGTTCGCGATTTGAAATAGTCCGACAGACAACGTCACAATCTGTTTACACATGGGGGGCGCCCTATCCCCGGGGCATGACGCAATGTTTTATGAGCGCCCCATGACCGTGGCGGAAAAACAACAGTCGTGAATATATATTTAAGTATTATCTTATAGCTAACATCAGTAAAACTAATCAATTTTCAGTCTAAAGACTGATCTATTTAAAAAGCATCTTATACTTGTATAAATATATAATAGATTATAAAGGTCCTGCTTATTCTGGTAGTAAATGGGGAAAGATAAGAGCCGTCGGCGATTGCCAACTCGACCTTCAAAGAGACGCTGAAACATTAATTATAATCACTGTTGAATGGATCGAATCTTCAAGAAAAACAGATATATTTTGTATAAAATAATTATAACATTCTTTAGGATGTATTGATTAACAAAACCAAAAAAAAGCAAAAAAAAAAAATTATATATATTTCGTCTATTAAAATCCAAAATTAGTTTAATTACAAGTAATACAAAAAAAATAACCATTATAAGTATGTTTAAATTTTAGTGATTATTTATGTTTTTTTCTATTTTAAAATAATTCTAAAACTACTATCTAATGTGATCACCCATCTCTATCATTTTAATTGCATTACATTTATCTACAAGCCATAATATACAATCTGATTACAATATCGCGATAAACATCAATGACGATATTATCATTAATCGTTATATTTAATACAAATGATATTAAAAAACATTAGTTAATTACGTTTTATAACTTTAATATGATATTTAAATTATGAATTAAAATAATGGTATCCAGTACGACAGAGAGATAAATCCATCTTGTATGATTTTAACATAAATATTATGTATTAGCTCAACATCGGTGAACACCATTTGAACTGTGTAACGAGAGAACATATCAAAACAATAATAAGTGTTGGTGGAAGGTGTTAGTGTTAAATAGTGATAGGTGCTGGTAACTTTGAACTGGAGGTAGCGTATGATGTGATGATGCGGCGTGGCAAAGCTTTGTTGGAAGGTAGTAGGCAAGGTTCTGTGGACGGGAGTGGCAATTTGGGTAATGATAAGGAACTGGTGCACAAATGTCATAGCGACCCCGGGGGAGGTAGGGCTCTGGGTGCAGCCCCAAGGACACACAGACATCGATCCGTATCGGGTGCGTTGAGGAAATGCGTTTTGACGCTGGACGGCTACTCGTACGTTATAGGTATGTCGTTATTTATGGTTCTCTGTATTTATCTTACCATATTACGAATTTTGTATACAAGTATATTTGTGTTTATAATAACATTTGTTATTGTGATTATTATATTCTTGATTTCCCAAAACTTGTTCGTATACAAGGTCGTTAACGTTAATGGATCTCCTTACCAGTTATAACGAGCAAGAAATGATGCCTTTCAGTACTTACAATACTTCTTATAATACAATAAAACCAACCAAGTGAAAATATTAACCTAATAAAATTAATATTAAACATACTGTAATCTCAATAATGTAATTTGAGAACATAATAAAAATCATTTCAAAAATTATTATACCTCAGAACATACTTTGTATTTAATAAAACAAAATCTAAAATATCCCAAAACAGATGTACGATATTTCAAGAAAAAGATAGAGCGAATTCAATTAAGTGTGAGTTATCTAAATACATAAACTATCTGACCCATCTGTCCAAGTTCCACATGAAACTAGGAACAAAAATTAATCCAAAGTTCCACGGAACTGTTACCGTCTTCATCATGTTCCGATAAGTATCGTTAAAGTAGAACGTGAGACCATTTGCTACGAAAATAGGACTCAACTAAACCTTTCTATGACACTTGGGAGTTACGTTGTAATAGTCGTATTATAGTGCTTTTAGTTTTTTATTTCAGCACTTTATATAAAAATATAAATAAAATTGAAGTTTTTGTAATTCCAAAATAACAGTTATTCTTAACACTCAACGCATTTGACTCTTTAACAAAAAAACAAATCTATCTCTCTCATATCTTTGAAACGGCTGAATCTATGTTAACAGGACTTTAACTGGCGATTAGCTGATATAATAAGGAATAATTCAGACTTTTATTTAAAAAAACATATTCCGCACTAATGAAGTCGTGGGCAGAGCTAGTGTAGAGTAAAAAGTTCCATTGAAATTCATATAAAATTGTGTTACGAGTTTGATTGATCTGAAAAAGTCGTATGAAACAATTAAAACTTTTCTAAACCACAATGTTCCCATCACTGTTGTTGATATTTTACTCACATCTGAAAATAAGCGATATATTTTATAACTTATGATGTGTCCTGACTTTGGGTGGTATTTTTATATTTCATTTACAAAAATCCAGTATCCTCTTAACGTAATACTTATTTTTTTTTTTTTTAATGCTCAAATACGATTTTAAAACATATAATCTACTAGTATTTTTAGTGCTAATTTACTTTGATCTAGTAATTAATAAGAAACTATCAATCTTTTGAATACAACTCAAAAAGTTTTTCTTCCAATTATCGAGGATTAAATAAGTCTTACTCCGGCGTAAATGAGTAATTATTCCAAAAAACATTTTAGTTTCCCTGTACTTGGATTAATAAGCTTTTGAAGTAAGAATTTAATTTCGTCGAGGTAGAATTTCTGTCCTTTTTTTCTTAGTGTTAGACCAACAATTTTTTTTTAACTATTTCTATTAAAGACGAATATGTAGAACATGAAAAATATTGGTATAAAATTTTTATCCCTTATCAGTGAGAGGTCCAAAATATTGTCAAAAATACTGTCTTAATAATTTTCTGTTCCATACACCGAATTTATAAATAAATTTAAGAGTTTATAACTCTGTATATTTATGCTCTCTAAGCATATCTCAATGTGTTGATAGATCTAGATATTTTATACACTTTATTAATAAATCTATTTAAAATGCTTATATTTTAAAACTTATACAATATGCGTATAGTATAGTAACAGTAGAACATTTTAATATTTGAATATTATAAAAGACTCCTCATAAGAGCTCTCGACAATGTCAGCGCCGTCTTAAAACAACAGACATCACAAATACTGAATACACAAAAGATGGAGAATGTATTGCTATTTTAATTTTAAAGCATAATCATCACAATTTTTTTGCATTTTAATATTTGATAATTAATATTACAATAAAAATACGAATATTATATCACATAAAGAATTATAAATTGGAAATCGAAAATATATTTTGATTTACATAAAGAATAAAAAATACATGTAGACTTAATGTTCTTTATATCATATATCATAAAGATATAATACATTGGATATGTATAATTGTATTCAATCGATGATAATCCTACAGTATATCATCTGATCAATCACAGAATGTGTTCGAGATTACAATCAGGTGTTCGCCATTACTGTGGACACTGAAACGTATTTAACGAGGTAGTCTATTAGCTCAGCTCAAGCAGCTTTATGTGTTATAATTATTTAATAATGTTATTAATAATTTGAATACTAAGAGCCAAATGTGTAAGAAGTTAATTTTACAACTACTTTATCATATAAGAGATAAAACCTCGAAAAATTACATTTTTTTTATTTCTAAGATAAATTTAATTGAATGCCCCTGATGTTTATAAAATCTATAACCATTTGCACTATTTTTATTATTTGTTGTTACAAGATATTAATACAATTAATATAGAATTGGATACAAAAGTAATATTCTCTAGACAAGTACAGATTTGTCATCAATTATTTTGATAAAATGTTTTATTATTTATTGCTTGTTATTATTTTTGTTGACAATATAAATAATGAAAGTATGATTGTAGCTTTTATATAAAATGAAAGATAACATTTGATAAGATTAATGGATCAATTTACTTTCTGCTGTAATAAATATTTGATAAATTATTTTATTGTTATCCACGTTAACCTGTACAATAAATAATAGACAAAAAAGTTAAAAATAATAAATAAAAAAAATTGGTTTCACGAAATAATTGTAATAAAAATGTGTTTCTCTACCTTACTGAGCATCGTCACTGATTTCCCATTTTATAAACACCATAACACATACACATACATAGTTTTATTGTGAAATAATACCACGGATTAAACAAATCGCTAAGCCACGGCACAAAAACGAGAGTTATGTTGGTATTACGATATAAATTTGAATCCATGGATGTTTTTACAGATCGTTATTATTGTAATTTATCAAGATCATAGCCAATTTTTATAATGAACGAAGTTATTTTTGATATCCTAAAAAATATGCCTTTGTGTGATGTATAAAAATTCCACTTCAGTTTTTCGATATATTTTTTATACACACACATACTCGTAAATATATGTATGTACGTGTGAATATGTGTTGTTCGAAAAAGAACTTTTGGTTCCATTATCCGTAATCAGTAATAAAACATATTATTTTCCAATCCACAATTAACATTATCATAACTATATTATAAGCAGATTATATAGTCATTTAAGTACCGTGTTTGAAATTAATTTTGTTTTTAGTTATGTGCCTCCTCTTATAGTTGTGTTTAATATTTCATTAATATTATATTGCGGTAAACATCTTTTACTTTACCTAGATTAAGTTAAAACGGCAGAATAATTCAATACACATCAAATTCGCGTTCTTAGTATTAGATAATCGTTTAGTACAACTTCAACAATATAATAGTGTGTACTATGATACATAATAAATAAATATATATATATATATATATATATATATATATATATATATATATATATATATATATAATTTTTTACCCTTTTTAATGATATTTTTATATCAGTGTTTGATTTTAGTCAATTATAAAAATAAATCGAAGGTTTTGATGACAAATACGTAACGCTTTGCGATTATCAATAGCGTCTTTGTATTTATATTTACGTAAAAATTTAGTGAATGATCGTAAATAAATCTGGAAATTTCCTATATTTAATATCTTACACGTCAGAAATTAACATATATACATATTTGTAATTCCTTATATTAAGTAAATATTACCTACTACGGGTGTTATCGATAAAAAAATCTTTATTTTACTAAAGGAAATATCGAGATTATAGTGACTTAGAATATTAGTATTCAATAAAATGTTAGTTCAAAGTAACTTTCCACGTGTCCGGGATAATACGCCTTTACATGTACAAAAAGATTAGGCTTTATTTTAAGGGTCACTGGAGCCCTAAAACGGCATTTTGTGGGATTATATGATATGTCTTTGTAAAATTTCTAACACGTATGAACATAATATCGCTAGAATGAACATTTATTTTTATTCCACAACATTATATGTATTTATATAGTTTTTAAGTTCATTACAAATAGCATTATTATAAAAATATTTCAGTATGATATAAAATTTGTGTGTTATTTTTATTCTAAAATGTGGGTTTAAAATATTTCAAATTTTACATTTTAACATTTCTGTGTATATTTTAAAGGAAATGGTAACTTTAACAAAATATTTTAAATAAAATAATCTTAACAAAATGTATATAATCGTAAAAAAAATTTCGCCATGTGATATTTGATTATTCTATATTTTTTGCCTATCGGTTTCAGCTTTGGACGCTGAATTGAAGACAGGTTAATCGTTTCGCTCAATTCGGCAAACTCTACCGTGATTTTGCGAGCGCAACGAGTCAAAATCAATGTCCGGTTCGCGCCCCTAGTTATATAAAAGGAATGATAAAAAATATATGCAACATTTAATATATTTCATATAAATAAGTAAGAACATATTTTAATCGACTTTCAAATCCATTATATAAATCCATAGCTTTTATAAAGTCGCCGTGATTACAACACTACGTTACGATAAGCGTTCAAACCATCTGTTGTGACGGCATCCCTTATCAGTAACTTATCAGATACCATGATGTAGCATTAATCGAATATGTACCTCATTTACCTGAATCATATACACGTTTTAGATATTTATATTGATAATGGATGGATTATTTGGTAAGTTATAGTTATAGTTATAGGAAACATTAAAGTTTCATTGAAAAGTTATCAGAAACTTTAAATCTTTATGCGGTAGTAAATTAGTGAGGTTAAACTTAACGTTGAAATTATGATAAAGGTTCCCACAGGACGGAGCTGAGCAAATTATTTTAAGATGGGACTAAGATCGCAAGGAAATTTTGCTCTTATTTATTTTTAAGTTCTTAAGTAGCATCTTGAACCTTAAGTACGTATTCAGATCTGTGTTTAAGTATATTTACTTATCAAACATAAACACAGGTCTGTTAACTTAACAACCAAATCAATCTCAGTCTAAATCAATTATACATAATTGAAGCTGAAGATGAAGCTATCAATACTAATTTGTAGTGCATTCATTATGTTGAAATAAGTTAAAAGTATTTCAGTTACTAATTCATATTTTAATTAATAAATAAAATGTCATAGTATAATAATAGCTAGCTATATATATATATATATATATATATATAGATATATATATATATATATATAATATTATATTTTTATACTAGCTGTTGCCTGACTTCCTCTGCTGCTTCAGAAACTATTTTATATATACTTTTTTAACTCCGCCACCTTTTGGACACTTATAGAACTTAGAAGTGAATGTATAAAAACCTCAAATAAACGATGAAAAAATTGAGATTATTAATCAAGATACAAAATATCGAAATTTTTAAGTTGGATTTACAAAATTTCATTGAAATCGGTTCAATGGTTTCGAAGATTGGCGTAAACGAACATCGTGACACGGCATTTTTATATATTAAATATATTCTTTAGTAAGAATATATTTAATTTCTACCGTTAGTCTTATTTTGTATTACTACTGTTAATAAATTTATTATTTATAGAAACTTTTCCACATATAGTTAAGAAGAACCTTTTATTTTTAATTAAAATAAAAAAATCATCACAATTCTGATATAAATATTTTAACTGCTATCTATTCATAATCTCAATCCAAACTCTAAAATCTCAAAAAGTATCTTCTAACAGGTGAAAAATATAATATTTAGAATATTCACAGTTCGTATACTTGTCTAAAACCAAAAATACTCTTGATTTTTTTTATAAAGTACAACATACTAACCCAAGTTTTTATTTCACTATTTACTATTTTTGTAATGTGGAATGGTCGCAGCGAAATTGGAGAATGAAAAACAAATAACTCACCGTGTGTGATTGCGGAAAATATTAATTAACTACAAAGGGTACGCTCTTTTGTGTTTGCTCGAAACATAAAATATCTTTAATATAACTGAAATTTGTTTTTCTGCCCTCTCACCGCGTGACTGCGTGCAAACTTTGAATTGTTAATTGATTTTGAAATAAAAATTTATTTAAATAAACAGACGAACTCATCTACGAGGACTGGGCTTGGAAAATGTATACAGCGCAGTCGTTTTGCAAACTAAGCGGTTGGTTCCTTTACGTACATAAATTTGTCTGGTATAAAATAGGCTATGAAGTAACAACCTTAAAGTAAATCTAGACTATCCAGCTGATCCATAATAAAGCAATTTAATAAACGTTTAATGTTTATTTAGCTAAATTTAAAAGTAGACAGAAACAAGGTTTATATTAATTGTTTAGAATTTATTTACTAGATTGTCGCTAAGGTAAACAAGATTAATGTTATTGACTGCAGTAATAGCAACTTGTGTACGCTAATAGCAACTTGGCGTATGTGGGAGCGACTGTGAACAATACACGCGGTAAGTTCTTACACATGTACATAATATTAACTTTAATACAAAATGAAATGAATGAAGATTTTGCTTTATTTTTGAAGTACGGACGTGACATTTTTCTTATTAATCTACAATTTAGTAACTTTGCCCAGTTTTCTTTGTAAGTATTTTTTACATATTTGACTTATCTTTATTAGTACTCGTACATTAATTTCCAATTTTTATGTTCACATCCCAGCCCATATCGACATGTTAAGGACATAGTATATTTTATAAGTATATAGAGAAAGATATTTTTTGTGTTATCGAATATTTATATTATATAAAATATCGAACTTCCGTGAGTTTGTGCGAAACTCCAAAATTGTACTTTTTACACGAGGCATTTCCATATAATAGTGATTTATATATTTTCCGTTCCCACGGTAACGGGCACTCCAAGGACAGCAAGGTTGAGGTTTTGCGAGAATTAAATAAAAATAAATATATCAAGAATGTCTGTGTAAATGTTACAGACACACTATTATAATCCATTCGTTTTAAAATTATGTAAATAACTATTTTAACAATAAACATACAAGTTAAACAGCACAAGTAGAACAATCTGCTGTCAGTCGTGTGATGGACAAAGCTGATAATTTTTTTTGTGTTTTCACACAATATATCCATTACAATTATTCAAATTAATAGAACCGTGAAGTATTACGGTCTAGTTAATTAACATAACAGAATATAAATAAATATATATTATATTTAATTTTTTTTGTAAATCTATGTTTTAATTTATTAATATGTTAGGTATAGCGAAGCACGACTGGGATAACTAGTAAATTATATAAAACAAATATTATTCGTGTGCTGATACATAGCTAAACAAACCATAGAATAGCAACATAAATATTTTTAAAGTAAACAACAAAAAATATATATCCATCATCGTTATTCAAGAAACATCTTTACTAGCCGATGATAAGATAAATTTATGTATAACATGTTTTATTTCAATTTAAACTTACCAAACCTAAACTAAAAATTACCGTCCGTCCGTCTGTCCACCTAGTCAACATGAACATATATACTATAGCTACGCTGGCAAAGTAGTATATAAAAAAAATCAAAATATTCGTGTACACGTACAGTGAGATGGAATTTTTGTTTGAGCGCCCCATGACGTGGGGTGTTGTTAGTTAGGTCTTTAAAAATATGATTAGTTTGCAGAAATCATTTTTCGATTACGAGTATCGGTTGTGAAATATTAGATTTAAGTTTGTGTCCCCTTTCTGTCTGCCAGGTAAATGGTGAAAATGGAGGTGTGAAAAATCACAGTAGTACGTAGTATCATATAACGAATTTAGAAGGAAAACTATCACAACTAGAAGGCTTTACATGATTATGAATAATATTCGGTTAACTTAAAATATATTTTTTATACGCTTATATTGCAAATTCTGGCTAAATCTGAGAAGACAGTTTTAAATAATATACTATAGAATGGTATATCTTAAAAAGATCTACAAAAAAATCCGCTTGTCTATCTATCTATCTATCTATCTATCTATGTATCTATGTATCTATCCATCATGGATAATGGAACCCTACATTGCGCGGGGTCGGACACACACTTGCTTTTTAATTGTTTTATGCAATAAGTTTGTACTCAATGTTTATGTATATATTGAGTCCGATTAGACAAACTAACAATATTTAAGATCTATTTGTTTACTTATTTATTTTTAAATTGCATTCGATTAATTAGAGAAATAGTTGTATACAAAGTCTTGTGAAAGTTTGTTGCCAGTTTGCTATATATGATAACTTCCTTTTTCATTACTATCTTTAAGCGCTTCGTCCGTCCTGTAGGTATATTTACAAAAATAACTCGTAATGACGGATGATTAAAAATATTTTTTTACAAGAAAACTTCTTCGGAATATTATTGTGTCATCAAATCTAACATCATTTATGTATTTTTAACATTATTATTGGTTGATAGCGTGATCACCAGCCAATCAAAACCCTAGGAAATACTGACAAGTCAATTTCGAATTTAATAACCCAATCACTTTCCAGAAACCGATCGTTAGTGTAGTGTATAACTATAAAAGAATCAGTACGTTTTAGTGGTTATTTGTAAACAACTGACTACGCCGAATCCTATTCAAAAGTTATTTAACTGGACTTACGCAGGCTGTCGGTAACAATACTAACCAATTACGTCAAATAATATTGTATGTTAATTCGCATTGATACAGATCTATTATATTCTCTTCGTGATTTAAAATTGTGTATTATTCATCATTGTAATGCAATACTTGAATTGATTTTTATTCCAATTGTTGTGTCATTTGAAGGTTGTCTTGAATTAAAGTAACATTTTCGAATAATCATTAATAATGATATATCAAATGATAGACACACACTTTTAATGAATAGTACTGTTATGACTGGACAGTGAAAAAAAACTAATTAATCATTTTATTATTTTAGTAAATATATAAATTAATTTAATCACAAAAGATCACTTTAATAAATTCTTACTTTTGTAGTCTTATTCCGACTTAAGCCTATACTTTACCAAATTTTATATTTATATTTTTCTTCGAAACATTATTAGATCACTAGCACTTAAGAGAACAATTACTTAAGTGAGATTAAATCTTCTATGAATTAAATTAAAGATTATAATCGTGCTAGTGTTTAATATGATGCACGGTTATGATATGAAATACTGGGTACATTCAATAACATATTATTCCAAGTATAAATACATAAGTAATATATTTTATTTTAATATTATGTATATTAATTACATGTTATGTAAATTTCTGTAATAATGTATGTATTGTGAATAGGATAAATATATGAATACAAATGTTATTAACGATAAAATGTTGACTTTTAAAAACATTATTTACATTTTTTACTATTGCACCAGACAAACTGACACATTTTAATTGTAAGTCATTTCAATATTTAATATTACATGTAGAACACTAGCAAAATGCTCGTGTTATTTGTTAAGTAGATATGAAGGACTTAGTATTAATATTTATATTGTAAAAACAAAAGCCAAAATGTACCAAAGCATATTTCTAAACACATTTATTCTTCCTTGTCATTGTTCGCGGTTTTGTCTGAAACAAAGTAACTGATCGTAAACGACACAATGGATATGAAGATAAAACACAAGATTTCAGTTTATAAATGAAGTGCCAAATATACAAAGAACACTTTGATCTGACTGCAGACTATAAATCTAGTAGACTATGTTTTTGTTATTTGATTTCTTCCTTTATTTCTCCATAAACATTTAGACGGGAAATTGAGTATTCTGAAATGTTTCACCACAAAAGATATCACTATGTGTGATATAAACCATTTAATTAAACAATAAGATATAATAATTATAAGTGACATTATTTTAAGGAAGAATGAGCTAAGCTTTCATGTTCAAAAAAATTATATTAAGAGTAATAATAAAATAATATGTATAAAATACAAGTAAATATATTTTATTAAAAATGTATAACTTATTAGATTGTTCTATGTTGAACTTTAAACTAACATGCTATCTTATAATTTACAGCCAATAACATCACAATACTTATCAAATATATTTTTAGAAAGTACTATTAATTTCGAAAATCACGCTCGTTACTATAACAAAACACATCTGGATGAAATGGAAAGCCACAGACTAGAAATATAAGTTGTTTAATTAATTAAAATAACTTATATTCTTTTATAGCATTGTGTCTGTATTATAATTAACATATATTATTTATTGATTTAGTGTAACTGTTTCTAAAAATGTGGTTAAAATTTATATGATCGTAGATAACATCTAACACAGTTTGATAAAAAGTAAACGTGTTGCAAAATGTAATAATTCGTTACCAGTGAGACGTTAACCATAAACGGATAGGGACAATATATTAGACTGTGGTCGGCGACCTCTCGCTGACATTTGCTATGTGATTTTAGGTCACAGAAGTGATGCTAGATTGACAATCATTCTGTATTTCTGTTTATTAGGGAGTCCATTGTTGATTACGTGACAGATTTATTTTTGTCACATCCTATTAAGAATAAAACCAAACAAGCATTTCTTATTATTAAATATTACTCAAGATCACTTTTTTAATTAACACAATTTTCTAATAAAATTTCAAGTTAATAAGCAATCAATCTTGGCTTAAGTGTCCCATTATTGTTGAATATATTAGTTATTTATATATATACGATATTTCATTTATATACTGAGTAATTATAATTAAACCCTCTAGTTTATTCATATTATAATATTAGTTCACATTCACATTAGGGGAATGGCACTAATTCTCTTCGCAGTTCCAAATTTCATACGAGACAATCAATGCTTTTACTCGATTACTGGACAGCTGTGCCCGGATTTCACTCGTGCGTTCATTTTATTAATTTCTCTATTTATAACTGAGCTGAGTTTGAATTTTATTACTGAATATATGTTAGTTTAAAATAAGCTACTACTAGATTCTTTGATTTCATGATTAAGTTACAACAAGAGTAAAATTTTAAAAGTGAAATGTATGCTTGGAAAAATATCTTTGTTATATATACTTTATTGTAGAAATCAATATTAATTGCCATTAATACAATTTATAAGCCGATTTAATTAACGCATAGATTATGACGACGTATGAAACGAATTGATGATGTCGTTACGTCATTGGCCTAATGTCTGTCACAGCTGCCCTACATACTTACCACTTACCACTTACCACACAAACCAGTTCCGTATAGGCGTTACTGGTTAATGTCAAGACATGTCAAGACATGTCGAGACAATTACGATATAATAGTAATCAATTGAAAGGCAATTAGTTGAAAATTATAACGATATTTTGTTACTAATTAAATCTTTTATTACAAAGTTATCTATTCAGCCATATCTAAATCTCAAGATCTATCTTAAAATTGTATTACAAATATAGATTCATATTACCATCATTAATATTAAGAATGCGTTTTAAAAAATCTACTATGCAATTCAATTACAAAGAGACTAATTATATTTTGTGATCCATGATTATTACTATATAAATTCACCCGAACGTATTTGAGTTTACGAACTCGAAATTTTCTCCAATAATTACGAGCCCACAAATGACCAGTTCACAGCGCGATTCCGCCGTGCCCCGAGCTCTTAATTAACCTCTTATTAGGGGCCCCGAATTTGTTCGAATTTACATACACATATATACATTTTATAATGTAAAATGAAATGGTCATATAATATTTATTAACATATCAATGTCTCAATTTATTATTTTTAATATGACATCATAAAACACATAAATGATTTTAAGTCGTAAGTAGCTTTCAAAAGCTTTAATAATATGTTAATATTAATTAAAATTTATGAATAAGATGATTTGTTAACAAACGAACTCAGCGTTGTTCAACTCACAACACAAATATCAAATCCTTTACATCAGACTTTATAAATAAAGCAATTTAGTTCTTAAAGTAAACATCATTTATATTTGACTTCCAAAACCCCGGAGGGCTGCGAATACTATTAGTGAAATATAATCGAGAAACTTTGATATTTAAATAAAGTCCATCGTAACTTTTTCAACTGTTAATAAATTTTCATATCATGATGATGATAAATATTTATGTTATATTATATACGATATGCATGTTAATATTAAAATATCGAATTTTTCTTATGTTTATGATAAAATAAATATATTATATCAAAATGTGTTATAATATTTTAATATATTTCATTTTAGGATACTTTTTAAATACTAGAAGGTCATACAAATTTACTTGTAGATTCCTATTCATCATCGTAAGCCATCTGACGTTTGAACAATATTTCTAAGATCACCAAGACGTTCCTCTGCTAATTCCTTAACGGCACTCTCTGTTGATTGATGAGTGCCGTCTAAGTAATTGTCTCGCTGAACGTTTCTCCGTGTATTTATTGATACATTCCATACTCACTCCTCTTCATTTGAGCTTTAGGGCTATTTTGGCTTGAAGGTTTCGTATATTGGGTATCACGTACGAGTCACTTTTAATCGTTAGATGACTATTAATCAAAGTGCTTTTGAAGCACATTTCACAACATGCTAGGGCGCGGTTGGCGCGGTCAATTGCACTATTACACTGCAAAATTGTACCCACCTCTATTAAGTCTACAGACTATAAACCTACGAAATAGTAAATTTGATTTACTCAGTTTTTCTCCATATATAAGTATAATAGATCGATACACAATGTAACAATATAATTTATGCAAATCAATAAAAATGTAATTTAAGCCGTTTTTATTGGATCAATAAAATATTTTATCGAAGTTTTAAATGACTCCAGATGAGTTTTTATATTTTTATGTTTTTATTTAGTAACATACTCGTATATACTGCAATCAATAAACGACTTGTGTTCAAGGGTTGTCCGAAACAGTGAGTTAAAAAACTGTTATCAAATATAACAGTTATGGAATGTTTTCATATAAAAATGAAATTGTATAAAAATATTTTTACAAATCCAAAGATTAAATGAAATATTATTATCTGTATTTATATCTGTTAAGACAAATGGACATTATGGCCTACTATAGTCTTTTCTAAAAATGTCGTCAAAATAAGTAAAATTTTTCTTTAACGCAATTTGGTTCAAAATTATAGCAATTTCGCTGATGATAACGGGAATAGTTAGAAAGACGATATAGTGGTCTTTCACATTTATGAAACGGTTTCTTCACAAATAAAGTACACAATCACAACATGCTCTGAACATAAACAAAAGTAAATGAATGCCAGCGCTGGAAATAGATTTGATTGGTTAGTTAGTGTGCTAACGATAAATGGTATAATTAGTTTCGAGTTTCAATTTCTTAAAGGTTAATATGTACATATGTGAAATTGAAAAATCTATTATATTATTTAATAATTTGTTTATATCATTATATGATCTCAAGATATGCAGTTTATTTTACAAAATGACTATCATAATTTTAAAAATTCTTGTTATTTTATTCATATCTAAATTTTTTACCCTAACGGGAAAGCTAATTAAAGTAACATCAAACTTCATTTATTATATCTAATGGGTCCAAGAGTTTATTAATCATTGTGGATATCATGTTTTACTGGCTCGTGTTCATTTATGGTTTAAAAAAGTATAAACGCAATAATTTATAGAGGCGACAAGAATTCGCGGCATGTGTCAGTCGCAAGCGAAGGTTTAATTTATATCTCAGCTGAAGATAATTAAAGGAAGTCAATAACAAGACTGCGAGACAACTCACTGGACTGGACGGATTGTATGCGTTTATTTATACACAGCTATTCACGAATTTTTTTACTGAATGACATCTGTAATTTTTTGGTAGGATTTTTTAAATTTACCAATGAGTTTAAACTTTGTTCAGTATTTTAAATTAATTATAAAATACTTTTGAGTCGTCAAATGCATGCTATTACATTTACCATTTTTCTTATTTTCTAAATGTTCACCTGGAAATCATCACAAAAACATCTTATATCCCAATCTTAGCATAAGATAATTACACCCATAATTATGGTACATTTCTCCAAATTAATCTGTCGCAAGAACAAGCTTTCGTTCTGTTCGCCAAATTAAATTTCAAACATAACCTAACAAATTATAACCATATCAGAGTAAACGATAACCGTATGCATTATGGTTTTTATTTCTATACCAGTAAGGTTTATTATTTCCTGCTTCCAATAGTACTCCATAACACATTGAGCCATGTCGGCGTCAGGTGGTACTAATTGACATGAATTGCCATTTGTGGGGTCTTAGACTCGTTCTCAAGTACTTTTCATTGAGAAAACCACTTAAGTGTTATAGTTTATTAGGAAGAGTTTGTACTTAATAAATATTTAATTGTTTGCAATTCGATTTGCAGTACATTTATTTATAAGGTTTTTTGTTAAATATATTAGTCAACTCTCTTATAAGGTGTAAATAGAGGTATAACCCTCGTATAATAATAAAAGCTGCAAACAAAATAATAAAAAAAAAATATTTGCAATCAAAACTTGAATGATGTTTAACTCTCTGATGGGTACAAATATCCCGTTATAGTTCAACTATAGACAGTCCATGGACTATTTTCATCCGTGAAGACCTTGTAGGCAAAGCGTAAAACATTATAAACTTGATCCAATTATTTTATTAAAGTTATAGAACTTTTAATAGGTTTCAATTTTTAGATGAACAGTATACAATATATTCCACACTAATACAACTATTTACCTCACTCACTGATACAAGTATTTACCTATTTGTTATAAATTTGTAATGACTCATTATCGTGTTTTAATTATTCATAAGTTGTAATAGGTATACCTTACTTATTAGCATTAAACTTGTCATACATAAATTCTGTTTAATATGTTAATTTATGTATTGTTATTATTCGCATACTGATCAGCAAACGGTATAATTAAAATATGTATAACACTTCATATGTCACTATAAGACTGCACCTACATATGTATAATACAATGTATATATATATATACATATATATATATGTATATATATATATATATACATGAAATATATGTGTAGAACAACATAAAAATTAAAATATAAATGGGAAAATATCGATGTTGGAAGGTTTGTGATCTCCTCTCGCTCACAAGGCTGGACATGTTTTAACGAAATTGTCTATAAAAATAGAATATACTGCGGAAAATTATACTTTATTACTTTTTTGTTATACATAAATTTTGTAAATATGATTCATTATTCTTGTAGATAATTCGATTGTAACGAAAATTACATTTGCGTCCACCAAAGCCATTAACAGCTCTTGTATAAATATAATAATTATATTCATATCAAAATATGCATCATTATCAATAACATGAAAAAATTATGAAAATATCTTTTCCCCTTACTCAATAAGTCTGAATATTAATTTTAATAAGTCTTCCAATATTCACAACAGGTGTTCTAATGAATTCTGATGAAGTATTAAATAAAATATTACCGACCATAATATGGATTTTGAAGGGTTTCAGCAAATTCAAATTTAATCCTTTTCAATGTAGGCTGTGCATAATTCATCAAAGTAAACCTTTGAAGGTAGGTATCCGAGCATTTAGTGCGCAGGGTGAGATGGGATCTCGAATTACGTTTATATTAAACAATCTATTATGCATAGAAAGTTTTTTGTTGTTTTTATGTTATTATATAATTAAAAGTACATAACTTTGAATTTGCGATAGTATGTGCAATAAATAAATATAAGTTTACAATTTTTGTTTAGATTTTTATCTATCCTTATAGTTTTGATCCCCGAGAATTCTTTAGATTGATATCTAATCTATTAATATGATAAAGATATTTCAATATGATGTAACATTTAAAAAAATATATGTATATTGTTGTTACAATAATACAAATATGAAATAATATTAGGTTTACTATACTATATATAAATATATACAGATTTTAAGAAAATTTTATATGCAATCTTTTCACTGTAATACTCTCAGGACTAAAGATTCACTTCCACTGACGTTTAAACTCTTAGCTTCGACGATATCTCTGAAATAGAAAATGTATATATATATATAAAAATAAACAACAAACCTCTTCCAGGATGAAATATCGAAACATTATGCTTATATGTATAATAAAAACTAAATATTTTATATTTATGTACATACCCAACATTCTTTGGCGACTGAATGCTATTAACTATAATCTCGAGTTCTCCGGTCACGTTATCAAAGTAAGTAAGGTCTATAGTGTAAGACTGCTCTCGTAAATTAACCAAAACCACATATACTTCGCCATTGTACCATCTGGAAACATTTATTTAATAAAATTCGTATCGTATATTCTGATCTCATCAAGGGCCGGACGTAATAATTGATGGTAATTAAATTTTTGATACTGAATGAAATGAGAATGTATTTTTGAGTTATGATGGCCAATAACCTATCTGTGAATCGAATTTGTTATATACAACTGAATTTAGACTCAATTTCAATATTGGATTATATTAACATCGATCCTAAAAGTGTACTCAAAGGTAAATAATATAACAAATTGGAAAATATAAACATGAACCTAATAAACACTCGAACAGAACTTGTTGCTGACATTTCATTATAATCTGACATCTGAAGTGTGCGATAATATATTTTGGGTAACGGATTATGTATCTTTGATAAATGTACACATCGTTTGAAATAGATATGGACATTAAAAATATTATTCATATATTGTTACAATGATGGTCGATCTTCAAAATAATCTTTCTAGTTACCTTTGATCAGTTTCATTTACAATAACAATATATAACATACCTTCTAAATGCCAATATATCCGAATTGAAAGCAGCTGATTCGTATCTGCCATATCTGAAGACTGGTTCTGCTCTCAATTTAACTAAGGTCTTATATACATTTAAATGAGACCTTTCCACGTTACGCTGTACCTCCACATTTAAAGTTTCATAGCCGTCGGCGATTGGTAACCATGTTTTATCGCTAGAAGAGAATCCTAAAATACCCAATCCATAGTTAACCTCAATTACCCTATACATTTATAAATACTCGTATTTGAGATTTGTTCTTATTAAAAAAAGATTTAACTATCTGGTCACTTTGATTCTTCGACTAGAAAGTATATACTTATGGTTTATGATGTGCTATTTTTCTTACGGTATATTTTATTATTATTATTATTACTCACCTGCATTTTTTTCTGAACTCCATTGGAAAGGAGTCCGTTCGGGGTCACGTGAAGCTGATACATAATTTACAGGGTCATCAGTGTTACAGCCGCTAGGATCAACGGTGTCTTCCCAACTGACAAAACCATCAACCATGCCGATTTCTTCCCCCTGTTTGATAAAACAAACATTTTATTCTATTTCAAGAAAGTAATTTAGAGTTAGTACAAAAATATATACAAATTCTTTCTTACCATGTATGTAACTGCTATTCCAGGAAGTAATAAAACAACCATATTAATACCATCAACCAACTTGGGACCAAATCTTGAAGCTACTCTTTTGTTGTCATGATTACCAGCCTAAAATTTTTATTTATATTTTACATATGTTTTATTCTTACATCAAATTTATATAACTTACAACGGCAAACAAAATACAAAACAATTTCAACTATAATATGTCTGTAATAAATATTTAAGACCTACCACCCAGTTTGCTAATTTGTCCATTGGTTTAAACGTGAGAAACTTGTCTAAGGCATATTTCATTTCTGCAGCAGTGGACTGTCCGTTCACATCAGATATGAGAACGAAATTAAAAGGCATTTGTGCACCTTCTTGTTTGCCGTTGCCAAAATATTTCATAGTAATTTGAGGGCTTGAGTAAGCTTCTGTCATCATTACTCTAGATAAACCATCTTTTTGTGTATACTCGTCAAAAACTTCTCTCCATTGATAGACCATGTCAAAGGTCTCTTCTTGATCTTTTGTATAAATATGATCTAGGTAATCATAATTTTGGGGATCATCAGTGAACCGTCCAGTTAAAGGTTCATCGGGTAATTTTCCACCAAATTGCTCCTTATCAACTTCAAATAAATGAGCAATAGCATCGACTCGAAAACCGGCCACGCCTTTACCCAACCAGAAACGAATAACATTCTTCATTTCCTCAACAACAGCTGGATTGCGATAATTAAAGTCTGGTTGTCCAATGACGAATTGATGTAAATAATATTTTCCTACTTCGTCTCTGTACTCCCAGGCACTTTTCCGGAAAACGCTATTCTGTAAATATAAGTTATAAATAAGTAATAAGGCCCAAAAATTTGTATTGGTTAGATATACATCATTTGTGACCAATATTATTACCCAGTTATTAGGGGGATGCATTACTCCATTTTCGTCGATTACTCCATCTTCCCACACAAAATAGTCATAATACTTTTCGTCACCTTGCAGAGCTTTTTCAAACCAAACACTTTCGTTACTACCGTGATTTGGCACAAGGTCAAGCACAATTTTGATGTCTAAAAAGAAAAAAGTTAAAAATTGCATAGTTTATCTTTTATTTGAATATAAGATACTAAGTAAATTATTTAACTTCTCATGTCTTTTATTTTGTTATAAAAAAAATGATTGTAATGAATACCTAATTCTTTTGCTTTTCTCATTAAGTTGTCGAAATCTTCCATAGTCCCATATTCGTCATGAACATCGTAAAAATCAGCAATATCGTATCCAAAATCATACATAGGTGATTGAAACATCGGAGACAACCATGTCGCACCAACGCCTAACTCTTTTAGATATTCCAGTTTTGATGTTATTCCTGTAAATTAAAAACATTATTAATAAACCATTTAATGCATAATTTGTGTAATGTAAATATATTATCTACCTTTAAGATCTCCGATACCATCACCATTGCTGTCCATGAAAGATCTTGGATAGATTTGATAAAAAACGGTAGTCTCCCACCATTCCAATTCCCTTTCATTCTGACACTGAGCTATGAAAAACAGTGCAGGCAACAAAAATACTGATTTCAGTCTAAAAGAAAGAAATAATTTTAACAATAAAAAATCTATAAGAACATTGGTACTAATATTTTTAAATAATTAAAAAAAATAATGACGCTATTCTAAGTAATAAGAAATATGATTTTACCTCATGGTGCGTTTTGAACTCGAAAAACACAGCATAAATCGACTTATATACGTTCACTATCTTAGGATTAAGATAATTTCCCTTTTGACATATATAACAACATAGTAGATAAAATGTGTGGAAATCCTTTTTAAAAAAATATTCCATAACTGATATATTATATAATAGATTCATTCTTTTTTTTGTTATTTAATCTTTTATTTTCTACATCTGGTTAGTAAAACTATGAAACTTTAAACATTCTTTAAGCTCAACAAAGTTTCCATTCAATTATACTGTTACTGTTTTCAATTTAATAAAACATAGGAGTTTATTGTTAGTTTATATTTTGGAATACCCAGTTTCTGTTTATTTATATCTCAATATCGTAGGTTATATTTATACTAAAGATTGTTTTGAAAATAAAGAAAAATACCTAATCGAAATTGCAATAGCGAAATATATTTTCTATTTCAATGACTTCTATTCTCTTACTCACACAATAGTGTCTAAATACAATACTATAAAGAACAAAATACTATAATCTTATATAATCCTCTTATTTCTAGGATACATAACATTCAGATTTTATTATTGTCTCATCCTTTTGGTCAAAATAAGATTTATTACAGATGTGTAAATGATTATTAAATGTTGTACATTTTATGTTGCTAATTTTAGAACTAATCCCTCGTAGCCTGCCACTGGTAGCGCCGATACTTTAAATATGTCCCTGAAATTAATTATTTAATGTTATTAACCGAGTAAACTTCTGCAGAATATATACCATATGTAATTTATTTACCCTTCAAGTTTTGAAGACTGGATACTTCTCACAACCACGCTAACCTCACCACTTACGTTTTCAAAGTAACTTAGATCTACTACATACTCGATATCTCGCATATTGACTACCACCAAGTACGTCTCCCCTTGGTACCATCTAAAAATTGATTATAGTTTTGTTTTATTTTGTACAAATATCAATAAGTTATAATTAAAGTGATGAATTCTAATTTATAATAGTAAATATAATTTTATAATGATTACCTCCTAAAGACAAAAACGTCTTTGTTTATGGCAAGTGAGTCAAATCTGCCGTATCTGAAAGCCTTTTCCTGACGCAGAGCAGCCAATGTCTGATAAACTTTTAAGTGGGATCTTTCGGCAACTTTCTGAACTTCTACGTTTAATGTTTCATAACCCTCAGCAACTGGTAGCCATGTTTTATCAGCGCTTGAAAAGCCTATATTTAGAAATGCAAATAATGTACTAAAACAATTTTTCAAATAAACTGTTTTCAACATGAATTTTTCTACAGTATTTTATCTCTTAACCCATTGGTTATTCACAGACATTTCATTAAGTAAGGTTGTTGAAACTTCCTCACTTTATGTCCTTGTGGTTTTTAAAGTTTCTAACTTTCATGTTACTCTACACTTAAGTGTCGGGTCAAGATCATAGAAATAGTTTATCGTATATTAGTTGCAGTACGCACTTTTAAAGTAGTCTTTTCTAATCTTGTAAGTTAATACGTTTACCTGCATTTTTTTCTGAATTCCACTGAAATGGTGTACGTTCGGGATCCCTAGAAGCAGTGACGTATTTAATTGGATCATTGGTGTTGCATCCTGATGGATCTACAGTATCTTCCCAACTAACATATCCATCGACCATACCAATTTCTTCACCCTAATCAAATAAAAGAACTAAACTTATTAAATAAAAAAATAGATATTACAATATTTGTAATATAAGTGAAACTACTTTTATTAACTACTTTTATTTTATTATTCGTGACTTTTTGATTTTTGTTTTAAAAAGAATTCTTAATACCAACACACAAGCTCTGTAACATTCTGACATTTTTACCATATAAGTTACACTAGTTCCAGGTAGAAGCAGAACAATCATATTAATTCCATCAACCAATGCAGATCCATAACGAGTGGCCATCCTACTTTGGTCATGATTACCAACCTAGAAGTAAAAATTTATTATGATTACCAAAACTTAGTTTTAATTTAGGCTTAATACCATTGTTAAACTCACCACCCAATTAGCATTTTTATCAACTGGCATATATGTTAAAAACTTATCTATTGCTCTTTTAATATCAGCAGCAGAAGATGAAGCACCGACATCAGTAATTAAGTCGAAGTTAAAAGGCATTTGAGCTCCTTTTATATCGCCTTCACCAAAATACCTAACAACGTCTTGAATAGATGCATAAACTTCAGTCATCATAACTCTTTGAAGTCCATCTTTCTGCGCGACTTCATCAAAAACATCTCTCCATTCGTAAACCATATAATAGGTCTCATTTTGGTCTTTAGTGTAAATATGATTTAAATAATCATGGGATTCAGGGTCAACGTCTAGTCTACCTGAGATAGGTTCATCTGGGTATTTACCATCGAAAAATTGTTTGTCCACTTCGAACAAACAATTAACAGCGTCCACTCTAAAACCAGCAACTCCTTTGTTGAGCCAAAAACGGATTATATCCTGGAATCAATGAATTATCCTCTATAATTATATTTAATTTAAATAGGTCCCCATACATTTAAAAACCTTATCTTTTTAAATATTAATGTAACATATTTTCAGTGAAACTTAATATATATATATATATATATATATATATATATATATATATATATATATATATATATATATATATATATATATATATATTGGTAATTATATGATATCCTTACCTTCATTTCGTTAATAACTTCGGGATTACGATAGTTCAAATCAGGTTGTCCAACAACAAATTGGTGCAAATAATACTTTCCCACCTCTTCCCTGTATTCCCAAGCACTCCCTCGGAAGTGACTGCGCTGTAATGTTATAGATTTGGGTAATAAGATAAAGTAAAGAAGTCCTTGAATCAACTTTCATAATAATTAACATGGATAATTTCAATTTATTTATAATTAACATATTCTAACTATTTTTTATCACGAAGTGATTCTGCTATAATGTTATAGGTCTGGATAATTAAGTAAAGTAAAGAAATCCTTGAATCTAGTTTCATAATAATAAACTCAGAGTTACATTCGAGTCATTTCTATCTCCTATTATCCTTACCCAATTATTTGGTGGTTGTCTATTGCCATTCTCGTCTATAATGCCATCTTCCCATACGAAATAATTATAATATTTTTCGTTACCGTTTAGTGCTTCTTGGAACCATATACTCTCGTTCGATCCGTGATTTGGTACTAAATCTAACACAATCTTAATATCTGAAAATTATAATAATGTATATCAGACTATTGTAAACCTTATACAAACTTTTACACGTTTTATTTGCAAAGGTCATTACTAAATCTTTAAGTTTATCTATAATAAGTATAACACTTTTGGAATGTGTACATATTAGAAACTGTTTTTTATTATTCTTTATATTTTATTTTCAACTTTAGGCAATAAATCAAGCAAAAAGTAAACTGAAAATAAAAATCGGAATCCAGTCTTAATAAATGGTTGTCAAGAAAATAGCCAACAAAAATTTTATAATCTTGATAGATGTTAATTCGCTGTCCAAGTTTTCTGGGAACTTTTATTATAAATATTATATTAGGAGACTAGATTTAACCTATCATAGTCGATTAATAGGAAGTTTTTTTGCTTACATTTACTTAGTGTAACTAGCTTATTAAAAAAAGACTTCAGAATATTATTACCTTCAAAAATTAACTTACCAACTTCTTTGGCTTTCTTCAAAAGATTATCAAAGTCATCCATCGTACCAAACTCATCGTGGATAGCATAAAAATCGGCAATATCATAACCAAAATCATACATTGGTGATTGAAACACTGGAGATAACCATATAGCTCCCACACCAAGTCCTTTGATGTAGTCTAATTTTGAAGTTATTCCTTTAAAAAAAAAAGATAAACATTTTTAATTCCTAAAATACACACAATAATTTTATTATAAAAATCATTTTTAATTTTTAAAGACAAACTTTGTTTATGTAATAAATAAGTACTTTCAAAGTAGTTTAACAATTCATTCTAATTCTGTCTTTATAACATTATATTATATTACATATTTTATTATAGCGAGCTGACACATTTTTTTTCTATAGATCGCAAATTAAATCATTACTGGTACTAGTACGTCAGTCTGTCTCCCTCTATCTATATTATAGTACAAATAAGTACAAAAAAAAACATTTTACATTCGTACCTTGTAGATCACCAATCCCATCACCGTCGCTATCAGCGAACGATCTGGGATATATCTGATAAATAATACTGGTCTCCCACCATTCTAACTCCCTTTCATTTTCCTGTCTTATAAGATTCCCAGTACATAAAATCACCAAACAAGTAAATGTTATTAACGTCTTCATGGCAACAAATAATCGTATTAAAAACAAAACACTTCAATTTATACCCACTAAGATTTTTTGGAGTGTTCTTATCGAATTGATACGCGAATATGACTCTGATTACTAACTAGTCTTCACAAATGTTTCCCCAAAAAATACTTCTAAATATAGAATGTATATTTTCTTTTATTATTTACTTCATTCACCTTTTTCAAAATACCGATAAATACATATTTTTGTATTTTTTTATTTGTTTATATTCGATTTGACATCGTCATAATGTGTAGAGATTATAAATAATTAAAATAATTAAAGATTTAAAATAACAATTATAGTTTTAAAGTATTTGATTTTTGTTAGAAATAAATTGACAGTCTATACGATAAAGACACGAAAAAAAACAGATAAAAATTTCCTCTAGAGTACTGATACACTATTACGAAATGTCTTTTATCTTAAATAAAATCAATGTTTTTAAAAAAGAGTTTTTTAAAACGTATTTTCGCTTTAATACTCAAACCTTGAGATCCTAATAATTCTTGATTGAATGTGTTATAAAGGATTAAATCGTTTATCAAGAAGCAGCAATAGTTGCCAGTCATTAACCCGTGATAAATAAGCTCACCTAAATGGCCGTATTTGTAAAGTGGATCTTCAAACTCTAATTTGAAAGGGTCATATAAGGATTTTTATTACAAATTTAATCTCACTGAGTCAAGTGTACTACGGTCATGTCACCTTTAATAGAACCAACGAACCGTTTTGACCTCTTTATACCTCGAGGGGATTACAAGTCCCTTTATTTCACTGTGTGCAGTGAAGTAATTTTGGAGATTATCTAACGAAATTAAACTTTAAAATTGTTTTAAACTTTCTTGACTACAATAACTTAGTACTTTCTTGTTCCTTTCTCCTTAATTTTAATATATTTTTAGTATTATATAACATTATATGATTTATAAAATGAAATAGATATTAAATTCTCTATTTTATGTGTTATACGAGTAAGAACTTAAGTAAATAGTAGTTTTTAAATGGGAATGTACAAACAGACTACATGTAAACTTTGATATAATTCGCGAAGCGCGTCAAAGGTAGGTTTATATTCAGCAAAATATATTTGCATAAATAAACATACATGATTCTACTAAACATATAAATTATATTCCTTATGTGTGTTTAATTTGTTGTATATAATTCATAGGAATTATTTGTTTATCAAGATAAGTATTAATAATATTTTGATCTAAGTTTTAGTAAATAAGAAAACATATTATTTTCATGTTTATATTGAATTCAAATTACACTTGCATTCTCAAAACTAATGCTTCATCTGCTGCCAAATCCAAATAATTTGCTTGTACGTTATCACTGAAAAATATTGTAATAATTAAATTAATTATTTCCATATACTAAAACTTGCGTTACAATTAATAATAAAAAATACATTACCTATAAGTTCTTGAGGAAAGCACGCTACTAATTTCAACCTCCAGTTGACCAAAAATCAAATCAAACGCCGTCAAATTGACAATTTGATACGTCCTTCCTACATTCATAACAATAACGTAAGCATCATCGTTATACCATCTATAAACAATAGAACAAATTGTAAATTAACTAAAGAAAATGTAATAATTTACTCCAAAAACCAATTTCTTTTAAGTGTTTTTAATGTCTGTAATGATACTTATAAAAAAATATACAATTTTATTAATATTAAATCACCTTTTAAATGCAAATACATCGTTATTTAATGCGAGGGATTCATAGCGACCGAGTCTGAACGCCGGACGCAGACGTAGGGTTGTCAACGTCCTGTACACTTGGTAATGAGAACGAACCGCTGAACGCTGACTGGCTACATTAATGTGTTCGTAACCTTCTGCTATCGGGAGCCACGTCTTTTCACTCTCAGAAAATCCTTTTGAAAAGACATTCATTACATTTAGATATTATATTTGATCTTGATAATAGTTTTCTTACCTTTATGTTTAATCAAATACATCAATCATTAGAATAAAACAGCATGTACAATACCTTCATATTATTTATCTTTAACTTGTTGTTTCTTCCTAGTGATAAACAACGAAAGATATGACTACGTGTGAATACGTGTGAATAATAAATCGGTTTAAAAAGAAAGTCTACATATTCGTAGTAAACAAATATATATAGGACAGTTGAATAAACTCGTAAAAAATTACTTTATTATTGTAGTTCCGTATTATCTTAAAATTGACCTTTAATTTAAGATACTAGATAAGGTACGTCTTTGTCTGCTTAACGTATAGAACATATATTATTTATTATATAAGAAGGTAACAAAAATCGTTATAGTAAGATGTTTTATCTCTTTTTAAATAGAACTGATATGTCGAGATTTTAGATAAGGATTTTTATGTCTGTATCGTTTTTAACGAATGCTATGTATCAAAGATTTATAATTTAATAGAATTGCAATGTATGTTAGACGAAGAAACTACAATGACGAATGTTATATCCCACAATTACAATTGCAATTCACAAAAAGTATTTCAGATTCGACATCAGAGATCTCCCAGAATCGGTTTCTGAACCAGAGCTGTAAATATGGCTTTCGTGATCTATCTGTAATATTTTTCTCATTCTGTTAAATGTAAAAGTTCAAATATTTATTTTAAATACCTGCATTTTTTCCGTTGCTCCACTGAAATGGTGTTCTGACGGGATCTCGGGAGACCTCCACGAATCTCACGGGGTCGTCAGTGTTACAGGCGACGGGGTCCTTCGTCTCACCCCACTTGACAAATCCATTTACCATACCAATTTCTTCACCCTTTATGACGGTAATAAGATAATACAATGATGGTGTAAACGAAAAATTTTATATTCATAATGTGGTTTTTTACGTCACAAATAATTTATGTAATAGAAATTTAAACTTTACTAATTTTACAAACAAACAAATAACAGTCACAAAATCGACACAGTCTTTGAAACATTTTGTCGATCACATTGCCTCTTTTTCGAATCATGGCACGTCTTTCGTCACTCAGCGAAACTAACGACTAGACCACAAATTTAATTAAATATAAAGTATTATATAATATTCTTACCATATAGGTAATTGCAATTCCAGGTAGAAGCAATACGAGCATATTAAAAGCATCGACCAACTCGGGTCTAAAACGAGACGCCACGCGGCTTTTATCGTGAGTGCCTGTCTATTAAGAAAATATATTTCAAACTCACTATATTTCATGATAAACCCAAAAAATATTATAACCAGAATATTTATTCAATATAATAACCAGAAAATTATAATAATGAATAATTTTAAGCTAATTTAATAAACTATATGAATAAATAATTAATTTGCAAATTGAGGAATATTTAATTTATAATAATAATACAAAATTATGTGCATACAACAGTTTAAATTAAATGCATTTGATGGTTGTGTGTGAGGTTTAGACGAGAATTTGAATTACCACCCAATTAGCTGGCTTCCGAAGTGGTTTGTAGGTCAACCATCGATCGACCGCATATTTGATGTCTCGTGCATCGGAATCCTTATTCAAATCTTGGATGAGAGCGTAATTAAAGGGGATGTGGGCTCCCGAATGGATTCCTTCTCCATAGTATCTTACAGCATTCTTTATGTTCGTGTATGCTTCCGTCATCATTACTCTGAAACAACATTACGTTTCATAGAATACAATTATTTATGTAATGTCTCTCATCAAAATAAGTATGTAGTTAACAATTTTATTGAAATAGTTCTTTTATTGGGTTATAAAGTTTGTATTGTACATGTAATGTGGAGACTGAGATTCTATATTTGTCTGTATAACTATAGAAGACCACATTTTGTTACTCCTCGATTCTATTATTCATTAAAATATCTTATTTGAGCTATCAGAATGGCATCTAGATCTAGATATTGATAATACGAACTTAAGTAGGAATAACAAAATGTTATGTCCTATCAAATTTTACGATGTCTGGTTATAACGTGATAAATTAAAGCCCACTCGATCAAGATCGAAGGATATATTCTTTTATATATTTTTGGACATTGGAGAAGAAAACGTGTGTCGTCATCATAAAATCATATTTATAATTTTAACTTAAGTTTCTTCTATTAAACCAGGAAAAAAGTCTATAACGAAAGACAGTTAAGTATCCTCTCCTAAATAGAAAAAAAATATACTCATTTAGATTAAAGCACAGCAATAAAAGGACACAGCATCTATTATACTCGTAAATTACTTTTACAAGATGAATTCTCTGTCAAAACCCTTGCACCTACCACTATTTTCTATCTTTTGTACATTTCACTCCACTATCAAAGATGGTATGAACTTGTAGGAAGTAAAAAAAATAACTAAATTTTGCAAAAAAACAAACCTGGTTAGATTGTCACGTAATGTTATCGCATCAAAAACATCTCGGAATTGGGACATCAGGTCGTATGTTTCTTCCTGATCTTTGGTGTATACATGATTCAAGTAGTCATAATCTTCAGGTTTAACCCCGGGTTTTCCTGTCCTCGGTTCATCGGGATATCTGCCACCAAATATATCCTTATCCGTCTCTACTAAGTGATTGGCTGCATTTATTCTCATACCGGCAACACCTTTTTCGAGCCAATATTTGATTATATTCTGGAATCATAAAATTTATTTATATTTAGTACGGAAAGGCGTTTGGTAATTTTAGAGTTTGAAATGACCGTTGAAAATACGTTGTGGTCATTCAACTGAAAGCATTGAATACATTTGTAATGGTTTTGTCAAATTGGAAATGTGTTATTTTCGTCTTATTGTCTAATAAATTTTTATGTTAAATACAAAACAATACATAAATTATTTCATAAATTATGTTTAGTATTTTCAAATAAGTATCCTTTGTCTTAAACTCATTGTTAATTAAGAATTTTTAATTTTCAGTTTTAATGAGAAAAACATTTTAAAAATTATATTTCTTTTATGGAATTCTTTCATATTTTTCTTTGTATAATAAATACAATTTCAATTTAACCTATTCTATAGAAAGACTCTTTGTAAGGGAATTCAGTTTTAACACAATTTGTACAAGCTTTCACAATGAAACAAAGAGTTTTTAAAATAAAAAAGTTGAGTTCCCATATGACAACGAATATACGGACACAGAGACACAGATACAGGAACTTTAAAAACCATTGTTTTGATGTTCGTTGCTATTGTTTAAACGTTGCATTTTTGTAAATATTTCAATCGATACAAGTATAAAATATTTTAATATATATTTACTGTGAAACCACCAAAAATGTATTAGCAAAACCCTTTGTTTCAATTGATTCTCTTCACCATATATCTATCGACAAGCAAAACTAAAAAAATATCGGAAACTAAAAAGTCATTTGCATTTTAAATTATCACTTCAGCAGAAGTTTCAATGGGTTCTCACTTTCAGCTCCTCGACGACAACTGGATTTCTAAAGTTTAAATCTGGTTGGGCAGTTCCGAATTGGTGCAAGTAGTATTGATCCCGACTGGGAACGTAAAGCCATGCGCTTTTTCTGAAAACGCTTATCTGAAATTGAAATGTTTACAGTAAAAAGGATTTGCATTTTTCTTTTTACACATTTTCTTCAGAATTTATTTTTGCTTGTTACTCAGACTATTCTTGCTTGGTAATCAGGTTTGGTTGACTGTGTTATGTTTATGGGTTTTATATTGTAAGGAGATAAATAATATATTATTATATAATATTACAACTATTAAATTATTTACAATTATTTTTATTCGTTTAAAATAATGAAAGAAATGATTTAATTTAATTTGAATACATATGTTTATTGTTTGCTTCTTCAATAACAAAAAATATATTGGATATATTTGATATGAAACTTTCTATATGTAAACTACGACTGAAAAGAGATACAATCCTGACAAAATACACGAATCCAGTGTGATAGATCCAGTAATTAAAAAAAATATCTATATGGAGCGGACAAAACATACTATAATATAAAAGTACCTAGTTAATAACAAAACTGTATAAGTGGTCCCTTCCTCCTTATTAGACTTTAAATATAAGAGACCGTCTAATATAATACTGGCATATGATAAAGTAGGTCGCGTTTGTCCTAGGGAAGGCCCTATTACCGTACAAAACCCATCTCCGCTTCCTTCTCAACCCTATAAGCGATGTATTGATGGTGTAGTTTTAGTTTACAGTATTAATTGTTAATTATATTATTTAAATAGTTTTCTTTGTCACTTTGTTAACAAAATGTGTAAAATTAGATGTCCGCCAACAAATTAGCCGTCGTATTGCATTCCGACATGTGTATCTACTATAGGTTTCGAGGCAAATACCGTAAAGCAAATACGTTTATCGATTTGTCAATCTGTACGTACTCTCATCTTTTTGTATATTGGTATATTTTTGAACTGTTATATTTCAAACGTCTAGTCGTTACAGTAAGCGCTCGCTAAATTTATTTTTAGTCAGCGTAAATTGCAAGCTTATTTTGATATAACATTGTACAAAGTAATATCAATTGAAAATATTGTTTGTTTTTTGAATATCAGCGAAATATTGAAAAAATAAATTGATTTTATATATCAAAAAATACTAAAAACCGTTACCTTCTATGTATATATAAATATAATTTTCACCAAAATTAAATTAATCAAATAATTATCGCTAAAAGTTTCCATACCCAATTATTGGGAGGTCGTCTCTGACCGTTTGCGTCCAAATGTCCATTCTCCCAAATATACCAATCATTGTAGTACTCGTCGCGATGAGATGACTTCACAAACCATTCGCTTTCATTACTAGTGTGGTTTGGTACGAAATCAAGCAAAATTTTTATATCTGAAATGGTTGTATATTTAGACAGCAACAGTGAACTTACCGTCTCGCGATTATACTTATAGTATTACTCGATCTAATTAAAATTTTGAATATTAATTGTAATTATTTTATTTCTGAGATAAAAGTTTATAATTCATTTAATATATTATAACTTTCCATTTTTTAAATATATATCCATATTATCTACACAAATCTAAAATCTCTAAAGACAGTAATGAACAGTAATAGTGCTTGGGTGATAAATGATGACAGAAGCTTACTAAGTTCATTAGCCTTTTTGAGGAGATGTTCAAAGTCATCCATAGTTCCATATTCTGGTTGAATAGTATAATAATCAGAAACATCATATCCAAAGTCGTTCATAGGTGATTTATATATCGGTGATAACCACGTAGCGTCTATTCCTAGATCTTTTAAATATTCAAGCCTTAACGTGATACCTAGAATAGATACAATAGAAAGGAGGTCACAAACTATTTTTAAATCCTACATTTTCTATTCTCTTTCATAAATAGTTTAAAACATTAAAAGGTTTGAATATTTTATTGGATTAATTGATAAAATAGATACAGAAAGTTTGCTAATTCAATAACACAAACTTTGGGATTCGTTTGCATAATAAATTAACAAGTTTCATAATTATCTCCAGGACTTTATTATTTAATGTTAATTATAAATTCTTATACAGAAACTAACGCTGAATACAAATTAAAATAACGGATCCCTTATAACGTAAAGTCAAGATGGAGTTTAACAGATATATTATATATGATTTTTATCGATCAATAAGACTTACACTTACCGTTTATATCACCAACGCCATCTCCGTCGCTATCCATAAACGATCTAGGATAGATCTGATAAAACACAGCTGTTTCCCACCAATCCTGTTTCACGTTTATATTTTCGTACCTACCTTCAGTAATCGCACATACTAACAATATAATGATCTTGTGCACTGTGAAATGTATTTTTAATATAAAATATAAAAAAAAATCTTTTTTTTGTTAAATTAATAAAAAAGCGCACCTGTTTTTGAACGAAAAAAAAAGTAGAGAGTTAAAAAAATATATATATAATCACTGAGAAAAACAGATACTTAAAAAAATTAAATAGTAATAAATAACTTACTTTTAACTTATCTTAATCACACTAATAACTTAATTAATTAATTAATTTAAATCGTACAAAAACAGACCAAAGTTGTTATTGAAGTGAAGTAAAATGATAGTTACTTCCCTTTATATAACACTAACCGGTGTATTTGAAAACATTTCTTTTGTTTTTGAATCTTCTATAACATCATAACGACTATAGTTTAATAAACGGATTGTGTCATCTAACGATAGATGACTTCATTTGAAATAGAAAGTGTGAAGGAAATATAATGTGAAATATATTTTAATAATATGGAAATACATTCACATATATACCTTTATTTATAAGGTAAGCATTATATTACAAGATAATTAAGAGTACTATCGAACAAACATTTTTATATATGATGGTATATATGTATTTCTTTTGTTACAGGTAAGACAAGCTAGCAGCGTTGATTGGAACACTACGATATTTAATTATTCAAATGAGCCATTTAGTAATTTCTGGCAAATTGAACAGTATTCAGGTCAATATTCAATATTTCAGTAAAATACATTTAAAGCCGGAAAAGGTCAGAGGTAGGAGGAATATGTTTTGCAATTTGTATTTCAATTATCTCCTACATTGCATACATTATTGTGTAAATATAACATACATTTACCGATATAGGGTTATATATTAGAATCTTAAGTATACTTTGGACAAAAATATAAATTGTAACATTACGTAACAATAATTACTAGTAAAATATTGCAAAATTCTGCAGGAATCAGGAATAACAACGAAAATTTTGCGTTACATACATGTTATTTATTTAGAATATAATGCAAATTTAATGTGATTCAGGATTAAGGTGTACATAATGAGTTCCTTATTATACATAACATTATAATATTAAGTAAATTTCCAAAACTTTAATCTCGCTAAAAGCCAGATCCTTGTTAATTAACTATGTAAAATCTTAGTCCCTTAAATTTTGAAATACGTTTTCTTATCCGCTTATGAAGAGTCACGTTGAAGATGTTAAACTTTGATAAGGAGGAAATATTTACCAAAGTCCTTACTTTTACCTCACCATCTCAAAAAATAATCTGTAACTTTTTGGTAATAAATTATTATATTGATTAAAAAACGGTCTAAAGATAGTTATATTCGTTATTGAAAAGTTTTAAGACAAACATACAATTAGATTAAAGTAGCAGATATTTAAGTTTATTAGTAAATGGTTATAATGAAATTAATAAGAAAATATGTAAGAAATTAGTATTATATATTTGTTTCCATACAGTTATATATACAAAAACAAAATAAATACTAGCAGTCTTACATAAGACCACAAGCATAATGTAACAATTATGTGAATATATAACAAATGAAATATATAACAAATTCCGTTAAATGTAAAAAAAACACCAAACAAAACGACCACTTCTTTCGGCTACTTCAGTTAACATAACTTACTTTTGATAATAAGCATTTGCTTTTAAATGCACTTATTAATTAAAGTTTCACTTTATATTTATTCAAATGCAGCTCACAGAATGTTTTAAAAATTATTTTATAACATGATACAGTAATAAAATATAAAAAAAGATAATTAGAATACCTCTTTTGATATAAAGTTAGATGTTTCCAGGCTTAAGTAAAGTTCTTTTGACTTTATTCCTTTGTTTTCAACACCTTTTGTTAAGGAAACATGCCCGTATTATTTATTTGTAGAATAAATTCAAAACTATGAAAGTACCAGACAAAGTTGATTATTTATACAATGCTAAATTTATCATAGCTCAGTGGGTAGAGCGGTAGATATGGTATCCCAGAGGTGGCAGGTTCCAGGATTGTTCGTGTTGATGGTTTTTTCTCTTTTTGGTTGATGTGTTTATAGATAATTTAAAACACCAAATACAAATGCACTACGCACCATATTCTTGCATTTACACTCTATGAACATGTGTTATATTTCGATAAAGTAGCCTAAAGCTCCAAAAACAAATTCTATAAGAGGCTTTTACCCTTCTGTTCACATTGAAATCCCGATCCTTGCATCTGGACAAAAATATTTATACCATGTTATATATAACAAAATATCTACAGCTGTTAGAGAATAGTAAAGATGTTGAGATGTTGAATTTTTTGCACATTTTTAAATAACTCAAATACACCAATACAATGGGGTTTTTTTTCTAATTTCTTATTACAAATTGTATAAAAATTTTACTTAGAATAACTGACTTTAACTAAAACTATGAAATAAAGAACTTTCTTTTTTTTGTATTTTGCCTGCAATGAATTATCCTGATTTAGCATACAAGTATATACAATTTAAATCTAAGAAAATGAAGGTAACTGGCATAACTGACACAGCGGAAAACTTTTACATTATATAAGTCATATTACATATATAACTGGCTTATTTTTGGAAATAAGGCCTAATTAGAAAAAAGGTTCAGTTTATTTTCAGGCAAAGAACATCACACAAACATCCTTTTGACATAATATTTTAATACACACAGCAAGGTGAAAAAAAAAAATCCAATCATACTATTGTCCTCCAGATTCTTATTAATAAATAGTTTTGAACTAATTTTCTAAATTTATTCTTTTGAAATCCCACAGACGGAGTCGTAAGCAACAGCTTGTAAATAAATTAAATAGTCCCAATCTCCTGTTATTTTTAATCATAATTCATATTATTTTTAAAAAATAAATTCAGATATATAAAATAGCAGAGAACAAAATTTGGGTAGAAAATGTGTAATAAAATAAGAATTTACTTCGTAAGCGCCGTTTTTCGGCAATATAATGTATTTTGCTGAAGTGCCGCCCCGAGGGTGAGGACTAAGTAATCACTTTTAAATGCTCTCAAGCGCACCAATTATAATTTATTAATATTTTTATCTTATTTCATTAAAATTTATAAAACCTATAATAATAGAAAACTTTAGGTCGCGATTGTCCTCAGTGACAAAGGAAACAATAAGTTGTTAAAATCTTTAAAGTCTGATAACAATTGGTTATTACGGCGTTTAAAAATTATAGATTGAAGTACATTAAATCATTATAAAATTGTCATTTTGGGTCAAGTTAGTTGTTGTTATGTGGTATATTTTTAAATAATATAACAAACTTTCAAGAAAGAAGAACTTGATCTATGTCTAAGCTCGGATATGGTGTAATTAACTTAGTTATTGTATTAACCTGATAAAATATCAAAATACCTATTTTCAAAGTAATTATTACTTACTGTAAGATAATTAAGCAAAATTACGCTAAACATTTTATGAAAATACCACTAGACGGTGCATCAGTTAACCTTTCAAGGAGTAAAACTAGCAAACTTTCAATTTAATTTATCTTGTAAAATTTCTGGCACATAAAATTGTTGGCATGTTAAATTAAGCGTAGCAAGGAAATGAAATTACTTTGAAAGATTTTTTCTATATGCCGTATACTGCTAAAGTGAGCTGTAATTTTAACTTCACGATTTTAGACGCTAATGTTGTTTATATAAATTGTCCTGTCCTTTAATAAAAACTTATATCATCATCGGCAATGGTGAAAATGAAATTCATAGAAAATCCAAAGTATTATTATAGGTTGAGTGTAGGAAATTGGCGAGATTGGATCGAAGACGTAATCCGATTGCGGCCGCCAAAGATGAAAGCGAGAATGGTCTTTATTGAATGTTTTATTGGACATTTCATGTTGCGGGTATCGTGTATTCCTAAAGATAATATTAGTCCTTTATATTTTTTTATACCAAGAATCCGACCTTTCCAAGAATCTCGACTTCAGAATCACATTCAAATTGTTTCTATCCTAAATTCTATATAATATTATTGTTTTAAAACTATTATTGTACGTTATATTGTATCAATGAATTTGTGTTATAAATATCTCAATAGCGTGTTCCTGAATTTCACCTGCAATGCGCGCAAGGATTCGTAAATACTCGTTGCAGTGAACTAAAAAACTCTTTTTGTTTCTAACCGAATGAACTTTCAAAGTATTTTAGAGGTTCCATTGTTATTATCGTTGGCTAGGCGCAGAACAAAAATGTTGTTTGTCTCTCCAGCTGATTTTAATTAACCTTTTCAAATTATAACCACTGTATACTAAACTTTTCAAAACCGAGTGTTTTAGCACAAAACTGATTTTAAATAAAATGTATAATGGATCCGAATATTAAAATATTTATTCATTTGAAATAAATAACAAGCAGCGACATGTAAAATATTAATTTGAGCGTTCCAGATATTAATAAACCAGTAGCGATTAAACATTATGTTATATATTATAACTAGGGGCGCGAACCGATTTCGGCGAATTAAGCCAAGCGTCTTCAAGTCACCCATCTTCAATTCAGCGTTGAAAGCGGAAACCGACAGGCAAAAAATATCGATTAATTAAATATTACATAGCGGATTTTTTTTTCATTCAAATCTATGGGATTGTAATTTTTTGGTGATTATTCCTCAACGACATGAGTGTTTTTCACTTTTTTTTATAAACCATCGCTATAAATGTCCAAAATTTCATGAAGATCGGTAAATCCGTTTTCATGCCAACACTGGACATGGTATGCAAAAGTCTCACATATTTTGCCGTAACTTAAAAATAATAAAATAAAACCTAGTAGCAGTATGAACTGTAGACTTCACTATTTAATGTGTATTAGTGTTTCTTTTATTATTTTTCCCTCACACATACAATAAAGTACCATTAAACCCGTTTGAAGTATATCGAATTTAAAAAAACTGACAAAGAACTGTGCGTGTTAATAAGGATAATATAGATGTCTATTTTTTTAACTTTCATCAAAAGGGTTGAATTATGTTTTTTTCGGTCAACAAAATATACATATAATTGTCAAATGTGCTCATAACGTTTCATGAGAATCGATTGAGAAATGCGACCTGTATAAAGGAACAGCTGGACATCCTGAGAGATACATATATATATTGCATACATTTCGCATCGTGCCTCAATCACTAATAAATCTTTAAAATAGTGTATATTTAGAATTTTTATGAATATATAAAATTGATAACATTGTTTCGAACAAAATTAACTCGTTTAAAATTTAGTTTTCAAACTCAGCGCTTCAGTATGTTGTTATAAAGTTTGTCTGTACAGCGATTGACGCCTGAACATCCCGTGAGTCTATGTGTGGGTTTGTACGTCATTCTCTTGTCTTAATTACTGTCTTTTCTTTATACATATCATTAACAATAGATATTTCTGTTTTTGTTGATTTAAAAATAAAAGAATTGACTTCGGAATTAGGAAACATATTTAAAAAGATAATAAATGTAATTATGTATAACGGGATAAGGTTAGGTCTGCCTTTACGGAGGACTGGTCTATTTTTTGTTTGTATTAAAGTCTAACTTTTTTTCCATTTTTATTTGTTAAAGTTATACAATTCTGTACAACTATGCGATGCTAACTACAACTGCTGTATGGTACAACAACTATGTGAGCTATAAAGATAACCTAAATCGTTCGTTTTTCCTGAACTGGAGTGAGATAAAATACCGAGATTATTAAACTCAACATTTATCTCAAATTTAATGTTCTGAACACTCAGGGAAATTTTCTAACGAGTTCCGTTTATTAGAATTTTTCATGATTCTACTGATTAATTTCAAACGATTTTCATGTAGTATTGAAACCAAAGACTATCGTATCAACTTACAGATCTATATTTATTGAAGTTATAATCACAAAAAAGTGATGTTATAAAAAAAATATTATTTCGAACAAAACACCTTAAAGAAGGTTGAAGCTCAAGTGAAAGGAATTCTGAAAGAACAGAAAAGGACAAAGTTGGATAAGCTAGGGATGAGCAAGAAGGGGATGGAGATAGACATTTCATTATCCATGGAAAATTCAATATGATTACATAACGACATGTATGGATTCAATATGTATTATCGTATTAAAATATAAGCTCGTATTAAATACTTTGATTAACCGCTACTTTCTACGAATTATTTTACTTGTTACCATTAAATAAGCTTCTTAACTTATAACAATATTATATAAACCTTTTCTGGAATCAATAATGAATATTTTTTTATCTTTTTTCCTAATAAATCAACCATGAATGCTAACACGATTCGAACCATTGTCCGCTGAGAACGTTTTCTCTCCAGCTCGTTTTGATATATTTTTAATCAATACCTATATCAAATTACTTCTATAAGATGTATGTATATTTATTACTTCATTTAAAAATAAAGTAATTGCTCTTACCGTACGTAATTTAGTTTAAGTATGGGACAGATTAGGGATATTGAGAAACGAAACGAATTCATGATGAAATAAATTGGACATCTTTTCGGTTGACGTAGGTGAGACCATCTTTATACTGAGGTTTTTCTATTTATAAGGGTATAACATTTATATGCAGAAGCTTACACCAATACCAGCAGAGATTTTAATTACATATTTATTCATTAGTTCAAGAGTTACTTTCAAAAGTACTATATTTTATGATTTGTTCTTCTGAACAACTTTTGTTATGAATTAAAGACAAGTGTAAATTTTGTGTCAAGCATTCAAGTCAAATCCCAGATAACACATGTGTACTTAATATTTATTATTTTTTTGAATTGACACAAATTTATAAGAGATTAACAGATGTTTATCTAAATGTATTGTTTCTTTTACAATTCAACGCATTCCTAGTTCAATTGTTTGTTACCATGGTAACCGACTTTGTAAGATATATATTTATATAAATTTATAATAATCTCTTAAGCTAAACATATCACTTCCTTTATTAGTCAATTTCTTATTGCTTCCGTGAGTAAAATTTTAATAGGGATATAAATATTGTTACCTTATATTGTTTGTGACCAATAAAAAAATATATAATCGGGTGAAAAATTTCTACCCAATAAAAATAACCTCCTGTAATGAATAATAGAGGTTAACTTATGGAATAGCACTAATCCCGTCGTAATCTATTCAAAGAAATATCAAATTATAACACCTTATGCCTGTATTATTAAGTGCCGGCAATACGAATTATGGTTAATTCATAATATTTAATATACCTGTCAACAGATAATTAATGGACGCAGTGGTTTCTAAAAATCTTGAATGTGTGACTAACTTAAATTACTACAATAATATTTTAATGTAACAATACTTTCTTTGATATAAAAAAGTAAGTATTGAATATAATTCTTATACCCGAGGAATATATAATAAATAAAAATTACAGCTTCTTTTGTTTTGAAAATAAATAGTCTAGATATAACATTTTTCCATACATTTTTAATATAACGTTTACATTACTTTATCCAGTCTCAAAAGTGTTATGTAACAATTTCACAGTGACAAATTTTGCATATAAACATTGTATCTCAAATGCTTAGAATTTTAAAAGTGCATATTATTTTTATATAATCAAAACAGTTCCCCTTGTCATACGTTAGTTGAAGCTTTTAATTATCAGCATTGCCAAATATAAGATGACACACAGACGGATTAAAACCGTTTATAATATAATTAATAGAATAGTAAATAAATGATGTTAATATATTGTTAACAATGCATGAAACATTTTTAAGTCATTTAAAAATCTCATGAAACAGCACTTTTGTAATCATATAATCGTCTCCACACTGAAAGTTTGTGATAAGTAAATTAAAACATAATACACTTTGTAAATCTAAGAATAGTCGTTTAAATTATCATAACTGCTTGATTATACAGTCCCAGTGTTATACTTTAAACAAACGTCAAGTTGGCGCTCAGTGGTTTTGGGTCTCCGCCAAAAGTAAGCGAAATGGAGATATTATAACATATTCATGTATTTGCTAAAAAATGAAGTATTTAATAAATAAGAATAATATTTAATCACTAAATCTCTATAAACATTTCTCTTTTTTCTAAGAACATTTATCTTTTTTCGATATTAGTATAAACGCACCCCAGACAAAAACCATCCTATCCTTTATTCATCCTATACTTTAGGATGGGTTAACTTATCATGCAATTATAAAATAATAATAATCCTTAAATAGGGATTGAAGGGTTTACCTTTTGTTTGTGTTTGTCCCGGTCCGGTATAAAAAGTATGTTAGCATTTGATATCCCCTTAATTGAGGAGGGCTATATAAAATTATGTTACGACTTTTATAGTATTAGAGTGTACCTTAAAAAATATATAACATAACATCACTACTTACTGAACTAATGTTCCGTACGTGTAACGACCTTTTTTATTACACACGGAATCGCGGGAAAAGCTAGTTATAAATATTTTTTTTTATTCTTTATATTAAACTTGGACTTAACTCTTCATATACTAAGGAATAAAACTGTGACTTAAATAAAATATTTTATGAAGTGGTAATGGATGGATTAAACAAATTTAAGAGACATTTTTGTCTGTTTTGTTTGATTTACGAATTTTAACTATACACATATAATTACTGAAATAATTGTCACATATATTTCAATAATAATACAATGAATACTGCCATACATATTAAATTAATATAATCATGTTCCTTCGTCCTGAATGTCCTGAAACATTCAATAGCAATATTAGTTTAATGCGTGTTATCTAATACGAATAATAATTTCACTTACCATATTCCTTGACCTTTTTAAGTATGTCTTCAAAGTATTTGAGTTGATCTTTTTCTGGAAATTATATTTGTGAATTGTTTATCCAAATATTGAAATTGATCCATTGAATTAAATCAATCGTATGTATTTAGTACATTTCTGTATTTTTATTACCTTCTTCGCTCAGTTCCTGTTCTGGAAACGTTAAAGTTGTTTTAATCTTAAATAAACAGTTTTCCCTGCATTTCCCGAAGCTATTATATTATTCCACCTTTTCTAGAATCTATTTCTTCCATTCTCTCTGATAACAAGGTTCTGTATTTATTACACTCAGATACCATTTAGTGCATATAGACAATCGTAAAGCTGTCTCTTTGAAAGTTTAACATACTATAAGAAGTAATTTAAAATGCTCACTGAATTTGTCAACTATATCCTTTTGTTCCTGTTTAACTGGAAAAATAATTTATATATAAAACTTTGATTTTAAAAATATTATTTATATATTTTTTAAATACTCCATGTTCACCAAAACGAGCTGGACTCGAATTAGCGACCCTTGAGATATCGTTCGCACATATATGTATATTCATGTTCTTAAGAAACTAATCCTAACATGTTTATAGATGAGAAAAAATATAAAAAAACTAAACTTACACAACCACTTGTGATATTCCTTTAATTCTAAAAAATAAATATATATTTTACTATTTTATTTCTCAAAACTCAATTGTCAATTGTATTGCTTGGAGACCAACCTTTTTTTGTTTCTCTTGATTCAGAAGAACCACTTATAGTATCAAGTAAGGAAAACACTGAAAAAAATATATAAAAAAAACTTTAATACATACAATACAATACATAAAAATGAATTGAATTGATACAGTTTATAATAGCATTGAAATTAGATTATGGAAGTCTCGTTCGAAAACATTCCACTAATAATCAACAATACCTTGCGAGAGTTCCGAGCTTGAGCTGGAAGATAGTTCAGACTCGGATGCTGTGAATAACTACCATAGAAATTTAATTATCAATACCATATAACACAAATAGTGTAATTCTAACAAGCATTCCTTTGTTTTACAAATGTTTATATGCACCAGGTTATTAGAGTTAGTTATATTATTGTTAATAGTGCAAAATTTTATTGTAAGTAGATTTTTTCTCTTTATTTACTGCCCGTGATAATACATAATAATTAATTATTAATAATAAAAAATAAGAGATTTAATTAAAATTTAATAAATAATACTAAAATAAACATATCAACAGAGTGACCTCGATCCGGGGCAATAATATCTTAGCTCTTCAAAACTGAGATAAAAATGCCACAAAATTAGCTGAATAAATTAAATTGAAATAAATTCTTCACTTACAAACAAACATAAATAAAGTTGTAACATTTCCAATAAAGCAAGTCCAATGATGGTTCCGCTAATCAACATCGACTACATAGAAATGCATTTTGATTGCATTCGATTGATTCTAAAGTAATTGACTTTCCTCTACTACACTTTATACTATCTGATGGAGATATTTAATCCAATTTATTTTCGTTATAAAAACTCCTTTATTAAAATTCACAGGACAAAAAAAAAATGTTTATTTTATTCTCCACATTGTTATTATATATGAGTTAAAATTCTATGCATATTTTAACTAAATCTGTTTTAGTGTCCACTATGTGTGACAAGTAATTGCGTCGGTATCTTCCAGTTATTATCTTAATGACTTTAACTGAAGCTTAATTTAATTATACATTTAATTACAGATAATTTCAGAATCATGCGATATTATAAATTAAAAATATTGTTCTTGTTCATATTTTATTAATTAACATATTGATTGGATAAATTAAACTTATTTACAAAAATTTATTAATATTTTTTCTTATTCAAGAAACATAACATCATGTCTAAGATTAGAACAGTTTTATCGAAATTATTATAATTATGGACCGTTTTTTTTGCATTGGAAGAAAAAATCAATAAATAAGCGAAAAGTATAAAAATATCCAAAATGGAACGGCACACGATAGTAAAGTTTGTAACACGATATATTTCTCCTGACTTCGTTTACAAAACAATACATCAATTTGTATACTTCAAAGATATCCATTACGTTTACAAATGCATCACGTACAAAGGGATTTTATTATTCCATGTCTTACAATTAAATATACACATCGCCATATTAAATTAAAGATAGTCATTTTGCTTTAGTTTTATAAAACATCTCTGATGATTGGTTTTAAATTAATTTATATAATAAAATATATCTAACAATATAAAGACCTGGTAGGTGTTAAAAATAATTATTAAATAAAAAAACCCTTTGAATTCTCTGTAATTGGCAAAAAAATATTACTTCAAACAATTTTCAACTATAGAAAATGCTGTAAGGTCCCGAAAAGGTCAGATTCTAGAAAATTCTGTTCGAACGAGAGCTGTTTTCTTCACTTCATAATTAAGATAATCTGATAAAGTTTCTATGAAGGACCGGATGCTGTGTCAAAGGTGAATATCGATTTATATAAAGTTTAAATTGCTTTGAGAAAAGTTACACTTCAATTTATGGTTTAGCCATTTCATGAAATACCCCGACCCGATAACCGTCCTGTGTAGGTATTAGGGATTGGAAACGTTTTAATGTCATGGATTTTTTTTTATACGTAATATAATTAGAACGACGGAAACGTACATGAAATATATATTTATTTATGTGTTAAAGATCTACACCACTCAGGTCAAAAATTATATGTAAAGACAAAAAACGTATTTTTATCGTTCTAGATGTCGTTAGTAATACGATAGACCACGGTATCAATTATATAAATAATTTTAGTTAAGGCCGTTTAGTTCAAATAAAAGACGATCTTGTGGACAGCTTCTGAGGTCAGCCTTGTGCTATACTGGGCCTTGGTTTGATGCGTCTGTCAGGGCTGCAGCAGCTGGCAAACGGCAGGCTTATCAAGCTTGGGCCAATGCGTTAGTCACTAAGGATCCGAACTCTAGAGTTTTGAAGATGAAATACAACCGTGCCTCCAGATTCTTCAAACGGCAAATCGCTAGAGCAAAGTTCAAGCATGTCGTCAAAATTGGGGATCAGCTGGCAAAGTACCCGCCTGGCACGCGCAAATTCTGGGCGCTTTCAAAGGCCAGTCTGGGCAACTTTAGCCAGCCGTCCCTACCGCCGTAGCACATGGGGAATGACTCTCTGGCCCACACGGCAAAAGAGAAAGCCGATCTCTTGGGCACTCTTTTCGCCTCCAACTCGACTTTGGACGACCAAGGGAAGACACCGCCTATCATCCCGTGGTGTCAGAGCTCAATGCCGAAAATAGTTTTTCGGCAAAAACTATCAGGCAGACTCTATTTTCCTTGGACGTTCATAAGTCGAGTGGGCCGGATGGCATTTCTCCACTGGTGCTACGAACGTGTGCCCCTGAGTTGACTCCAGTGCTAACGCGTCTATTTCGGCACTCCTACCTTAAAGGCGTAGTCCCGGTCTCATGGAAGTGTGCCCTTGTCCATCCGATCCCTAAAAAAGGTGATAGCTCGGACCCAGCTAACTACAGACCTATTGCCATTACCTCCCTTCTCTCCAAAATAATGGAGATTATCAAAAACCGACAGGTCCTAACGTACCTGGAGGATCACCAGTTGATCAATGACCGGCAGTATGGCTTTCGCCATGGTCGATCAGCTGGTGATCTTCTGTTATACCTCACTCACCGTTGGGCAATGGTTATTGAAAGCAAGGGAGAGGGTCTGGCAGTTAGTCTGGATATGGCAAAAGCATTCGATCGTGTATGGCACAAGGGGCTTCTTTCCAAGCTACCTTCCTATGGGCTTCCCGAGAGTTTATGCAAGTGGATCACCAGTTTTCTCACTGGGCGGAGCATACCGGCATAACTCAATCCGAGTTTCTTACTAAAAGTCGTCACAATGTGTTTCTTGAAGCCCGAAAACGTTACGGCGTTGGTAAATGCTGGACACGGGAAGGGTGTATTCATGTTATTGCCGCGGACGGATCCCACCATCGAGTAGAATGTCTTGCAGACCTTAATAGTATTTGTATACCGAACTCAATGTCTCCTGATCATCCTCCTATAACCACTGAGATTAAAGATCCCGTGGCAGCTTCTTCGCGCACTAGCAGAGGAGCCGTAAGGAAACAGTAACTTTAGTTGTGTAATTTACTCAGTTTATTAATATATTTACTCTAATTTTTAATAAATTTTCTACTTTTAATTTTTTTAATTTAGTTTTTAGTTTGTTTTGACGTTTGACAAATGTTTATTGTTAAATGTCACTGTTTGTGAAACGTTTAGAAATGTATTGATTAAATTCCATAGATAATATTGTTCCTTAAATTAGGTAATTATTTTACGTCTATCTTTTTCTTTTTTTTTTTTATTGTTTTTATTATTATTTAATTTAACTTTTTATTATTGTTTTTTTTTTTTTTCTATATTTTTTGTTGTAAAGATTTTTGTGATGAAAATCTACTTTTTTAGCAACTGGCGGTTACGTATTGGTTGCATATTGGGAATTTATATTTTTTTTTTTTTTTTTTTATTTTAATATTTTTATTATTTTTGATTATTATTTTTTTAATTATTATTAATACTATTGTCATTGTTATTAATATTTTATATTATTATTATTAATATTTTTATTACATTTCTCTTTTTTTTAAATTCTTAAATTCTTTTATTATTATCATATTACTATTTTTTACTTCATTTACCTTATTATTTTATTTATACTTTTCAGTTTTAAGTAGCTTTATTTTGTTCTATTTTATTCTATTTATTTATTTTTATTTATTTATTATTATTATTATTATTATTATTTATTTAGTCCATTTTTACTACACAGTTTATTTTTTATTTTAGATCTTTTTGAGATGTCTTTTAATGGTAGCCCTAATGATAGTTTTTACTCTTTTTCATCCGATGAATTAAGCAGTGGTAGCAGTTTCCATAGTCTTCCTTCTCTTAATGAATCTCTTAACTCACATTTCTTAAACTTACAGAAAAACTTCAACATAGTTCATATAAACGCTCAAAGTATTCCGGCACACTATCCTGATTTATTATCCTCTTTCGACAATAAAAATATTCATGCTATCTTAATTTCCGAAACATGGTTCAAGCCTTGCCACTCTTCAACTTCATATTTATTGCCCGGGTTCAGTCTAATACGCAATGACCGTATTGGGAGATCTGGTGGAGGCGTTGCTATTTATCTTCGTTCTCACATTCCTTACTCTATTAAAAGTAAATCGCTAACGCAACACCGAGACGAGGCTGAACATCTATTTGTCGAAGTAGTCCTCTCCCACAGTAATATACTTCTTGGCGTCTTTTATAGTCCATCTATGACGATAGACTATTTTTTATCATTTGAGAACCTTCTGGAACAATTCTCTCCGATATATAACCATACTTTAATTATGGGCGATTTTAACACGTGTCTTTTAAAAAATGATAATAGATCAAGCCGACTTAATACACTGGTAAATGCATCCAACCTTCACATCCTGCCGTTATCTCCTACACACGTTTTTCCCAATTGTGCCCCCTCACTTCTAGATTTAATTCTTGTGTCATCCTTGGATCATGTTGAAAAACACGGCCAATGTACTGCTGCAGCATTCTCGTACCACGATCTTATATATTTATCGTATAAACTTAAACCACCTAAAGCAAAGCCAAAAATCTTTCTACAGCGAAATTTTCGAGATATGAATCTTGAGAAATTGTGTCATGATGCTTCCAATATAGACTGGCTGCAGATAACTAATTGTGATAGTCTTGATGAACAAATTGCAACATTTAATTTCCTTATTGTTCAGTTGTATGACACTAAACTAAACACTTTAAATCAACTCGCAAGCTTATCCACTCCTGGCAGTATCTTTTTTACTTTAAGTCAAGTTTCTGAAAGTGATGTTAAGAGGAACGTACTTGCCGTTAAGTCGGATGCCATCGGTTCTGACTGCATTAGTCGGAAAATGATCATTCCCATTATCAACATACTTACACCTGTCATTACTGTAATATTTAACAGTTCTATTCATCTCAATCAATTTCCTTCTGTCTGGAAAGATGCACAAATTATTCCGATCCCTAAAAAAAAGAATCCTACCTCTTTCTCTGACTATCGTCCAATTTCCATCCTTCCTTTCCTGTCAAAAGTCTTGGAACGACTTATACATAATCAGTTAACTTGTTTCCTTTCCAGTAATAAAATTATTAATCCTATGCAATCCGGTTTCCGCCCTGGTCACAGCACGACTACTGCGCTGGTTAAGATTACTGATGACATCCGACTGGGCATGGATAACCAACAAGTCACCATAATGTCTTTGTTGGATTTTTCAAGTGCCTTCAACAATGTCGATTTCGACATTCTTCTTAATATATTACGTTCTCTTAGCGTATCTCCTGAAGTAATTGACTGGCTTCATAGTTACTTGTTTGGACGCCGGCAACGCATTCGTATCAATGATTCCTATTCTGAGTGGTCCCTAATGCATGCTGGTGTCCCGCAAGGTGGTGTGTTGTCTCCTCTCCTGTTCTCAATTTTTATGGACACTATCTGCAAATCAATATCTTCTCTCTACCACCTGTACGCTGACGACTTACAAATTTATTTAAGTTCTAAATTAGATGAACTCCCGCAAAGTATAAACACATTAAATGCCCAACTTACAAGTATTCATCAGTGGAGTATTTCCTTTGGACTCAATATCAATCCTTCAAAATCCCAAGTGATAATTATAGGTAGTCAAAGATTGATATCGAGAATTAACTGGTCTTGTCTTCCACAAGTTTATATAAATGGTGTCCAGGTTCCTTACAGTAAAAAAGTAAAAAACCTGGGCATCATTTTCGATCAACATTTATCTTGGACCCCGCAGATAGGTGAGGTCAGTAGAAAGATTTTTGCCACGATCGGATCTCTTCGTTGTTTACGCAATTTTCTTCCCGTTTCCACAAAGATAGCGCTCACTAAATCCCTTCTCTTGCCTATACTTGACTACGCTGACGTGTGTTATCTAGATTTAAAAGAAGAGCATTTAAATAAACTTGAGAGACTCCAAAATCTTTGCATCAGGTTCATATTTGGACTACGCAAATATGACCGTATCTCTGAATTTCGTAAACATCTCAAGCTGCTCCCTATCCGCTTCCGCCGGAATACACATATTCTTAACCTGCTGTACTGTACGCTGTTCCATTCTTCTACTCCTCCGTATTTAAAACAACAATTTCAATTTTTAACTAATTCTCATTCTTTTTCCTTACGTTCTGATAACAATTTCCTCTTAAAAATTCCTTCACATTCTACTACATTTTATACTAATTCCTTTTCTGTAAAAGCTTGTCGTTTATGGAATTACAAGTTAGACTCCCTCCCCTTACAAGTTAGACTATCTAAATCTCTTGCTGTTTTTAAGAAACTCGTCCATGATTTCTATTCATCCCAATGTCAATAAATTTTAATTTATATGTAACTTTGTCCTTTTTTATTCTTCGTCCTCACTGGTTACTTTTATTATATGTGATATATATATATATATATATATGTTTATATATGTATATGTGTGTGTAGGTGTATGTATGTATGTGTATATGTATATGTGTGTATGTATGTGTATGGATATATATGTATATTAATAAATTTTATTTATGTATGTAGGTATGCTTCTGTGTACTGTTATGATGTATGTGCTTTTTATTATATTGTAGTTTTATTTAATTGTTGCACCCCTACTCGCAAACATTAGTTTTTAAATTATACAAGGTTCTGTACCCCAAGGTTGCCTGGCAGAGATCGCTGCTTTAGCGATAAGGCCGCCTCTTGTACATTAATTGAACATGTTATGTATAATTTCTACTTTTGTTATTGTTTTTGTTTTATTTTTATTTTATTACTTTTGTTACTTTTTTTTATTTTAGTGTACAATAAAGAGTATTATTATTACAGGTTGTTCTCGACGGTTTTTGCTCGGACCCCAAGCCCGTGAACGCTGGTGTACCCGAAGGCTGCGTGCTATCCCCAACTCTGTTCCTCCTGCACATCAATGATATGTTGGATATTTCCAACATACATTGTTATGCGGATGACAGCACTAGGGATGCGGTATATTCCGTTCGTGCAGGTCTCTCTTGGGAAAACGTCGATGAGTGCCGAAAGAAACTTGTGTCTTCAATAGAGACTTCCCTGGGGATGGTCTCTGAGTGGGGTGAACTGAACCACGTTCAGTTCAATCCCCTAAAGATACAGGTTTGCGCGTTTACCACTAAAAAAACCCTATTTGTCGTATCACCGCTCTTCGAGAGCACTCCTCTTATTGCCTCGCCAAGTATTAGAATACTGGGTCTCGACATTTCGATCGACTGTTAGTTTTGTGGTCATCTGGAGAGCAAGGCCAAGTTGGCCTCGACGAAATTGGGAGTGATCAATAGAGCGAGGCAGTATTTCAAACCTGGCCAAAGACTTGCGCTCTACAAGGCGCAGGTCCGGCCACACATGGAGTACTGTACTCATCTCTGGTCCGGATCACCCCAATATCAGCTTCTACCATTTGACCGCGTACAACGGAGAGCCGTTCGGATTGTCGGGGACCCGGTGCTCTACGAACGGCTGGAGTCTTTGACATTGCGTAGAGACGTGGCTTCTTTGTGCGTCTTCTACCGCATTTACAACGGGGAATGTTCCGAAGAACTATTCGATCTGATGCCTACCGCCGAATTTCACCATCGCACAGCTCGCCATCGCCTCCTTTACCACCCATACCACCTGGATGCGTGGCGATCTTCAACTGTGCGGTTTTCAAGGACTTTCTTCCCATGTACCACTCAAATGTGGAACGAACTTCCTTCGGCGGTATTTCCAGATCGATACGACATGGGTACCTTCAAAAAAGGCATATTCCTTTCTCCAAGGCCGGCAACGCTCTTGTGAATCCTCGGATGTTGCAAGAGTTCATGGGCGGCGGTGATCACATATTAACGGTGACCCGCAAGCTCGTTTGCCCTGCTATAACATAATAAAAAAAATTAAAAAAAAAACTTAGACAGTTACAGATCAGTACACACTTGTGATTTCATTTCTGTTCCCAACCCTACTAGTATATACAATAAGATCAAGATACAGTACCGAATAGCCACACGGTGTTTGGTACTTAACATTATGTTTATGTTAGATGCAACGATAGAAGTCTCAAAACAGCAACTTTTATTTTTTGTATCTGTTTTTGCCGCAGCGAAAAGGATTTTATGGGTATCAGTAAAATTTGATGTGCTTAAAATGATTTCTCATAGTAGACAAAATCGCTAGCAATAGCTCGTCATCAAAATATGCTAGTATACTAAAAAAACCATAACATTTTAGATTTCGTACACGTATAGAAGTATGAGGTTGTCGAAAAACAATATATTTTATTAAATATATAGTAATATAATAAAATACTATACAATAATACACAATATATTAGGTTAGACTTGTGGACCAATTTAATATTTAACGTTTAAAAAACTTTCCGCTGAAGACTTAGTAAGTAACTAACTTATAATGTTACACTAAGTTACAAATCAAGTACATTACAATAATTCACTATAACATTCTATATATAATAAATTGATAAAACAATTTAAATAACACCAAATCTTTTAGCTAAAATATACAATACAGTAAGATGTATATTCAAATCCGCTTAGGAGTTTTTTAGCGGCTTCGGTACGATTTATCTCTTTCTCAAGATTAGCGGTATTAAGACGTGGTTTTGAGACGTGGATGCCTCAGATGTTTTTAAGAGGATTGTGTTTTAATTAACGACGAATACACCATATTTCTTGGGTTACTTGCGTCACGGTGTGGTGCGAACTCATTGTGAGTTATCGAATTACATAACCAAGATAAAGTATCTTTTAGATTTCCTAATCTTTACTTACCCGAGGTATGTATGTATGTTTATTCGGTGCAAAGGAGATGGAAGCTTGATTGTTTTATTTTAGGACATGAAGCAATTTACAAAGACATGACTGACTCTGACTGTTTCTTATTAGTTTTCTTTAAGCGGTATTTCCTTCATACAAGACGAACATCAATAATTTTACTCTATAGTTCGTAGCAAGATATTTTCCTTCCTCGTTTAAAATGAAGACAAAAGAAAACATATTTAGACCAAGATAATATATCCACATATAAATTTATGCTGTTATTATACGAGTGGTATTTGTTAATAGGCTCTTCAAAGTCAAGTTACCAAACTTACTTATTTAATTACTTGAACATCATCAGTTAGTTAAAAGTTTGATTAGATGCATTTTAAATTTTAAATGTTCAAGCTTAGAATACTGTTACATTTTTAATAATTTTATTCGTTATTCATGAAAAGAATATATAACAAAAAGGCATTTTTAAACAAAATAATAATAAACAAATTATTATAATATTGTTTTACACCGTCTCTTGTTAGCTAGTTAACTACATATTAAATATCATATTCTTTATAATAAGTCAATCTTGTTAACCCCAATTTTCATAGTAAAAATAATATGTACATTTTATTTAATTACAAGTCACATATGTTTTATCATTTTAATCTTATCATGAAGCCTACGGCGTTTCATAAACACGATATACGGAGGCTTTCTCGAGTTTCATATTATTTTTTTATGACAGCCATTGTCTAAACATTTAGAATCTCATATTATATTCTAGAACAGCGTATATTAGATTTGTTAAAATTATTTGTACTATTGCGAGTAATTTCACTTGTCCATAAAATATTTCTTTTTAATAGTTCATATTAACGCCTTAGCGTTCATCATCATTTTGCGCAGATCAAATATTATTTTAGTCACTCTACTTTCACTATTTCAAAGGAGAGATGGAGAAGAACCGGCAAGAACCTGTATGGATACTTTTTAATTTATCATTAATTTTAAATTTTTGTATTATGACAATAGGTTTTTATATAGAATGGTACAAAAATAACTTTTTATTTTTCGTGGATAGAACGTAAATCGCTGTAAATCATAAAATTATGTTACTTATTAATTACTTACGTAAGATCTGTGTAATATCACAACTAGACGTTGGATTTTTCATACTTACATACAAAAAAAGAAATAATTCTGAAATCAATTCCACATAGAATAATTATATCTCAGAGAGGCAAGTACAAAGGGGAAGCAAATATTCCACTTACAGCATTGAAATACGACTCCAACATTCCCCGGAGCAAGTTAATCTAAATGAGATGACGTCTAAAGCATGATATCCGGGATTATATCGAATATCCACAAATAATACATAGGATATGATTACGTCACTTCAGCTATATCCCAAATCTTATCTCGATAAACGCTAAACATTAGTTTTTATTCCATTCAGCTCAAATATGTTGTAACTCTTTTTGAAGCTATAATTCCTATAATACTAACAAAATTACTACGTGATTACAAATTAATTCAATTAAAATATTATTGATATTCTTGTTATATATTAATTATAATTTAATAGATCTCCGTAAACCAATAAATCCAATTATTCTGTAATCAAACAAGATCGCAGAGTTCAATCAGTTACACACAAAATTCGGTTACATAATATAATGATATTATATACACAATTTTCCCGAAGATCAAATACATAATTTTGACATTAAAATGACACTCGCATACATCAGTACCTAAGATCGTGCGTTTATTATGAAGAAAGATAACACAATACTTTCTTGTTTTACGTTCCCATTTTATCTTTCGCAAAATTCATCTCGAATTCTTGACAACTTTTTATGACATAAATTCCCGATGTTTGGGAGCTGTCAGCGGTAAAAAGTCAAAAAAGAAAAAAGAAAGTTTTATCTGACAACGGAACCGCTTAAATTGAATTAGTTTTGACTGATAAGAATAAAGAAAAATGTTAAAGTTACACGTAGCAACATAAACTAATATCAAATTGTAAAAAAATATTAATAGAATAAATTAGATTCGTTTAAAATATATCTACAAAATTAAAAGTATTGTAATAATATTTTGAAACAGGCGACACCAAGATATCATTTAGTTTCACGTCACGTAGTACGTGTCGCGGCGTGTGGTTTGGCATCGCATTTGATTCTGCTAACGGTCCAACAAATATAACATTTACGTTCAAATTGCAAATATTTGGTATCATAATTTTATACGTCTAATATTATTAAATATTGAAAATTGTATACCCAATAACAACCCAGAAACATTAACAAAATATTCTAACATTTCATAGGCTAACACAGTTTAAAAAGAAGTTTAACACGAATACAATTATTGCAGAACATTCAAATTTTATAAATAAAAAGAATAAATATAATATTTAATTAAAAATAAAAGCTTATAAGCAATTTCATTAGTTGTTCAAGTGTAGTGGAGGGTGTTAAACATAATTGGATAGGTGGGGCTAAGTGCTTGAACGGAGCGAGCTTAAAATTTTAGCAGCTGTACTGTCTAACATAATCTTGAATTAAAACCTATAATCTACTTGGCTTCATTATTTATATTGTTTTATATATATACAATTGTTACAATTTGATCACTTTATCCTCATTCAGAACTAACTAATACAAAAATTACTTATTTATAGAAAATAATTTAAATGTCTTGCTTTTTCTTAGTGTAAATTAAAAAAAAAAGAAGTTTTTTGTAAATATAGTAGTGTAATACATACAATTACATTGCCTTCCTAGACATTCGGACAATCAAATTATTTTTTTTCCTAAATCCAAGTCCTTACACTAACACGCCGAAACAACAAACAAATTTCAGCTTTATTATTAATAAATATTATTTCTTTTTACTGTTATCTTCAGTGTCTTATCTTAAATGAAGTGGTTTCGAGTTGAAGTATAAAAGTTTTATATAAATTAAAACAAATTTATTATCTATATAAAAGGGTACATGAAATTAATAAGACCACATTAAATAACTTTACCTCAAGCAATTTAATATTATTTTCCTATAACTCGGTAACATTCTAACAAAGTAAGATGAAGTAATTAAACTCACCAAGTAGGTTAACATTCAATTACACCAGCCTGCTTTACATAAAACGATTTGTTAGTTACGACTTACCACCACTCGCTTTACACTGCAACAACTGAATTAACTTACAAGTACTTATAACAACAAATTTAAAGTTATTCTACTATTCCTTAATAAATCATACTATTTGATAAGGCTTTAACGAAAGATTTTATGGATTTTCCAATCATTTCTTACCTAGATCTTGTATAAACGAATAATTAACTGAAATTAGTAAATATTTTACGTCCATATCTATTATAATGTGTATTAAACGGTCAGTTAGGTACAATCGCGCAGACAGTGTTCTGAAGGCTCTGTAATAACGTCGTGACACTCCCCTTCTTATCGGACATTTGATAATATTGCATGGTCCGACACTCGGAGGGAAAAGTGGAAAAATATTATTTATTCTATCTCAGTTCTAACGTATTTCGTGTATTATTTTTAGATGAAAGTTCGTGTTTGCTCGTTTTACTGAACAGTGATTCAAACTGTAATATCTCCTACGTTGTAACATGAAATGGTATTTTGTAGACTGAAACATGTTATTTTATATTTATTCTTATATAGACAATTTTCTTTACTTCTATTAAAGTATTTTAAACAAAGAATCAATCAAAACTAATAAATTCCATAGCGATTCTGTTAATGACTGTACCAAGCATATTGCTGATGATGGCGTCTTAATACCAACAGCATTTCATACACTTGATTAAAGTAGCGATTCTAGTTATAACTATAGATAGGGTTGTCCATTCAAGAAAATAATATATTAGGTTTTTATCTAGTTCTTTATTTCCATTAGACATCAGTGAACCGATGAAAGAGGCATAAAAATGTTTCAATGCATAACATTTTAGATTTTATTTTGCCTAGTTTACAGCTCAAGGCAGACGTTAAAAAGCACTTAAGTTGAGAAAATAAGACCGGGAACATCAACGAAATTGTTATAATACTTTCATAAACAAACAATATTTAATACACTTTTAAGATACAAAATACACATTTTTAATACTGCTTAATACTGCTTTCAATTAGCTTGTTTATTTCAATTTCATGTATATAAAATATGCATGTTATTTTTAATATTTATACAACAAATTTAAATAAATGTTTTATTCTGTTCATATGTAAAATAATCAACCAGAATTAAACAGTCGTGGTTTCAATATACTAAATGTTAAAACAATTTTCGGTTTTAAAATTGCTATTCTTTAAAAAACTAAAAATCGAAACAATAATATTTTTATTTCAAAGGTTGCTTTAAAATAAATAAATAATTGTATAAAACCCAAAATCAGATTTAATAACAATTAATGTGCAACCAAAAAATATTTGTATAAACATTCAATAGACAATCATCTATTTTTTTGTCATTTTCCATTAATTTGTTTAATTGGTTGGTTTAATCTTTTCTAAATTTTCACTAAATTCACTTTATATTTTAAGCTTCATTTATTATTACTTTTTAAGTTAATGTTATGTTACTTTTAATAACAATGGAAACTTTATTCATTTTATGTAATTTATGTAATTTGTTAATTTTATTTTAAATTTGTTCATATTGTTTTTCAAATTTATTTGAAGAAAGAAAAAAAAAACCATCTCCTGTTACTATTATATATTAAATTACATTTTAGCTACCGTACTTATAATGAAAGAAGATAACATTAAAGTAAACAATAACAGAGCTCATCACTCTCAAAACATTAATACCAATAATAATTATACTTTATTCTGAATTGAAAACAGTAAATATATTGTACTTATTGTATATTAATATAATAAGTAAAACCGTTGTTTTAATCTGGTAATTAAAGAATAACAGAGCCAATTCCAAAGAGATATACCGTCTCGCTCGGCAGGTAATAGACTAGGTCATTTCAGAAATTTGTACCAAGATACTGAATTGAAATTAAATTTTCAAAGCCATTAGTAGTTTTCTAATACCAGTATTAGAAATATATTTTAACTTTTATATAAATTATATAATTAAAGTCTTTTGTAAATACAATATTGATAGATATCGATTCATAAAGAAAATATTTAATACATTATATTAAATTACGTTTATAAGTTTATGTACAATTAAAGTTTATAATTTTCTGACAATTATTCATAATTAGCTGTGCCTATATTTTTTATAACATCAGCTATTAGCCAGTGAAAGTTCTATTAAAATTGGTTCAGCCGTTTCAGAGACCAGCCGGAACAGACACACAGACAGACAAAAAAATCATTTACTTTTATATGCATTTAGTGAAAAGTTTTTAATTTGAAATTACAAACAGATACTTCAATTATATTTATGTATAGATAGATATTATTGACTGGGCGAGAGTCCGACGCGAGTGAAGTGTCTCCTTTTCAGCTTGGGCAAAAATGTTTCATATTTCCGGCAGATGTCTAGAAGTTGGTCTCTCCATGTTACTCCCCCTATTCAGGTCAGCTTTCTGTAATGGTGTTCGTTTTTATAGAAGTTTCAATAACTATATATGTTTTTTATTCAGATTTTTTTTATAATGACGGAAATATGAAAGTTCAAAAACAAAAAAAAACTATAATTTTTTATTGTTTTCAAACAAAGTTTAATATATACATTTATTTTACCGTTATTAAGAAATCACTCTTTGTCCGAATAAGTTTTTTATCTGATAAACTTGAAGGGGTTGAGATATGCAGGGTAGACAATAATGAAGAAGAGAAAAGAAAAATGAGTTTGTCACATCAAATCCCGAGACCTGTAGCTCGCAGAACCACCACTTTATTATTTTTTTCATCACATCCAACGCCTTACTTATAAAAATGCACTTGTACAATACCTTACCTGGTTTAATACACACACAATAAATGTGAAATTAACAAAAAGAATAGTGACAATAATCTGGCATTCTTGTTTATTACATAGTTAAGCTGAAGGTTTTTTACTTTTAACAATGTCTTATTTAATTTGGTAAAGGTTATAATTGTACACTACCCTTGCTAGTAATATTAGCAATTAAATAAAATAGCACAATATTGTAATGACACACTAAAAAGAAGAGTTTCCATCAGAACTTCATTCCATAATTCCGAATTCAGTTTCCAAATATGTAACTCTTCTCTAGTACATATATAGATCACTCAATTAGGAATCACTTAAATCAAAGCAATTTGACTTATTTCGTTAAATTTGCTAACTAGATATTAGGATTAAGCTAAAAGCCTATATCCATGTGGAAGTAAAATCTAAATGGTTGCTGCGAACCATATTACTTCTGGGATATGAAAAATTATACAAATTTAAGACCTAAATTAAGAGATATTCGAAAATTTTATTAATAAAATTTCATTATCTTTTACAGTTAAGAATTAATGCCATACAAAATAGTATCGAGAAATTATTGTTTTTCTGAAAAAGAGTTTAATTTATATAAAAATTTAACAAAACAAATTATCTTAATACAAACATATTACTGAAATTTACTTTACATAATACATAATAAAAATAATTTAATTTGGTTATACTTATAAAATTTACATTTGTATACATAAATATTGATTAAAAATAAAGAATCTAGATTATAATAAATTAATAATTATTTAATATTAAACAGGTCCGAGAACATGGCCTATCTCCAATCATGTTTCAATGACACTTACAGTAATAAGTCGAGGTTTGAGGCCGTCCTTATTTACTATTATACAACCTGAGGATCAGCTTTTAACTTGTCAAAGCCTTATCTTTTCTATTCTAAACTTAATATTTTAGAGATTTAATTAAAGTAATGTTTACAAAGCTTTGAAAATATTTTTTAAGATCACAAAATGCTTAAGCCCCTCTTAATTGTATTTTATGTAATTAAACACTGTTCTCTTTGTTATATAGTTTCAAATACTATTATCTATTAGAATAAAATCTATTGGTATGATAATAGTCGGGACTTATTATATTTATCCAAAAATAGTGGCCGGGCTCTGTGTGATTAAGAAATACGTGAAAAAGTATAATTAGTGACCTTAAAAACCAATTCAAATTTAACAGCATCATTTCAAAGTTTCACTGTAAATCTAAATTTATAATACAAAGTTGCCAACATGAGTCGTTAAAGGTAAAAATATTTTGTTACAAAAAAAACTGTCGTAGCAGTTTCGTATACACATTTGGTTTTAGCGACCCTCCTCCCTCCCTCAGTACTAAGACGCATTGTATTCGAAATCTCTTGTAATCTTAATAGACCGAGAATAGGCTACGTCCATTGGAGGCATCTCTGGGGAGATAAAGAGGCCATTCGCCCTCGTAATTCGTGAACCGAAAAATTTATAGCTTAACACACACGTACGTTACCTTTACATTACGAAATGTGTGAAATAGTTTAAAGGATAACTCGTTTTTACAATAATATTTTAACAACATTACATTTGAAAGATATTATAAATATTTTTTGAGATGAATTCAAAAGAACAAATTAAATCAATAAGTAAAAATTCCTGTAGGTACTTTCTATGCCAGTATCTAATATTATAACAGTGAAATTAAAGTTTGCATTCGCTGGATACTTCAGAGTAAAGTTTACTGTCACTCTAGGAAACTAGAAGAAAATAATTGAGAAGCGATCACACCAGAGCCATAGTTGGATTATTCAATCAATAGTAACACTTAATTACAAACTTCTATAATTCTAAAAGTTATCGAACAAATTATAATTAATCCGGAAACTTTGGGAGTGTTGTTAAATAATTCTGAAAATATAACTTATTCAATTATCAAAAACCTTCAAGATATAATTGAATTAATTTTAACTTCATTTATCGATATTCTATACTGATCTTTATATTTGAAAATTGTATATATTTTTCTTATATATATATATAATTATTATTATTCTAAATATAATAATCTACATAATAATTTCCAAAATGGCGACTCGTTGATGATCATAAAACAAGACATCTTATGTTCGTCGTCCGAATTCACTAACCCTTTGTCCCGTCCCCAAATTAAATATACATAATGAATGTTAAACAACGAATTGTCAACTGAACCCTTGTCCAAATTTATAAATTCATTATCAAAATTTAAAGCGGTTAACGGACACAATGAGTTATATTTCTGATTATAAGTATAATTTAAATTAACACAGAAATTTAATGACAAATATAATAATAATTATAATACTAGTATAATTCTAATATATTTGTCTAAAATTTGTCTTAATAAAGGATATAATATTTCTCATACCCGTCCTAAACTAATATTTTTGGGTATAAAAAAACATTATCATATCCTATACCTATTTAATAACTTAATATTTATTAATTTAATAATATATTATTAGAATTGTATATATCATTAAAGAAATATAAAAATGATTTCTGTTTTATAAAACACAGATTTTTATAACAATCTAGAATGGCTACTATTTTTCTTGCCATCGCTTTTAATAATACTTCCTGTAACAACAACGCTAAGATAAATATCCCACCCAGTCTTTGCAGAAAATACTTTAGTACTTAACTGCTGTGATGACATTACTTAATATGACTTTGATGAAAACTTTGTCTAGCGATTACCGGCCATAAGTGCTGAGGTCGTGAGTTCGATTCTTATATAGTAGATTTTTCAGTTCAGTGAATAGTTTTTATAAAAAAATGTAATTTATGTTAATAATACATATATATTAGAAGACATCTTAAATTAACTTTTTTTTGTAATGCGTGAAAGAAAATCTTAAATATATATAAATAAGTTTCATCTGAAAATATATATAGCATTCAAACAACTATATTTAAAAATATGTATAACACAGCAGTAAAATGTTAAATGTTATAGTCATAAAAAAATCATTTAATTGTTTTTTCAACTAGCTTATTACGAACGAAACCTCTGTAAGCTTCAAGTACAAGGGAGAGACGAAAATTAATTTAATTACAACGCTAAAAACGGCTCGTAAAATAAACAAGATTTTAACCAAACCATTATTATTAGGGACAACATTGTGAAGAGTAATATTAATAAGTAAAATAATCCTTCTATTCTCTATCTCTTATACGTGAACCTATATCCTCAATAAATAATAGCGAAGGATATAAATCGTACTCTTACAGATTTATTCGAGGGTAAAGCTCGAGAGATCGCTTACACGCTGAACTTTTGTAATTAAAAAAAACAATACACAAAAGATTATCATTATCATTCATTAAATTGATAATGTTACCATAATTGATAATAAACAAAATCATAAAAAAAAAACGTTAACTTTATTAAAACAAGTTAGTTAAAATGTTGTAAAAAGTACTATTTCTATTTATACAATACTAATAACTCAATTACTCAAATATAACTCTAACAGTTAATGTACCACGAATAGAAGGTTTATTGGCATTTTTATAGCCAGGCCGTTCCAATCACGATGTAGTATACTAAGAAGTAGGATTTACCTCCCCTTCAGGAATTCCAACAACGCACACGCTCTGTAAATCTTATTTTTTCTATCTATTATTTAGATAGGAATTGAATCGGTCATTTCAAAAACCACTTAAGTCACATTTTTTCCAACATGCGTTTTTTTGCAGAAAATGCTTCCTCAAAGGTAGATGCGTATTCTGGGTAAAATCCGCTTAAGTCAATACATTCCTTCCTCTTTTAATAATACCGCGTGAAAGACGTTCATTGCTATAACAACATTAGTCAATGACTTAAGAGGTTTTTGCATGCATCACTAGATGGCAGGAGTAGTTTATGACTGAGATTGACATTTTAAATTTGCTGTTTTGATTGGTTCAACAATATTGAAATTTTTGTAAACCATCGTTATTATTGTCGTTGTCATTTGAACTTCACTTGTCTTTTACTATTTTAAGAGAAAAGTAATTTTTGCTTTAAAAAATGTCTTCAAGTGAAACTGAGAGTGATGGTGAGCCGAAAAAGAAGAGAACGTGTAATCCTACAAAATATAAAAGGAATGTTATAAAAAATTCTAAAGTTAAAGGTCAGGCACATACTAATTATCGAGGAAAACAAATAGCTCCAAGATCTACTGGTGAAAATTGCAGGCAAGTTTACTATAAACCTTTATTCAGTTTACGTTTTTTTAAAGGGGTCTATATAAACCTAATATATCGCTTAATTATTGCAGATGTAAGAAGGAATGTTTTGCGAATTTCAATCAAGATGACATGGACTTTTGCATTACAAAAATGAACTGTTTTTTAACCAAAAATGAGCAGGATATATTTCTTCAAACACTTATTAATAAGTCAGATATAAAACAGAGGCGTCCTCGAAAAGAAAATGCTACACAGAGGCAAAATGCCTTTCAATTCTATGTTTTAAAACAAACTGATAAAGTTAAAGTCTGCAAGAAAGCATTTATCAGCCTGTATGGAATTACAGAAGCCAGAGTTCGCAGACTTTGTGATTTGCTTAATAAAGGGAAGAGTCCAATAGATAAGAGAGGATGCCACCCGAAAGCAAATACAGTGCCTCCTGAAATATGCCAAAAAATACACGAACACATCCTCTGTTTTCCTAGGAAAAAGACACATTATGCAGGAAAAGACATAGATTATCTTGATGCACGATTGGATGTCAAAAAAATGCATTCAATGTTTAAAGAACAATATCCAGATCTCGATGTAAAGTACAAATTTTACTTGCAATACTTCAATGAAAACTTTTCCCTCAGATTTGGTCGACCACAAGTCGACACATGTATAACTTGCGAAGAACTATCAACAAAAATAAAACAATCCAACTTATCAGAAAATGCAAAACGTTCAGTAGTAGCTCAGTTAATGATCCATAAAAGACGTGCCAAGAAGTTTTATAACAAAATTTCATCAGTTCAAGATCTTTGTAAAGAACGAGATGATGTTGCAGCGATAACATTCGATTTTATGCAAAATCTACCATTGCCACACATACCTATACAAAACATTTTTTATTTACGGCAATTATGGGTTCACTGTTTTGGTATTAAGGATTTAAAAACAGGCAAATCGACATTTTACATGTATCATGAAGGTATTGCTAACAAAGGAGCCAATGAGGTTTGTTCAATGTTGATGCATTATATAAAAAATAATATTGGGCCAAATATTAAGTATTTATATTTTTTTTCCGATGGCTGCCCCGGTCAAAATAAAAATAATATAATGTTGAGATTTATGTTGGCTTTGACTGACTCTAAAAGATTTGAAAAAGTTTATCAGTATTTTCCCACACGAGGTCACTCCTTTTTACCAAATGACCGTGATTTTGGAGTCATAAAAAAAAATGTTCGAAAGCATGATCGTATTTACGTCCCAGGAGAATACATTGATTTGGTTTCGAACTCCAGCTCAACATTTACAGTCGTAGAACTAAAAACTGAAGATGTTTTAGAATTTAAGAAATGGTGGCCAAATTTGTACAAAAAAACATGTTTGTCAACTGAATCTTATGGAAAAAAAGTCCCAAAGGACCAGAAAAAGTCATTTGCTCCTTCGACATACATGAGTTTTCAGTATGATTCAGATAGAAAAGGAACTATCATAGCCGAGGAATATATTGATGGATTGACCAAACATTCGTTCTCATTAATAAAGAAATTAACAACTTCTATTTCACTTCCATCAACTAAAGCCTATGATTTGAAAGTGCCCATCAATAAAAAAAAAATAGATGATTTAAAACAAGTTGAAAATAGCATTCTGGAAGAGCATATGCCATTTTATAACAACATTTTTAGCTGGCCAACTGCAATTATTGAAAATAATCCAGATGAGAATGATGGACAATATGACTATGTACCATAAAAATATTAAAAAATAAAAGTTAATGTATCTAAAATGTTAATAAGATTATTTTGAAGTGCAATTCTTAATTATAAGCAATAAAAAATATGATTACTGCGATTGTTTTGTTTAAATTATATGTCACTAAACCTATTCCTTGCTAAAACAACATAAGTCAAGAACTGTTTTTCAGATGTTTTTCATTATTTCTATTAATAAACTGTAAAGATTATACGCTATTTTAATTTCTTATCACTCAAATACTAAACTTAACATTAAAAAGCCCTTTAAAACTCATTTGTTTGTGTATGAAACAGTTTTTATTGATTTCTGAAAAATTATAATTCTGTGACTTATGAGATTTTTGAAATGACCGATTCAATTGCTTTCTTGTATGTGTAACACCTAACATAACGTAACATAGACTTACGTATTTGTAAAGAGTATCGATCCAAACAATGATATGGTTTTTACCATCTTTGTTCTCTCTTTCTCTCTCTCTCTCTCTCTCTCTCTCTCCTCTTTTTATTGTCTTTATAATTAATTTTTCCTTAATTAATTACCCAATCATTAGAACATAATCCAATGTCTAGTAGCTAATTAAAAGAGAGATCTAATTTGTATTATGTTGTAGAATATCTGTATTACGTAGACTCGAGATATTAATGTTTTATGGTTTGAAGTGTGGATTAAAAATTCATTAGTGAAACTCTGTTTTAAAGACTCATCCAAAAATAAATAATCCTGTGCAACAAAGACCTGGATGTACCTGTATTAATATACTCAAAGTACGTACATCTTATATTATCTTATAATATTTAAGTCCTATTTTCATGCATATTTAATAAATATATTTCTTTTAATTATACATTTTTATGTGGATCGAAGATGATAAATGGCATAAGAATATAAAATAATAGATAAAAAGATATAAGCATATCGACCAAATATAAATTACTTTCTCATTGAAATTATTATGAATCAATTCTAAGACGGTGCCATAATTGACAAAACAAACTCTAAATGTCGACACAAGTTACAATTTATACAAATAATATTCACTTCACTTACAAAATTTATTAAAATACAATTATACATTATAAATCATCAGAAAACTGTTTAATAAAACAATCAGATTTAATAAATCAATTGAAACATTTTTTAATTAAAAACTTTAATTAAATTGTACATTTCTTGTAATTCTAATTATACCTGAAAGCTGCAAAAGCAGACTTGGAACACATTTTTTTGAACTATTAAGTTTAAATTAAACTTACTCTGAACTTTTTAAGAAAACTTTTTAACAGAATGCAAATGTTGGAAATATATATAGTATAATATAGTAACTTTATACATATATATATATATATATCTTAAATTATATATTCTAGTGGTTACGAGCGATCATGTCTGTTTGTGAGATACAGAGAAACATTCGGAAAAGCGTTCGATTAATTGTCTTTTCGGCGACTTATATTTTGCATTAATTGTCTCCGAAAATCTTCTTTTGTTTCATCGAGATACTTCTAAATATTAATGTATTTTTTTTATCGGATAAATTATTTCATCTCTATGTTATAGACAGACATATAAATTACACCTTTTCGTTATAACACTATTTCATACATGTATAATATATATACATATAATTTTGTGAGAGCGAGGTTCTTTTATAACACTACCATAAATAGGCATATATATTACAAAACATTTTGGTAAGTCGTTAATGAAAAAGTTGCTAACATTTAATGGTCTTCAATATCTCTCTCAATATGGCCGGTAAAGTGACAAAGTCGTTAGTTTTTACGTAAACACTGGGAGGTCGCTTCATTATTTTCTCTGTCCCGTCAGTCGTGGCTCGTTAACCCGCCTCCTTAGTACATAATGATGAAATGTCACGCTTACAAATCACCTGATCATGTGTACTTTGTCGTAATTTATATCTCAATAAGACCAGAACGATCTAAGTTATAGATTTTATTATAATTGAGCTTGCATTACACTAAGGAAACATTAGATTTTTATCGCAGATGGCAGTAAACTCCGATAATAACTATGGATAATCTAGATGGACCTATATGATTTTCAATTATAATCCAGAAGTTTGGCGTCAATGGTTTTCTAATCGTGTATATACCAGTAATAATAATATTGTTATAGAAAAATATAAATTCATTGAATATGACAAATTACAATCATATTCGGTACAAAGTTTCAAAAAATATAAAATATATTTTTTAATACAATGAAAATATTTACATACATGCATGCCGGTTAAAAATAAATATCTCTACAACGTTTCAAAGTTATCCATTACTCGTAAACCTATCAATTACTTTCAACAAATTGAAAACAAGCGGGAAACACAATACGCTATTTTTTATGACTCGGGAAATAACCAACATAAATAACTTTGGAAAGTTACAACGTTATTTTAAAATAATACCTGCCATTTCTCACTAAAATATTTATTACATTTTTATAAACTATCTCCTGTTTGAAATCTAATTGCAATTATATCTAAAATAACTTAAAACAGAAAATTTCAGCAAGTAATATTTTCATTAGAAACTTATACACGTAAGCATAGATCAGTCATAGATGTACTTAATCTGAGTGGAATCAAAAAGGATTATTTCAATGATTATGTATATACGAATTCAATGTTCATTCGTTCGTTTTTGTGTTACTATCTAAGATTGTCTGTACGTTGCACGATTCTCATTTGATTTTAATGCCGATGTCACGAGACAATTTATAGTCAGTCACCTGTGAGTTTCAGAATACTGTAATCTCTGTTACCTGATATGGAAATGTCCAATAAAAACTGCTAGAACATTTATATCACAGCTTCATATGAAATATATAAAATTCTGTATAAATTTTTACCTTAAAATATTTTTATATTTATTATTTTGTTGTTCAGTAAACCGCAGTGTTACTTTTTACGTAACAGTAATTCAACATAATATTTAATTAAAATTGAATTTATTAATTTCACATTAATTTTGTCTGAAACTAAGTTATTAGTTTATAATTATTTTGATAATTAAGGATTTCTTTACGTTTTTTTACGTTTTTTCTCCGAGATGTTCGTCTGGAGTTCAAAGACTTCAAAGACTTAATTTTAGATTTATTTTATTAAATTTCTAAGAATGACTAATTACTTGATAATTATTTCTATGTAAATCGGCCTAATGATATAATATAATAAAAGAATATTACAAAAAAATTCTTCAATTTATAAACGAATAAAAAGTATTTTACTACTACAATAAAACTTTTCTTGGTTATTATAACACACCAAAGAATGCTATATGAATATCAAAATTGCTTTCAATATCAGGTGAATATATTCTACGCGCTACACGTCAGCTCACCTTTACTGAATCTATTCTCTGATTTATTGTGTGCCTTCTATGGATTCAGTGGCTATGAAGATAAATGGTTACAGCATTTGTGGTAATACTAGAATAACTAATGTTATTTCGGTTAGAATTTGTAGATTTATCTTGTGCATAGCGAAATATTGGTAATTCATGATGTGTTAGAATATTTAGGTGTTTGAATAAACAGTTTGTTATCAATGAAATAGCACAGAGTACCTTACTTTAAATTTTTAATGAATAGGGGATCAGTTATTATTTATAGGAAATATATTTTTCTCTAATCACTCTGGCGCTACAATTGATTAATTGTATATCTGCCGATATTAATACACTTGCTATAGTCCTGGATAAGAATCCATCCAAAGTAATATTGATCCATGTATGTAACCGTATTAAATGTAAACTATATCTAACAGTGTATTGTATTGCAGTGGCGAGTCCGCCGGGCGGCGCGGGCGCAGCCCGAGAGGAGCCCCGTCCTCCGCCGCCGCCCGCCCCGCGTCACGCCTCACCCAGTAAGCACGGCTCTGATCAGTGGTTGCTCTGATTAATTTAATACCACCAAAATTGTAGCAGCCACTGTCTTCGTGCACATAAAAGCGTTTTATTTCTCACTACTTCGATGTTTCATTATTAGATCCCATGTCTCACTGAAAGCAATTTTTCGGATGCCACAAGGGTAAAATATGTTGAAAGGCACAAAGCTACATTTTCTACTCACTGGTTTTATCTAAATATTTTACAAGGAATACAAGACACCAAATTAAAATACATAGGATTTATACGATACTACTAAAACTTTCTAGGTTTAAATCCGAAAAATTACTTTAATATAGATATCATTTAACAGTATGCATGTCGAGTGCTATTTCTTCTAGATCTGTATTTTTCCCAACAATTGTCTCTTAGCGTCATCCGCTTAACCAATACGTTTTCCGATTTTCTTTATCCTTTAGATCTTCAATATCTTTTGTGGGTTTCTTTTATTACAAATTCTTAAATTCCAGTATCTGTTATAATAAAGGAGATTAACACGCCTGAGTTTTTTTGCGATATAATGTAAAAGATTTTAGCATGTTAAGTGTTGCATGTTAAATTTATGTAATATTAAAGTATTAACTGATATCCAGTTTAGCAATTTTTGTCATTTAGTTAAATATTGTGACAAAATGATACTGTTTCTGTAAGTACCTATTCTATTATAAGGAAAAAAACAGTTTAATAACATAGATTGAGAAGACGTTCAAATGTTTTTCTAATAAACAAAACAAATAGAATAAATAAATATAAAATAGTCATTAATATATAAAATATATTTGTCATAAAACACTCTATATGTTTTAGTGCTCAATATTAATTTCATTTCCTTTTGAACAATAACGTTTTATCAGCTCAAGTCTTATATAATATTTATAGTAATATTAAAAGCGTCTGCCGCGAGCTGCCACGACATCTTAAAATGACGTCCCAGCTAACGATCCCCGTCCGTGACAAAAATATTTGTCCGTTTCTCGGCGGTGATCGAAAATATTATGATGAAACCTGCATAACACTTATGATATTATATATAATAACTCTTATTTTTGTAAATTTTGCTTCATTTGCAGAAAATTGAAAAAAGCCTTTAAACACTTTTATAGGTAGAACACAGTAAAAAATAAACACTACTCAATATTTTCGTTTTTTTTTTTCTCATATTCGTGAACATTTACAAGTACTTTGTTATGAGTAAAATGATCAATCCCATAACCTTAATTAGATTGGTATGTTCAGGCTTAACAAGAAACATAATATATGTTTACAAAACAGAAATCTAATTAGGAAAGATTATGTTGTTTGTCAAAAAACATGAAAAATAAATAACAGATATTGCTTGTCGTTCTGTAGTAACCTGAAGTGTTTTGAACGATTTATCAAAGGGATTTAAATCGTAGAGAAAAATATAAGATTTTAGATTAAAATAAATATTCCTTCTAAAGTTAAGGGCATTTTATTTAATAAATAATTACAACTATCAAAGAATTAGTAAAGAAGACTTTTTTTGTAATATCTGTGTAGCTCTAATTAATACTTATATTTAATATATTATTATTTAAATAATATTTACTTCAATTATAATAGAAAAATTCATGAAATGTGACGGAAATTTTGTTTGTAAACATTTTTATATGGGTAATTTTTAGGACGGCATTTTTCGAAATTCAATTAGGAGGTCTATATTAGTTGAAAATGTATATAACATTTTATTTATTCACGAAATAAGAGAGATGATTGTAATAATTAAAGAGAACAAATTTTATATTATACATATTTTTTATTTTAAGTGAAATACTCACATATTAATATAATTATAACATATTTTAATGGTACACAATTTACATGCAATATACCTACCATTATTCAAGGCAATAATTAAGCCAATCACACTATTGATGTAGTTGATTAATCACATCAATAAACGTGGTCTAATTCAATAGTGTACCTAATATAAATGCAGAGAACTATCTGTTTAAGTATCTATTGCAGAGCTTTCCCGGATGCAAGAGACACAACCTATAGACAGAAATAGCATTCCCCAACCGCCTTCCGCTCCGAACTATGTCAACTTCATCACATCAAAATTAAACAAAATCAATAAATTTCTAATTCCATTACAATTATAGCTAGAACTATTCATATTATATATATTAAAAGACATTCTATATATTTACTCGGACAATAGAATGATACACACACACACAAAATTTCATCACAATCAATATATTTGACTCTTTCTGTTATTATATAGACATGAAGGATTTTTTTTCCTTTGACTATTAATTTCAACAAATTTAGTTTAGTGCTTTTTGGTACTTTTTACTATTATAAGCATAATACATTTTTAAAATTAAAAAAAATCAATAATAGAATATTTTTTAGAACTTAAAATAAATTGACCGACTCAAACGAATTAGTATATGGTATATCTAGTAAAAACAAATAAATTTGAACTTTATGATTTTATTGGGTTTCCTTTAAGAAATCCTGATATAACTCAATTACGTTACAGGCTACGATCACAGGATACTACATCAAAAGGTAATGAGGTCGCTGGGAAATCGATATTTTATTTTACAACAATTTGAACTCAAAACTCATCACCAACTTAATTGAAGTAAATATCATATTACAAAAGACAAGTAGTTGTAGCATATTTATTTTATTTAATCTTTTAAAAACAATGTTTTTTTTAATTATTAATGAAAATAATATTAGCTTAAAATAACATAGCTTCTGCACTTGGTTTCACTCATATTAAATATTTCTTGGACAGTTTCTTCATAAATTCATTGCGATTTAGAAAACAGACGACAACATATATACATTAAAATATATTGTATTAGTTTATATAATTATTTGATTAATATATATAAACTGATTAGCTTCGAAAAGCAATTCGACATTTGTACTCGGCACATTTCATTATTTCAAAGCCTGCAATGGAGGGTGGAATCTTCGTGAAGGTCGACACGTATCTGCAGCAGACATTGCGATCCCTCCATTCGTATTAGATTCTGTATTTGTTATTACGAATTTCGTGGAATTTCATAGCTTTAATGTTAATATACTCTGACAAAGATGCTTTTTGATTACACAAACAACATTCTGATGTCATATTCATATATTGATGTCACTTTAATAATTATTTATTCAGTTCTGTTTATTGATCGTCATAATTTTTCATTCATTTGGTATTCATTGCTAATGAAACATCAAATTACAGTTGCGTCGTTCTTATATATCTAAACTAACTGTCTAAGTAGCTAATAGTCAGTAAATCATAAAATACTGATATTTATTTATTTATTTACCTTTTCAATATCAAAAAACAAATCTGATTTATTTTTATTAAGCAATGCTAAAAGGCAGTCTCATAAGTGTGAAAGAGAAAATATGTTTTCATAAATGAAATGTGCGCATTTGAAATAAAAACGTAGATTTTTACTTTGGCTTTGAAAATATTTATAGATGTACAAAAATAAGGCTTAATATGAATTCAAAAATATACTTTTGTTATTAATTGAATTCTTATCAAAAGATTAGATATAAGAGATAATGTTTGTAACAAAATACGAATTCTTTTTCTACATCTCATCCATTTCATCATTAGAGTTGACATTACCGTAAAATATTTCTTTATACTTATAAAATATTTTTACATATTTTTACCTGGACATTGATATAGATAGACAAAACAAACGACTTTGTAAGTACTTATAGATGTCGAGAAACAAATAAGAGTCTTAATAGAAGATAAATTCAACAAACTTGAGACCCATTCTCTATACCTTTAACAATATATAATCAATTCCTTAACAGTTAATTTAGTAAAAACAGGTTGTTTGTGAAATCCTTACTTTAAATGGTAAAATAAGCTTAGAAAATAATTATTAAAATTGCGTGTCCTCACTCTTGTTGACACGCTGTGTTGACAATCGTGAATAAATTCCACTTTGTTGAAAACTCTTGCTTATTTGAACAATTCAATCTACAGACTTATTCTGGTTTATTTTTAATAAAATACACTTTGTTCTTTTAAAAATATAAATGGAATAGTTACAGATAGATAGAAAAATATGTATTTAGGTAGGTTTTGTTATGGTTACATTTTTTTATTTTACAATAATCTGATATCAAAACTATTAAATGGATAGAATAGAGCGTGTGCATAAACCTAAGAAAATTATTTGGAACACTGTTAACTTACTGTACTATATTTTGATGTGACAATATTTGAGTAGTCCGGTTGTATGAAATAGTTATATAAAATATACATACAATTATTCATTGTTTGCAAAAACGTATGTACGATGCATTATTGTTACATAAAGTTAATACAAAAATATTACCGTTTCTACATGTAGAGTGAAACAATTCTATATATCAGTATTTTTTGACGCAACATTTTTAGAAAACCGTTTTTATTATACAAAATTAAATTAAATTAAAATATTTCTTGATTATTGTTGTACTAAAATTTTAAATACGTATTATATTTTAATTAAATATTGAACATATATAACTAGCAAGTGAATCAATGATAACTATGATACATTGTCCTCAGAGCAAGGCGCCCTCACGATAGTGCGCCGCTCCTCCAGCCGCGGCAAGCCGGAGACCTCTCCTCCCACAGACGAGCAGCTGGACCAGCTCGACCTCGACACAGAACACTTGCCCGCTGTAGACACGCCCGACGCCTGCGATAAAGCCGCACTTAGGTAATTACAATACTAACACTACATCTTATGTTCGAAGATTGGAACTTCTGAAAATGGTTTTAATGTAACGTCACAAGAAACGTATAGAAATTTTATTTAGAAAACAATAAATAAAATATAATAATTATAACAATATTACTATTGATTTAATAAAGAAATATATAAACATAATTCGACCTGAAAATTCATTATTAAATACAAAATAGCACTTACCATATTCATTAAAAATACGTAATATAATTTTAAATATTAATTCTAAAGGGATATACACATAAACATGATACATTCAAAGGCATTAATACAAACAACAAACAACATACAGCTTTACAATATCCGAGAGATATTTACTCGAGAGCATTCATGCATTCCGTTCCAGTGATTGCTGGAAATTGCCAATACTTTAAAGTTATTCTTATTTTATTTATTTATATAATTTATATACAACATAGATAAAATAGTTATTTTATCTAAGTTATCTATAACAATAATAGAGTAGAGTAATATTATTATGAAGTTTAAGAAGACCACGAACTTCAAACAATGCGAAATGTTTTCGCGCGGCAATTTCCTTTAATTATTACATCTGTCCGTCAATTAACTTTGATTAACAAAAGTATGAAAACAAATAAACAAATAAATAATAAATATCTTGATCATTTTTGCTTTCCTAAATATTAATAATACATTGAATATTGAGGAAAGTGATAAAATTACGTATGAGTAATAGTTTTACATATATACAAGGGTATTTCACATAATATGGATATTGTTATCCATATTATGTATTGAAATATATAACAATATTATGTTGAATCCAAATTTCTTAACTCACAATAAGGCTTTGTTGATGTGCCTAATGATCCAGTAACTCCCAAGTCGCCGGTTCAATACTTTCTAATATCCTTCATAACCTTCCTCATATTTTTAACTGGGTCGACCTTTTGATACAGATTCATTTTACCACAAAGCAGTAATTTAGACTATTTTTTTTTATAAATAAAAACACTGTAGAACAATGGATAAATCCGTTAGTGAATCTAAATATAAAAAATAATGATAACAAAATATGAATATTTAATAAAACATATGTAGCATACATAAAAATATATTTTTTTGTTTCTGCTAAGCACGCAGAAATTTCTAATTTTGACTCACTAGATCAGTCTGCAAAGTAATTTGGTGTTTCTTATTAAAAATGTATACTAATCCTTCATAAAAGCTTCCTTATCGCGTCTGAATTGTATAAAAGATGAAAGCAACTAATAAAAATTACACAATCAACAAAGTAGAAGTTAAACCAATAACCGGCTTTTATTTGTGCCTCTTGTTTTATCTTCTTATAGGCTTTATAGCGGTCCTTATCATTATTACCCACTCGTTTATGAGATAACTCTGGAGATATTATTTAACTGAATTTTATCAGTACCAATTAGATTAAGCTCTTGTGCGGTTACTTTATATATTATATTGATATATATATACAAGTAATTTGTGTGAACTGACAAAATACGAACTGATATTCGCAATATTGACCTAAAACAAAATGGCTGACTATACCTCGTGGGTGGTCTTAAGGTTAGGTTACCTAACACATTATAACTTTTAAGCTTATTTTAAATAAAAAACCTTAAACCAAATCTTAATTTTGTCCACAGATTACGCTACCTCCTTAGACAATTGAATAAAGGTGAAATACCAGCTGAAACCTTACAAAAGAATCTGCAATACGCTGCCAAAGTTTTAGAAGCTGTCTACATTGATGAGACCAAGTATGTATCAAACTTTGTTATCCATTAATTCAATATTTGTAATTATTTTTGTATTACTTACGCTATACAAAGTTTGGAGATAGATGTGATAACTTTATTCTTTTCGACAATTATACATCATATTTTACCTCAAAATATATCTAACATCCCGTATTTTTCTTAATATAAAGTTTATTATCTTATAATCTATAAATATGTTTTAATCAAAATCAATTTTAACATAATTGTTATTAAACTAACAATAGAACTTATCGCAGGTTAAGCTTAAATGAAAAAATATCTATATTTTATTCTTTGTATAACGTATTATTTATAGGCTGCGTATTTACAAAAATGTCCGTTAAATCCAGGCTCTGTTTTGTTTGTAAATAATGCAGCACATTTAAAATTATATAATCGATATCAAACTTTATGTTTCAGATCCAGATATAGCTTATATTGAGATAATATATTATCAAAATATTGATATTTTCGACGGCCATTTATTTACCCGCGAGCTCATTTATAAAGCTATTGCTTTTATCCCATTGTGTCTCAATGTCGGAGCATTTTTAAAATAAACACTAAATTGAACGAGAGAATAAAAGTCTTTCATTATATTTTTCTTTTATATTGTTCAATAAAAGCATACAACGCTGACAGCTTTGATTAAAGTTTTAAAAGCTCATTTATATACCATGTTTTAGTAGTCGTATCGTAGTCGTGTTTTGTAAAAATATTATTTTAACAAACATATATTTGATTGTAATTAAAGCTGCTACATGTTTAGAATTTAATAGTTTGAGAACATTGCAATGTAACAGAATTATTGTATAATAATTGCTTCGACAATTTCATTGTAGAAGATGAGAACTTAGCAGATAAGTTTTCACCCAAATAACATTACTAGATGACAAATATAACTGCAGTAAATTCAATTATAATTAAACAGTAGTGATTATTCTTTTATGAAATTTATAATCCGAGACGAAACAAATAAAATGAAAACCCGACACAAATAAAATGAAAATCCGACACAAAATGGAGCCCGTCGGCGCCAGGGGTGTATAAATTTTGTAACAATTTACAAAAAAAATACTTCCTTTTAATTGAAAAGCATTTAAATTTTTCTCCCCAACCCTTTAGAAAAGGAAGCCACTTGCTTTATTTATTTTATTACTCAGAAATGATAAACGTTTCCAGCGTTTGTTGGCACCTTTATACTTTTTACTTGATTTTTTGTTAGGGTGCTAGAATTTTCTGGAATGTTCCCTTTCATTATTCAAATTACTTAACTAATGAAAACAACGTACTGAGATAATTAAACAAAACGTAGTACTGTGATTACAAAATAGGTAAATGAGATTTTATTGGTGTACTGAAGCTGTCTCTCTTGTTAAGTGATCCGTAACAGTTATGATACACAATACACTGAATTCGATTTGTATTTAGTTCATTACACCGTTAATTTGCAGATGTCTGTTCTATTTACTCCATAACCAACGAATTTTTTATCTATCTATTATGATGTTAATAATATACCGAGACTCTTTCTTAATTTTTCCATTCTTTTTGTTCTATTGTTCTTTTTTATTTTATACAAAAGATTTTTTATACAGCTATCAAACCAATTAAAAGATTTTTTCCGTCGCTATATTCAAATGACAAATCTGAAATGAATGAGTGAAATAATGTTGAACAGAAACCAGCTCGGGTGTAGTAAATAGAAACCTTAATAAGGGAGATGCGAATTCAGGTTAATTAACAACAAAATGTAGCGTTCCGTACGTAAAAGAAAAGCTTTTGTTCTTTTCATGTAATTATGAGTAACATTTTGTTATCCGCTATCGTTGTGTCATTTGATAATGGTGATTTGCATATAATTTTTTTTTATCCATAATGGAGTTAAACTAATTGATATTTATGACCATTATGCTGCCCCTGTCACAATTAATTAGGATCGGCGATATGTCAGTTTTCATTCATATTCTATTTTTGTTTTACGCAAAAAAATATTTTTTTGCATATTACTAGGATTACCTGGATTATGCCCTCAATAAAAAGAAACCTTGTTATTTTTTAAGTATTGTCGAAATTAATACCATTTTTCATTCTGTATAACTTCTTTCACTTTGGATTAATTTTTTAATCATCAATTTATTATTTATAAAATAAAACATTCATTATAAGATAGTTTTTAAATAATAAATTTTTGATGTTTCTATACCACATTATTTTTTACCAGTAACATTAATATTATGTAAATTTGTACCAATTTGCATTTTGCATTATGATGCATAGATATATATTTGGCTTTTTATTTCCACCTCAATTAGATTCCAGGATACTGGAGGATATTACAGCATTATTATTATATTCCGTAGCAGAGAAATTCACTATTATTACAGTAAATATAACCCGGTTTATTGAGAACATTTATATTTCGCATCTAAAAGGCGAGTATGAAAATTTTATTGTCTCAAAATACATATAATATACTATCTAGATAATGTTGTTACAATAATTAGCAAATAAAGAAGTATAAAAGACACATTGTACCAATCTTGATACATGCTACACGAATTGCAATACATCAACGAAATAACCTATAACATTTCATAAAATCAATAGTCATTGTTCGAGTATTCGCAGAGCAAGACCCAGCTAACGATAATACAGATAGTATTACGTATTTGATTTCAATACCAAATAATTATTGTATTTGACATCAACTTATATGATATCATATATTTTGTATGTTACTGTGGACAAAGACTTTCATAGCTAACTAATTTATATTGTACATCGTAATATTCACTTTCCGACAAGACTAAGCTGGTTGTTATTCAGAACGAGCAATGGAAATGCAAATGTGCTGCAACTCCGCTGGGCATATTATTTCCATAAGTAAAGCCTTCGCAAATGTTATACTGAATAAATTTCTTCAATATTTCAAATGCTAAAGGTCGGATTAGTACAGCTTTGTTGGTATTTCGCATTTGTATTGTAGTCATTTATCTGGAAAGAAATATCATTACTTTGTAGAAAAAGTTCCATTTATCTTCTAGTAAAATTAAATATTTAATATTCTGTAATCCAGATAATACATGTGTAATATGTATTATATACTATAATTCCAGTCGCTTAAAACCTTTGAGAATGAGCATGAAATTCAAGTTTTATAAAGTTTCTTCAACATTATCATGAGAAATTTCTCGAAACGCTCTTTGAAGTTCCAAAACCTTTATAACCAAAGATTGCCTTTTCTCGTCATCTTACAGGTTTCTTCACTTTCAAGCTTTACTTATGAAAGAAGCCATGATAATACATGATATATGAACTTGAAACTACGTGAATGCATGCATAGTTAATTTTAAATTTGATATAATGATATTCTGATATAAATGAAATAAACTTAAATAATGCTCCGCCATTGAATACAATGATATCATGAAGAATCATCTCATTTTCTGTTTTGGTTTATGGCAATTAGGAGGCAGCGGTCATAACATGTATAATGGAGGTGGGCGCGCTCACTGATCGTGCCGCCAGTGATCATTTTTAACACAGGGATAGGAGAGACGTGGAGCGGCCGCGAGCGCAGCAGCCAACTCTTCACATGAGGCGACTACGTACACCATGCTGGACGAGGTGTTCAGTAGAGAAACCGATCGAAGCAAAGTTAATACCGTTACACCAACGCCGGCAATGGCCAAGTAGTCGCGCCTCCCTTCTGTCCACTCTGTGCGATTAGGTCTTTCTGTTCTGTTGATGCTTCTGTAAAAAGTTCTTCAACTTCCCGACCTCCTGTTAGATTAGAACTGTCGCCACCAATTTGGAGAATTCTCTCTCCAAATTGGTGAGTTAAGTTTACCAAAACTCAGAAGAATACCTAAATACTGGTTTCGGTTATACTTAACTATTCTTCTGTAGAATAGACATATATACACACTAGTCTAGTCTGACTTTAGTCCCTTATCTGAACCCTTCGTGGAATGTTTTAAAGCAATACTTCAACTGACCTTTTGTTACTTCATGCATGGGTGACCCCTACATCTACCTGTGAGCTTACTTATTTTTTGGTTTAAATCTTATATGAAATCACTCTATTGTATTTCACGATTTTATACTTATATATTTTCATGCATCAAATCGCAAAAATATGTCATACAATATCTGCTTTTTAAGATGTAGATAAAAACAACATTTTTTATAATTCAGTTCATGCAAAACATATTACAATATATTGCTCATATAAATATATACAAGGTGAATGAGAATCCATTATTTAGCATCGATTTTCATCTAAATTAAAAAAAAAAAGAATATTCCTTGTTAAGAAACGTCAGTAATATTTGTACAGTTCTCGTCCAATAGGCAAAAGAAGATGGTGGATGCTGATTCTGGATTTCAGTCCAAATTTTATGATCATTAATAAATGTATTCCGTTATTTTTCCCTAACTGACGTGGAATATTTGTGTACATCGTGTTTAGCGTCACTTTATTGAGTCAAAATTTATTGATTTTCAAAGATCTACGTTAAATAACGTGATGCTGAACAAGCTACGTAAATCTTAGAACCCTAATTCCTGTGAATCCCTGTGTGGAGAATGACGAGGTGTTTTATTTTAGACCGGCCGTGGCGCGACAGCAATCGGCGCCGACCCTGGTGTTTAGGTGTGTCGATGTTATCACCTTCTTTGTTGCTATTACCACTTGAATTACTGCTTGGAAGATGCTTTATACCTCGAGAACCTTAAAGATCAAATTAGTAGCAATTCACAATAAGTAGATCGTCAAACAGACCTATGGTCTGTTCCTCGCCTTTAGAGTTAGCTAAAAGACAAATTTCTTCTAAATTTAGTTCAAGGAGGTAGTGTTGATTATGAGTAGTTTATTTAATGACCTTGGCTCCGAAAATTAGTAAAACTACAATCTTACCTTTTCTTATTCAATATATTTAAATATTTCAATAGTATCGCTATCTTCACAAAAATAAGAATAGTAAGTGATTTAGATTCTTCATTTGTTATGGAACATACTAAATATTATCTTATAGGCAGGTAGATGGATAGTTTTGATGCATTTAACAAGATTTAGTTATAATAATCAGATTTCTGATATGATGTTAAAACAATGTTAGTAAAATATAAACGTCCTGTATAACTTACACAAAAAAATGTAGTGACAATATTAAAGAACATAGATTTAGAAAATTGGCTTTTAATTTTGCATGTTTCTTAATCAATCAATTACTAGATTTAGAATGAAGTCGTAATTAAAATATAAGGGAAATGAGACCGTACTGTTAGCACTTAGTTATTAGAGGGATATGAAATGTTATTTGATGACACATTCAAGTGGTAATAAAACACCCCTGCAATTATTTTATTTGTTCCTTCCTTTGAAGCAGCTTTAAATGGAACGTCTTTGTGATGGACATTGCTTTTCATTTTATTTATATCTATGATATATAATAAATAATAGAATTTCATGGAAACGCAAAACAAAAGTAAAATGATTATTATTTTTTATAATTCGTCACACATTTTAGATGTCGTTTTATTTGATAAATAAGTTGTTTTAAATGCACCTTAAAAAAATATATACTTTTTATTACAAATGTAACTCAAGACGATTCGGGGAACACATTTCAAGTGAAGTTAACGTTGAATATAAGGGAAAAGAAAAATAATTTTCGCACTCCCCGTAAACGAGGTCAATACACTCTTTTGAATGTTAATAAAAGAAAATATTACGTATATCTTCCTTTAGACTGGCTTCTTGGAAATTATTTCTGATCATTTTTATTTATTTCAAGATGATACGTTAATTGCATTTGTATGATGAATTGTGATAATATAATTAATATTTAGATGAAAAGCAATGGTTGATATATTTCTTGCACGCTGCATGTACCTTAGTATCCCAGACTTTGAAGCAATATTTCTAAGCACGTTCCAACATCTTGCTATCAAGAATTTTGAAATCATCTTTCTTTTCCTTTTAAAATTACAAAAGAAGCATTAAAAAAACCTTCATAAAATTATGAACACGAGACTTTTCTAACCGAATACTGAATGACTCGTTTTAATATGTTTATTAATAAAGTAGATAAGGCCTTACAAAATTTTCAGATGACATGTAATTTATAATTATTTTTAAAATTAACTCTTACGCAAAATAATAGTTTAGCAATAAGTAATATTACATTAATTTCATTTTTGAAAATAATTTACATTTCCTTTAAAACTAGTTTACACAAATAGATATAGAAATTAGTTTTTTAAGAATATTATATTTATAAGTTATTTTTATTATAATTACAAATTTTTATCTTATATTAAGTTCACTAAAATTTAAACATTGGATAGCACAATGATATTGTTTTATACAACATATGTATTTAAAACTCTATTTTCTGACGCTGAAATAGTCAGTACTTTTATTAGACAAATAATTTATCTTTTGTAAATTTAACGTGCTGCGACGTTTTTTAAATAAAAGAGTATAAGTACAATGGGGAAATTAAAAATCTTTACAAAATGAACATGAAATAAATTGAAATTGTAATAACATTTCTTATTAATAACAGGCTTCGCAGCTTTGAAGGATTATTAATATTAAAATAGTGCTAATATAATTATCATTGTTTAGCTTCCATTGGCCGCTTCAGTGAAGGTTATACATAAAAAAGATGAGTCTAATATATACAACGGTGTGCACAGGAGATTAGCAGATGAAGACGATGAGTTATCAGAGGTGCAACCTGACGCAGTGCCTCCCGAAGTACGGGAATGGCTCGCTTCAACCTTCACAAGACAATTGGCGACTGCGAAACGAAAGTCTGATGAGAAGCCGAAGTTCAGATCCGTGGCACACGCGATCAGAGCTGGTATATTCGTGGATAGAATCTACAGACGAGTCACTAGCACAGCGCTCATGCAATTTCCCCAAGACGTTGTTAGAGTTCTCAAAGTAAGTATTTGAAATTATTTTCAAATTAATAGTATATTTATTGACGGTTTGTGCAAATATTTGTATAACTTATATTGAATCTTCTTCAGTTATTTCAATTAGCTTTAGAAAATAGCTCTTTTGAAAAGGCATGTCCAATTAGCAGCTTTGTATAGAAGATTGCACATATAGCCAACTAAAACTAAAACTTTAGTTTGAAACATATGAAACATCTGAATTCCATAAGACTAGGTTTTTTCTGTAAAGCTCTCGGGTCCCTCAACTACAATTAAGGCCCAACATTTTGAAATTTATTTTGGCATATTGAACAAACTTTAACAAATTCTTTTAAAAGAAAACAAGTTAATTATTATTTGTGATAATATTCATATATATTTATAAATGTAAAATTCGTATTTAACTTAATTCGATTTAAATTAGTAGCAAAGTTTTAAAACGATCAACTTGTAAGTATTTACAGCAAAGGACTAAAAACGTCTCGTTTTAGAACTGAATTAGTTAATCCCTTGACAATACGAAAAAAATATATAATTGTATTTATGTTTGAAATCCCCTTAATCTTATCAAATATTCAACAGCCACGAATCAACTTAAGAATTCAATTAAGGCGGATACAGACTAACAAGGTTTTCGGTTTCCTCATTTATCTTCATTATTGTGATGTTTAATTAGAGAACATTCTTGCAATTATTTTTGCTATAGTTTTAGAACTATAAAAAAATAATTGCAAAAATGTTTTTACGTATACAGTAAATCATATATAACAGTGAAGGATGCAAAAAGAAATCCTAAAAAATGTTTATGTAAAATAAAATTTCGTTCCAAATGATTCTTTACTAGAGATTTTTAACGAAATGGGTCGCAAACTGAAATGATTGAATTATATTAATTTATAAATATGTATATAAATATTCATGTAGCTTCCAATTTGTTAAGTGTTTGTGTTTATAGCAATTCGGGCACAGGTTGTAGGTATATATGGTATATAAATATATTTGCTGTCGAAAAGTATCAGCACATTACGCTGTTAACATTCATTCCTTCCTTCCTTCCTTCCTGAACTTGACGCCAAAACCAGTTTTATTTAAGGGATTTATTTGTTCAATATTAATTCAAATGTCCCCCCTTCTCCTCTGTCCACCCCTCCTCTCTGCTACCTAAATGTATGATTCTGGAGATGTGAAATCACGGTAGTACATATAACGAATTTAAAAGTAAAAGTACCACAACTAAGCTTTTACAAATTTATGAGTAATATGTAGTTAGTTTGTAAAATATATATTTTAGTGCACTTGCATTGCAAATGCTGGGTAAGTCTTAAAAGATACATCTAAATAATACTAGAGAATTGTGTATCTTAACATGATCTGAAAAAAATTCACGGGTGTCTTTATCTACCAATTCATCATGGGCAACTATGGAATCCTACATTACGCATGGTCCAACACACACTTAGCCAGTTTTTAATTTCAGTCTAATAACAGATAAAATAAAGTATTAGATCCTTTTATTTATCTTGTGTACATTTAAGATTACCATAACTATATGGACCAGTGACCTTGAGTATAATTGCTTAAACAAAGTTTTTGAGGTGAACCTTTAAACCACTCAACCAACTACTTAAAGTTAGAAAGCAATAATACATTGTTTAAACTAACTTCAACGTCAATTGCATTCTGCCTTCCTGTCCATTTATAATCCAAACTATATAATATGCACTAGCTCCAATATCACGATTTTGAGGAGCTTGCAATAGACAGGTAATTTGAACAGACAAAGCTTACAGAGCGACGCTTGATTAACTGATATAATTTTATAGAAAAACTTACTTATTTACAGTAAATTTATAAGCTATTTTTGTTTATATTAACTTATGGAATTGCAGTTCTATATATATTTTTCATAAAAGATTGATAATAAGATATATGCAATTCTAATGGAAATTCACAGATGCCCTTATTTTGGTGACAAGAGTCGATGAAATTTAAAGACAATCTTTATCGTTTCATCCACCATTTCAATTTATCTCTGTAAAAAAAATATTCAATAGAAACAATATACTATCACAATAATTGTAATTCTAACTATAAAAGAGCATTGTCGTGAAGAAGAAAGTCGTTTGACAGTGAGCTTATCCAGCATCATTTTCATTTGTTGTAGGTTATCCAATCTTTATTTTACAAAGAAATTATACAAATTTCAAACTCAGTGCTAAAGCATTTTATAAAGTAATTGTTGTTTTAGGTTTCAGGTAGCTGAATTGTATAAATTTTAGGTGACAATAAGATCGAGAATCCTCTGATTTCTGTTTCTATTCAGAAAGTTAGTGACGACGTTTTGTTGTCTGTCGTTGAGTTCTTACAGTACTCACTTTGAAAGCTTTATATCTTTCTAATTGGCGTAAATTAATCAGTGTCGTTTTGTCATTTACCTCGACGGCTGCCGCTAACTCCTATGTTTTAAACATGACGTAAATGTAGTGAATAATCAATATTAACTAATCAATTATTGAATAACGAATTAATATTTGAAAAATTTATAACTACCGAGGTTCTCATCTAATATAAAACAATGCTATTGTTTGTTTGTAATAAATACTACTGATTTTTTTTTTCTAGGAAAAATTTTTGTATAGTTATATAGTCGATGTGATGATATTTCTTCTGAGAATCTAGACGAAACAGATAGAACTGTTATCATTATGCAATTAACTTGTCAAAGTCAGGAATCAAACCTGTTACGCCTTGATTCTTGCATTGGCGAAAAAGAAACCCTAACACCATACATATATTATTAATATAATTTTTATCTACAGTTTTTTCACAAGTAATATACAGATAATTTACGTTACGTAACAGATAATTTACAATTCAAAGGATTATTTATGATGTTCGTTTTCGAAAATGCGTTCGCTTATTAAATATTTCTCAGCGTATCGCATAGAAAGAACAAACAGACGAGGTAATACGGTACAATGTAATATTTATGGTAAAGAAATCTTAACCCCATTTGTTACATATATGTCATATATGTAAAAACAATTGTTTGTGTAAGTTTTATGGGTATTTCTGAACCCGTATGCTCCATATTTTATGAAGATTGTGTATAATATTGTGTGTGCTATATGTATTATGCAAAGATGTTAGGGTAAATTTTGATCCCTTAAATTGTTAATATATATACAAGTAGACAGCCATATTTATTTTACCTTAAAGACAAAGGTATTTGTGTTGCTCAGTGTTTTAATTTTTTGGTTATAGGCATTATCTTAAAAACCTTAAACTGGAAAAGTAGTTATCTAACACGAACGTTTTAGATATATCTTAAAACTACGTATACATATACGTACGTATATAGTTTTTGAATTCTCTTGATATATGCAGTCTGCACTATTAGGGAATTTCAAACATACTATCAGAGTTATGTTATAAGTTTAATTAATTTGTTACAGACTCTGGATGAGTGGTCGTTCGACGTGTTCGCTCTCCACGAGGCGTCCGCGGGTATGCCCGTCAAGTATCTGGGATATGAACTACTGAATAGATATGGAATGATACACAAATTTAAGGTATGTTCATAAAATTTTCCTGCATAAAGGCTCGAGAGACTTCTCGTATAATGATACTAATAATACTGTATAAAATAGAATCGTATTTCACACTTCATAGCTTCAACTCTTAAAGAAACGCTTTTAAAACGAGTTCTTAAAAAGTTTGACTAGTTAATTTTTTATTTAAGCAGTTAATATTTTACGACTTCGAACTTGAGTATTATTTTTATTCTTCGGAGAAATTGAATTACTGAGAAAGAACTAACGAAGAAGAATTTAAAGTTTGAGAAAATTTCCTAAACTTTGACCTTTAAACTCTTGGACTTTGAAGGAAATACTAAAAAATAATTTACCTGTAGATATATATTTAGAATAGACTAGATATAGGTATAATCGAAAATTGACTTTTATTTAGTATTATTTATTACTTTAAGTAATATAAAGGATGAAAAAAGTATCTTATCTTTTCTACAATATCTTGAAATAACAAAGCTATGCCTATACTTAGTTTAATTGCTGGTGTTGGTTACAACAATTTCATATTATGTACCAAAACCGCTGCTGCTCCTATTTTTTTACTCAAAAAAGATTTCACAGAGAAACGAACGACAAAAGTTTTCATATTTTCCTCCACCTTTATTAATACACTTGACAAAGTTATGTGATTTTCTGAAACTGCTGCCGAAAACTTCTAGGAAATATTGCTTAATTTCAAATAATACTTATATTTTATTGTTTTGTTACATTTGTCACATAAAAATAATGAGTTCCACAAATAATCTAAGCTTAAATACTATTACTTATTGCAGAAAATTCAACTTCAAATAACAGTTGAAACTCATCCAATAAAGGCGCCCCATCAGTCTTACTAAGCTCAAGAAATGCAATTTATATATAAAGAGTAATGTCCTCAGGTGCCATCGACGGTTCTCGAGAACTTCCTCAGTCGAATAGAGGAGGGGTACTGCAAGTTTCACAACCCCTACCACAATAATCTACACGCGGCGGACGTGGCTCAGACTGTGCATTACATGCTCTGTCAGACCGGACTCATGGTAAGGACATTTATAATTAATATGCTAATGCCTAAAATAATATAACAAAAATCAGATCATTGCCATTAAGAGTTATACTCGTAAAAACATTATACCAGGCAAAATTCTGAATAAATGTTAAGTTTATTTGTTAATAATAAAATCCTATTACAACTTTGAGTTGAATTTATTTTAAGTATATCCAACCATATTACCAGTTGCAAGGAGAATATTTGATAGTATTATTTAAAAAAATCATAATACGAACGATATGAGATGTATAAAATAAACAACTTAACAAATGTTACCTTGTTGTTATTGTTAGGCTACAAAACGACACTACAAATTCTTTTCAAATAGTTATGAAATAAAGTTTTGACAAACTTCAGAGACAGTCTATATTTAGAAATATATCTAGGATATTCAGAGCTATAAATTATTTGACCTTAATTCTATAAGTCATTCTTTATAATTAAATTTTCAGAACTGGCTCTCCGATTTGGAGATATTTGCTACTCTGGTAGCAGCTGTGGTTCATGACTTCGAGCATACCGGTACCACTAACAACTTCCACGTGATGTCGGGCTCCGACACCGCCCTGCTGTACAATGATAGGGCTGTCCTTGAAAACCATCACATTAGCGCTGCTTTCAGGTATTTTAAACAAATTTATACAACAAATTTATTTTTCTGTTAGTTTTAATATATATAAAATAATTGAATGTGAAGCTTGATGGGATTGAATACTTAGAGATTAAATACACAAGTATAAATCATAGTCTTAATATTACGAATCAGTTAAATTTAAAAGCATTATGTAAACAATTTTCCAATTGAATACGAATTTTAATATTGCTCTGACAGTCATATCACAGAACAGCGTTAAAAATTCTCATAATTTCATACACATATCCACAAAAAAGTGTCTGAAGGAAAATATAAAAAAACCGATCGGTATTCCTTTTTGTAACAAAGGCCTACACAGCGTATCTGTTATAGCAAGAAGTAATTTCCCCAGAGACACGCCTCTCTTCACACTCTCTTCGGAACACTCGAATAAACTCCGTTTGTAACGGCCATTTCATCTAATTTTTTACATTCTTTATCGACGACTTCTAACTTTCGATATTGAAGTGAATATTGTTTTATTGGTATTTTATTAATGTTTTACATACTTAATTTTCTATACACCCCAACCCAACTATCTTTTACATGCGGTTTTGCTCGCGTTGTGTAAGTTTCTTGTACCTCGGGACTTCGTATTTGATTCTTCGATTTTTACCCGGCATGTCATGAAAAGAGCGCTGGCTCTCGGAGCTTTTAATTTTTTGGTGGCGTATACTTTGAAACTTTATTTGAATATTTTCTAAAGTATTTATTTGATTCATGTAGTGTTAAATTTAGATCTATATTAAAATGGGAAGCTAACAAACGAATTTATTTAGATAAGGATTAACAAAGAATAAAAGAAAACAGTCTCGAAAATAACGTAATATCTTTAATTGAATTATTAAAAATAAAAGTATTGTGAGTTAACCATTAGAGATAGATACATGCTATCGAGCACTTCCTTGTAATATTTTTGTAGATCTTCAATTACTTTCAAATTACTTTAGTGCATCTCTACTAGTTTACGCGCCGCACGCGAATAAAACTATCAGCAGGCGAGAATTTTTACGACCGCGCAACCTCTTTAACAGTAATGTTTATATTTCACTCAATTTACATAACACTGTAATATAATATTTATCTAAACCTTCCTCAACAACACTATCTTTTAGTAAAAACCGTACAAAAATCCCTTTAGTAGTTTTTGAAAAAATCAATGATATAAAAACAGACAGTTTTAAGGAATAAATAAATAAATAAATAAAATATCATTTTAAACCCATCTAGACGTAATGACTATCTAAAAGGGTTTCTATGAGTTCCCGCGGGAACGAAATTGGGAGATAAGTATAGATGTTGGGAAGAGAGCATTAGCTTGTATGTTATAAAGCGATTTCTTGTACAAAAAGAGACTAAAATGAAATGTGATTTATTTGTTTCTTTGATTGATGATGATGGATGTTTAAAAAGTATCAAAATAAATTTTACTTAAACGAAAATCGTATTTATCATTGACATACTATAAATTGAAATTTCCATTCTCTGAATCATCAACGTTTATTAGTACTTTAAATAAATTTAAAACTTCATAAAGGTTATTTTTTTCCATGTAACAAATTTTGTATATAGTCTACGAGGACGTTCAAATCCGCGAGCAAAATCTTGTTTATTAAAACCATATTATGTTCAATTTACGAAAAGCATTATTAATTTAATCATTGAAAATTAAGGATCTTATCTCTCAGAATTACATAAACCAGGCGCCGTTATTGAGTTTTATGGATATATAACTTTCCTCTGGGAACAATTACGTTCCTACAACATTAAATTTATTAAATTTTATTCCTAATAAATGATGATAGCTTCGACACTTACTGCTCTATAGAAGTTTTTGATAGACTAGCTTTACCTGCGACTTCGTTCACGCAGAATGTGTTTTATTAATATAAAGGTTGCCCAAGTTACTCCTTATTACGTCAAATAACCGCCTGTGAAAGTTCAGTCGAAATCGATCCAGCCATTTCAGAGATTATCCGGAACAAAGACAGACAGACAAAGATTTTTGAAGTGAAACTTCTTTAGGCGCATGAGGGTAAAATTTTTACAGATGAAACGTCACGCCGGTATGCAACGGAAGTGTCGGAAAAGAGAGAGAGAGTGATCGAGACCGATTGAGAGAGAGTAAGACAGGGCGAACGTAGCATGAGCAACTAGCCGTGGAGTGAAAGTAGGGAGCAAGCGAGTGAGAAAGATTGAGAGAAAAAGTGAGACAGAGCGAACGTCGTATTACTATTGGTTGTGTATTCGTTTACTAGTTAATTTTATTTTAATGACAATTAAATTCCTAACCTATCTTCCTTTTTCCCTTCCTCTTAATGTTGGAAATTTAAAGTTTTAGATTTGTATAAATATAAACAAGATTTATAAATTAGTTCGCCAAAGAAGTTTCACTTCTGACATGTGTATTTTAATACCTTATATACTTTCATATGCATTTAGTGAAAAGCTATTGATTAGGAACTACAAACATACACTTTTATTTATATAGATATCAAACGATAATGCAAATGGAACGGTTACAAAGTGTCAAAGCGGTTGCAATTAACATAAATATTATAACATAGTTAATAACATTACTGTACCAGGAATAATTCGTCATCTTTAAGCAATATGATGTTATTTATCCTTATAACAAGATATTAACATACCCGAGTACGTAATGTATCTCGTGAAATGTGTTTCCATTCATCAATCAAAACACGTAGACAGATTCATTTTGAGACCAGCATGACAGATTATCGTAATCAATTTTATCAGTTCGAGATAATAGATGACTTAAAGTTATATTATTCGTTATATTACTTAAATGAACCAGTTAATCATTGAGATTTTTTATTGGCAAAGTATATTTAATAATCCGTTATATCCTTTCAGATTGATACGTGACGAAGAATCCAATATCCTCCAGAATTTATCTCGAGATGAGTTCCGTGAGTTCCGGACCCTGGTGATCGATATGGTGCTGGCTACAGACATGTCGTTCCACTTCCAGCAGCTGAAGAATATGAGGTCGCTCTTGTCGCTCGCTGAACCAGCCGTGGACAAATCGAAAGCAGCTTCACTTGTTCTACATTGTTGTGATATTTCCCACCCCGCTAAGGCAAATATATTATAATTTAAACAAGATAATCGAATAACATTTGCCTAATATATTTTTATTAATTCACAGAGATGGGACCTTCACCACAGATGGACTATGAGTCTTCTAGATGAATTCTTCCTCCAAGGGGACAAGGAAAGAGAACTCGGTCTTCCGTTTAGTCCACTCTGTGACAGAAACAACACTCTCGTAGCAGAATCCCAAATAGGTTTCATTGACTTCATTGTAGAACCTAGCATGGGTGTGTGTGCGGACATGCTTGAGTATATTCTCGGACCTTTGCATTCGAGTTCTAAGAACTCTACAAGCACTGCTGGTCAAGAATCTATTAGTGAGGAGAGTTCAGGTACTTTATTATACTCTTTATAAAAATAAGATATAATTAGAATAGAATGATAGTGGTTTTTCATTAACCCAAAATATGTTAATTTCAGGAACAGAGCCAAATAATAAATTCAAAATCAAGAAACCATGGGTTGCCTGTCTCACAGACAACAAGAAGATTTGGAAAGAGCAAGCAACAAAAGGTCATTATTATAAAATATTTTATGGGCCAAATATTGTGTCAAATATGTATTTAAATGGATAATTTTTATTAATAGATGCAGAAGCACGTGCCAAGTTGGAAGAAGAAACGAATGGCAGTACACCGCCTGCGGATGAATAATATTTAGCCTCCATTGTAAATAGCGTCAGAAGTAGCTGCTACAACATGTTCCATTCGTTGTTGCATAAGAAATAAACATGTAGACTCATTTCGATGATCGTGAATTAAACATTAGAGTACTCACTAAATAGAAATAATACTATTGATTTCTTGTATTGAAGCTGGCTTAACATAAAGATCGGATATATCCTTTAGCTTGAATTCGATTTATAGTTTCTTTGATATTCTAATTAGGAAAATATAGATGTAAGTAAATCATTAAATGTGCGGTGTCATTGCCATGTTCGCTTATTGTTAGTGTAAAAATATCGTTGTGTCGTCGCACAAAACCATTCTTCGGTTTTAATTGTTTCTTCTAATACAACGTAAACCATTTTATAACTACACATGTGTTTAATAATGAAAAATATCACTCTGAATTAGAAACCTAACCAAAAAGAACAACCTCCATAGAACTTCAACTTGAAATTGACGTAGAGTGTCAAGTTTTTCTAGAAATGTAGATTAAGAAGAAACTATTAAAACCGTTCAAAAAAGCACAATTTAAATCACATATAAATTATTTATGGAAGACATCGTAGTGAGTATTCGATGGGCAATACCGTAGAGCGGGTTGCCAGTAGTGTAAATATTAATTAATTATTAAACATATTTATTTAATTAATTACATTATTTTCGTTTCATCGAGCAGGTCTCGGTTTATGTAAATAAGTGTTTATTTTAGCTGTCCATAATTTTTTTTTAGATTTTTGTTAAATTAATTACTTTTATGGAAAACTCTTGAAGTAGAATAAGGCTGGCTTTTGTAACTAAATCACTAAATAAATTAATGTGTAGTTTTAATTAGTAGTGATTGAAAAATTTAACTGAATGTTATATGATTTTTAAGCATTAAGTATCGTCAAAGAGAATATAACTTCTGTGAACTTACAATTTCTATATAATTTCTTTCTCTTAATACATTTATGATAAAAGACAAGAAGGCATACAAATATATTATGAATAGTAAAAACATAACGAAAATCACACTTAAATATGAAGAAAAATTATGAAAATAAGCTTTGAAATATTTATCTGAATCAAAGTTTTCGCAAATTATTAATTAAATCATCAAAATATCTAAAACATAGATTCTAAGTCAATATAAAACTGCTGGTAACGGAGCAAAATTGTAATATCATAGACAACTTTGTATCTTTTTTAAATTAATTATTCATACTCAAATGTATATTAAAATTACGTAGCTGTAACTTTAGTCTTAATCCATATAAAAATACGCTTATTAATTTTAATAATTCCGATAAAATTGGAGTCCTGATATTCCCTGACCAAATGTAATTGTGACATCGTCTTGTATATTATATGAACTCATCTCATAGATATAGATAGAGAATTATATCTATAAGTGTAATTATATTATAGGTTTTATTATCTTGCTTTTTGCTAATTAGATATATACCTATGGTGAATATGACTCGAATAATCGCGCTATATGATATCAAGCTCTTGCGTTTTTAGACTGAGTGTCAGGTTGGTGTGGAAAGCGCTATTTTGGATGACCCATTTAACCGTCCTTTTGTATCTAACGACATAAATATTCGTCCTTGAAATTCCATAGAAAATTTGTTTAAAAAAAAATATCAATATCACACAAAAATTACAGAAAAATCACATTTCTAATTCTAAAACATGCATCAATATTATAAATATGAGTATGGCTTTTCGTTGTCCTCGTTGATGCGACCCGCATTTTATGAAATGTGTTAGCTGATCGGGTAAAAATGTTGTTATGCACAGAAAAGGATATTTTTCAACCTAAGCCATCTATAAACACACGAGTACATCCGCGTTAAAAACTAGTATGACCCATCTTGCCAGTATAGAAAAGATTATAAAATCAAGGGCTTTTTCCAAACCGATACGTGGGACCATTCTCTATGAATATCATGACAAATCCATAATCACTCTATTTAGGTGAAATGTATGAATCCAGGGATGGTAGGGCTAGATTTAAACCAACTGGTTACGCTTATAATAGTTTATACAATAGATCTTTTTATATATTTATCATCTATAGATGTACTTATTCTATATTGTACTGTGCGTTTATGTACTTTTAAAGTAATTATAATGTTAAATAAATATTAGTCGGTAGTTGTCGATGCCATCTGATTGGGGTATAGCTTTATAATGAGTAGTTTAGAATAGCCAGTTACGCTTAGGTAATGGAGTCGACTATATACGTCGTACTATTGTTGTAAAGATCTTGTTTAAACGTGAAAATATGTGTAATAGACCTTACATTACTGTCCTGTATGTCCTCTCACATTAATGTACAAATGAAATGTACTATGTCTAAAATAACATTCACGAATATAATAATTACGTGTATTTTAAATTGTAATTTGTTTAAGATCCAATTTCTTGTCACTGATTGTTACCTAAATATACTATCGTACTATTTAATGCTTCCCGTAGTTATATTATATAACACATCACATAAAACATAAAACAAACATTCTATTCTCCCTTCCCTTCAAATATTAAATGTCAATATCATTTTGTATTTTTTTCTTAATGTTGGTATTAGTTTTAAAATTTGAACTTTGCACTTTGTGGATTATTTTAAAAGCAGTATAACATAACCTCAATAAGATCTTATTATTTAAAGTGTAATTAGTTGTCATCCATTTTGGAATTGATAGTTGGTGGTACCAACTTGAAAATACATACTATAGTCAAATGTCTATGTGTATTTTTTAAATTTCGCTCATAAAAATACATTAATTTATTATGTTTTGTGTGTAATTATTGAATGAAAAATATATCAGCTATTTTAAATTCAAAGATCTTATAAATAATTTCATTGATGCTTCATGTTTTAACTTAATCCCTTTCCTGTCTGTAAATTAAATATACTTAAATATGTGTAAAATATTTGGTAAATAAAATAAATTTTCTTAGCATATGTATTTAATTTATATATTTAAGACATTGAAAATACAAGTTCGAAGCTTTGGAACAGATAATTAAAAATAAGTAGTTAAAGAATATGGGCATTTATATTTCTGGCAAACCATTTATTACTTATAAAAAGCACAACTGGTAACTATAATTAAGAGTAATAATAATAATTGTAATCGAGAACTCACTAATTCACAATGAGGCTTGGTTTGTGTTATTTTAAATAAAACAATTCACCCTTAATAATATGTATTTCCACATACAAGCTAAAATATCTCAAAACATATCACAAGACATTTAAATATATTTGAAAGTCAAACTTTCTACATATTGCATTGCAAAGTAATCAAATGTTTCAGCGTTTCATTTGCTTAACTCTTTCTTTCTTTAATGTTAATTGTTATTAGCTAAGTATATATTTATGGATCTTTCCAAATACATTTATCTGTACTGTTAATGCTCTAACATCTGATTTCTGTCTACTACAAGTGATTGTACCGTCAATAACATCACCTTTTTTTACATCTTTACAATCCCTAAGATAAAAAACTGTCTGTTTCCAGTGTGTAGGTGTTTTATGAGGTCCCGTTGAAAATGATACACTATTTGGCAAATCAAAAAATGTATCAAAGTAACCAACTATTGAGGTAATTGATCCGTCATTTGTAATTGGCAATTTAAATGATGACGTAAAGTTAACCACATCAGTATTACATGTATACAAATCAATATCTCTAACGATACACGGTTCAGATATTATATACTTAGCCGGTACCACATCTATACTTGCCTCTCTGATCACTTCAGACTTCATACAGTTCATTTTGTATCCATACACATCTGACCAGAATTCAATTAATTTCTTGTGTGTGTCAACATCACCATTTGCTACAAGGCTTATATTACATCTGTTTGGTAATAATAGACCTCCGGAATTGAGACAGTTTTCTCTGGCATATATGACACTATCTAACATACCTTCAAAGAGTAGGAAGTATCCCATCCACTCTGATATAATTATGTCCACTTTTTCCTCCAATTCTGTATTTTCTAGTCTACCTTTTACTGTCTTAATTTTTTGATCTAAACTATTCTCTCTAATGATATCCATAGCATGGTATATTACTTCAGATTGGTCCAATGCAAAAACTTTCTTAGCACCCGCTGTTGCTGAAAACATAGAAAGGATTCCGGTCCCACATCCTAAATCAAGAACTACTTTATCTTGAATAGATTCCTTGTTATGGAGAATGGCATCTCTGTAGCTCTCTGTGCGGATTTTATCTGAGAGCATATCGTAATGAATACCAAAATGAGCATAACTATTGAAATAACCTTCATCGCTTTCTAGAGGTACTTTGGACACACAATCAACTATGACACAGCTCTCAGAAATGTTATTGGAGTCTCCTTCTACAAGACTTTTCATTGAGTTTTGCATTTTACTCATGTCTTCTTTTGCCATCTGAAGACGTGTCTGACCTTCTTTAAGTTGCTCAGTTAGCATTTGTATAGTTTTTTGAAGTTCTGAGAAATGTGCCTGTGACAAAGTAACCAAGCCATTTTCAACATTTGCGTGATAGGATTTTGGTGAATTTGACTTATCAGTAATAGAATCAAAATCAAATGTAAGCCATTCGTCGTTTTCAACAGGTTTTAGGTATTTTTCGTCCTCCCACAGGGGTTTGTCCGAGTTCATAATGACTTCGGGAATAGGTTTATGAGTTTTTAAATAATTAATCAGTTTAATGTATGCGTAGCAGTCCATATTAAATTTTACTTTTAAGGTATTTAAATTAAAGCCATGCACGACTTCGCAATGGGCTACACTTTCTTCTATTGTGAGAGAAACGTTGGAACAAAATAAACATGTTACAGATGTATCACCGCTTTCCATTTCTTGCCATTCATCTTCTTCGAAATGTTCTTCATCTGAACTTAGATCTGGTATGTCAGACATGTTGTGTATCTAACAGAAGTACAAAGCCTTTAAGTTTATGTTATAAAAGTACAAACTTTAATTAACGAGAACTTCTGTGTAAAACCATGCGTTTTATATTTTGACATATGTCACACTCAAAATCGGAATTGACAAATTGAAATTTATATGTGATGACAGAAACTATACAAAGACAATATAGAAATAAGGAGTGAATGGATCTAAGCTAAGGTTATGCAGTTTCCATAGCAACCATTTCAAAACATTAAACAATTCCGAGAGAAACAATTCCTTTGCGACGTTGTAAATAAAATGAAATTTAAAATATCCACATTTAAAGAACCAAAACATCTTGGAGCTGTAACATGCGTGGGATGGAATAACACAGAGGATGTATTTTCATGCGGGTACATAATAAAAAAAGTCTGTAATATTTTTGTTACATGCTTTTAACATTTTAACATGATTAAAACATAATTTTCAGAGATGATCATAAACTTTTAAAATGGAATCTTGTAAGTGGTGAATGTTTGGTGGTAACTACATTTTCAGAAGAATTTTATCCAACGTGCTTGCATTTATTTCCAAAAATTAATTATGGTGGAAACAAACATAACGACGTCATTCTTATCGCTTGTGCAGATGGAAAGTAATTATTTATTTACATTTTATGTTTCTTTAATTCAATCAGGGTTACTTGGTCTACACGTATTGATGTTACAGATTGCATATAGTAAATAATAACGGACGGACTGAAAAAAGTGTTAACGCTCACCAAGGTGCTTGTTTAGCTGCTCAATGGAGTCCAGATGGAGCTAGCCTCTTAACAGGTATAACTATGTCACAAACATAACATATGGTAAAGTTTGAAATCAGTTATTATGGTATATACAAGTGTATACAGATCTACACAGCCCTCACAATATGAAATAGCTATAGGACTAGTTAATCAATAATTATATACAAAATACATACATATATACATATATAGATGATGAGAAGATACTTAGGAAGACTGTCTTAGAAAAATATATTTTAGAACATATATACAATATTGGGATACTGAATTATATTTCAAATCGTTATCATTGTAGCGGGAGAGGATGGTTTTGTAAAGGTTTGGTCTCGAAATGGTCTCTTACGTTCTACCGTTATCCAGTCTGATATTCCGTGCTACTGTGCTATATGGAGTCCAGACAGTAGCTCAATTTTATATACCAGCGGAAATTTACTTGTTATCAAAAACTTAAACACCACCACTAAAACCACAAAGGTATGAAACAAATTGAATTTTGTAAGAATTCTTGTTTCTCTTCTATTATTGGACGTTTTTTTTATTTCAGTGGAAAGCTCATGAAGGCATCATTTTATGTATGGCTTGGAACGCGAACAATAATTTGATAATATCAGGCTCAGAGGACGGGTATTCTAAGGTAAGATAATGAAAGAATCTAACCATTAACTCGGCTTATTTTGTTATTGTATGTATAATCTTAATTTAAAATAGAAATTTTACCTTTCAATCCATTTTAATTTCGTATTAGATCTGGGACTCATTTGGACAACAAATATCGGTGAGTGTAAAACATGATCAGCCGATAACAAGTGTGAGTTGGTCCCCCGCTGGCGATATGTTCGTCATCGGCAGTTATAATTTAATACGTCTCTGCAATGCTAACGGTGTAAGTTACTTAAATTATTCTTTCTTATGTGAAACCGGATTATTATATACTTTTATATTTTAGTGGTCACATTGTCTTGAGCGCCCTTCTACTGGGAGTATCTATAGTATTGTCTGGTCATCTGATGGTACCCAACTTGCTGCTGCCTGTGCTAATGGACACGTGCTTTTTGCCCACGTCATAGACAGGTATATTATTAATATTTCATGTAAAGTTAAAGCCCTGTATTTGACGTTCATTTAACAAACAAATAATACATTGTAGCAGAAAATTAATTAAGATTATAGCTATATACAATACTTTTAGGGAATATACGTGGAAAAACTATGCATGTACACAAACAGGGCGGAAAGTAATATCCATAAGAGATATCATAACCGATCAAAACGACCAATTGGATTACCCTGATAGAGTTATACAAATTGCCTTGGGCTTTAATCATTTAGTCACAGCAACCGTCAAACAGTGTTTTATACATAAATTATCATCATGGAACACACCAGTAACATTCGACCTAAAAGAGGGCACAATAAGCATGATTTTGCTAGCTGAAAGGTAAAGCAAACATTTAAAGTTATCTTTGGTTTTAAGCTCATCTACTTCCTTGTCATGTAAATCAATGTTTTAGATGTATATGCGTAATAGAAAGAGCCGGTATATCTGTGTATAGTTACATGGGAAGACTGTTAGCAAGCCCAAGATGTTCCAGGCCAGAGACTCTTGGTAGAGCGGCTGTATCTTTAGGGCCAGATGCTTTAGCACTTGTCGATAAAACCGATAGAAAAAGTAAGTCGACTTAACCTTGGTTGTTTTTGTGGGATATATAATATATATAATTTACCTTAATATGTGTTTTCAGCAATACAAGTATTTGATTTACCAACCGGCTTGATTGTTAGAAGTTCGTCGGACAACACAGTAACAAAATTAGTTCACAAAATGACAGTCTCCAGTATCGCATTGAGCCAAAGTGGGCCGATAAACGAAAGGCAATTAGCATTGCTGGACTACAACCGAGATCTCTACGTCGTCACTGTGAAAGATTCCAAACCTAAGTTTGTCAAATTAGGTTGGTTTTTCTTTTTTTTTTGGTCTAACTACAGAAACTACCTACCCAAGTTTAACAAGTATCTTCTATCCCCAGGTTCCCAAGTCCTTAGTATTTGCTGGAGTTCTGAGACGGAATTGCTAATTGGAGTACGAGCGAGCTCAGTGGTAGCGTGGTGCTGCCCACGCGCCGCTGCGCAGAGCGACTGGCTCACGCTCACCACCCTTACGAAGGATATCAGGTGCTTATTGATAATAGATAAAGATGCAATGTGTTTTGAGAAAGAGGATAGACCTGTTTTAGTGTGTTCTGGATGAGGAGGTTCAAATGAATGTAGAAAGAACTAATAATATGACCTTCAAAAATTCGTTCTGGTTTTTCTTACTAGCGATCTCGGAAGGAATCCCAGTTTATTGAGTGTTGAAGATGGCATCGCTTGCATTTGTCGTGGAAATGGTTCCCGTTTAGATATTTCACTAGCAACGTTCCCCGAAAAGTTACTGAAACATGTTGATGCTAATATGTGGCAGGATGCTCTACAGGTATATAAGTTATGGATTTAACCATAAACGAGTCATGGAGATTATGTAACCATTTTTGTAATTATATTTTTAGCTTTGCCGCACCGTAGAAGATGAGACGCTTTGGGCTTGCCTTGCTGTTTTAGCTTGGCAACATAATCAATTAGCGATTGCAGAGGAAGCGTTTGCCTTAATACATCAGTACTATCAAGTTTGTTATATACAACACTTACGGGTAAAGTTATGAGAAATAATATTATATCAATTTGAATAAAATACATATATATTATCAGAGTGTGGTCGGCTATGTATGTTAAAATTATAGTGTCATCAATAGCAATGATCAATTTATATGAAGCAACATGATATTGCTGTCTGTTGTTGAATAATTTAGCTTGAATATCTAGAAATAAGCTACAATAAAATAGCATCATTTTATTTAAAAATTACACTAACTCGTTAAATAGTATAAAATATGTTTCTTTTTAATTTCAGAGTACGATTCCTGAGAAACTTTCGACTTAATCAAATGTAAATATTGAGCAATTAAGTATTAAAGTACATGATTACTATTAAAGTCTTTTATACTACTTCAAACATTTCACTGGTTTCAATTTGTTTTAAATTCATTGAGCGAAGTGAGTGGCGCGTTCTACTGGAGACTTTTTAACATTCTTTGTCACTAATAGGCTCGAAAACAATTTGACGTAAAATAATGAAATTTTGCAATCAAAAAGACACACACAACACACACGATGAGTCATAACACTGGGCTAGCTTCGCTCAATATGCGAACGGCACCCGAGATTTCGCGAGCACAGCGCGTCGAAATTGAGGGTCTATTGGCACACTAGTTATTCAATCTATCAAGCACTATTTTAACTAACCTAATGAGATCGCATAATCAAAAGGCTGTAAGTGAGCTAGTGTTACTGTTTAACACTAACTCTATCATACTCTCTCATCTACTATTCAGGATAGTGTGACAGAACGCATCACGAACCAGACTTTTAGTTGACAATATAAGGTTCCTTTTCTATTGAATACTGAGGATAATTGAAATTAAGAATTCTTTAAAAATCTGGCACTAGAACACTAATTACACTGAATGTGAGCACTTTTTAACTCACTTTTTCAGGGGCAAATTTGAAATTGGATAATGAAATGGGGTCATAAGAAACATTGATTCTCCGTTGGACTGAAATAATGGATAATGCATCAGCTATGGATAATATATTTCTATTGCAGAAGAGGTCTGTTCGAGCAATCTAGAACATGGGTCCTCGAGAGCCATTAAATAAATTCAAAATATTAATTAAAAGAAATTTGATAAAAAAATATTACAGTGCATGCATTGTATTAACGACAGAGTGGCTTGGGAATAAATTGCATTTTAGCGATTAACAAGTAACCTATGCAATTTTTTATTATTGATTAACTCGTTAGATCTACTGGCTGCATCTCCTATTGGGGTACTCTCATACTGGGTGTGCCATCTTCCTCAAATATGGCGAAAGGGGTGATAGCTTACCCTTGCGTTATTCTCGTAAACGGGTGCTGCTTGCAGTAATTGGTTGTATTGCTAGCTTCGGAATTCCTTTCTCTTATTATTAACTAATCATTAAGCCAGCTTATCAAACTGATTGCGATTGTTCTAATTGTTTGTAAATTGCTCACTAAATATATTGACGTTTATGAAACCCGGCTAAGTTGGTTATGTGGTTCTTCTCAGACCAGGGCGCGTTTGGTACCCTCGTAACCTTATGATAAGATGGAGAGTGTCTTTACAGAAGGGCCTATTTCGATACGTACGGTATCAAAATAGACCCTCCTGTCACTCCCATTTGACGTACACAAGTGATAACTGGTATGGATTCAGAGTGTTAAAAAACATAAATAAATCAGTAAAACAAATATTCATAAGTAATTCTTCAAAACCTGCAAACACTGAAATTTAAACATTTAATTAGACAAGTATGAAAATGTTGACAGTGTTTTCACTATTGTCTATAGTCTTTTGACTTTTCATTCAGTGTCAGACTACCGTTGGCATTCAATCTTATTCATTCACATTCCATCCAATCGCCTTCGGGCCGCTTTATTCAGATTTAGTCCACTTATAAGTCTGTAAGAGTGTAGTGTTGACAGACGAGGAATGTTTTTACAATGACGATCGCAATACTTTGGTTTTAAAATTAAATTTTTGTAATATTTGTTTAAGATGAAACCTCAAAGTATTATCAATGAAACAGTGTATTATTTATCGGACTTATTTAATTTTCAATGAATGTTAAATAAAACGAAATATCATTTACACGTGCCCTAATTATAAAGTAAGAAGTCAGTTATTTGCGAAAGTTTTTATTTTGCATTTATTACTCTAATGGCAAGAGATGCGCGCCACAAACAGAAATTTGGTGTTTTTTGTGAGCATATTGTTTTGCGTCAGCGGTCATGATAATGAGCTTGTCGGCGAACATTCGTTAGAATTGACCCAGTCCTTGAACTTGGGGCGGCAAGAACTCATACAAGAGACTTGCAACCGCCTTAATTTACGATGGGGCCTGGATGAACTGACCCCGAACCAGCTAGAGCACATTTTAGTTGATGATGATCACAAACTCCTTTATTGCTACGTGCCAAAGGTGAGTTAGTCAAGGTTAACTGGTATTTCAGTATATAATATAATTAATAAAATCATATCGGTTTTTTTCCTATTTCTTTACTTACACTTAAATGTTTTTATAATGTATATTGTAGTGAAATTAATGACCGATACATACTGTAGAAATATAAAAAAATATATTGAAATAGTCGTCACTTAATTATGTATATATATATATATATATATTCTGTTTAATTCACATATCAGTAAAAATAGAAGACATGTTTTTGACAACGTAAAATAATACCATGTTCTATACATAACTAATAATTATTGTGAAAAAAAAAAAGATATATAATATCTATTCAAGATGTATATTTAAGATATCTAATCTATGTATCTATAACTATGATAAACAAAAATCTATCAAGTATAAAAGTGTGGAGTAATCTAAAATGTGGACCCACATCTATAAAAATATTTTTTAAATAAAAATTTTACAAATGTTACAATTGATTTGGACATACTAAGACATAAGAGATTATTGCATATCTGTCACAATATATAATATGCACAGTTCTGACAGTTTCTGAGACAACCAGGCAAAACTTAACATTAACATAACACAATTAATTATCTTTAATTAATAGTAATATAAAAGGAATTGTAATGTACATTATTGGTAATTATTTATAATATATACAGAAATACTCCTCTTTTAATTCATGATTTTAATTATTTGTATAAAAGTAATATTCTTGAAAATTATAATAAACTTATTATTCAATAGTCATTTATTCACTAATACATAATGGTAGTATGGTACATTTTTGTATGGAATTTTATAAATGTCAGCACTAATCCATACATCCAATTTATTTAAAGTTTTAGGTATTTCATAGTTACTTTTTCAATATCATATACATATTTATTGTGTATATAACTATACAATCATATTTAAATCTATTTTATAATTTGGTACCGTATTCCTATCTACTTTTTTTTTTTATTATAGCTTTCTGTTAATTGTTCCAATTGTCTGGTATAAAATATTTTAATATTAATTCAATCAATTGCACCCTTTTGTACAATAATTAAATTATATGTAAATCTCAATATATGTATTGGTTGTGATGAATTCTTTGGTTTATTTACGGCCTTAACATATTTTAAATTCTATTTATTTCTTTTATTTTATATACCTAAGGACACATTTAATTAAAAAGTCTTCTCAAACCTCGCTTTCCACTAACTTTCACATACAACAAACCACATAAGCTAAACTAAGCTTACTAACATAAATTATTTCCTAGGTTGCATGTACAAACTGGAAACGGATTCTTATGATACTGACGGGAAAATGGAACGACACAGATGCCCTTTCAATCCCGGCAAGTCTTGCTCATTCTCCTGGAATGTTCAAAAACTTGAGCACTGTTGCAAAGGAAGATAGAGATAACATGCTTGAGAATTACAATAAGATGATCATTGTGAGAAATCCATTCGAGAGACTGCTGTCTGCGTATCGAAATAAACTGGAGGGAACTTATCCGAGTGCTAAATACTTCCAGGTAAGTTTAGTTTGTTCATGCTAATAATGTTTGGTAAATATTAAACAAATATAGACAATTAAACTTAATTTTAACCCATGTTTTGTTGTTACTATGTAAACAAATTACATTTTAACTTCACTTCTCATATGTTTATTAGTTTTAGTTTTAATTTTTCATAATGGCTTCAATTCTTTTAGAAAATAAATAACATTAAAGAAATTGTTATTATATAATATTAGAATTTGATATTTTAAAGTACAAACAGACGTGGAAATTATAAACAAGTTCAAATTTCAAACCTAACCTATTTTTTTAAGTACATTTAGTCAAAAATCTTTTTATTTATAATTATTTTTTTAAGTATAAGTTTTTTGTACCTAATAGCAGAAATATTAAAGAAATAAAACTCTTTGGTGTTAGTGATTTTATCTTACTGGTATCTAACACCGCAATATACATTTATAACATAATATTATTTCCTCCCAACCTATTCACTAAAATTTAAAAACAAAAACTTAATTACATATATTAACCTTTAAAAGTTTCTTAGAACCTTACGATTAAATACGAGTTGAGATTTTAAAATTTATACAATTTAGAACAAAGTGGATTATGCTTAAAATATTATATTTCATAAATACAACAATTTATAACAGTATAAGTGACACATGATTTTATAACAGTACATGTTCGACTTTTACGATTTTTTGACACTTCTTGGAATGCACCAACTTACATTACAAGGAGTGAATCGTAAAAAAAATCGAAAATAGTAAACAAAATTCCTTCCTATTAAAAATTGGATCGCAACTATGTATTCGATAATCTAATATTTTTAATTATCTCGGAGTAAACCCTGCCTTGTGTGTGGCTGTTTAAGCTGGACTGTTATCATATCCTTCGTAGTTACAGCTTCAAATACCTAGAAAATGTCATGATAAATTTGACAATTTTTTTTTTAAATTTCGTTAAAACTGTGTGCAAGCAATTAAGCTCTGCCATTCATTTAGTTATATATTTTAAGTTATAATAAAAATCAATTTAAAACCAAAATATCATTCAATAAGCATTAGTTTACTCAGTAGATATCTAAAGTCAATAGTGGTTTAATTAACAACCATTCTTATGAATATTTAGACAACCCGAACCAAAGATTCGAATATAATTTACATACAGACAATTATGTACATATTAAATAATACATGAAATACTAGATAGATTTTTACGATATCACTCACTCAATTATAAATAATAATTAAATACACTTCACTAATTATGATACAATAATTAATATTTGTATTGAAAAACATGAATTGGTTCGTAGTTACGTTGTTAGATCGTTACGCCTATGTAAAATTTTCTTATTAGAATATTAATAAAAAAAAAAGAAAAAAGAAAAAAGCATCGACTGTATTGTAATATTGTTCTTGAAAGAAAATATTTTTAAATGTTTAAACAATTACAATGAATATTAATGCGATTCGAAACACACACACGTATATATACAGTACAATATATAGTATATGTGTGTGTTGGAACACACACACACACACATGTATTGTATACTTAAGTTTTAGTTTTCTTTGTGAAATAAATGACCTATAATATTTTAGGACAGAATCGGCAGACGTATTATAAAAGCGTTTCGAGAAAATCCATCAAACGAGTCACTGGAGTACGGGCACGATGTCACCTTTAAGGAGTTCGCTTTGTTCTTAACAAGCAAGTCGAAGGAGTTGGCCGACGTCGCCAACAACGAACATTGGCAGCCAATGACCAGCTTGTGCCATCCCTGCCTCATCAAATATACATTAGTTGGTGAGTTTATTCTTAAATCCTAATTTTTATTGGTTAATTGAAATATATTGGGCAATATTAATTTAATTCAAATATAATAACAGCTGATATTTATAATATTAACTTAAAGCAATAAATCCTACCTTAATACTTCTGACATTCAATATTCCAAATTATATTTATCAGATGAAAGTCATAAAAAAAAAGTTGATTAATATTAAAGTCGATTCAATTATAGTTTTTATTATTTAATAAAGGATTACAAATTTTATTTATTAGTAAGTTCAGACCGCGGCTTTACTTGTTTGATCTAACCAACTTAATGTTGCAATATTTAAAATACTTCATATAGATATGTTCTTCATATTTCTGTATATATTAAGAATTAAACTTATCTACTCAGAGCTAGTAGAGACCACAAACCTGAGCAAAAAATTCTCAAATCATTAAACAGATTCTTTCGAGATTGTTCTTAGAAAAAACGATGCCCTCTTACGTTTTAGCTTTGATTATTAATAGACAAGAATAAAACATTAGGGTTCCGTGAATATTTTATTATACAATCTATCAAGCACTAAGTCAACTAGCCTAATGAGATCGACTGTCACTTTGACTTGAAGATTCTAACACTAGCTAGTGTAATGTAACTTACGTTTTTAAGTCTTTTGCTTTAGTATCAAATAGTGATTTGAAATTTGACAATTAAATATGTCCATAAATCTTATAATATTGTGATTTAGGATCGAATTGATTATATATTTATGACTTATCACCTCGGTACTGTTATGACGCGTTTAGATTTTGTTTGTTGATTGTGGGAGTGTTATTTTTCCACAATGTCTCGTGGCAGGTAACGATGAACCACAAGGTTGATTTACTAAGATTATTTATAACTCTCAATCACGATTTTTTTAAAACATTTAACACTAAACCTACCAAGTACCGGTCAAATTGACCGTTCTTAAACTTTTGTAAAACTTACACATTTTTAAACGTTATAATATCGTTATCACACTACATGACAATTCTTAGAATATGCATATACATTTTCTACACTCTTTACTTTTAGTTATTTCCATTATTACCTGCGTTTTATAATAAAATAACTTTTATTACCGTTCAATTTGACGGCGTGCGGTAGGAACAGGTGTACAAGAATTGTCGGTAGGTTTAGTGTTAAACTGTTTTAAAAGTTATTATATAGATATATAACTAAACCAATACCTATCAAGCACTAGTCAACTCTGAGAATGTTTGACGTATTAGTTCTACATACTTTATTTAAGCTTATTTACTTCATCGCTATTATATAGTTGATTTTTTTATATCGATAATTAATAAACTAGTCGTATCCACGACTTCGCGTGGATTTCTTAATGGCATTCTGACTTTTAACTATTATAATTTTACAGATAATTATATCATTAGCTATAGCTTAAGACAATTAAACATTTTTTATGTAATTATCGATTTAAATAAAATATCACTAATATTAGTGAAAAGCACATCCAAATCGGCTAAGTATTCTAATTAATGAAGGCACAGACAAACAGACAGCAAATCTAAAAATCAATTGTACATACAGACAGCGATCATTTAAAGATTTATTATACTTATAGATAAATAACACATTATATATTATATGAATTAATTTACATTAATTAAGTAGTTATACCTGATATGTCCAATTTCATATAAACTTAAATTTAGATTATAATTTATATATATATATATATATATATATATATATATTAATTGAACATGTGACTGTCTGTAATATGTTTTGTTTAGTATATACTTACTGTCTTCTTTAATTAGTTATTTTTTTCAAATCAGTGGAGCGTTTGTTTTACGATTACGAGTGAGAAATAGAAATCTACAAGTAGGATATGAAATAAAACTACTCATATATTTTATTTATGACTAATAAGTGTTACTAAGCAGGCGTGGTTTCTTTTGGAACTGTAATGATAAGGTAGATTTCATAATACTTTCAAAGTGACGTTACCTTAGTCGTTCGACCAAATTACGACATAACGTGCCTCGAGGATTACCAGTTGATCAATAACCGGCAGTATAGCTTTCGTCATGGTAGACGGCCGGTGATCCTCTATTATATCTTACACATCTTGGTCAGCGGCAGGGTCTGACAGTTAGTCTAGATATGGCGAAAGCTTTCGTGTGTGGTACAAGGGGCTTCTTTCGTAGCTTCCTTCCTATGGGCTTACCCAGAGTATGCAAGTGGATCAACAGCTTTCTCACTGGATAGAGCACACAGGTTGTTCTCGATTGTTTTTGCTCGGACCCCAAGCCCGTGAACGCTGGTGTACCCCAAGGCTGCGTGCTATCCCCAATTCTGTTCCTCCTGCACATCAATGACATGTTGGATATTTCCAACATACATTGTTATACGGGTGACAGCACTGGGGATGCGGTATCTTCTATAGGGATGGGGATGGTCTCCGAATGGTGTGAACTGAACCTTGTTCAGTTTAATCTCCAAAAGACGCGAGTTTCCGCGTTTACAACTAAAAAACCCATTTGTAGTGTCTTTGCTCTTCTAGAGCACCCCTCTTAATGCCTTACCAAGTATCTGACTACTGGACCTCGATATCTCAAACGACTGTCGGTTTCGTGGTCATCTGAAGAGCAAGGCCAAGTTGGCCTCGATGATATTGGGAGTGATCAAAAGAGCGAGGCAGTATTTCAAGCCTGGCCAAAGACAAAGTCCGGCCACAAAGTACTGCTTTCATCTCTGATCCAGATTAGTCCAATATCAGCTCTACCTTTTGACCTCGTACAAAAGGAGTGCCGTTCGGATTGTTGGTAACCCGGTGCTCTGGGAACGGCTGGACTCTCTGGAATTGCGTAAAGCCGTGGCCTCTTTGTGCGTCTTCTTTCGCATTTACAACGGGGAGTATTCCAAAGAGCTATTTGATCTGATACCTTCTCCCGAATTTCATCATCGCACATCACGTCATCACCTGCAATACCGTCAGTACCACCTGGATGTGTGGCTTTCCGGTGGTGTGCGGTTTTCAAGGACATTTCTTCCACATACCACTAAGATGTGAAACAAACTTCTTTCGACGGTATTTCTTTATCGATACGACATGAGCCGTTATAAAAAGGCGTATACTCCCACCTTCAAGGCCGGCAACGTTCCTCCGATTCCCCGGATGTTGCAAAAGTTCGTGGACGTCGGTTATCACTTGTCACAGGTGAACGGCATGCTTGTTTGCCCTACTCTAACATAAAAATATATAATATTTAAATATAAATATATATATATATATATATATATATATATATATATATATATATATATATATATATATATATATACATATACATATATTATAATCATTATAACGTTATTTCTAGAGAAGAGCTTAAGCTAGTAAAAAGTTTCGTTAATTAAAAGAAGAAAATTAAATTCAGTAGTTTTTATTTTAAATATTATTTATCACTTCATTTTGATTTGCTATCGCATATACAGTGTGATTTATTTTATAAAAAATATAATATTTAAAACTACATCAATTGCAGTATTCATTTTGGTTTGTAATTTAATACATTTGAATAATTCTTGTTTTATTGCGTCATATTTGTTGATTACTGTAATTACAGACATTTTTACTGTTCATATATAATTTATATTGACGTTTGTGAAACAATGATCACAATAAAAAACCCGGCTGAGGTTGTTGTGGTCCCTCTCAGAGCAGGGAGCGTTAGCCTTCGTAGCCTTATTTTAAGTTGGAGTCTTATAGAAGGGCTTATTTCGATATGTATGGTATCAAAATAGTCCTGACACTCCCATGTGATACACAAGTGATCACTGGTATTGATTCAACGTGGAAAAGATATATATATATATATTCTTTTCGTATTGACAACCACCTATTATTGTAAGCGGCCTCATGTTTAAAACAGGTTCCGGGCGTTAATTCGAGGTAAAAAAAATAGTCAGCTCTTACATAAGAATTCGTTTATTCAAACATAATCTTTTATCTGGGTCAGGTACAACGGAAGTTGGAAGATACATATATATATAGATTCTGATTATTGTCTGTTTGAATACAAATATACGTGTTGGTTTGTCGACCTCTGATTTTCTATTTTTTTAGGTCAAATACTTCCATGTAGGACTTGCCTTGTTTAATGTTAGTACCGGTGTAACCAGAGTTTAAACCTAGTTTACGTTTTGCTGTACAAAGAGCTCTCTAGACCAGCTTCAAGACAAGTATTTTACTTACTAGGAACTACCAGTAGTACCGATTAAGATACTTCTAGTATATAACATATATATACATATTATATTTTAACGAATTTACCGAGCGCTAAGTCAACTAGCAAACTAACATCGCATAGTGAAAAGGATGTTAGTGTGCTGAAATGGTATGCTTATAGTTGGGTAATGACATTGGCATATAAGGTAGTCAGCAAAAATTAAAAATATATAAATAAATTGTACTATATTTATGTACGAAATGTACTTTTCTCTATATATCTATAAATATATAATTTTTGTTAATGTTTTTACATATTTAGGTTTGGGTGTATATGAAAATAATATTTTGAGAATTCACTAAGATAGATTATTAAAGGTAGAATAACAATAGAAATATGTAAGAAATATCTCCAACTTGTTTGTAAAATAACCAAATTCCAGGTAAATATGAAACATTTGTGGACGACTCGCTCCTCGCCCTCCACACCATCAACGCCTCCGACATCCAGTTCCCCCGCGTCACGAGGACATCGGGAACAGCTGACAAGTTATACAACTATTTCTCCCAACTCGACCTACCGCTCATAAGAAAACTGTATAAGCTGTATAAATACGATTTTAAGGTGTTCAATTATAATCTTGATAACGTTGTCGGCTTTGATTTGGGATGAATTAGATACTTATTAAATCAACAATGTCAAAAGTTAAAGTCGTTAGTACTTGATGTATTCAAAATGGCGGAGCTGTGCTCAAATTTATTTAGTATTAATTAATTATAAGTATTTTGTTAGTGCCAAGCACAAAGCAATGTAATAATTCAAGGAACTGTAGTAAAATTTACGTCAACATGTAATGACGACATTTTTTGTGTCATCTCGACGTATGTTACATCCGTATTGGTAAATAGATAAATATTTTTAACATTATTATCTATATAAGTATTATTATTACATTATTATGAACAGATCGACAAGTGAACGTGAAGATTGTAACGTTTTTTTCGTAAGATTAACATCTGTAATCATATTTCTTATCGTCAAAAGTTAAGACAAACAAAATGGCGGATATACACTCCTTCAAATGTCATTTGAATAACCCTTGCGTTTTTTGGTTTAGTTTTTCGGATTATATTGTAATTATTTTTATATATAATTTCATTTTACTATTTTAATCCGTTATAATTTTGTTTTATTTTAATATATATTTGTCATTCCTTACATTTTATGGTAAATCATGGTTTTATTACATTTTAAACCGAATTACATATATAATTTGCTAACCTCTGATTGGTTGATGGCATTGATAAACAGCCAATCACAACCCTTGAAAATGACGTGATCCTGTTAATGAATGTTATTAGCGTATTTTATTATGAATGAATTAAAATTAATAATTAATCTATTACAATGTCAGTCATTTATAGTTACACGTGTATTAAATTGTCAGGTTGCATAGTCCATTACGTAATCGTATGACTCGGTCATTGACCTTTATATTAATGTCAGCTGAATTAATATTGCAATGCTTCCAAATCACGGAAAGGGAACGAACTTAAACTAGACTGGTTAGTTTAGAATTGTTTCTATGTTCAGTATTTTTAGGCTAGATCAAGACCTATTTAAAATTTATTGCAAAACGGGATTCGAACCTTTTACTTTTACTGCTGAGTAAATAATTTTAGTAAACTTAATACATCTTCAAAATTATTCGGTATCTCCTAAATGTATTTTTGATAACGATACACACTGTTTGTATTAATTTATTGCACTATTGATTATTTATTTTTATTCCTTGATAACTGACCGACGTGACTGACTGACTGTACTATCATGTTTTATTGATAACAAATAATATAAACAAAGAGAGGAAGTTATTAACGGAAATTGAGAACTCGATTTTAAATTTAAACAAATTATTGATTTTTGTATTATTATTATCGCGGTAACTAAGAAAAATGGTTTTCGAGATATAATCGTACAAACAAATATGTTTTTCAGATAAGTCTTCCAAGTTATGATATAATTGAGGTGCTATCGAATCTCTATATATAAGATAATACATAGATATAGAGGCATATATTAACTTTTTTATACAATTAAACATATGAACAAAAAATAATATCCATCATAATGGAGGCGGCACTTAGAACGGTACATAATGAATGATGAAACGTTAACTCTAAGATCTATACACGAACAGAATCCAATGTGAATTGCGTTATGCAATAATGTGGCAAACCATTAAAGTATGAACATATTGTAATGTGATTCAGCTTAACCTTGTAGGAATATTTATTAATAACTAATAAAATAATTTAAATAGTACATAAATTATGTTATCTCATATTTTATTTATTGTTGGCGACTTATTGCATAATGTAATTCAATTATATATGAATATGTATAAAGGTATTATAAATATTATTGTAAGTTTGTTTGTTGAATGAAATGGTATATAGTATATAGTAAAGTATATAAAAAAAATGTATTTTTTATAACATATTACAAATCTCATGTTTTTTTATTACCTCAATATAACTTAGCATATATATATATATATATTCATAATATATAACAGTTAAGAGCTGAATATTAGTTATAAGTGAATATTAAAGCTCTCTGTGATATTTTATTTCATTTCACTCACATACCAAACTATAGAGCCGTTATGTGTACAATGTATAAGATATTCTTTAATACAACCTTTTGTTAATTGAATTATGTTATTTTATTATTATAATAAAATAAATTTGCATTAATATTTGTTTTTTTTTTTCTCGTATTAATAGTTTTTTTATTATATATGTAATCTGGCTTTAAATAATTAAAATGTAATTATCAATAAATTTATTCTTTTGAAATATTTAAATTAAAAAAACATCCGTTATATACCTCATACTCAAGTTATCGTCTCAAATTTCTTTATCGTTGATATGACGTCACCCGCCTCAACTTATGCTTCGTGTTTTTTGATAAAAAAAAATATTTACTTAACAATTTTTTTTTTAATGTGCTTGCTTATTTTATGATATGTCTTTTATATTGTAGTTTAATTTTATTATTAAATATTTTTAATTTAATGTTACATTCAAACATGTTGCTTAAAATGAAAAAAAAATCCTTATCTCTTCGTAACTTACAATTAGTAAGATTCAATGAATGAAGTAATTTATTTGTTTGACACATCATATACTTAGCCTAGGAGTTGAACCGGCGATCTCCAAGATACTGTACCGCGGTCTACGAACAGTTCAACAGTTCCACTGAACTCCCGTGTTACTATCCATGATGAAATGAATTTAGCATTCTATATATCGTCTTTATCAGGACGGAGATAAATTCTAATGTTTTCAGACCTTATCATTCTTTATAACTAGCCGTGTTCGTTAGCGAAGTATTTTTTTTTAAATAAAAGTAACCAAGTTACTCCTTATAACATCAGCTATTAATCAGATAAAGTTTTTTTTAAATCGGTCCAGTCGTTTCTACTAAAAAAACAGACAGAATATTTTTTTTTTATTGAAATTACCGTATATACTTTCGTATGCATTTAACACTAAACCTACTAAGTACCGGTCAAAAAGACCGTTTTTAAACTTTTGTAAAACTTACACATTTTCAAACGTTATAATATCGTTATCAAACTACATGACAATTCTTAGAATATGCATATATTTTCTACACTCTTTACTTTTAGTTATTTCCATTATTAGCTGCGTTATATAATAAAATAACTTTTAACTACCGGTCAGTTTGACGGCGTGCGGTAAGAACAGGTATACAAGAATTGTCGGTAGGTTTAGTGTTAATTAAAAGCTGTTAATTTGGAATTACAAACATACACTTCAATTTTATTTTTATGTTAGTACAGTTTTGCAGTATATGGTAACATTGAAAAATGCCATGTTCTTACTTCTCATTAATTAATTTTTATATTAAAAAAAAATCACTAATAGCATGCTATTTTTCATAATTTATCCTAAGTTATTTATTGGGATATTGATTACGTGTAGATAACAATTAAATCCATGGAATAATAATAAATAATTATTTTCAATATTTCTATTGTATTACAGCTGCGGACTAACTAACTAATTGTAGGATTTGAGGTTTTATCTTTTATCTTAAGGTACTAATGGAGGTCATACCAAAACAAAAGATAGAAAACGAATTTTTGTTTAGTTATTTATTTAGCAAAATACAAATAATTTATTTAACATATTTATAAAGCATTAATTAAATAGGAAATCTGGTGTTCCTGGTGTTTTCATAATTTTTTATATCCAGAACTAGTTTAAAACCAGTACAACACCAATATAAGTGGGTTTTAAAAACAGTCCATTTGTTAAATCAATTATATTTAGTTCAGACATTTTAATAAATTAAACATGATAAGATTTATAGTCGAATTATACATGAACTTTGAGTACCAGTGTTTTAAAAGAGGAGAAATGAAATGCCCAAGAAATAAAATACTTTATATTAGTAATATAATATAGAATTTATTAAATACATTACACTCTTATAGGTCTAAGATAGTTCTGTCCGATGGTATCCGCTGGTAACTCGCAATCCTTCCACGGGTTTGAACGGATTAAAAACGGTCCTTTTCCATGTAAAGTCACTAGAAAATATCAATAATAATATTTTATTCACTTATTTATCTTTACAAATTCCGAAATAATCAATAAAAACTGTCAATGTAAGATTTGCGTCCTTGTCCGCCATTTTGTTAATTTCCATTGTTGACATTTGTCTTAATCTGTTTCAAAACCATAAACCATCCATCAAAACATCAAACTTTGTATAATTATAGATAATATTTATCTTTTGTATTTTTTTATCGCTAACCTAATTAAAATTAAATTTCATATCAACGCAAACAAGGTAGTAAAAATATTAGTTAGTTATTTATGATTGAACTTATCGATAAAATCGGATGATGTTTTAATAATTTAAATTTTATATTATCAGTCACATTTATTAAATGTTGCACTGTTTTGAACATTTTTATCTTTATGTATAAAAATCCCGTGTCAGGTTCGTTTTGCGGTAATGAAACCACTGAACCGATTTCATTGAAATTTTGTAAATATTATTTGGTACAACTTAAAAAATAAGATAATCTAATTTTTTTTTAATTACGAATAAGTTTTTTTAGTTTTCAAGATGTCGATGTTACAATACAATTTTAATTGATGTAATTTAGCATAGACGAAGTCACTGAAAACAGTATATTATAAAATAAAATTAATAATTCTTATTAACCTGTCATCCCCGGTACCAAGGTGACATTATATTTTCCATTGTTCATAATAAGAGGCCAGCTGTCGTCCAATGAGGAGACGGTAAGCGTCGTGCTCGATACACCGATGTCTAATGTGAGATTTGATCCCAAATACTTTATTCCTAAAAGATAATTTATCTTTACATTGCATATATTATCATGCTATCATTAAAATTAATTACGATATATCGAATATTAAAATATTCAAAATAAGGTCAATGTTCTTGAATATATCAAAATTACTATTCTTAGATAAGTTTTGGTACCTCTTATTTTAAAGCCGGTAGCCTCAGGCGGTAGCTGTGGTCTGTTTATCTCCAGGGAGTTCAGGTGTACCCTGATCCCCCCGTATCCGAAGATCAGGGTCTGAAGGAATCCTCCCATACCAGTGTGGAAGTTGACAGCACCCAAGCGAGGACGACGGAGCTCAGACCAGATCTGATAATATAACATAAGAAATATGATTTTTTTTTAGAGTGGTCTATTAAATTGTAGACTTCCGTAATATCAAAATAAATGATAATTAAAATAGAGATGCGTTTTTACCTTAAACGGTTCTCTGACATATCCCTCGTAGCTTTTGTTAAACAAAATGGCGGCTCTGAGGTTATCTTCTACATCCAGCTGTCCAATGGCGTGCATGCTCCATGTCATGGCTGGTCCGTTCCCTCGCGTTACGGACTCGTAGTAATTTAAATCGTTGGCTCGAGTCGATCTTTTGATATTATATTTATTATTTATAATAGATATATATAGAAGCGTTGTTGATTCTTAATCGTATGTCTTAATTTTCACAAAAAAAAACATGTACTTTATATACTGAGATAGTTTAATTGTTTTTGTCTATAATAAATATATCATAGTATTAGTCAATACAATGTATCGGCTATTGTATTATTAATTAGAATGTCCTCAGTTATAATGAATGTGACCCAAAACAATTCACACTCGCGCTGTTAACCATTATAATGTTTTAATAGATACAACCGATAATGTACTTGATATTAGGCAATGTTATGAATTGAACCAATGAATATGTAATGGAAATATTATGACAAATGAAACATTAATTAATAATGAATACTACTTTCTTTATCTGAAAAATAGGCTTAAGAGTCCAGAAAGGATGGATAGAATACAATTATGGATTTTCTAAATACACAAGCAAATTTTTGGAAGTGGTTTGTGTAGAGTGAATGATTGATTAATTGATTGAGTGATTGATTGATTAATAGATTATTGATTGACATACATATCCATGGGGTACATTAGCGGGAACCCAAGGAGGACAGCATCAGCCTGCTTGATGGGCTCCCCGCGGGAGTATCCTTGGAACTGGGGGTGGTAGTCCTTGGAGGAGTCGTAAGGGAGGGAGAGACTCCACGCGATGTCCGACCAGTGACCAGGATCACGAACAAAGTAGTACGACTTGCAGAGACATGACACATATCTATTGGAAAGTGTCCCTTTTAGTCAAATGTCTTGAAGTTTATTATTCATTTTATCTTAATTAATATATTTTCATTTGTATTAAAAAAAAAATGAGAAATACAAAATAGCAATATCATTAACATTTGAAATTGCTTTACATATAATAGAAATGAGAAACTTCTGCCTGTATTTGTGTAAAAATGGTATTTAAAAACTCTTCTGAAATCATCTACTGATATATATAAAAAAAAATATTTTTCAGATTAATACGGTAACTTAAAATAGATAGTAAATATTACTTACTCTGCCAAATACAACGAGTACCCAGCCACTACATTGGTGAAGATGGAATTGGTTATGTTAGAATGGTCCTCGTCTGGACCCATTACATCTAAAATATACACATTTTGTTTCTATAAACTCTATAATATATTAAATTAATTGGTTCTGTCTGTGCATTTAATTATTGCATGATGGTACACTGATTAAAATTTATGTATTTATTTCATTCTTGTCCGTCTGAATATGTATCTGTGTGTTTGCTATCTTTCTATAACTCAAGAACCATTTGACTGATCTCAAAACATTATTAGAATAATATATGTATATATATAAAATACATACTTGCAATATCGTAATAGCCGGTGGTGTAGTTGATGACGGCTCGTGAGGCCCAAAAGTCTGCGATGTTTGTGACGATGGAGCACCCGCCGTGCTACATGACACGAACAATTCAATGCCGGCAGATTTGAATATATTTGTTGACAAATAAAATATTGTGAGAAGAAGTATTTAAAATGGACTTTTAGTGTCATATTTCAAAACATATCTAGTCAAAGATTTTTGTTATATCTTGGAAATCGTCATCTCTTACACTAATAGTCAGATGTAACAACTTATCATGTCACCTGTTCTAGGAAAAAAAGATGGTAGATTAGTAGATGGTAAAACCGACTAGATATCCACTAAACACAGCGGCTATCCAGGATATCCTCCTCATCATAGTTGGATCCCATAGGATTGCATTTCACATTCACTGTCACAAAACTTCTACCAACAAAATGGTCGTTTAAAAAAAAAAGTTCCAACGGTAAAAACGTCATCGAATTTAATAGCCTTTAAATAAATTTTGACTGAAAATCCATTTTATGAAGAGGTTTCAAACCTACGGTCCTTGGAAGACAGATCCAGCACCTCCCTAAGAAGGTAGCTAGGATGTTAAATATGATAAGTAAAACAGAAATATGCTATACCTTCAGCCAATCCTCGTCTCTAGTGACCGCGAGGTATTGTCTCGCGGCGAAGGAGATGCAGCCAGTGATGTGCTGCTCGTACTCCGCCACCTCAGGACAGCAAGGCTGCGTCACCTCCACTCCCGTGTAGGCGCTCTCCCAGGGGTATCTGGAAAGTGGAGAGTTCATTTTGGATGGGCAAGATTAGGGGCTATTCCATGCTCTTTATCAGATATCATTTCAATGGTCTTGCGTTCTTTGCCATATAATTTTTTAAGTACTCTTCTCTTACGACCTTCCACATTCACACTTAAAACTATTCTCATGCTTTTCATCCTCTTGATTACAAGACCTTACTATGACTAACGATTGTTTCTTGCCTTTTACATCAGTGAGTACTTTCATAATACATAATTATTTCTTAGTAAATCCATTGTTGTACTACGCCTTTATCTCATCTTAGCATTTCAGCTTCTGGCACTTTACTTTCACCTATCCTCGTTTATCCCAACATTGCAATCGATAAAGTTTCTCCTATTATTCAAAAAATTTTGCCTTTCAGACTTTATATTAAAAATATTTTTTCGGGAATAAATTGTTGAACATATGTTTTGTTTAAGTTAGCGTCGAACTATTTTTCTTAATTAGTTTATATTTTATAAAAACAATGGGATTTAGAAAAACAATTTTATTTTCACTTATCTTTCAAGGATGAAAGAATCCTTATTTTCATATCAAAAGTCGTTGTTTACTTTAAATATGCCATACTTTACACATAATATTATAGTTATGTTACTCTAATTATTTATAAAATTTATGCGCCTAATATATTTGTAAGAGCAAAGATTCACTTAAGAATTTTAAATAAATATTTCAGATTATTTATTACAACTCTATGAAAACTTTCAGTAGTTTAGAAATCTATTCTTTAATATTTAATTATTTTTTTCTTACAAAACTAAACTTCTAACTTCTTAAATAATACAACAAAGATATATTCTAAATTCAAATCCCAATAACATTTTGCACAGAATACGAATGGAACATTTAAAAATGGAATGCGCAAATAAAATCAATATATACACCCACCTATACCCTTTATTGCCAGTACTCCTCGCCAGCTTGGCGGCGACGTCCGCTCTGTCGAGGCGGTACTGCAGCAGGCGGCGTGCTTGGCGCGGATACAAGAGCAAGATGGGAGGGAACATCCACATCTCTGTGTCCCAAAAGTTGTGACCTGAAAAGTTTGATTTTGTTATTTGTATATTAAATATAACAATGTAGATTTAGAATCAATGATAATAATGCTCTTGAATTGATCAAATTGTATAAAAAGCTGTCTGCTTGGTTTAATATCCCGCACAGGAGAATTTTTGTTACGATTCACAAGCTTATTGTTATTTATGTTTGTTTAAATGGCTTTTTTTATTACAAGGGCAAACAACGATACGGTTGCTTATTAAATTCTTATTAACAAAGAGACTAGAGCGACAGCCACGTGAACTTGAATATGAAGATTTTAGTTCTGTTTCTTTTTATCATTATTTATTTCTCTTAGCCATAGTTATATATATAATAATAAATGTACCTTCATAATCGTCAAAGGTTCCTCCTCTGGCCAGACCAGTTGGGCTTAGACCAAAGTAGCTGTCAAGAGGCAAGTGTGACTCCTCAGAAGGCAGTGAACTCAGGAAATAGTACCATATGCCGTTCACTATTTTAGCCTGTAAATTAAGTTGAAGAGCAAGAACAATTACATACTATAGTTGAAAAGAATCGTCTTACCAATTGCAAATTGCCTTCTATTTCCAAAGCGGCCTGTTGGTACAGCTTCAACCATTGCTCCACGTGCTTCTCGAACAGCTGCTCCCCGTCCACCTGCAATACTGTCATACTTGTCACTTTATCATACTTATTTATTATAATATAATAATAAATTAAATAATATTACATTATAAATGACACCTTTAAGAAGTTTCTATTGCATAGATTATAAAATTAACCAACCTTTAATGAATTCTTCCCTCGCAATTGTTTCGTTCTTGTCAGCAGTCATCAAAAATGTGAAAACCCTACCCCTAACTTGTGGTACCACCAAGTGATCTGGTACTGATGTCCAGTAAGCGCACACGTCCACAGGAAGTGGCTGATGATCTGGATCCTCAGATTCCATGGTCTTTCCGCAAGTCTTCCAGGCGATTGCTTCGTCAATGATTTCAGGAGTCGGGGTATCGAAGGCAATATCTTTGCTGTCGGGACCCGCCATTTGCTTAATGGCTATCCAAATTTCGTGGTGGATGAAGTTTGGATCTAGAAATGTTTAAATTATTAATATATATAACTTTTTCAGTATTTTGAACATTGTATTTTTAATGCGCCTACAAAAATATTTTAGCAAACAATTTTGACAGGCGTAATGCTTTTTGCTAATAACGAAAGCAAAATGTTTACAAAATTAAAAAAAGAAAAGTGTTTAAATTTACAGAAAAAAAAAGTTTAATATATACACCGCCATTGGAAAGTTAATGACAAAGGAGTTTGAAAAGAATATATATATTTTAATCCTTAATAACACACACATACACATACATACACACACACACACACACACACACACACGCGCGCAATATTCCATTAATGACTCACCAGCATGAGTTTTAGGCATGACTTCTATTTGATTCACTATGGTTCTTGTGTAAAATCTATGCGCATATATCCTCTGAGTCACGACAGACCGATCTCTGTCCACTTTTACTTGAAAAACACCATGTTTTGTGTCCAAACTGTAAACTGGACTGAAGGGGTGATGGGTGAGGGTGGAGTTTAGACGAATATTTGCCCAAGCTGGTATCCTTGCCCTTCGACTTTCCCCTTTACGTCCGTTGTAGAGACCGTTCATATAAACAGTATCGCTGAAGACGTTCGTGGCGAGATGGCCGTTTCCGATTGAAGGCATGAAGTGGTCATCATTTGGTAAGCTGTAAGTTGAAAATCAAAAAAGATATGACATGAATATTTTTCATTTGCTTAAGACTCATTGTTCGAAATCTGAGTACTGAGTAATAATAAGTATCATGTACATAAAGTTTTTTAAAGGTATATTTTATCACGTATCAGATATTTCAAGATATTTTTGTTTATATTGCCTGACTAAAGTACTGTAGACGATGTCTAGTCAACTCATTTTAAAGTTTGTGAGAGATTGACCTCGCTTGGAGACGTTATCTTAGAAACTGTGATTATTTTTTTTTCCTTCCATACTCTGTTACTCGTCATCTCTGTACACACTCCCTTCTTCTCCATATCGTCTTTCACGCAGTCCATCCATCTTTTCTTCAGACGTCCTCTTGTCTATCCCTCCACTACTATACCCAGAACATTTTGAGTACATATCTTTAATCTCTCCTCATAACATGATTTTAAAAAATCTTTTAATTTATTTAAGTTGATTCTGAGACCAACCTGAACCAACTAACCTGTCAAAATAAGTCTAAAAAACAAACAAATCAATAATAAAGCTGTTGTTTGTTCTGCGTCATGAATGCACTTCAACACAAAAGATAATCATAAAGTTTTTAAAATTTGATGAAATGTATTTTTTATTTGACCGCGCTCATATTTGAAATTGCGAATAAAATTTGAAACAGTAAATCTCCTTTTTTGATGTGTCAGTATATACATATATATATATATATATATATATGTGGAAGAAATCTTTATTATTGAAAAAGGTATGCTGAAAAAGAATCATGAAATATTCGCAATTTTTTTTAAATTTTGTTTGTAAAAATTGTTGAAATAAACTAGACTATGGACCCTTTCATAATAAAAAAAAACTTCATTCAAAATAAAAAAGTATTTTTCTGGTATTTCAATTTGTTTTATTATTATAACATTTAAAACATTTAACTGCCTTTATAAGTTACATGAGTGTACCTTTTAAAAATATATAGCAAATACGCAGATAACGCTGATACTTTTTATAATTCGGACGAGCTTCAAAACTGCGGACGGAGTCGCGGGAAAGAATACGGATATATTCCGTAACAACATGAAATATTACACACAACAAATCCCTAAAACCGTTTTCAATATATACATTTTTATATATTATAATAATTTAATTATAACTGCGTAACGAATTTCTCATTCTCATTCTCTTTGGGTGGCTTTTATAATATAAAATTATAAATTCAAGATACAATTATCTTTATAGTGTAACTGATTTAGTTTAATCACTGAATTATAGTTATATAAAATTTCTATCTCAATTAACTAATTCTACCCTACAATTTCTAGTGTAACTAATTGCAGTTTATTTGTTCATTATTACTAATTCTACTATTTAATTATAAATCTAATTAAATAATTGTAAGAGAAAGTTTTGGCTGTACATTTTGTGCACTATCACTGATATATCTTAAGATTTAAGAACTCACTTGTGTGTTGAAAAAATATGAGCTTCGTCGCTTATGTCTTCAGTTTCTATTAGGAATTGTTCCACGATGGTGTGGGATCGTCCTCTCGTGGTTAATATTATCACCACAAAAGCAGCCGCCCCCAACAACCCCAGCATGGCTGCCGCTTGTTTGTTTCTAGCCAAGAAGTTCCACATGTACGTAGATTATAACTTAAAATTTGTATATATCACTGACAGATTGAAACTTTTTTCTCAAAACTAAGCTGCATAATTTAGAAATGGGTGTTAATAAAAAAAAAATCCCAACTTTCTTAGCAACGGTTAACTTCTGCGATATTTTTAACAGACTAACGCCCTCCCGTGTATCACCTCGCCCTCTAGATTACGCGACCTGGATGACATGACACACATTATTGTTCTATTAAAGATAATAAACACTAGGGTCGTCGCTTTGTCTGTACATCCTGTCCTTATCTGATTTTATATTGTTATAATGACATTTTAATTTTGCAATATTTTTTTAATCTGTCATATTTTTTTTTTGCCGCCAATTTTTATTCTATTTCTCACGTCACAGATAAATAAATAGACAACCCTGTCTAGTTCTATTTCAATTGTCACTTCCTAATTAATACAATCTAGAGGAGCAGGAGTTAATTATGTAAGACAAGACAATGCCAGATCTAAAACCAGATGATTCATTAACTTAACCTGAGTTCATTGACCCGATGTCTAGATATATATGATATTAATAATTTATTACGCATATTGTAAAATAATAAATGTATTTTTATATTTTATGAGCGAACATACAATAAAATAATATTGAAATTTTTTTTTAAAGAATAATATTTCTTTAAAATAAGAATACGCCCAGTTATTATTACTACTATTCTATTCTATTCTGTCTATCCTGACAAGATGTATCCTTGGACTGTATACTGAATAAATATACTCCAATTGATTAAAATAATCCATACATATAAATAAATTTGAAGTGTCTGTTTGTCATTCCAAATTAGCAGCACTTCACTAATTTTATATAAAAGTTTATACTTTACTATACAATTTTTTATATCAATTCGGGATATCTAAAACGGCTGAACCCATTTTAATAGGATTTTAACTCTACTTTTATTTTTAATTATAACGAACGGAGTCGTGGGCACAGGTAGTATAAAATCTGACACTAAACCACAACTACCTAAATTTCAATTCAGTAGCGGGGCAGCAGAGCGTGTTCCCTCCGACACGGTCTGACGCAGACCGACAAATCTGGCAGGTATTTTATATATATATATATAAATATAAATAATATTATTTTATTATAACAAATATGAACAGAATACGGCTTAAGACGTAATACGTTTCATTGTTTTATCTGATACTTCCTAATATAAAAGTCGTTGGGTATTACAAAGATGATTCAGTAACTTGCATCATCTTTATAAAAATACATCAGTTCTTAAAATAAATGTGGAATGAACTATACAAGGACGGGACTCAAACTTGCGACTTGGAAAACGAACTCTTCCATTTGAGCTACCGTGTCTCTTGTTTTTTAACAATATTTTACTGGCTTTTTTCAATATATCCTATGGAAAAGGTATTGGACTTGTACATCCACTATCGGTTTTTATCCGGCGACTGAGCAATGAGTTTATGGAAGAAGAAATGGTAATGAAGGAGTGAGATATGATTGGCAGTGTCATTAACCACTGCTCGCCGGAGCGTGCCGCCCTCCGTTCCGGTGCTGCTCCGGTCAGCCACCTTGTCCGTGATCTAGCAACTTGCCACGTTATAAGATTTAATGGATTACTTCAGTTGCTATAACTATTATTTCATAGGTCTACTAGATCATCTTTCATTATATGTATTTTAGAGATATTTGTTGATAGTTAAATTTAATTAGATATGCAATGTATTTTATATAACAAATATTATATTTATACTAGCTCTGACCATGACTTCTCCCGAAATATGTTTTTTAAAATAGAAGTAGTCAAGTTACTCCTCATAACATCAGCTATAAGTAAAAATCATCAAAATCGGTCGAGTTTCAGAGATTAGCCAAAACAAAGAGACAGACAGACAGTAAAAAATATTTTTTCTATATGAGTACTGTATATACTTTCATATGTATTTAGTGACAGGTCAATCTGAATTACAGACAAACATTTAAATTTTATTTATATATAAATAATATTTTGCAATCCGTTTACTAAGAATTGATAAGACAGACTTGATAAATATAAATTAAATATTATTATTTTTGTATATATATGATTAAATACACGGTTTCCTTAACTTTAAACAGTTATCAATACAATGTGCACAATTAATGTATGTGTGTTTGTTAATCTCTTATTTAATTAATACTGATCAATTAAGGAGTTATTTATTAGTTGATTTTCATATTTTGATATAATATAAGTTTTAGAATCTGCTGTATTAATAAGATATAATTATATATGTTTTAAAAAACATTTTAATTTTATTATTTGATAGTAATTTTCTAGTTCTGGAGCAAATTAATGTCCATAAAGTTACCAGGAATAGAGTGAAATGTTCTAATGTATTAGCTATATAGTCTCCATTACTACAATAGCCTTGATGAGGATTTAGGGTTTCTTCCTGTTACATTTTAAGGAATAACACTCGTGCAGACGCATTGTACATTGTTAGAAATATGACTAGGAAATGTAGCTGACTTTATTTATATATAATTATATATATATATATATATATATATATATATATATATCTGTTATGATTTATTGTTATATTTGTTGTTATATTTGTTTTGATTATTATTGGTATAAAATTGGATTTTATTTTCTCTTATTATTAGAATTATTTTGAACATTTTTCATATTTTTTTCTTTTATGAAAAAAAAAATATTTTAAATTAAATTTACTTGTAATTCCTACATATTTAATAAAATATTATTTGTTTTTTATATTTTTTCTAATACTAGTTTAAGGAAAATAGGTTTAAAATAACTTCCAGTGAACAATGCGCATGCACTCAACGGAGCGTAACCAGCAGGTGTAATACTGTGAATTGAACCAAAATTTAACATTACAGATTCATTTATTGGATTGGATTTGATTGGATTAACAGAGCTTGCAAGATACTAAATATTTATATTTAAATAGAAAATAATTTGTGATTTAGCGTAAGTTTAAATACTCAAATGAAATTTGAAAAAAAAAAAAAAAGATTTAACCCCAAAACCACAACCCAGATAATCAAATGGAAACACCAATTTGTAATTTAATATGAATATAAAAATTACACATATTACAGAAAAATATAAGACAATATTACAGAGAGTGATAAAGATAATTTTATAATATTACTTGGAATATAACAAGTAATTAAACAACCTCGGGGTGGCCTGTTTTGTATTGAGCCTCAATAAAATAGAACAAGATGAACTATACAATTGATAGATAATTATCAACCTTATGGTCATAGTAATAAGGATATTATGTTAAGGATATGGTGGGCGTTGTGGTGTAATAGAAAGTTATTGTTTGAGAAATAGCAGTGAAGATAGGAGAAAAGGAAGTAATTGTGTTTGAAATACAAGCTCCACTTGTAATTGGTGTAGATGTTTACTAGTATTGAGATTAATAAAATAGAAATGGAATGAAGTCTTAGGATATAAAAAATATAATAAAATTATATGTATTTTTGTTATTGCAAAATAGAATTGTATGATAGTACTCATTTGTGATAATACACAACTAAATGAAGCGATATAACTTTAAATTCAATTTAAATAATAATGTTCGAATAAATTAAACATACTTTATTAAATGCAATAAATATCTTAAGTACATTTTGACGTATCTATAATTAAATTCAAATTAATCTTAAAAGTACACCGACATAGACGATTTAAAGATTACGTAAGAATTCAAATTCCGGAGAGGACGCTCCAGATTTTACTATCGCGAGCAATAAAACACTTCGATTTGAAATCCTTTTAATTGAATAAAACTTCGTTACTCTGTATTCGGTATTTAATTACATGAGAATTTGTGTAATGCTACCGAACTAATTATATATGTGGTGCGTGTGTTAAATTATTTATTAATTGGTTGCTATGTCCTTACAAACGAAAATATTTCTTGGGAATTGATACTAAGAAAATTAAATGAAGCCATTTTATTTGTTTGACAAGTCATGGTTGTCAGTAACTTTATTTATAGCGAAATAAAAAAAACAAAGGAATAATAACAAACAGCCAAGTGATTCAAGCATTGTAAACTAATAATGGAATGTAGTGACAGCATTTTCGAATGGCAACCCTATAGTATTGCGCGCCATTGAGCGGCAAATTCAATAAATCTGCCACAGGCGGGCGCCTCTAGGTCTCGCGGGCTATGTAAATGTCACTATGTCCGCACCCGACCAGATAATATTGATATTTGTATATAAATGTACCAAAACATGTGTTGTTTGATATATTATGTTAAGATATTCGTACACAAAGCTATTAGAAATTACTCTTCATTTACTTTCACTGAACGTAAAGGGTAAGCAAATCTTATATTGTGTGTAGTATTTAGAAGGTAGAAAGTCATTGCCTTTGAGCGCTCCACTTTATAGGCTTTTATAGACGTTAAACTGTTTAATATATAAATACATTTATTTTGGATGTGTTTATATTTACTATTTTTAATATATTTCTTTACAATTATAATATATCAGATTTAATTATTTTATGTAATAATAGAAATACTGACCTAAGCCGGTAAATTTATTAGATTTTGAGAAGTTACTGCGAAATGATTTTATATTTACTTAATGTTGCCATTATGTATATTTATCCTATTTTCAGGAATCTCAAAAACAAAGATATAAGAACAAGTAAAGGTACAGATAATTGTAATTTATTTTTATTCGGTGTAAGCCACTTCATAGTAATTATACCAATGTATTTATAATGTGAAAATAATATTTTTGTACCAAAATAAATATTCATATTCTGTCATAGTTTGATGGTTGGCACTTTTAGAGCCATTATTTTTCACCCCTTAAGAGGTAGTAAGGGGGTGCTAGCGGGAAAACGGGCAATTAAAATTAGTTTTTATTGTCATATTCGGTTTCAGCGATCCCAAAAACCTAAGAATAATGGGGTCTCCCCTCTGGTTCATGATGTTTTTTTTTTGTGTGCCTGTGTAATTGTTCTTACTGTAATGTATTTAATTTTCATACTAATGATTCTTCGCTCGATCCTAAATTTGAGGCTCAGCCGCTAAAGCAAATCTCATGTCTTATAACCTTATTTTATTTAAATCTCCTTTCAAATATAGTGGAAGTATTTGTGATTTTTTTAATTTTCTCATGTTACATATGTTATATAAATATTATCTAGTAACATTTGCTTTTATAGATATTTATAGGGACTATCAATGGTCTAAATGCTGGTGTTGTTTGAGGGTTGTTTAAACAAAGTTTTTTACATTTTTAATATCCTAGTTGAAATAAATACTCAGAGAGAGATACTTTAATTCAATACTTGATGATGTAAAAAATATTTTTTTAATAACTTCATACGGAATATTTTGCATATAAAAAAAAATTAAGTGTCCGTCTGTGATTCCAAATTAAAAGCTTTTTACTATTGCATGTGAAAGTAAATACGATTTAATGGATTACTTCACTACATACATACTACTTACATAAAAAAATCTGTCTGTCTGTCTGTTCTGGTTAATCTCTAAAATGACTGGATCTATTTTAACAGAACTTTCACTGGTTAGCTGGTATAAGGAGTAACTTAAGCTACTTATATCAAAAACATTTTCCACCTTTTTTACAATTTACCTCATAATCATGAAATTTGTTATTACTTTTCATTAATTCCATTATCAGATCAAATATTTATTTACATTAAACTGTTACTCAAACGGTAATAAAGGCTGTATTTTATATAAATACATGTTTTAAAGATTAGGTGATCTGTGAAACACTGAAAGAATATTCCTTATAGGAATCGAACCAACTACAAGATATTCACATATTATATAAGTTATAAGCAACATTTTAATCAATATAATACTATAAAAGTTTCATTATAATAAAGTATATATCTGAATGCTGTTAGCTCCGGAACCGGACGTAACAGTACTTTGCTTCTCCGTAACGGTAGTAAGTAAGTTGCAGATGCTTCGTGATCTAACATTTGTAGATGAATAGAACTTATAGATACTTTTAAAACACGAATAACCACAGTTACATTGTGACTTTGAGTTTATTGAAAATAATTGCACAATAATTTATAACTTTCATAGAAAAATATATTTGGTATATGCTTTTATGAATTCAAGTTGAAGATGAATAGTTTATATAATAAAAGAGCTAATAAAACAATTATTACTTAGTGATAATTTTATTTATATTTTGATCTTTATGATACAATAATGAATAATCAGTCCGAATGAGCTACCTTCATTAGGACAATTAAAACAATCTTGATTTCAATACTTTATTAATTAAAAATTAGCAATATTAGATAGAATTTTAAAATTAGGTTTCGTTAGTTTTAATATTAACACTATATTATTGCAATCTTAACTTAACTTTCGAACAGAATTTCAGAATTCAGCAGTTTTTTCTTACCATAAACATTATAAAGTTTCCATTAAATTTTATTACATATTATATATGTAATATTATGTCAAATATTGTAATAAAGTGAAGTATATAAATATATGATTTAATTGACGCAAACGACACGAATAAAAAGGACTGCATCGATATAAATGAGAATGGAATTTTCAAATGAGTTCTTGAACGCGAAGTAGTTTTATGGATCGTAAAAAACTAATTATTTGAGTCAACTTCCTCAAATTTATTCTGCAATTTATCAAGAAAAGATATGCTTTCATTAAAATGATTTGTTTAAACAATGATTGTTGGTTATTAACTTAATATTTACTCGTGAATATGTATTTAAATATTATTTTGCTACTAAACACTGGACTGGGACTGGCCGCTGGGAAAATGGAGCCTTTTATTGTAGGTGGTGATTATATAGATATTAGACAATTTCCGCACTCCATTTATCTGTATGTGGAGTGTGCAACCACCTTTACTTGTGGGGGTTCGGTGCTAACTAGCCGCATAGTCATCACCGCTGCGCATTGCATATATGAATGTTATGACCCCTACCAGAGTACAATAGTTATAAATTACGGACACTCCTCAAAATATCACATGAAATCATCGTTGGCTTATAAATTCGTGGTTCATGATAATTATAATGAAAATAAAATGGAGAACGACATCGGTTTATTATACAGCAGTGGGTCGCTACATTTAGGGGAGATGGTGAAACGCGTGGCCATAGTCAGCAGGTTTCCAACTTTAGCGACCGGCGGATACGTGAATGGATGGGGAGTGATAAATGTAAGTATTTAAATGTTTTGGGGTCAATGAATGTAAATGTATTTAAGGACTTATGTTGTAAGTCGAAAGATTTAATAATAGTTTTTTTTTTTAATTTGGGTTTTTAAATCTTATAGTGTACGTTTTGTTTTATTTTTCTTTTTCGTTATAGTCGCAGATGGAGGGTCCTCTTACAATGAAATATGTTTATCAGGAATTACAAAGTCGTAAAATATGTAATGATGTCCTGAGTCTACCTCGAGGTACATTCTGTGCCCGATCCAGTAATAGAGGAGAATATCCAGAACAGTAAAATTATCCTTATTTTTATTTGTTTTTAAATATTTTTTTATATATATAAAGTATACCTACTGTTACAGGGGTGACTCGGGGGGTGCGTTCGTAGTCTATGACTACATACAAATCGGGATAGTTTCTTTTAAGCATGTTGATTACGATTATGTTGCGTACACCAACGTAACTTATCACTACAACTGGATAAGGAAAAAGACAAAAACATTGCCTTGTTAAAAATATATTAATTAATTATTAAAAACATTGACATATATGATGTATTTTTTAATAAAATTAAATTGTTTGTGGCTGCAACATTGTTGGTTTTATTGTTATTATTTTGTTTTTCTCAAGGATGTTTTTACCACAAGAGTATTGTGTTAGATAGCATTGAAGGAATAAAAATGATGGCGTTCTGTCCGAGTTTGATAAAATCATCACCTTGAAATTAATTGTTCCCGGTTCCAATATAGTAGTTAGAAAACTCAATCTGCTACACTACACTACTCTGGCACCAGTTTCCTTCTGATGATAGAATCATTCACCCCATTTGTTAAAAATCTCGGCCTTCATCACGCTCAGTTGGAGTGTCATAACTGAGTTAGGTCGAAAAGTTGAGTCGACTGAAACGGCTTCAAATCTGTCGAAGAAGAATATCAAGAACTCTGTCAGTTATTTCTATTTTAAATTATTAATTTTCTCTTTACTTAAAGTCCAAATTTATACTGAGGACAAATCATGACTTCATTTCCGTTTATCATCCAATTGTCCCTTCGCACCATACTGGTTTAAATCTAATTCGTTCACAGGACACGCCTTAAAACTAAGAAACAGCCTCCCTGATACACGTCTTCGTGCTCAAAAGAGATAGATATTTAAGAAACGCATTTGTGAACATCACTAACGTTTAATATTTCGTTGTAGACTTATAATTTCACGAATTAACATTACAATTTGAGTATTTGTATTTATTTTTTTATATATTTAGTTTATTTATAGTGGTAAGATATGTATGAAATAATTATTATTCTTAAATTATTTTAATCTATCTTTGTAAATCATTGGTTTTGTTTCCCTGATTGTTTTTTTTTCTGTTTTAACATTGTTGATTGACTGGTAGATAATGATCTGGCATTAAATCCGCTATTTTTACCGATTTTTGTACAATTAAGTTTCAATAAATAAAGATATAAATAAATAAATTGATATTTACCTTTTAATTTAATTCTTCTTTAAATCATGCAGCAGAAGAAATCTAAGGATTATTTAGTAATATATCGTAAGCTGTAATGAAAGTTTAATTAATTATAGGTTATATAAAGATTGGATTAATTATACTATTTAATGTCACCAAAGTATTGAATTTAAAAGCTTCAGGACTTGGCAAAAATACGAGACATACATATAATAAATAATAGGTAACAAATTAATTACCAGAAAATTAACTGCAATGAACAATTACGTTGTTTTAAATTGTTTTCAAATCTTACTAAATAGTCATTTACGTAAACGTTTAGATTCTAATTATTGGTTTTAATTGAGGACTTTACATCAAATTAAACATGATTTGCAATTAATTTGATAGTTCCATAAAAACCTATGACAGACGTACAACAAAATATACCAGTACTTAGAGTATAATGCTGACAAAAATCGTAATCTTAATCATGGTGGCAAATACAGCAGCGTTTGAATTGGAAGGGAAAGTGGTAAAAGGGGAGTCGGTGTCTATAAGAGAATTTCCATCTTCAGTATTTCTGTTAATGGGAAGAGAGGAGGGAAGCTACGTTTGTGGTTCATCAATAGTCAACCAGATGATACTCCTGACGGCGGCGCATTGTGTGGAAATATGTGAACCGGAATGTATGAATGGGGCTGCGTTTCTAGGAGACGAAAACAAGAGAAAAGGGTTGAAAAGACATATTAAAGCAGCATTTACACATCCTAAATACAGTCGGCATCGTGTGAATGATGACATAGGTCTCGCAGTACTTAAGAGTCCTATTCGTTTGGGCAAATTGTCCCAAAGGATAGCTATTTATAGAAATCCTAAAATTAAGAATGCTGCAGCCTTGGCCGGATGGGGCCTTATTGATGTAAGATTTATATATATATCCAAAAATATTTTATGTATGTCCCTTGATTAATTGTTGACTGGTATCATATTAGTTCAATCCGTCAATTGTATAAAACTTTTTATTTTAAAAGCGTTCTACACCTTGTCCAAAAAGTATAGCGAATATATTCATATAGTATTCTTTAAAATATTTTTCCTCTGGTCTTTGAAATAGTTATATTTAGTAATTAAATCAAAAAAAGTATTTTATTTAATTATATTTTCAGGAGAAACATAAAGTTCACACCGACTACTTGCAATACATATCTCAAGAGGTGATGACTCTCTCTGAATGTAGAACTTATATATCATCTGTACCTAACGGTTGTTTTTGTACCGGTGATATTAACAGCAAGAAATATGCCTCAGAGTAAGAGAATCTTATTTCATTACTTTATAAACTTCAAGCTATATATGCAGATAGATCGCAATAGTAAAATCAAAATTACCAATATATGTGTACTTAGTGAATAGAAAAGCCGGCGGTGACTATGACAATTTTTTGACAAATTGATATATTTCTATTCTTTTTATGTCTAAAATATATATGTATAACTATTTTATTCATTAAGTTTAAGGGCTTTTGTTAATGTCCAAAGAGCAGAGAGTACGGAATCTAATTTAATTTCAGCGACTGATTATTGAAAACTAAGTATAGAAATTGAAGAGAATTGATATAAAACAAAGAGAAGTGAAAAAGTCAATTGTTTATATTAATGGATCACCAACTATGTCACTGGGTGGAGCAAATATATCGTTCTCGGACCTCCAGTCCGGAACGTTGGTGTACCCCAAAGCTGCGTGTTATCCCCAAATCTGTTCAATTGCGCATCAGTGATATGTTGAATGTTTCCAACATTTATGTTATGTGAATGACAGAACCGGTGGAATGCGGTATCATCCAGGGCTCTCTCGTGAAAAGGTTGACGAGTGCCGACAGAAACTTGTCATCTATAGAAGCCTCCTTGGGGATGGTATCAGAGTGGGGTGAACTGAACCTTGTACAGTTTAATCCGCAAAAGATACAAGTTTCCGCATTTGCACCTTAAAAAAATCATTTCTCGCACCACCGCTCTTACAGCCTCGACAAGTATCAGAATAGTGGCCCTCAACATTTCGAGCGACTGTCGGTTCAGTTCGGTTCGGAAAATCTGGAGAGCAAGGCCAAATTTGCCTCGTTGGATCAATAGTGCGAGGCCAAAAAATTTCGTATATAAGACGTATTTCCGGCGATAATTAAGGTACTGTTCTCATTTCTGAACCGGATCACCCCAATATCAGCTTCGACCCTTTAACCGCATATAACGGAGAGCCGTTCGGATTATTGACGTGAGACGTGGCTGCTTTGTGCGTCTCCTATTCCATTTTCAACAAGTAGTGTTTCGAAGAGGTATTTGACTTTATACTCACCGCCGATTCTCATCACCACAGCACGTCACCGCCTGCAATACCATCCATTCCAATTGGATGCGTGGCGACCTTCTACTGTTTGGTTTTCAGGTACCTTTCTTCCACGTACCACTAAGATGTAGAACGAACTGCCTTCGGCGGTATTTCAGGATCGATACGAAATGGGTACCATCAAAAAATACGTGTACCTCTAAATGCGTAACTCTAAATGCGTAGCTCTTGCGATTCCTCGGATGTTGCAAGAGTTCCCGGGCAGCTGTGATCTTTAACCACCAGTGTCTGCACGCTCGTTGTCCCTGTTTTGTTTGTCCCTAAAAATGTTTTGTAGGTAAAGAAGTAAATGATATCTTTCAGCGTCACGATAAAACGGTATAATTATGAGAAACTTATATATGCAAGAAATATTATGGCTTAATATGACGATAACTGTTCCTTTTTCCATACAATTATAAAAATATTTTACAAACATACCTATAAGTGAACACTTCGAGTATTACAGGTTCATTGGCACTCGAAGCCGCAAAATTATACCAGTCCATAGATTTACTACTTATAAGGCTCCTTCACATCATTCCGAAAGCCCATTCACCTTAAACATATATTTTAATACTCAAGTACAAACACAAATAAATTAGTAAAGTAATTAAATATCCATAAAACAATTAAATATAGAGTTTCAAAAATAAAACTATAATACTTTTGGATTTATGTTAACTTAGTTATTATTCCCAAATAATAACTTATTTTTCTGATCGCATTTTTTATTTTAAAGTCATATTATAACCGGATATATTTTTGATATTTGACAAAATTCATATATATATTAGCATTAGTCACACACCAATTGTGTGACCATCTTCTAATACATTATCTATCTGTTCGTAATCACTAATATAAATTACATATTTTCAGGGGTGATTCTGGCAGTGCGTTAGTCATCCACAGGTTTGTTCAAATAGGACTCGTGTCTTACAAGCGACCAGACGTGTCACCGGGCTTAGTGATTTATACCAATGTGTCCTATCACTACGACTGGATAAGAGATACATCCAAAAAATTATATTGTAATTATAAATAGATATTGTCATTGTAAGAAATATTTTATTTCATTATAGGTATTTTTTTTATTCAGATTATTGCAATATGTTTAAATTAAAAATTAACCCATATATTTGTTTAGAAAAAAAAAATATTGAAAAAAATTATAATTATTATTTTCACAATAAATATTATGTTAAAAAAAAGATAAAAACTTTTTTTATATTTCCTTCTTACATGAGATACCATTTTTATAAACATATTTATAATCAAAATATTTTCTTGAATTAATATTTTGAAACCAACATTGATTTTGTGTTTGTCTGAACGTGACATCACATTTCTAGCAAAAGAGGGCGGAATACACATTACATAATATGGTATACAGTTACTTTTTGTCAACGGAATAGAAATTTGACTATTAATATAAATAAATCTATTTTGTCCAGTTGAATGACCCATTAAAAATGTTTCCGATACAATTCAAGATAATAATTAATAATAATTAAGAATTTTATTATTATACAAAAGATACCTGATACAAAAATTTTAAATTTAAAATCAGTTCATATTTTTGTATACTGTAAACAGGCTAACGTTTTGACTTTTTGCCTGAACGTGACGTCACAAACGTCATTTGTGTTGGTATCAACTTATTTTCATAATGGCGTCTCTAGTCTTCTTGAAGGTCGTATCTTAATAAAAAAAATATATATTCTATATTTAAAAAAAATACAAGACAATTAAAATGGTATGACGAGAAAAAAAATCAAATCGAGATAAGATTAAGAAATATTTAATTAAATTATTTAAATATAAACCGTAAAAACTATATACATCTAGAATTATAATTAAAATGATGATATTATGCTAATTAAAAAGTCCAGTTTTACGTAATCTGCAAAAAGATTGCAAAAAAAATTTTTTTTTTTATCAAATTAATAAGAAGTGACATTTATTTGAACATTTAAATAATTACATACCATTATTTATATATATGTGATATTAATTAATTATTTATATTTTAAACTTTATAATATAATAGTTTTTAAATATATAACAATTAAAATATTAACATTTTCGAATCTTCAAAACATAGAAAAAATTTAGTTCAAAATAAATAACTTAGAAAAATATCAAAGCAATGTTCAACATACCGTTATTTTGAGCAAATATTAAAGAAAAATAATCAATTTATACATAATTGAATAAAGTTTTAAATAAACTGGTCCAACGAGGTTTCCAACTGTAAAGTGTGCTCAGGTAGTACTTAAACACAGTTCTATAAACCTTAATGGATCGTGTCCGTAAACAATCGGATCAAGATTAAATAGTTTACGACATTCACCAACCTTATCTACTGAACACCGATCCTCCATTCAAATATTGTCTGATCATTGCTATGAATATCACATGGACAAAGTGATATAGCGAGTGGTGATAGTGTTTTGTTTTTTTGATTACCACAGTTATTATTTGAGCGTCGCATCATTAACAGCACTCAATGTTTTGAAGAATAACTTAAATCTTTCATTGGTATGGGTTCATTTAAAGGAAAGAATAAAAATACATATGAAATTTACAAAAAAAAGTTTCTATGAAATTAGTATCTATGGATTGGCTGAGACAATTTGGAGAGACTATTAACATGTTTGCGTTAGACATTAGTATGCAAAAATTTAATATTTGATGTTGGAGTTTGAAAAAATATTTATATTTTTGTTTGGGCAACGTATATATTGACATAACTGTGATAGTTTTTTTTTACTATCTTCCAAACCAAAATAACAAATAACTGTTTTGCTTGTATATGATAAATGTAAATTATAAAATAAAACATTGTCAAGGTAAACCCAAAAGTGCTAGCATAGCTATGAAGATACTTGCTTTATACAATAACAAAAGTTTTAGTCTCAAAAACCCGTGAGAGAGTTGCTCAAAATTCCTGTTCACACATTTTGCGGAATGAAGGAGTAAAATCAAATCAATCGTTGTAAATTATTATTAATACATTAATTAAATATAATATTCGATTTAGAAATAGTTAACTGTTTATTAACTATTATTGTTTCAGAGGACTTTCTGGAAACTCACTCGAAATGAATTTCAAGTAGTGTTCTGCAAAAATGGAAACAAAGATATGATACAGCTTTATAGCAGTTTAATAGGTTGTGGGAGAAAAGAAGAGAGAGAGTTAAAAATAAAGGCAAAGAAAAATGGATAAAATGTATTCTCTTTCAATGCGGATCTAGACGAAAAAGTAATAGTAGACCCAAGCGTACATCTGTCTATATATATATAGGCGAATTAAAGACGACCAACTAATCATGAAATTTTGTTTTTTAAGGTCTTTAAAAAACGTTAAAAGAGGTAAAAGCAGTTTCTTTACTTGCAATCAAGAAACATAAAAAGATACATTCAGATTTTTGATCAATTTCAGAACAAGTGACAACAAAGTAACTATAAATAGTGTAGGCTGGGACTTATAAATATTAAAGTTAAATTTGACAAAGAATTACATTAGTACTTCACTGTATGCAGAGATCTGGATCGTTTCAAAAACTTAATGTTTTTGGACCTGACAGACATAAATATGATCCATGTTTTCTAGCTTCATAACATGGTATTGAAAAAATATTCCTCTAAATAGATAACGTATAGTTATAATTGGATATTTCAGACTGATAAATGTAAACCTGTTAAGAAAGTCTGCAAAAGTTCTAATGTACATGTAGCAGTTAACTGAGACCTGAACACTACAGACTGGACAGGGGTACCACTTGAAAATCTTGTTTATATATTGTATAACTAGTTTCACCGAATATTTAGTTTTCATTTAATAGTAATAAGACAGACAAACACACGACTACGGTGTTGGATACACATACCATGTGCGCTACTTTTCATTTCTTTTTTCCTTATCAAAAAATGTATCCTGTAAATTATAGTTTGACAACAAATGAATTTGCGTATAGGACATTGATAGCTCGTTATTTTCTTATAGAAAATAAAACACAGTTTTGATTTAGTAATGAAAATAATTTAACGTAGACATACCTACTAATGATTCAATTCAAAAAGAATTAAACAATGTAGCAATAAAACAAAAAAGCAATGTCGGGATATATTTTTTATAAACTTTCTGATATAAAAGTAAACTATCAGTAAGTAAGTAAATCAAAATAACTGCATTCTTTCAATAAGTTACTGGTTATTATCTTAATTTTTATTATCTATTAATCCACAATTACTTACTTTTTTTACTCACTTTTTTAAGGAAATGAGTCTTAATTAAAAGAAGAAAGCTTTTACTAGTATGTAGCCAGTTGATTGCAATGATCATGACAGTGTCTGTCAGAGTAGAATACTCCTTCCTCTGGAGTTGCAAGCCTTATGCAATGTTATATATATCCAGTGGTAGCAGTAACCTCTGTTTGTTTGTCCCTAAAAATATATGACATAAAAATGATGACAGATTGGTAATGAAGTCATAAATCACTTTTAAAATCAAATTAATTGCACTCAATTCCATTTCAATCCCAAATTTAATTTCAACTATAAAATGTCCATAAACATTTTACTACTTAATATTGGCCACCAATTAGTAACGCAATTAGTCGTTTAAGGATGTCATATCTAATTTTTTTATTCCTTACGCGAGAGTGCCTCGGCGTTTCTAATCTCAGTGCCCTTGAAGGTCGGATAGTGAAGGGTTATGAGGTGCAAATTCACCAGCACCCCCACTCTGTGTTCCTACACTTTAAGATAGATCTTCCATCTTCGTGTGGTTCGACTCTTATAACGGATCAAGCTGTAATCACTGCAGCTCATTGTCTGGATGAAATAAAATACCGTAATGGTAAAATCACAGCATTTTTGGGAGCAAGTGTTCCTATCAATTCAGCTATCAAAAGGCATATAGTACTATTTAAAATACATCCCAGATATAATCCGCAAACGGGCAAATTCAATTTGGGAATAGGATTCTTTAATAAAGTGGTACTATTAAGTAACGAGGTTCAGAGGATACCAATCATACTCAAACTTCCACACATCAATCAGGCTTTATATACGACCGGATGGGGTAAGGAAAATGTAGGTAATGTATATATATGTATATATGTTATAATATAAAAAAACAAGTTCACATTCCTGTATCCAAAGGTCTGCCAAAAATAAACTTTTAATATATGTAGCCCTGAAGAAATTTCCTCCAAATACATGTCAGAAAATCTTGAGAAATATGAAGTAAAAGTAACCTTATTACAGCCTTTCAAGTTGCCTGATTACAGCGATATGAGACATTTAAAAGCTTCCAAGCAAAAGGTCATATCCAGAAGAGAATGTCAAAAGTTGACGAAATATAAGATGACACCAGCCCTCTGGTGTACTGTTTCTATCAATGGACATCACTATCAGTCAGTATTACATACATATACCATACAGTATAACATACATTCAAGTAAGTCCATAATTCTACATTCTTACCTGGTTATAATTTTCAGTGGAGATAGTGGTAATGGTCTGGTGACCAGGGATAAGAGTCTCGTGGGCGTGGTCTCGTACATGATCAACGAAATCACAATATATTCCGATGTGATCAGGGAACAGATCTGGATGAATGACACTCTGGAGGATCTGCTTCATAATTTTTGCAAGAATGAAAAGCACTATAAAACATAAATTTGCATAAAATAATAGCAAAAAATATAATTATAACAAATATAAAATATTTTTACTCGATTCTTATTTATGTGGAACAATCAAGCAATGTCCGTGAAATAAAATTAATATCATTTTTCATGAATATTTTACGAATTAAAAATATATATAGCGATAATTTTTATAATAAATGGAAAAGAAATGTGTTAATAAAAATCAATCAAGTTCAATCAATATCTTAAATAGTTTTGTAAAAAAAAACTATTTTTAGGCAAGATTTGAAGTTGGGATCTCTGAAATATCGTTCCGTCGCTATCATTTGAGTCAGCGTGCCTGCCTTGATGAACATACATATATATGTATTGTCTGAATATATTACTTAAAAAAACCGTGCAATTCGCTAAGTATTCTTAACAACGCTGAAGTAATAAAAAGTATGATTGAAATCTATTCCTTAAAGATAACACTAATTATATACACAGAAAAACTTTAAACTTGTAAACGTTTATCTTGTGTTGTAAGAATTTATTGAGTTTGTGAGGGAAGGCTCGCGGAATAGTAATGAGTAGATAACAGCCTGCGGGCCACATCCGCTCCACGAACCCGTACTTGCCACTTGGAATACCCGGTTATGATTGCTTCTGTGTTACGAAAAATATACTTCTTTTGTTGTTTTGTAAGTTTTTTGCTATGTTTACTACATTTTAATAATTTTAGCCCGATATTTCAAGTGCTTTGGAAGAATTATGTTTCTGGAAGACGAATTGTGTGTCAGTAAGTCATACCTCCAATTTACCTTCAGGATTCACTGTATAAAAATATATACTTCAACATGATATCACAAGTAACTATAAAGTGGAACATAGGACTTTCCCATTTAGTCGAATCGATTTATCGATTGCACGTGTTATCGATTAGCTTGTATCGATAAGGTACCTATTAAGTATTACCCGCTAAGTTGGCGCAGGCGAGACGGTTACATACAGTTGGCTGTCCATCGTCAATACTCACTGATGGAGTTATATCGTATCTATTCAAACGAGTTATTTGATTACAATATCTGGAATAAAAAACATATCTTTATAATATGTTAATTTGTGATTTTTTAACTTTAAAATCATGTGTTTGAAGGTATTGGTATTCCTGCTAACTGTTAATCTATTTCTTATTTAAAATGGTGCGTCGTTTTTATTATTCCTGACAACATTAAATCATGGTAACGTACAAATAAATTGGGATTTTATACTCAAATCTACACATTCAAAGATTTCTTTTTTCTTTTTGTCGGTAATATTTCTTGTTATAAATCAAAAGAGCATCACTTCCTCTGCACTAAAATATTGAGTACAAATCTGTCGTGTTGTATTTGGTCAGTACTTCCTTTGACTAAACTTGTCCTTCCCGAGACACGAGCATCTCCGGGGACGAGGCATATAGGGCGAACAATGCACTCGATTGTTACAATTATAAATACTAATAAAATATATGTATATCAAAACTTATATTAAAGAAACCATTTTAATGTAAATTTTAAGTAACATTATTTATTTAAATAAAAAAAAAAAGAATAAAAAAGTTCTTTTTCATTATAAATTATTGATTTTTTGCTAACTAATGACTGAAAATAAAATATACTATGAAGATACATTTCTTATAATTCACCAAAAACAATAGAAACAAGAAATAGGCAACTAAATTCTGAATTCATTGCAAAAAGTGATGAAATAAAAACAGGTGTAAATAAAAAGATATTTCAAAACGGAGGTGTATAAAAATGGTTTTAGAAATTGACTCCATTTTGACGCACCGTTAAACATCACTCCGGTCCGCTCCACTTTACAACAAATTAATGAAATTACTTTCTAAAGCCTCATTCACATTGAGCTAAGAAAAAAAAAAAAATTTAAAACTAAAGTAATTTTTCTGCTATATTTATCTAAATCTAGTTTCATAGTTGGCAGTTATATGCCGTATTTTGTTGGTTCGAATATCATTTTTTACGTTACTTGCATTGTAATAGGATAGGACGATCCCGATAGAAATTAAGATTACAAAACATTATAATGTACCACAAATATTTTTTTAAATTAAAAATATAATAAAACTTTCCATATTTAATGAACATAACAATAATTAATAACATTAAGCAATAAATAATACCAAATAATGTCTTTATTAAAACAATTAAACCTACACAACACATCATGTCATAATAAATCTATCAGTTAATATATTAGAATTAAATATAATTAATGAGTAATAAATCGATGCACTTATCTGGTAGCATTTTAAAACGCTTCGGGTTTTATTACAAAAAAATATTAACAATAAAAAACCATCACGCCTCACAGACCAAGCTTTCTAAGCAAGTGGGACATATTACAACTGTTCTAATACATAAAATTATTTTATAAGATAAACAAAACAAATGTTAACGGTAAGTCGCATTAGCTTTGAATACAATATCTGATAATCTAGATAATCTTGCTATAAGTACATAAATTGGTATGACAATATTATATATCCTTTTATAACTGGAACACTAGTTTTACTACTGCATTATTAGTTATAGTTATAGTTGTAGTTATAGATATGCAATATAATTTAGTATTTAAGTGTTATTTCATTTTAATAGAATTATTTTCCTTGAATGACTATACTGAACGTATAAATTAACGATTCGTAGATAGGTTTATAGCTTCGCTATTAATTAATTATCTTTAGCTCTTTAGAACTCAATATCATATGGGCTTTATCGTGTTCTTCTGTAAATGATCTCTTTTCTTCTCTTCTTTTCTATTTATCACGACGCATCGCCCAGCACCAGTGATGCCACTAAGAGACCACGGGAGTATAAAGAAACCCGTGAATTCTTCCAGTGCCATTGCCTGTGCATGGTGCGAGTTCTTCTTCCACTTCTTAATTCTTCTCTCAATAACTTCAATGTTCTCTTCTTTGATATTACACTTATAACAAATATTACAGTTAAATAAAAAAAACAGTTATACAATTGAATCATAAAGTATAAATTTATCTCAATATAATCGAAGACGTTGTAATGTGCGTGAATGGGACCGCAGTGCAGTGCGTGCAATTAAAATTAATGAGCAACCAAGTGTAGACTTCACTGGAGACACTGAAGACTTGAAAGCTTCCATCAATTCAGCTCCAAAGCCAAAATGGCCACCCGGCTCAACCTATATTTAAAATTAGTTGCGCCCATGACTTTAGTTACTTATACCATCAGCTCTTCGGGAGTGAAATTCCTTTTAAAATCGGTCCAGCCTTTTCGTAGATTAGCCGGAACAGACAGACGGGAAAAAAATTAAAATTGTTTTATATGTAAGTAACACATACTTTCAAAGGCATCTAGTGAAATTTGGAATTACAAACGGACACATTCAATTTTATTTATATGTACAGATTATAAATATATTGTTATATAATACCTTCTATAACAATATATTTTATATATTAAATTATTTCTAATAAATTTTAACCTGAGCATTTTCATATTGCTGACGCCTCAATTCTAAGAAAAATCATATAAAAAGTTGTCACCAACACTTTGCACTGCAATATAACATTGAAGTGGTATGAGAAAAAGTAAAATTACCAGCAGCGAGTCGGCTATCAGACATCTGCATATCCTACGGTAATTAAGCACCGTCCGTCTGTTTATCACCGCTCGGACGTTAAGTTCAAAATGGTTCTATGCAAATGAATCGTATAAGAAATTAAAATGCTTACATATAATTAAGGGGCTCCAGGACGAATCGGGAAACGAATTAACATATCCGACCACAACTACCACATGCACCAACCGATAGGGAATACCAAGAAAAAATAAAAAAAAAAAAATGAATATACATCGTTTTATATTACTCTATTCATTTGAATAACTATTGTTATAACAAAAAATATCGACGTTTTCTATGCTTATATTATCGATTTATCGATATTCTTGCTTCCCATCACTACAGACAAATTTCTGAATTGTTTTTAAAAACACACCAATGGCTCAAACTTACACAGGATAGTAAACTGTGGGAAAAACTACAGATAATAAAGGAAATAGTACCCAATATAATGTGTTTCATTGTCAATAGTCGCAGTTATAAATAGCTGTTCCGAGCCCGTAAATAAGTGTCCGAGATAGGATATCGTTAAGGAACAGTGATAAATAGTAGGAGTATCTCTTGTAGTGTTTTGTTTATATTGTAATTGAAAACTTAATATATACAATATATGTAAACTCATCTATCTGTCTGTATTTTCAATAGAATTTATTATCGTATTCTTGTGATGATTCGCTCACTACATTTTTTTTTTAATTTTCGACCTCCGTAATTGCTGTACCGATTTTAATGAGAATATTATATTATATTATTATTTAACCTTTGATATTATCAAAATCCGATTAAGCTAGTCGTATGTTAACCATAACTGTATAGAATCGTATTTGATATGTAAAACTAAACGTAAATCTCATTACAAATTTAACTGTTCACGACAGGGGCTGTCATATAACTTAATATATATTAACATCCTCTTAATACGCCAACTAAATTATATATAATATTTGCCAATAAAGTTTTAGACGATGCGCGCGCGCAGCGGGAGGGACTGGAGCGAGTCAACGCTGTGATTTTGTATGTCATGGCGGCTATAATGCACCTTATTTGATGATTTTTATTACGTTTTTCATATATATATATTATAAATAGATATATAATAATATAATTTATCTATTTATTTTGATGATTTATTTTTTTGGATAGTGAAAAATGAAATTAGACGTATGAAAACTTATTTTCAAAAAAATATTTATTTATTATATATGCTAAACTTTTAAATTTAGCTTATGTTAGATTCTCTCTTTGTTTATATTATTAAATACTCCTACTATAGTATTAAACGAATACACGATAAAATTTATTGACGTATACCGTACTACGATAAATACGAAAATGCCGACTAGTGTAGGAAATCCCTCGTTCAAATCATTAAAATAAACATAATTGTGTGCCCACGACGCCCATGACGCCCACGGGCCGCTGATTGAGAACTCACATCCGATTCTTAAGTAGGAAGTTTGTTTTACTCAAGATACTGTTATGCGAAAGTGTCATCGTAACTCGAGTTACTAGTTAGTTACAAATTATAAAGTTTCCTAATCACAAATTAAATATATAAATTAATTTTAAAAAGAAATACACTTAAATAGTTATTAATATTAATTTAATATATTAAATATTTGTCAAACTAAATTATCACGTTATAAAATATATTGTTTTAGGTTAACATCTGTCAACTTTACCGCGCTTCATGTGACATTAGCAATGACACTCACGTTCACAAACATAACACATGAACGTTACTTCAAAGTGTATAAAATGCTTTATAAATATAATTTAAAATACATTTGAAACTCATAATACACATACACATTAATTAATGATAATGTTTAACACTAAACTTAAACCGGTCAAATTGACCGTTCTTAAATTTTTGTAAAACTTACACATTTTTAAACGTTATATCGTTATCAAACTGTATGACAATTCTTAGAATATGCATATAATATTTTCTACACTCTTTACTTTTAATTATTTCCATTATTACCTGCGTTATATAATAAAATAACTTTTAATTACCGGTCAATTTGACGGCGTGCGGTAGGAACAGGTACACAAGAATTGTCAGTAGGTATAGTGTTAATAAAATGACATCTTCTACTTAAATTATCATTAGAGATCGTAATAATTAGTAGATGTAAATTTTACAACAAAATGGACATTTAATATATTTATGAGGTTGATCTATCCGTTATGTCAGTTCAGCGCAGCGGGTGTCGGCTACTGGTTTTGCTCCGGTGACAGCAAACGCTTATGACACTAAGATATACATCTTCACGAGTTTTTGTACCATTGTCACTTTAGAATGAGTCATGAGAGAGGATATTAACATTTTTATACCATTTTATCTATCTTTTGGTGGTGTCAAATAAAATTTACATTACAAAGACATAAGTGACTGAATGAGTGAATGTTTTATATTGTCAAAAAACATTCAATCGTTCACTCGAAATATTTTAACTTACAAACGAATGGAGTAAGCAATGAGTTGTCAGAGCACGTGCACACTCAGTAACAGTAACATACATATTCAGTAACAGTAATATAAATATTAAGTAACAGTATAAAACAACCTTTCCCAGAGGGCGGAACCACGCCCACTACACCTGCTATATCTGGGTTATATTAATTGTTTCATAATCAATCATTCATATTATTAATTACTTATATAATTGATTTTAATACATACTAAGATAATAAGGTAATAAGGTAAGGTAAGGTAAGTAACTTCTCGGAATACAGTAATTAATGTTTTTATAGTATAAGAGCTTATATTGAAATACATTTTATAGTTTCTCCTAATACATGGTATTATACTAAGAGTGGTAGTACGTAATACTAAGATAGAATTAAGTATAATTCCTCAAATTATAGGATACGTCCTCCGGATAGTATAAAAGGTATAAATCGTTTTGAATCTCGTTGTAATTCAGTTTTATGTATGTTTGTCCGCGGATTACGGGCGCTGATTAAGAAATATTACTACTAAACTATGTTGGACAATTCATTCTTATTATAACAACAAATAGCTTGAATTTTCATTAAATATGTAGCGTATTATTTTTGTATGTATGTTTTGTTATATACTTGTGTTCTCTCCAACTCTCTCTCTCCCTCTCTCTCTCTCTCACTCTCTCTTTTTTTAACCATAAACAAAATCTGTATACATTCAGATGAATCGTCAAAACGTTATCAACGAAAGCCCGCGACAAGGCTTGTGTTTAAGGCTGTACCGATCGTTATTTATCTAAAAATAGCCCACGTCATTACTGCAGACTATAATTGGGTCCTGATACCCTTTTTCTTTACGATTTAAAACCATTTAATATTCTTTATCGAATTATTTTATAACAGATTATATTTTGATATAAGAATTCACAGATTAGGAAAATTGCGACAAAGTTAATAATTTACTGAAATACCTACTTCTATTTTACTAGGATCCGCGAACCGTGCGCGGCGGGTGTTGAGCTGAGCCCCTCTCCTTTCATATTTTCTTGATAACTTTTGAATGGCTAAACATTTTTTCAATCTGTTTTCGCTATAACATCCGCGTTCGGCAAAAACTAACATGAGAAAAGTTTTAGCTAATTAAAAGTTAGAGACAACTAAACACAAAGAAAGGTCTCCCAAACGGTTAAGAGTTTCGCTTACGCTCAGCTCAATTATTTCAAATATATACATCTAGAGAAGAAGTATGGATGCGTTTAAACGATATAGAACCAAAAATATTACAAATTGCCTTTTATATTAATAATATTTATTGGATAGTATCAACCACTTTTGCATCGACTTTTACTAATATTAGATCGATGTTTAAATCGAATTATCAAAGCGATACATCAATGTTTTTATACAATTAATGTATAATCGAGTGAAATAGAATTATACATATACACTTATACGTTTAAATATTAAGCATAATGCCATTTATAACCTGTATAAGTTAATGTATCATTCGGTCCCTTGTCATAATAAAAGTTATCGGGATAGATTTTTTTTGGTGACATTTTTATTACAACAAAGGTCGGATGAGATGCGTCTTTATGTTCGTTTTAAGGTTTTATATTATTCAATTAAATATATATATTAAATAAAATTGAAGTGTCCGTTTGTAATTCCAAATTAACAGCATTTTATTAAATGCATATAAAAATACACCATACTTACATAGGAAAATCGTTTTTATTTTTTTTATCTGTCTTTCTGTTTGGTCCAACTAATATTTGAAACGGCTAGACCGATGTTAAGAGATGTTTCACTTATGGATAGTGGATGTTATAATGAGTAACTTAGGCTTACTTTCGTTTTAAAAACATCCCGCGCGGAGTCAGGGGCGCACTTACTTTAAATTTAATAAATATATTCCACGCAAAGTCAAGGGGGTAGCTAGTTAATAATCAAAATAAATAACTGTTTTTTTTTTAATTTCCAAAATTTTACGACCATGTTTCTTGTCTCTGGACTCAATATTTTACATAATACAGTAGTTCATATAGTTAAAACTTGTTTGATACAAAGTTATTAACAAGTTCTTAATAGATAAAGCTATAAATATTAATTTATTAATTTATTTAAAACATTAAATATATAATTAAAATTATCCAACCGAACGACACACTGACATCTTAACCGACTTGGAAAGTAGAGGTATAATCATACAGCGATATTAGTTAGATAGTACTTGGAAATAAGGCTTTAATATATACTCAACTAATTATTTTAAACTTACTTCAAAGTATTCTTTCACTTTATCTGAAAAAAATATAAAAAAAATAATTAAAAACACAAAATTAACATAATTTATAAATAAAAAAAAATACATTGGTCGCAAAATATTGAATAATTGAATGACAAATTTGACAAAAATATATTAATGTAACAAATTAAAAATTAATTATTCGCAAAATATTTATGAAATGTAAAATTCAATTAAAAAATCTTAGATGCGATCGCGTAATGGAGACAGAATCAAGATTCCGATTAAGCGTTATTAACCGCGGTACCCTAAAATATGAATCTGTTGCATGAATTTCGCTAAATTAAAAGAATTTAGCGAAACTCATGCAACAGACACGCATACAGACATCAGTCCGGAGGACGTCATATTACTCACTTTGTCTCACGGGTTATTCGAGTTCGTTTCCCCCCGGACGAGAAACGAGTATTTTTAGGGATCCGCTGCTAGATATCAAAACTTTTAAATTATTTTTTTCACACGTACCGTAACTTTATTTTTTTAAATTAAATCCACAAAAGTCGAGTTACTTTTGACAGTAAAAATATATAAAAATTGTATATAAAATGTAGTTTAAAACCATTATTATGTATGGTATGTTTAATTTTAATATATATATATATATATATATATATATATATTAAAATTAATATTTTATATATATATATATATATATAAAATTAAACCCTTGATAAAATTAATAATTCTTAATAATACGGAACCTATCGCGTCAATATATTTGTTGTCTGTTTGTCTGTGATGCAGTTTTAATAAATCATCCAGAGGCCAAAGGAGGTCCGGTCCTTGAGGTATTAAATTGATAACAATCTCGATGATTTATTAATTAGTTTAGGAGATAAGGTACTTTATCAATTTTATCACTTTATCAATCCATACTCTTTGAGTGGATCTTCTCGAAGCGCGTTTGGAACAGCCCTAAAACTTGGAGTGATCGCGAACTATCAATAGTCCTGACGCTCCCATTTGATACACACACACACACACAAATATTACACTTATGTCATAATATATGGTAAGTTTATGTAGTTTTTTACTAATTTATTCGTTTTTTTTTAATTAAAATATAATAAAAAATTAATACAATTGTCTGTCTCCCGCTACCCACACTCATTTTTCAACCTACGTTATTTTTTACCCTTGTTACCTATAAATAAATACACACATGTCTATATTTATATATACATATACACACACACAGACACACACATATATATATATATATAGTCGTATACCTTCATAGTCTGTCAGTCTAACGATTATGATAGACACATTTACTTTATGGAAAACATTCCCAGGATATGTGTACGGGATTATGGTTTTTATTACATAGATTATAAAAACGTTTCTCGCGAGTCACTCGTAAGCTAGTTAATTGTTGATGGCGTGTGAAAACTGCCAAAATTCGCTTTACGGATTCTCTACAGCGCATCAAAATGATGTATTCACACTTTAACTATAGTTGTACTGTTATTTAATGGGCTATACCAGTTATACAGACATATATACAGGTTTATAAAATTATATTATTATATATAATTTTTAGGTTAAAAAAATGACATTTCTAGACTTTACCCGCGTTAAAGGTCATTCACCTTTGCTAAGCTTAGGCTTAATACTAAGTAACTTCATATCATAAAATTAAGATATTATGCAAAATAATACACCATCAAATTACATGCTTCACAGCTTTCTTTATCAAGTGCAAACCCTGTTATCACTATGGTAGTAATTACTGATAATGAAACACAGATAGAAAAGCCCGCATCCGTTCGGAAACCGTGCCTCGGGATAGTATTATATCTGTTACAAGTCTAACAAGTTCTAGATCGTTTCCGAACTGCATTCAAACGTCAATAAAATGACAGATTTCCTGACAGGATAAAATATTACATCATTGCAATTAAAATTATCACAAATAAGTGCTCTAATGATATTTACTTAGTGTTACTCATATTTTATTGATACTGTTATAAATAAACATATAAATTAAATATAGAATTATATAAAAATATCTCTTTACACTAACAGTATATCATTTTAACGAGTGAGTTGTTTGTTAAATCTCGTTTATTGGTAAGGTCAATCAAATTCATAATAAATCCGCAGGGCACCTGGGTTATTATTAATAACCACACGAGAATGTGAATAGTTTTGATTTTTATATCTACTAGATGTTTATAGAAACGGTCCATATTACCGACATTACCGTATATTACCAACAAGAAAGCCTCACCCTAAAGGCATATTTAGCTTAACTAGCTTTAAGGGGAATATTAAATACTTCTATCTATCAAAACCAGAATATATCCATTTGTTATAAACACTTTATTTATTAGTCTTTCTACTAAGTAATATAAAATACATGTTAAAAATACAGTCCCATGTGTCACCAGCGGTCGAGACATTAGGACTGACTGCTAACTGTTTTTAATATAACTATATATTATATATTGCACTAATAAATACTTATAAAAAGACGTTTTTCTCCAACAATATCTTAGGTACATTTTTTACGATCTCAACAATGTACATAGCAACAAAAAAAGTACATTTTAAACAAAAAAATTCAATTATTTTGTCACAAGTTGCAGTTTTTTTTAGCGTCGTAATATTATATAAACGAGTACAAAGTGCGACGTTCATGACGCATACACAAAATGGCGGTTATAAAAATTAGGCAACACATTTTACAACGAAAACACTTTTAATGCAAACGTTATATTTATAATGCAACATGTTTGTACATTCATATTTTGTAATATTATACGTATAGACAAAATATAAGAACTAATCAAATTTTGGTTTATTTGATTATAAGATATTCCTTCATAAATAATCGTGTGTGGGATATGTTAAATTCAGAGTAATATAATAATGGTAGCTTAACACAAATTAGCCTCGGCGCCCGCACGTCCTGATATTTGATCCCACGACCTTTTTACGATCTGTTGAAGATTGCAACCAAAAGAACAACATTTCGTTAAAAACGGTACTTTGGATACATTAATATCTTACATAAATTTAAGAAATATTGTGTATTTTATTATCCTCAGCTCATTATAATTTACAAGGAAATGTAAATATCCTCTTGCAGGTTATAAACTAACTACAAGATTTGTGTAATGGTAATAAACTATTAAAATTATTAATGAATATCGTTTAAAACGTCAATAAATGGCTTCCGTCCTATAGGTTCTTATCAAGGACCACCCTGTGTATAATTAATTGTGATTGCGCGCACGCAGGTCGTTTCGCGCGAGCCGACACGAAAATACACGATAACATCACCATTTGTATAATTTAACTAATTTTACACTTTCCTTAACCTCCATTACAATTCGATAATTTATTTATATTTAAATTAAGAAATCCATGTTACCGTTAGTGACTAAATAATACAACCTTTGTTTGAATTAATAATGCCGAGATCATTAATCAATTTGACGTTCCTAAAGAGCGTGTGAATGAAACCGAATGATATGAATGAAATGATTCTAAGCGATTTTTATAAGCTCCCTTTGTCTCTCCTCAATTTCTCGAGACACGCCGGCTCCCTCACGAAGTATCCTCGGCGATAAATAACAAATTTATCACCATTGTTTTTAGAAAGTCTCGAACCAAACTCACGATCCATAGGTAATTCTAATAGCAATGCAATAAAGTTAAATTAATCTATGACATATGTGTAGAGGACAGGTGTTCTGTCTAGGAGTGAAGCGAGTTTTTTCTACTTTCCTCGTTTTTTCTATACTGCATGTATCTACCCGCTATTGGCGCACCTATTTATTATGTATGTCAGTTAGCGCATGAATGCGAAGTGTCTAATAATAATACACACACACGACTTATACACGGTACTACAAAATGTATAATGCCTACACTTGGACTTACTTCTATATGTATAATATTTCATATGATAAATATAACAAAAATATTTTTTAATAGAATAAACAAATTGAAATTATTTAAACATAATAAACTTTACTCGAAATACAAATCAAGAATTAAAGTAAAGTATACAAAAAAAAAAAAAAAGTATTTTGTCAGGATTTCTTTAATTATACCGCGATGATTGTACAATAATTGTATCAGGGGTTATTAAAAGGGCCGTTATTAATGGCAGAGTGACAAGGGGCACGTGGGGTTGGGACATGTGTCGGTGCAGGTGTGCGCCGGGTGTCTGACCAACTGACATCCAGCTGATACATCTCGCTGTCTCTTTTTATCCATCTTCTCTCTCTTTCTAGATCACCATTACAAACATTCTTTTGTACGTATTATTTTCTAACGCGTCCTCTTTTTTCTATTTATCAAACATTTCTTTTGTCTGCGGTTTTAAATTTTGTATAAAAACCGAATTATTAATAACTATTATTATTTATAAGGCAATAAAATTTATATACGCTTCAGCCCTCTTGAATATTAGTGGTTTCCAAGCCATGGGTTTATAATTGTTTACTGCTGGATAGTGTTTTATCGCAATATTTTATAACCAGAATTAATCAAAATGGACGTAATAAAAATAAACCTTTATTAGAATAATATTGAATGAGTGTTTCAAGTTTGCCACTGAATACTTGGACTGTAAAGTAGTGTAAACAATTTCTTGACCTTCACTAATGGGTATTACCAATATGACCTATAAGATATACCGTCCTTGCTTATTATTACCTAGCTGTGCCCGCGACTCCGTTCGCGAAAATGTTTTATAGTATTTATTCCTTATAACATCAGCTATCCGCCAGTGAAAGTAATGTTAAAATCGGTCCAAACGTTTCAGAGATTAGCCGGATTAAACAGACAGATTTAAAATTTATGTATATATATAATTTCATATGCATATGAAAATCTAATTATGAATTACAAACGGACATTTCAATTTTATTTATATATATATAAAACATTGACAAAGAGACAGTGACAAAGATTTTTAGATACTACAGTTGACTTTTGTTATTATTTTATTATAACAAACAAAACTTTGAGGAACGGTTAGCACTCTAATATGTTAAGTCGTCTGTCCGTCCGTTTGTTTACTTACTTAGGAATTTTGTGCATTGGAGTAAATATTTAAATAAAACGCGTGCCTCCACCGCTTGTGTCATGGAGACGGTCTTACATTTACTATGATCACATATATACTATTATTATTATTATTTATTTATTACTTTATGACATTACAAGGGTGCTGCTCTAAGGCATCACTTCCATTTCCCTGTGTTAATGATAGATGATAAACTACTTACATTAGATCGTTTATAAACAGACGGACAGTATATAATATAATAAAAATACACGATGTACATATAATGAAAGTTAATATAAGAAATGTATATAGTTTATTCAATTAAAAGAAAAATATTAATATTGTTTGAAGTTTCTCTAAGCGTGGGAATGCATTACAATGGGGATATCTCGTGTCTCCTGGTTCAAGAAAACGTGAGACCCGTGGGAGCATTATATGTTTAAATAGGACCAATATTATATACATCGTGACTCTATTTACTTAAATCAAATCCGTTGATTCATGTTGAATCGCTGTGACGGAAAGTATCGTTAAACTGATTCATGTCATACAAATTAGTTTACTGTTATTGAGATTTAAATAGAAACTGGTGCACTTTTTCAGTGTCAGTAATTGGAATGTTCGTTCTACTTTGACTTTATTAATTAATAGTTTCATTTATTAATGGTTAGAGAAAAAAAAATCTAATAAGCTCTTATACCTTATAAGTGCACAATAAAAATAGCTCCAAGCCGGTAGTACCTATATCTTTGACGTAATTCTCATAATGCTTCTACTATCGTTTTTTATATATATTTTCGCGGACAAAGTAAATAAACGTCGCTAAGTATTACAAATTACAAGTGCCCGTCTACATCTGCCCACATCTAACGTACATACATTAGCATAAGCAGAGCCGACCGTGAACTTAGTGGTGTGAACGAACTCATTTAGGAGTCAAAATGGTCGCTAGGACGTGACTACGGTGTTCGCGTGTAGTTGTTGTTGCAATATATCGCCCAGCGAATCGTATATCGAATGAATCGGGATCGTTTATTACAGCCGGTGCCGCGATCACGATATTTTGACGGCTCAGACTAATGTCACTGTCAAAACTATTAACAATCACGAACACCGGCCACCGAATAATTAATGTTAACACATTAATTACACCCGTTATAATAGGTGCTAAGCATAGCGCGTAGTCACTTGACTAATATATCTTCATTATAAAATAAACGTATATATAATATCATTTCTGAACATTAAATCACCCGTGGATATTATAATAAATTTGAAAATCGAATTCGCAAAGATTTCCCATAAGATTGCGAAACAGTCTATAAAATATAGACCATTCGTGAGTATATTTGACCGCGTTCACACGGTCCGGGAGAAGATTACCGGCGAGTTACAGACCGAGTGATTGATCGAATGCACGGAGCACCGAGTGAACGAGTGAACGAATGAACGAATAAAGGGATTATTCATTGTCTATTCAGACGTTTTGTTTATCTGTGGCTTAAACAAAGACGCGCCACAGACTATCAAAGAGCGCTTTAGTGCTCATAATTATTAACGTTACACTGTGACAGTATCAGAAATAAAACGATGTATCAAAATGATTAAATAATTTATAAATCTTTCCTTTTGTTGTATTGTGCTGTTATCATTAAATAGTAATCAATATGAACTAAATTTTAGTTTTTTAATAAATGATCTATAACTTTGAAAAAATATAAATACTTTTTAGTGAAATATATGGTTCACACTTTTTTTATTAGATTATTTTTGATTTGAAAAATCGCCAAAATAATCAAAAACTTTAATATAATCTTTTGTAAATATTTTAAATAATAGAATGAGAATTCATTAACACACTTGATTAAAGTTACATATAGTCAATGATGTAAAAAAAAAGTTCACAACCTTGATTTGCATTATATTTAGTCAATTTAGTATTGTATAGTCAAGAAATGTCAAGAATTAAATACACTCAACATTATAAAGTGGAGCATACCGCAGTTAATAAAGCTGACATCTTTGTTACAGTTAGCATGCAAATACTTTAAAGAATGTATTATAAATGCAGGCGGCGTGCATATGCATGCTATAAACATTTGGCGGTGGCTTTCCTAGTTAACGTGAAATAGGATATCTTGCGGGATATCTGTGAATTAACAACCATGTATTTTTTTCTTATTTAGATTGTAATTTACTTTAAACGGGAACACTAGACAAGCTATTTATATAAGTATATATATATATATATATATATATATATATATATATATATATATATATTTTAACAAGTCAGAATATCCACTTAGGTTTATTAACCAGCTATATTTTGGTTATGATTTTTTTTTAATATAAGCAAATTGAAACTACATATATTATATATATTAACAATTTTATCCGTCTTTTCGTACATGAATTATATTTTCGTCTCCCAAACTTATTTATTAGAAAAATAATAGCTTCATAGTATTAACAATTACATTTTATTCTAAAAATTCCACGAACTGAAAAAAAAATATTAAACCTTGGACTTGTTTAACACATATATAATAACGATATTTAATAATACAATATCCATTGCTGGATTCATTATTTTAAAACACATATACTAATAAAAAGAGGCAATGTATATATAATATAGTGGAAGGTAGATTAATATTGTCGGTTGCTCCGTGACCGTTTGTACGTCATGGTTAAATTATTCCTTAATTAACATGTATTATATAAGGGTATCTAATATTTTATATGTTAAATACAAGAACACTTGTAATATATATATATACTAGTAGTTGCCGACGACTTCGTCTGCTATTTTATAAAATTTACAATAAAAAAAAATATTACTAACATCGCCGTGGAATTTTATAGAAATCAGTGAATTATAAGTTAAAAGAAACTTAAATTGTCAATAAAACAATATTATTAATGGAGATAAAAACTTATCTTATCTTTTAAGTTGGATCAAACAATAGATATCTACAGAATTTCATTGAAATCGATACAGTGTTTTCAAACGAACATCGTGACACGGGATTTCTATATATATAAAGATAAATAAATATATATACTTAATATTATTATCATAATTAAAAATCCATGCTTACCACGATTTAGGTAGATAGATTGGCGATGTAGTATTTACCTGCGGACCAAAAAAAATTATACTGAGGGATTAAAATTATTTGGTACTAAATATCCTGAAAATACATTTGTAAACCCATTGGGTGTATATTATTTACCTATTGGCAATAGTGTTGTTGTTATACATGATGCTATCTTGAAGTTCATGAACGTCTATTGTGATATTAAAAATAGGATTAACTGCATGTGAGATCTGTGAGAGTGCAAAGATGGTATAGAATAGAATATCGATAAAATACAAATTCAAATCAATTTATTTATTAGTTTCAATCGATTGCTGGAACAGCTTAGCTTTATATTGTCTTGAGGCGTAGAATTGCTTTGATATCAAATGAAAGAGTAACTGTTATATTCTGAACGTAACGTTCAACTATTAAGTGGATGTTTGTTAAATGCAGTTTCTCGTGTGACCTTTCGTGCTTCCTAACGAAGTTTTTTCTTAAAAAAAAATGAATAGCGGGCGAGGATAGAAATCTTTCCCACGGACAAGGAATCATGGGAAGGGAACATTCCCTCTGTTAGGATTAAATTAGGCTTGCATTGCTTACGTTGTTGTCTTTGTATTATACATGTTTTGGATGGCGCGTCCATATCTGTCAAACTTCATTCATTTCTTCTATGTATATTTAAAAAAAAATGTAATGGCAAAATTGTTTTTATAACCTACTGCGGTTGCTTTCTTGGATTCACTAAAACCGCAGAGGCAGTTAATGCGCGGGAGTCGCGGTAGGGGGCGTAATTAGGGTGGTTGTGGTGGGGAGAGGTCGTTACCCTCGTAGAGCCTTTAAGTTATAGCGTCTCGTCTCTAATGCTTTGATGTTATATTCTTTATTTATTCTCTTTTGTTTAAAACCTGTTCTTATCTTTGATACGCAATGCATTTTATACGATTATGAAATACTTTTATTTTATTGTTATAAAACAAAGAAACTGAAGTAATAATTTATAATAGTTTAAGTTTATATTAGATATTGTAGAGAATAAATCCCACGAAACGTTTTTCTCACAAGGCGTTTGGGAAACAATCGGTTCTACAACAATCTATTGTATCACCAGCGCGTCCAATACACGGACTTGATTACTAATCATTACGGCTCCCGCGCAAAGGCCTCAATAAAAACTTCATTTCCAATCCGCTTGTAATTCTGTTTGATTATGATTATACGGTATCTATTAAGGCAATTATAAGAAGACGGTCCGACTTGTATTGTATCTATTGGCACTTTGCGTCATAGCTGCCGGTCGGCCGGTCGGCCAAATCGTGGGAAATTACTATACCAACCTTACAGCGAGACAATTCCATTCTTATACACAATGCTAATGTTGGTATCTGTGTTACTTCCAAATCGCTTTATAGCCCAAAGGCGGTCACGACTATGCACCGCCCAAAATTGTGCTCTCAATGACAGAAAATGGTCGCCTTTCGGGCCGCCATAATGAATATTTAATTGCGTGGAAATATTTTATTGACAAATGGCGGTTATATTGTCCGGTATAATTACATAATTACGGATCGGACGTCAAGATTTCTATCTAATAGCCACTGAATTCTTCCAAATGCGGGTGACGTTTTAACATGACATTTATTAAAATACAGATTATGATACATATTTGACAGTTGAATGGCGCGAAAATAAGTCCATAGTAAAATATAAAAGGAGGTCGTAATAAAAAGTATATATATTATAATTACGTATATAAATTTCGCAGTGGAAAAACGAATCGAGATTGACATGTTTTCCCTAACATTTATCTAAATGGCTTCCAATTTCGTATAATGCCAGAGATGTGCTGGATGGCGTGTTGGTAAATATCTGTTTGGAACGAAACCAGCGGACGGACAGTCGTCTAACGGTAATCGAATGGATGTATGACTGTGCATGATTTCATCAAAATTGATTCACTTCATACATAATTGACTTTATGGACAATTGTTATTTTTAAGTAACACTAATTTTAAACGCTAAAAGATAGTAAATTAAAGTTTTATTTAAATTAAATTGATATTTTATTATAAAATTATAATTTAAGTGAAAACTAACTTACTTATTCACTTACGTATACATTAAACCACATATAAATCGTGATCTAAATAGAATTATACCGATTTGCATATAATTGTGGATGTCTAATACAAACGCCCTGAGCAGTAATAGCGCGAAAGGGTATTTCTATTCCTAATATATGGAGATTTAAACTTAATGTTAAGTAAAATGAATTTTAATGGCTGTGAGATTTAAATGTATTTGTTGATAGACTGAGAGCTGTAACTGTTAAATGACTGGGCATTTTTAATATAATATTACTATCTCCAATTTCACTTACAAATTTTTGATTGTGTGAAAGTATAGATTATATATGTATGTGTGTGTGTGTGGATGTGTGTGTGTAAAATTAAGATGATTTTTACTATTCATACATAATACTGCATACTTTTCGTCTTTGAAGGTCCGAAAAGGTTGATCAAAAGTTCATTACAATTATTATCACGAAAAAATTTTGTTAAAATTTTATTTTGATTTTTAATTTGACATTTTTTTTCGAACTCGGAAAAATGTTTGAAACCATTTTACCGATTTTTATTCATTGCAAAATAACATAAGTTATAATGAAATATAATTACATAAAAATCGGTTCAGTCCCTGATTATTAAAAAATATCTCGAATTTTACAATTTGAAACAATCATAATAACGTTCATCATAAAGTTATATTATAGCAAAGGATAAAATTGTTTAATTCTAAATTAAAATATATAAAGTCTAGGATGAGCTGTAATGAAGTGTCCATACTTTTGTACTAAATAAGTAAAACTAAACCAGTTTAACTTATTCTCATGAAGGCTGACCACAACGCTCCCAAATTGAATATCCTGTATTCATTCACACCATTCACATTATCCCTACCTATCAAACATGGTCGTGTATTCATTATATTGAAAAAGTAAATTGAAACGAATTATATTCGAGGTGACATATCCCTGTCTCGCTCTAACGCTTTATATAAAAAAGAGACAACATTTTGTATATTTTAGAATTACGTTTCATTTTACAGTCAAAGTAAGGCATTAATATATTTTTTTATATCAAATAAATGTTTTTGATCTACATATTATAAAAAAAAATGTGAAAAATTTATAGATACGTATTTATTACTATTAATAAAACTACTAATATTTTATATTTTTGAATGAAAGCTGTCAATCAAACCTTATGAAAATGACTCATTCATTCGTTCGTTCGATGACATAATTTTTTCCCGCTATTAATTTGACAAGCATTAACTCCTGTCACAATAAAATATAATCTTAATAAGGTTGTCACTAACACCTATAAATGAATCATCTCGACACTTTTAATCACTTAATATATATTAACATGAGTAAATCTATTTCAAATTTAATTATGGCGGAGGTTAGACATGATTGTAATGAATATTAAACCTAAGTTAACCATTAATTAATGTACTAACCATAGTTTGGATCGTATCGCATGTCATTAGCTAGGTAGACTTACACGGTTAGCCTTACTTATATGGATTCGTGTACAATAAGAGTGAATGAATGAATGAATATGAACATATTTCATTATCTGTTTAATAAATCTGGGACTGTTTTGTAATCCTGAATTAGTATTTGATAAGATAAGCAACACGTCATATCACTGAAGTATTGTAATATGAAGTTATAATAAATATTATAGAATTTAATTTTTAAGTTAACTTAATTTAGGTAAGTTCATAATACCTTTAAAGGCATCGTGATTAAAACTTACATTTACCACTAAACCTTTAAACTTAATAATTAATTTAATAATAAATCAATACAAACATTTTTGTTTTATTTTCATAACTAAACGTAACATTTGTGTACCGTGCCAAATCTATTTTAATAACAATAATATTAGCTATCGTTAAAACGTAACAAAAACTGTTTGTTACCTGCGAAAGTTATCCATAACACTGACAAAAGGACAGAAGCAGTTAGACCTGATGCCATGAGCGTGTTTGAGCGTCAATTTAAAATGGATCCCCACAAGCCTTCCTAATCGTAAATCGGCCCTTGGAGCCGGTGAGAGAGATGTCTTTTCAGGGGTCCAGCTTAAATGGACTAGTATTTGTGATTTCTCCCAATTACACCGTCTCTAGCCACGGAGAATCCGGTCCGTCGTGACTGTGATAAAAAAAAGCAAATTGCTGATACACCTTTATACTTTCCATATTTCCAAAACGCATTTCATGTTCCGATCATTACAAATAAGTTGATTTTTTCCTTTATCTTTTAATAAATAAATGTCTTTTATCTCTTATACTATAAATAAGTATTGAGTATATTATTAATAACGTAATCTGTAACGCTCCCGATCCGAGATAAAACAGAGATGTTAAGATTGTCAAATCATCCAAATTACACTACAAATTAATTTTAAACTAATATGTAATAAAAATTTGATTGTGGTTTTACTCGTAAATTTGAAATAATGCTACCAACGCTACCAACATCGAGAAACTGAAAGAATGCCACCAATGTTACCAATGCTACCGACATCAGGGAACAAATTATTGCAATACATGAAGTAATGAGGCGGTATATTTATATACAGCCAAGGAGCCAGCGATGTCCGATGTCCGATGTCCATGCCGTGATGCTTATCTCCCGCAGATTCGTTCCGGACGGAGGACGTGACGCACGTCGATTAGAAATCTCGACTCGGATGCCGCTTACGTGCTGTCGATTGGCGGTCTCTATTAAATCTCAAATGTTCCATTTTTAAATCTTTTTTTTTTTATTATCGTTCAGATTGAACAGCCAGCTGCCAACACTAAAAAGGTTTGTATTGCTTATGATAATTATATTAAAACCTCTTTAGTAGGTACATCTACATTATAATACATATTATTTTATGGTAATATATAACCGAGAAGTTTCTGTTAATGTTAATACCTAACGAGCGAGTGACCTTGGTTTTGGCTATTAACGAGTTCAAAGGTCCAAGATGTCATTCATCTTTACCAATGTCAACGCAAATTATTCAGAGGAATAAAATAAAACAAATATTAGTTTAACATGATGATATTTTTATAACCGGATTAACTAATCATAGAGGAGACATTTTATTTGATATTAATAGTAAAAATAACATATTATCCATATAAGTATCATCTAACTATTAATTTATTAATGATATAAATCAATTAAAAAATAATGAATGACCAAAAAGTATTTAATAAAAATGTATATTAAAATAAACCTCGTTAAAAGCCGAGATACGAAAGTATAATGCCAAAAACTTGGTCACAGACGAGCGGCCAACCGTGGAGAACAGGAAAATACCGCCATTACAATGAATCTATCTGAGTTTTAAATAAAAACTAAGAAATATTCAACCGAACTAAGCTTGGTTGGTTGGTCTAATGATAGCACATAAATTATTTTGAATATGGTGTGGTTTCTTTATTAGGTTTTATCATTTACACAGCAGGTGTGTTTTTCCGTATTGGGTCTTTGGGATTTACACAGCATGTGTGTTATTTCTAATTTGGATTTTTAGCACAGCACTTGATAACAATTCTTTTCTATAATTTATCATATTAATTATCATTAATATTATTCTATATTGGATTCTAGCATTCACAGCAGGTGTGTTATCACTGTACTATGTGCTAAAGATTTACACAACAGGTGTGTTAATACTAAGTGAGGTTCTTTGGATCCACGCGACATGTGTGTTGTCACTATATTCGGTTCTTAGCATTTACACAGCATGTGTGTTATTACTATATCCGGTTCTTAGAGTTTACACAACAGGTGTGTGACATGTATTAACTATAGTGGAGCAATGCTATATGGGCATTAAATCAGACTTATATAGTTAGATGGATTTTCTAGAATGTTCTTAATTAACGTTTTGTTATAATTTCAATATGGTGGTATTATTATTTTATATTGTATTTAACAAACAACGATTAATGAAATGTCAATGACATTTCCAAATATGACGTATATTTACAAACGAGGTATAATAAAAGAGGTGTTATAGGTAAATTATAAGTTTTAACACATTACACACACGTAGTGTGAAAATTATTTTATGTTTTAGTGAGAAATAAATATAGATTTATTGTATTGCTTTAAAGCCTTTCAGTTTTCGGATTGACAATGGAAATTACGTTAGCGTGGGTAAAGTGCATTTAAATAAGTGTAGAGTTCAACACGCGGACCATTTTTATGCGTTGTTTTACATAAAATATGTAAGAATTTCAGATTAAATACAAGTTTTGATGGCAAGAGATCTATCAAAGAAAGTATATTTTTTGTAGAGACAACTCTACATGTTTTTTTATATAATGTAAATTAAGTGAGGCTTACAAAATGTTTTAAATTGTTCAATCGTTGTATTAATTGTTTTCTCTATTTTTCGTGGGTGGGACGTTCGTTTTCTTATGTAGAGCCAAATATTTCAGAGAGCTCGTCATTCCTCGTATTCAAGTATTTTTACAATCACATTTGCTATTACTCTGATGTAACGTTATTTTCTCTACATTTAATGTATGATTTAAATCATTATTGTGTTTTTTACACTCATCGGAGTCACCACAATTGTTGTGTTTGCACTTTTTTATTGCACATTAATAAAAAATACAGCAATCATTACATGTCATGAGGCTTTTTCTATATATGTCTTAACTACTATAAAAAATGTTATAGTAATTGCTTGAGGTTACTGAAACTCATTTTTCCGATACTCTCATAACGAGTTATAACCAAAATGTGTGTTAATGTAAAAAAATATACGTTCAGGGAAACAATATGAGTGCAGCACATGAAATACAAAAGAACAATGACCCAGATCCGGCAAAAGATAACTATCGAAGTGACGCACACGTATCGATAACAGGACCCGAACACACGTTATCGATACGACTCTATCTACCATCCACCATCGCGAATAGAGCCGTAGAGCCGTGTGACCCATCGCCGACACGGAGTTAAAGGGAGAACTCATTCAACTCATAGCAGCAGCTGTAACGACAGATGCGAGCCGACTCTACGCGGACAGAACGGAAAATCCGATGTACAAAATCACCATGAAATAATGAAAATCTTACCATTTGAAGAGTCGTGAAAAGCAGCGCGTGCGCACTCACTAACAGTACACGTGCACGTACGGACTGACTCGCCATTTCCATTATACCGAGGTCGGAGCGCCCGCGCAGCTCGACGCGCCGAGGTGGACTGACGACGCGCACGGTACCTGCGCCCACCTGTCCTCCCCCCCCCACCAGGAACCGGATGGTTCAAAACAAAACGGTCAACAAAGGACGTGCCGTGAATGTTCCTCGCAGGGGTCGGGGGCTGCTCGGGGTTATTACGCAACACCTGACCCACCCGGAGTCAAACGCCTCCTCGCTTATGGAATGCAATGACAAGTCAATTGTTTTCTTACATGAATAAAAATTGTAGCGATTGTTATAAATGATGACGACCGGTTTGACGAAAATGCAAATGAGGCGAGCGTTACACAAAAACACAAAGCGATTGTTGACACAGAAAGCGTTTGTCAATGCTGAGTACAACTGAACTGGAAAATAATAATGATTGCTCAACTAATTGTGATCGGAGTACTGTTAACAAACAATTGGGACGCGCCGTGAATCCGAGCTGTTTCTGTAACCAGGTATTTGTTTATTTGTTTGTTCTGATCACCACTGCGTAATGCTACGTGCAGTCGTTATCAAATGATATCATATTGCATAGCAGTTGATAACGGTTCCATTCTATAATTTATCATATAAATTATCAATTCAATGACTATAACAACTATATATTTGTTACCAAAAATCTAAATATTCGCACACAACATACTTTAAGTATCATGAATATCTTCAGTTTACATTCAAAGATACGATTAAATTTTGAAAAATTTCTTATTTAAATTCATTACTTTTACCAATCATTAGAAATAGACCTTTGGTGTCTATAATCTAGAATGAATAATAGTATTGTAATATAAAAACACACGATTTTGATAGGTACGGTGCGCCTGCGCCGGTACGCGTCACGCCGATAACGACTGAAAATGTACACCGTTGGAATTATATTTATACTACACTTGAAAATATATCAAACTATCCTCAGAATTGAAGACTTTTAACAAATAACACAAATTTATAATCTACACAAGATATATTACATTATTTTGATGATGTAATAAAATAAAATGATATTTTTAATAGAATGAATGTTTAATTTAATCTAAATTTTGATCTACAGTAATCTTATATGGTAATTTCCCTCACATCAAGATCAAATCCCATCAAGACAGGATAGTCCGCCACATCCGGCAGGAAGTGTAAAAATATAATATCTTTCTTACAATATTTTCTAATACAGTAATTTCCACGAACCGTGTCGACTATCTGCAATTCATTTTAACTGAACTAGGAATATAATAAATTGTATTCAATAAAGTCATAAGAAATGACGAATCACCAAAATAATAGAATTTAAAAAATCTTTTCATAGTCTGTAACATATATTAAAGCCTTAAAAGTATATTTTGACACTTAAAACAATACTAAAATGTCGTAAAATAGGTAAAATAACGCGGAATACTTGACTGTTATCAGTTATCGGTGACGCGGCGGATGATTCACACATTATAAACTCCAAATAATGACATAAAGACATAAAAAAGACTAAAAATAGTATATATGAAGCTATATATTTAATATCCAGTTAGTCTCGTGCCGGCAGCTGCGACAGATGTCTTCACATATTTATAGTTTTTTAACATTTGCATTTCATTTATCTTCAATAGTATTATGTCTATCAATAATATAATATTCTGTTTTATTTATTAAGCGATAATCCATTAATTAAAACAATATTTTATGATTTTATTGAGCGAATCGAACGAAATGAGCGGAGCGTTTTACTGGAGACTTTTTACATTCTTTGTCACGAATTGGCTCGAAAACTACTTGACGGAAAATTATGAAACTTTGCAATCAAAAAGACACACATTAGGCGATGGTTATAAAAAAAAAGTTTGAAAATTGTCCTCAAAAAAAAAAATTTTTTTTTAATATCATGTCAAAAAACTGGTATCCCATTGAAGTCAATAGGAAACAATGAGTCAATACACTGGGCTCGCTTCGCTCAATATGCAAACGACACTCGAGATTTCGCGAGCGCAGCGAGTCGAAATTGAGGGTTTTTGGCGCCCCTAGTTTAGTATCTCTGCCCATAGGTACGGAATGTTTCTTAAAGTTAAAGTTACTTATAACATCAGCTATTCGCCAGTAAAAGTTCTATTAAAATCGGTTCAGAAATTAGCCAAATATAGACCGAAAAAATATATATATAAGTACCGTATACTTTCATATGTATTAGTGAAAGCTGATAATTTGGAATTATAAAGGGATAGTTAAATTTTATTTATATGTATAGATTAGACTTAGATGACTTTTATTACAATTATTAAATTCTATTAAACTGTATCTAAGCGAAGTTTGTAACTGTAGTTTATTCTGTCCACAAACAATGTATGTAATCTTTGTAGCTAGCATTAGTTCCAGTGGGAACTGCTATTACTATACTGCTATAAATCCCGACGGAACTTTTATTTCAAATACTGGATGCCTGGATGCACTGATAGGTTATATTTAATTGCCTTATTAGTGTTATTACCTTACAGTTCTTATTCATTATTTGATTGGGTATTAATTTTATTAATGTACGTCCGTTAATTTTATTAAGTAATTTATATATATGATTTTCCATTTAATTTCTAAACGAGTTGTTTTTTTTGTTTTATTTTAATGTTAATTAATTCTGATTAGTTTTGTTTAAGTGAAATTAAAAAAGAAGGATAGACAAATTGAGTCATGTCAAAAGAGAATCATAGAGAAGAAAGACGAGAATTTTTTAAATATATTTTTAAGTTGTCTATAATTTCAACTAGATATTTATATTTTTTCTAAAGAGTACGTTAGTCGTTTTACTTGTAAAAGTATCGAGTAAACCAACGCGCAGTCAGCGGACGCTGTATGTATAATAATGATTGAATAAACCGGACTATGCACGAGCTATTTACATTCTTCAATTATTGACACCGTCAATTTTTGCCCGTTTTCATAATTACATACAGCTTACAGTAAGTACTGCGTGGATTCTTCCGACTTGGAACAGTCTCCACCTCTCGGTTATGTACCACTTACTTCCTGACGCCATTATAAGGGACCTGTGTATGAAGTATACATTACTTGTGGAAACTTTTGTTATTATACGAATAATATCCATTGATAGCGATTTTGTATTATTAGTTCAAATTAGTTTTGTGAAAATATGTTAATAAAATTATTTATATAAATAATATAAAAAATCTAAATCCGTTAATGATTACCTGTAATGCGAAAACAAACAAACAATATTATATTAAATTACATCGTCAATACTGAAATGGTATCAATACATTCATATATAATACATTTTGCATTATTTTATTATGTTTTATGAAAAATTTGGTGACATTTGCACAAGCTGTACTCAGTAATAACACTAAGGTTATTGACCTTTAATTAAATAAATATCTACTTATTCCTTAATGACTTAATTAGCATCAAGAAAAATTTACTTATAAGACTATAATTATACAAAGAAACTATTACGCTTGTGAGTCCAAGATTGATCTGAAAAAATTATACGGGGTCATTGACCTCTGTTTTCACGGATGGCGAGTTTAATTATTCAATACAGTGCATTATGGGTACATATTATTAGATCTGTTTTAATTTATAACTAGTCTTTAACTTTGTCTTTAAATAGCCTAAGTTACTGTTTAACATAAAAAATCATTCCATCTGTTTCAGAGATTAGCTAGAACAAACAGACAGGCAAAGAAATATTTTCTATGTAAGTATAATATATACTTTAATATGCATAATGAGAAGCTGTTAATTTGAAATTACAGACAGACACTTCAATTTTATTTACATGTATAGATGTAATGATTTTGATTACAAAATCATATAATATAATAAATAATAAAATATAACAATTAATTTAATTAAATTGTGTAACAAAGAATTAAATTTTTTGCGAATTATAAATAAAATAATATGTATATTTTTAATTATAATTATCTTTTCGAATGTACCACCATTTTTAAGCGCATACCACAAGCTGTAAACGGATCTTCTAATTAAGGTGATTAAAACAGACAATTAATCACAGCATACCATTTTGAATTGCTTAGATGAAGTTTCAGATTATATGGTGTGAGTTGTGGTTCTGGGTTTAATGCATCAAGAGCAAACTAGCACACACACACACACACACACACACACACACACACACACACACACACACACACACACACACACACACACACACACACACACACACACACACACACACACACACACACACACACACACACGCACATATGTATTTGTATATATCATAAAATAGAAAGAGGCAAAATCTGTTTTTTTATTATATATTTGTCTGTCCACCTGTTTGTATGTTTATTTAAGAACATGTGTTCAAAATAAATTAATTAAAATTCATTGACATTATTATATAAGATATAATAAATATAAAGTTATCTTTTCGAATATATACAATTAAGTTACTATTATCTATTTATTTTATTTAAAATATATACTTAATATTTCAAAAAAATTCAGTCGAAAAGGAAGCAGACGAAGTCACTCAGAAGAGCTAGTATATATACATATAAGAGGAACAACTGTTATAAGATTATTTTTATTAGAAATCGTAGAATAATTATAAATTTAATAACTATATAATTAAATAATATATTAATGTTATGTTTATTAAAAAGTTTAATTAAATTATCCAAAGAGAGATATGACAAAAAGAGGAGTTGCAATAGCGAGTGTGCGACAGATTTACGAGTGGCCTGCGCCCGCGCATGGCACATCACCGCCAGAGATGATAGATAATGACTTCAACTATACGTATATTTAAATAATTATAATTTTCTAATGTTATAAAGTGTATGTTTATGACCGTCTGTCTGTTTATCTTACTATAACCGAGTTTTACGAGATGGTGTCGTGGTCATGTTGAAAGTACAACCAATGACGAGTTTCGAAAGCAAAGTCAGGGAAAAAACTAGTGCAAAAAAAGCAAAATATATTAATAACCACATACTTTCATGTTATATATATATATATTACACTTAAATTAAAACAAATAATTCTCAACATATATATTAAAGACATTTAGTGTACCGTCACTCGACTTCACAAAGCTGAGCTAGATTTAACCACGACCGCTAAGGCTGTATTTCTTCATTTCGTGGCAACTGAACGGTTCGTTGAACTCAAGTATTTCGTACATTGAATAAAAACTGTCAAACGTGCAAGTTAAATTCGAAATAACCAGCTCTCTCTTGTTATAATTTGAAACATTAAATCAGAGATTATTCATTGTTAAATTAACTAATAATTTAATTACTAAAAACGACGATAATATTTGTTGATAACATACGTTTAATACTAAAATAAAAATATATATTTAATTCTGTCAACAATACTTTTATTTAAAGTCGTAAAAAATAAAACAGTATGAAATTACATAAAATATATTTTAACTCAATAAGATCTACAAATATTTTAACGAGCGGACGGATTTTCTTTCAAAACTCATCGAGATCTCAACAAGATAATTAAAAAAGTTAATTTTATCAATTAAAGTGAAACAAAGAGCTCGCAGCTCGAACGAAACGATCACAAAAATGGCGTCACGAATTGTTCGAAATCGGATTAAATTTCGAATCCGTGCCGAAACCTTTTAACCGTCAAATGTGGCGGAAAAGATAAAATCGTGCGGTCGATGCACTGAGACAGAAATATGAATTAAAATCCACGTCCAGACAATTACGGCTACTTATTGATAATGGAAACTTTCGTTAACCCGAATACGTCTTTGGGATAAAGCGAAAGTATTATTTAAAAATCATATATGGTAAGCATGTTCAGGCACGAGTCAACAACCACTCGAACAGTAGTAAGTACTTCACGCAAACCTTAATTATACTTTTCTAAGTAATGAGTGCTTTGGGTAATCATAACATTTTTTTACCTTAAGTGGTAATTTATACACGGACCGTGTCAACAATGAAATAAAACTAAACTCGTCGTGTATTAATTGCCTGGAAGTGGAGAGACGCGGTCTTCCCACGGTGGGTACTGACAAAATATTTCTGAACCACTAAAAACTTTGGTTTCTAAATGCGTATCTCACTCACAATGCATTCCTGTCAAATTATTTATTTATAATTATATTAAAAACAGTCTTAATATTAATTATAATATATACTGTATGTCAAAATGAAATAAATTTGAAAACATGAATAGTTAAAGACAGTGGCACTACGGTCTGTCCATAGACAAAATATTACATTCTTCATAATTCATTGACCGAACGAATGGACATTTCATTCAGATTCTTTCACTTGTTCATTAGGTTCTTTATAGAGTCGAGAACGGAACGCTCCAGATGGGAATACCTTCCATCCGTTCCGCTCTACGACGACCAAAAAACACCTTCTCAAGAATGTCATTTACGCGCCGCAGCAATGGACGCATCTTTTATTATTCATAGGGCTGTCATATTTAAACAATAATGTCACACAAGTAATAATGAAATGATTTATTATTATTTGTTAAAGATATTTTATTTATAAGCCTCATCCTTTTTATTTATTCAGTGTTTTTATATTATCAAATTTATAACAACAGAAATGTCATCTGAAATTTTATTGGATATAGATCTCATATTAATTATTTTTAAAATTACAATACTTTTGTTTAAAGAAAACAGAGTAATTTTCAGGTTTTTTCCTCACTTAACTAACACAAGTATCTTTTTTTTAAAGATACTTGTGTTAGTTCAAACTTTAGTTATACTACTTCATATACTCGAATAAGATGTTCGATATCCAGTGTATATTTTAACGTTTACTAAAACTTAACGTTCATGTCTTATTATGTACAGTTATGAGTACGGTCAGCTGCAGCCCTACAGCTTGGCCAATGAGGACTGTGGAGTGTGATGAAGCAGTGAGAATCTTTCATCAAATAATAGTCACCGATTACAGACTCCGTAACACCTTATCCGATCTCGATCGCAGTCAATCAATCTCAACACCTGCCTGGATTGTGTAATAATTGACTTAAAACACACACACACACACACACATATATGTAACTACAATTTATTTAGTACATATTTGGAGCCGAAAAAGTACTTATAATACCAAATTACTAGGTAAAAATTATAACTCATAAGGTTACATAGTAAAAATCGAATTCAAACATTTTTATTTGTTAACTTTTTAGGACGTTTAAACTTTTATCAAACCAAGTATCAATCGAATATCCATTAATCACGATAGTGTAAAACATCTTAAATAAAATACTTTCTCCATAGAAAATATGTTTTATTAATACGAAAGAAAGCGACTTAATCCACGGAGCCGCTATCATGATGACTCTAACATTTACATCAAAAACAACAACTTTATAACGTCATGATTTTATATTAATACACAGTGTTGCCAGTAACTTCATAGATTGAAACTTAAATATTTAGTTCAAAAACAAAATGGCTTCCGTGTAATGAAATTCGAAGTCAGTCCAAAGGTGTTCTTAATTTGACAGTAAAGTAAATTACACCCTTCACACGGAGCACGTAAGTTAATCTTGGATCTCATCTTGTGGACGTATTGCAAGTGTGACGAAATGCAATTATTACCAACATTTTCACACAATCTATTGAATTTTGTTTATTATTTAAGTTACTAATTGTAACCTTTTATTTTGTATTTCATTTGAAGAATCCCTTCTTGATTTATCTTTCTCTTTTTACTAACTACCTAACAGTAATTCAGTTTTATGTAATAATCTGCCTCATGTCTGACTTGAAGTCAAAATTCGGAACCTCAAGATTGTCATAATTATAAAACTATTTGTGCTTGAGGTACTCGTATATTGAAGTATAATCCTCGTAGTTCATAAACTGTTATTCTCAATTACATAGACATTTACAAGTGACGAGTGATCGCCTCCGAGTACATCCATCAATACTGTCATCAGAGCATTCCTGGCGAGTTTGTGATGTAATGACCCATCATACATCACGGGCACATGCCACCATACCTATATTATATATATACAACATCACACATTACCTTCTTCAACGGTATTTCTTTGATATTCATTGACTTTCTTTTTATTTTATTCTCTATGCAATAGTTATACATAAATTATAGTGTTCATTTATGTATTTAACATATTTTTTTACAAAAAAAATAGTACGAATTTGCCTTAACTGGCAGAAGTAAAGTAAATGAGGGTACGAAAAACAATTGATATATTATCGAATATTTACAATAAGTTTGTATGTGTTTTTTATTATTATTTTTTTATGTTAGAGGAGGGTAATCGAGCTTGGGTCATGATTGATGTGTGATCACCGCCGCCCATGAACTCTTGCAACATCCGAGGATTCACAAGAGCGTTGCCGGCATTGGAGATCGGAGTATATGCCTTTTTCGAAGGTACCCATGTCGTATCGATCTGAAAATACCGCCGAAGGAAGTTCGTTCCACATTCGAGTGGAACGTGGGAAAAAAGTCCTTGAAAACCGCACAGTGGAATCATCATCCAGGTGTAAAAGATGACGAGTAACAGGAGAGTATGGAAGGGAATAAATACTGCGCCGGCCCCAGAATTGAGATCAGAGCAAGGAGATGATGATGATATTAGATTTACTTACTTTAACTTGATATTATATTCCCTTTTTGTAAATGAGCATATAAAAAAATTGTTTTTGAGCAAAAATGTTTTTTTTAACAACATTAGGATTAGGATTTTAAATGAGGATTTTCCGAACTAAATCAATAATTAATCAGCATATTATTAGAGATCGGTAGATTTAGACTTTTATCACAAAAAAATATTATTTCCATTTCATTTTAATCCATTTTGAAATGCATATTTATTTTTTCAAATTAATTCTGAATCCTATTTTAAAAATAGTCATATAACAATAGAACTTAACAGCTACAAACGATATAATTAGCTATTATCAGATTATGACCTCATAATTTTTTCCATTGACATTTGTACGTTAGTTTGTCAAAATCACAAGACATTATGATTAAACTTATTTTTTAGCAAACAAATGCTAATCACTAATCTTCAATCTCTATTCTCATCTCTCTTCAATTTATATCTTTTCATTAAACCTTAAATTGATACCATATTTGTCCTCATCTTTCCAGTTCAATAAGAAAACCATAAAATGAACAGAGAAACTTCAAAAAAAAAAATATATGTATATATATATATATATATATATATATATATATATATATATATACCTACTCCTATAAATATATATTTAGTTTCATAAATATGTACGTACATTTTAATTCAAATACTTCAGGTGTTTTCGACATTTAGATTACCTTCCTAACTCCTACCTCATTCCTACCTTCCCTGCTACCTCTTTCAACATCCTCTTTTAACAAACTATATAAATTATGAAAAAAAAATTATTTCCATTTACTTTTTCCTTCAGCTGTGTTTAAACTCCATGCAGTTAAAATTAAACCTTAGAAAGGTAATGACTGTTTGCAGCCTATTGATAAAATCTCCTAAATGTGCTGAATAGTAGCTCCTCCCCCCTACCAGAAGGTACAGGATGTACAGGAGGTACAGCTACAGGAGTAGCTCTACGAGTGTATGTAATAGTTATTAAACTGTATTTCAGATGATATAACTCTGGAATCCCAAAGCACTACCTCCTTTTGTCCCACTCCTTCATCCTTCCTTCTTTCTCCCTAGGACCCGCAACTCATTGTTAATATTATCAACTAAGTTACAAATGACATTAGCGACTCATATATAATAAAAGGTACTGAAAGAAAAAAACGTAATGCATAGAAATATGAATATACTTAAATAGGCTTTGAATCTACATAAATAACAATTATAAATGACAATATTAAACATCAATTGTTTTCTGTATTCATAACAACTACCTTTTTATATTTTAATAGACTACTTCTTGTATTCATTAATTCTTTAGTAGTAGTAGTCTTTTAAATATAAAATTGTATTCATATGTATAGGTTAAGTGCCAAATATATACATTCCAAATATGAAATGAAAGTTTATTTCTCAAAAAAATGTAATAAAAATCACATCCGACATCGCCATACAGCCATTAATATTAATTAATTATTTGATAACAAAACATGAGACTGCTATAAAATGACACGATACACGAACATAAAGACATACCTAGCATTTATTATAGACTTGTTACAATGGGTTTAATCGTACCGTTGTCTAATAAAGGCTATACGAAAATTAATTACATGTCCTTTGATTTATATCATTCGATGGCGACTCTGTGGGTGTTCCAGGAATCATACACTCGGAAATATAACCCCATTATGGTATTTATCACTTCAACTGAGTTATTAAACGTGGATTAACGCTAGTTTAAGTTAACTTTGGTTTAATGTAATTTTTGTTAACGTGGTTTTATTAAAATACCCCACCCTATATATAAGCGTATTATAATCTCATTGACAAGTACGATGTGAATCTCCAAAATATTGACTCATCGTTCATGTAATCTCAGAGTTGTAACAAAAAACCTAGGAACACGAGTTGAACGAACTCCGCTGAGACGAGATGACTTCGCGACGAATTGATTCTATGATCGAAACGCAAGTGTACAGTGCCACCACTGATCTATATCGGAAGTTCTTATTATATTACCAATAAGGTTTATAATATCAAACTTGTGTTGATCACTGTATACGATTCTTGATTGAAGCGAATTGGGATAATCTCGGTTTGATAATATTTTATATGAAGTTTGAGTGGAAATTTAGGAACGAAAATTGTATATTTAGAATTAATATATTTTTTTTGTCTGGATAAATGAGATTTGATCGTTAAAACGATGTACTCGATGCGCATTCTATATTATGATTAGATAAAAATCAAGGAATCAGCGAACAGTGATATGTAGGGCTCCACGGCCGGCGAGTGATTTAAATGTTTCTGCATCTCTCCGTTAATGGTTATTTTGCGGTTGCGTGAATATAGCCTTATTTCAAAGACTGGTCACGCCATGCCATCGTTCAGATCTACTTTAACGTCAATATGAAAATATGGTTCCTAAATGTTATTAGTAAGAGACATGTAAGGTATTTGGAATTAAATTTATGAGTTGTTTTACGAAAATCAAGTCAAAAATATGATAAAATTGATACATTCATTCAAATAGTTAAACAAAAAAGAAATTAATGAAAACAAAATCAAATATCAATATTTTTAACTATATACCGGGTTCATTTCGTAATGAATATTATATTTTAAATATTTGTTATATCTCCCATAAGCGCTATTAAAAATATGAAAAGGTATTATAGGTTTAATACTCATCGAAAAAAAGACCCGGTATATAGGTTAAAATATGTACATGTATCAATAGTTTAAATACCCAATATTATAATAAGATTATTTTAACTTTAAATTTCTTTAATTATTTCCTAAGTTTATATAACTAGCACCTTGCGGTGACTTCGTTTAACAAAAACCGATCTTATTCACAGTTATTCGTTTTTTGCCACAACGAAATCTCTCTTGTACACAAAAACTTGTATTACCAAATTTCTATTCTTGTGGCTTCGCCTTTTGAGTATTACGAAATACAAAATTATACAATTGCAACATTAAATATCTATTAAAGACAAAATAAACCCTAATATCTTTATCAATTACGTAAATAAACTGACTCATACGGATCCACAAACACACAATATATATTATTAATAAATCGACCGAAATTACAGGACCACCAACATCAGCCAGTTATTATATTTTACCGAAATGTGTGTTATTTTAACTTAATGTAGTGTTCGATAAAACAAATTTGATAACTATTTATTAAGGTTAGCAGTATTTTTAAGGTTTACCATATATTTGTGTGTATATATATGTGTTGACTCTTAAAACAAATTGAATTGATATCTTGGTAATGAAACTGTTTGTTTAACCATTTGAAGCTTGAAACAAAAATTACCTGCAAAAGATTTTATGAAAATTGACAAAAGCTAGCAATATTTTTTTTTCATTTCCTGTGTATTATATTGTCGACTCAGCCATCTGCTTCAGCAGTAAATCTAGACTAATCTGATAACCCTGTCTACATTTTGCACTAAAAAAAACTGTAAATCATTAGATATTCTTCATTCTTTCTTCCTGCCCTTAGACCAATTTTGCGGTTGACTCAGTATGTATTTTCCTTACATATTCTCCTGTTGTCATCATCTCTGTACACACTCCCTTCTTCTCCATATCTTTCACGCAATCCATCCATCTTTTCTGCGGCCGTCCTCTACCTGTGCATCCCTCTACTTCCATACCTAATACTCTTTTAATTACATGTTTTTCTTCTCTCCTCATAATATATATATATATGTCACTGCTACTACTCCCAAACCTCTCCTAATATACTCATTTCTTATCTTATCCTTTCTTCACCCGTCACGTCCAACTTAACATTCGTATTTCTGTTACAAAAAAAACATTTTTCATCCATCGCCTTTATCGTCCAACATTCAGATCCATACATAACAAGGTCTTTTGAAGGTTTTATAGATTTTCCCCTTTAGTTTAAGGGGAATTCGGACATCACATGTGAGTGTCGCCATTTAATTTACCCCGTGTTGATTCTGTGCTTTACGTCCCGGTCAATATGTATTATCATCGCTTTGTATAAGATAACCAAGGTAGCGAGGGTCAGAACAGATTTGTACATCATTCAACAAAATAGAAACAAAACTGGAGACACCGCAGAACAAGTGCTATGTTTTGGTTATGCTTATTTTCAGACACTTTTCAGCTTTTGTTGCCATTTTTCAAGTCTGCTCTGTACTTTAAGTCCATCCTCGCAAGAACAATGTCATCAAGAGGCACCTCTTCCAGTCCGATGTCAGAGTATCCATTATCAAGAAACGTAGGGACTCAGAGTCGACTCTTGGTGCAAATCCAATGCCGCGATGGCGACGAGTGAGTCGATTGTGCATTGCACGAACCAATTCTACAAACTTCCCAGGCATCCCTCAAAGCCCACAACATCACATTACGAGTAAACCGATCGTATGCCTTCTCAAGATAACGTACACCATGTGCAAGTGTATCCTCGTCTATACTTCTAGCACAAAAAGCGGAGACTAGACAAATACTAAAAGACATACGAAATATAGGAAATTATCTGATTTTGGTTTTCATACAGATTCAGAAATTCTTTCTTTATTTCTATTATTATATTTCAGACTAAGTTATAACCTTAATTATTATAAATAATTCATTATTAAACCTGCAAATACAGTTAAATTTATGAATATATATGTATATATATATCAAAACCAAGTTTTTCTTGGGTAGGGGACAACTTACCCCTCTTCTGGATGGTACTGGTAATAGATATTTAGGAGAGCTTCACTATTATAATAATATTTGAAATGAAATTTATATATATATATAAACCATAAAACAAAATTAATACAAAAATCATTTGTAGTTGAAATAATATAAAAAAAAGAAATTCACAGGAAAAACCTTATTTAGATTTCCTTCCAAGTATTTTAAGTGTTATTGTTAACAAAGCATTCAGTAGGTAAAGCGCGTCAGGTTGCGGCCGCGTCGAGATGGTGGGCGCTCGCCCATGACGCCGCCGGTTGATGACCGGTAATACCAAATACCTTACTCGTGTCTAGCTAAAGATTACGCAAATCATCTTTATCTTTATCTTCAAAAAGTTATTATTATATTATAACAAAGATTAACAAAAATGACGAATTGCGGTTGGATTAATGTCCTATAAAGTTTATGAAAGTTTGACGACCATCATGTACTAAGTACCGTTTGGAACTTGGTAAGGCAGAAGGTATAAATAAAAAGTAATTCTTCACAAGAAACTTCACGGTCGCGGCTAATCGTCCAGTGGAGTACACAATAAGTCATTTTATATAAAACTAAACTGTTTTTACCATGATTCAATTGTAAGTTCAACCGTGCAATGTCTAATACGTTTATACCGGCATAATGGTAACGACAGCTGCATTTTATACCAATTTAAAAAGACCTGGAAGCAGGTGGTAACTTCGATTTTGGTTATTGTTAATTCGATTTCTCTTTGAATTCATATAATCGTAATTAATTAATAATCAACGTTTGCTATAAATTATTAATAGATTTAAATGTTCTTTATTAATTATAAATTAAAAAGAAAGATTCAGCATTCCCTTAAATCAAAGTTTATTACGGATAAATAATAAATAATTAGAATCCTTTCAAATTATAATAAATAGTGGTCGTTATTTTAAAAATATAGCTAATTATCAAGTGGGGTGCATAATAAGGGATTATTGACTGACTACGTCATGACCTCAAGGTTGTTGGCATTTCATAGGGATGACTTTTTCTGACCACAGGTGCCTTAAAGGTTAACTTAGTAATTTTTAGAATAAACTTAATAGCTTAGATATGATACAGTTTTTATTTAAACTATAATTTAGCCTTTATTAACATTTAAGACAATTACTTGGATAATATAAATATTTAATATTTGAATTTTTTTAAATTTAATTGTAGGTATATTTATTTTAATAGCCTTGTTTACACCAAACACGGTAAATAAAATTAATAATATGTTTAATTTAATTAAAATATAAATCAAATTGCAGTAAACATAAATTCTTTAATGAATCGTATGTAAATACATTTTTCAAATCTGATGCATGTTGTTATTGAATCGTTAAATAATAACGAGTCCACTTTGAGGATATCTCGATTTGCATCACTTAATACACGCACGTGTACCGTTGGGTTATGCATCGATGCATTAATATGTTTATAATCATATTAATATAATAATATATTATATTACACTAAATATTTTTATATTTAGGAGCGTTTATAATGAATTTAAGAATAACGGTTTTAAAATTCTCTTCAATAAATTTAATATAAAATTATTATTATACTAATTAAGTTTATAAATATTTATAAAAATTATGTATTCATTATTATTATTATTTAAATTATATTTGGGTTCGAGTTTTGAGGAAGAAAGATTTAAATCTCGCAAAGAATTAATATGTATAAAATTTTGACTGCATTTTGAAAAGTTCAAAATAAACTTAGTTTAACTTAATTGGGAACAGAAAAATACTTTCAGAAGGATCTTAAAAACACATATTGAATAGCAAAAAACCTTATTAAAGAACCTTTTATAAGTAAAGTTCATATTTAATAAGTTCAAAGAAGTAATAAAGTGTATCTCATAGGAACCGGCGCGTGAAGAACGTCGACCTGCACGCGCCGCCGAGCATCCGTTGGAAATAAGACCTGCAGGTGGAGCCGCGTGCTAACACTACCACCTGCAATTATATTATGTATGCAAAACCTTTTAATGTCAACAGATAATTAAGTTTACGCTTTCTCCACTTTTTATACTTTGTTTCCGAGTGGGCGGCCATCTTATATTTAATTTACGAAAACCGCCATCTCATTGTTTATTATAAATATTAAATTGGTTGATTTACAATTATAGGTTATAAATAAAATGGTTCACAAAAAAATGTCGGAAATGTAATTTGAATTTGTTGATTTTATGTTTTTTATATATGAGTTATAAACTAAGTAAGATTCAAGAAATCTTATGTTATGTAGGATATATGTAGGAAATATAAAACGTGTTTATTTTTTATTTATAACGATGACATCTTAATAAATAATAAATGTACTTAAAACCATTTTGAGGCGCGTCAGGGATCGGTCATTTAACACACACTGGCGTTAATCCGAAAATAATATCACATTTTACATAAAGTATTTCAAACTTATATACTCTGTAATCCTGAGAAGTCTACATAACTAATCTATAGATTACTTGGGTACTAAGATATATTTAGTATAAGTAATATATAGTTATATATTTAGTTGTATGATAGATTAAACATATTATGTAAAAAACTTATTACTTCGAAATTTTTGCAACAGATTCATAAATATTCCGGTTTTTATAAATAGGAAAATTTTCGAATGAAGTTTTCAGTAATGTAAAAAACACCTGATTATTTTTTAATGAAATTTTGTAAAATTTTCCTTGATGTTTTTCTTTCTTTCCCTCTCTCTCTCTCTCTCTCTCTGTCTCTCTCTCTATCTTTTCAGTTTAACCTATATCGGTTCACGAAGACGTGTCAACAATTTCGGTTAATCATATTCTTTCTCAAGAAAGATACATACATATGTTTTTGTACGTATATATATATACGTATATACGTATAATAGTCAAGTAACCATCTTTGTAGAAAAGATCTAAAAGCAATTTCAGAATCTAAATAGTATTTTGCATATTTTTAAATCACCGTCTCTTGTTAACTTCTAAAACCGCTAGCGAACAGGAGGCATTACTGTTACACAGTACATAATTACTTAACAAGGCAGATGTAATTAAAATTTATCTATGTTTTATTACCAGCTCGGAGGCAGCGGAGCGATTAGTGTTCTGGCTCGTCTTGCTTTCTTGCTTGCTTTGATCACTATCGTTTTTGGCACCATACTGTTTAATTTATCTATGGCAAGATAACTCTGTGGAAAAATTATTTCCAGATAGTTAGGTAAGTTATATTATTTTCTTTATTTTCTCTTTTTTTTGCATTTATTACTACGGTTGTAATGTTTTATACCGTTACGCTGTTAGTCTTTATTATTTTTCTTAATTATTATTTAAATTTATATACATACATTAATATTAATAATTGTAAATTTAGTTTATATTAAAATAATTTCTTGTTTTAGTCTACAAAGTTTTCAGTCGGAATGGTAAACTTTTGTCTTTTTAAATCAACACATAATATAAGCTTAATATACGGAATAAAAAAAATAGTTAGAATCTGAAAATATAAAAATAGAGCAATACATTTGTGGGCAACGACTCATCACGATTTCACGGACACGGTAATGGCTTAGACGAAGCGACACGGAAAATATCGTTCATTAACCCGACGCCATTGTTGTCAGACATTTTATTCTATCTTAACCGCCTTTTAATAATACACTTTGACATAACTGCAATTGTTGCTTTGATTTAAAGAAGCGGACTACGGCGATCAGTTTTATCTTTAAATAAAACATTTCATCCAACGCTTGATTAGATCTCACGTGTAAATAATTCCCAGTTAGAAATTTGTTATTTGGGGTATTTGTAAAAATGTCGTGAAATTAAAAATACAATTTCCGTTTCTTTTTCAGCATAACCTCTTAAATATATTTGGTTTTGTTTGTAAGTTGTTCTAAATCAAGTAATCTGTATTATACTTATTATACGTTCGAGTTTGTATTCTGTAAAGTCTATATTTTTGTAAATCCTGCATTTTTACTTTGTTCTTATATCACTTTGTTCCTAAAAAGGAGGCTTGCAGTTTGGTTTTAAAAGCCAGAGCCTTGTATCCATAATATTCATTCATTAATTTATCGCTCTATACAATCAGTTTTAAAATATAAACTAAGTACTTTTAGACAGACGAATTTGCAGTTCCCGACAAACTCTTTACTATAAATGTAGGTTTAAAAAAGGGTTTATAAATTGCATAAGTGCTTATGTTGGTTCTTTATACCTGTCGGCTTCTATGTTGACCTCACAACTACTACGAAAACTATCTAGGCCCACTACCACGAAGAGAAAAGAGAATGATGACTTCTATTTCTTCAAAACGATTTACATAAGAGGCCAGAATGGTTTTAACTAAATAATAATTATAAACGTTACATTAAATATATATCTTTTATAATTATTAAATTATATAATATAATATAATGAAAAAAAAATTTTTTTTACCTCTGTGTCTCTCACGAAAAATGTATCGACCATTTATTTTGGTTCGCCTTAATTTACACTTTGTATTAGAATTTGTTGCATTTGTTTTAGAATATTGACAATATAACAATAACTAATCCTTACTTTCCATTATACGCCTCATTTTATTTATTTATTTCTAATACATACAAAGACATCTGTAAAAATTGAATTTATTTTACACGCTACTCCAGAGAGGGAATTCAGAAACGTCATATACCGAAAAATATCGTATTTCATTACTGACATTAACAGCATTGAGTTTTTTAAATGATAATAATATTACATTTTTTTTTATTCATTCCAAATAAAATTCAATTATACAAATGAAAATGCCATTTAATTTCATATATTTTTACCTTTTCACCGCAACATTAAGATTTAAATTCTAAACATATTCTATTTAGTCGAACTTATTATTAAAAGATTACAGAAAATAATACGGAATTTAATGTTTCATACTCTGTTTAAGCAAACAAATATTCTAGTGGTTTCTTAGCATTTTTTTTATAGTTGCTTTGCGTTTCCTTGCGTCAATACAAATAATTTGTTTTGTTTTTTAATTTGTCAAATAATTTGTTCAATTTTAATTATTTAAAAGATTTAAACAATATCAATTTACCCAGTTTGTACGGAAGGAATTATTTTATTACTAAAATAGGGTAAGATATTACACGGGTAGGTGGGTACATGGATAGGTGGGTACATGGGTAGGTGGGTACATGGATACATGGGTAGGTGGGTAGGTGGGTACATTTGTAGGTGGGTACATGGGTAGGTGGGTACATGGGTAGGTGGGTACATGGGTAGGTGGGTACATGGGTAGGTGGGTACATGGGTAGGTGGGTACATGGGTAGGTGGGTACATGGGTAGGTGGGTACATGGGTAGGTGGGTACATGGGTAGGTGGGTACATGGGTAGGTGGGTACATGGGTAGGTGGGTACATGGGTAGGTGGGTACATGGGTAGGTGGGTACATGGGTAGGTGGGTACATGGGTAGGTGGGTACATGGGTAGGTGGGTTCATGGGTGGGTAAGTACATGGGTGGGTGGGTACATGGGTAGGTGGGTGGGTACATGGGTAGGTGGGTACATTGGTACATGGGTGAGTGGGTACATGGGTGGATGGGTACATGGTATTGCATTATTTCTTACATAGGTGGGTGTACATGGGTAGGTGGGTGTACATGGGTAGGTGGGTGTACATGGGTAGGTGGGTGTACATGGGTAGGTGGGTGTACATGGGTAGGTGGGTGTACATGGGTAGGTGGGTGTACATGGGTAGGTGGGTGTACATGGGTAGGTGGGTGTACATGGGTAGGTGGGTGTACATGGGTAGGTGGGTACATTGGTACATGGGTGAGTGGGTACATGGGTGGATGGGTACATGGTATTGCATTATTTCTTACATAGGTGGGTGTACATGGGTAGGTGGGTGTACATGGATAGGTGGGTGTACATGGGTAGGTGGGTGTACATGGGTAGGTGGGTGTACATGGGTAGGTGGGTGTACATGGGTAGGTGGGTGTACATGGGTAGGTGGGTGTACATGGGTAGGTGGGTGTACATGGGTAGGTGGGTGTACATGGGTAGGTGGGTGTACATGGGTAGGTGGGTGTACATGGGTAGGTGGGTGTACATGGGTAGGTGGGTGTATATGGGTAGATGGGTACATGGGTGGGTGGGTTACATGGGTTGGTATGTACATGAATACGTGTATGTGGGGAAATAGAAAAACTCATTGAACTAATAATACGCGACTGCTTATTTTTCGTGTTAAGAATGTTAATTTCTGAAATACCTGCTATTCACCATGAAAAAATGTTCACTAACAAGAAAAACAACAAAAATATAAAAAAAAAACAAACAATAATAAAAATAAATAAAATGCAAAAAATTTTTAAAATATCTTTTATTCAACGTCTTAGCGGTATATTTACAGTATCTTTACACTGTACAGACATATATACAAAATCGAGTAATATTAATTTGGACCCACTAAGTGACAAGTGCGTGCGACATTACATCTGATACAGAACATATAACATACATTGATGACATATTACATGATTTCTGAAATAAAATAAAATAAATTTCATCAAAATCGGTAAAGCAATAAGCTTACGTGCACGTACAAATAATTGTCCAATAATATTATATACATACATACTAACATACATTTTTACATTACAATTTTTATTATTAATTAAGATACGAATAAAAAAATTGATTTTAATACATTTCGCATCCATTTTTACCTTAATTTAAAATTATTTTGATCACAGATCAGATTATATTTTACGTTTTATACAAAAAAAAAAAAACAAAATGGCCGCCTTGTCAAAATGGCGCAATTTACAAACCTTAATCATCTTCTCGTTTAAATCACAATGAATACAATACAACTAGCACAATTACCTTACTTTGATTCCATCTCCAAAACTGGATACACATACATACATAAAAATATCAGTATTATGCGTTATTTCTTACATATTTACAGACTGGGGTTTATTATCTCTTATCAACTATAATGTTATATAAATTATGACTTTAATAAACTATTTAATCTCATATATATTAAGCTATTATCAACATAATAGTCTTAGGCCAGTTGTACGAGACAATGAAACTAATGAGTTTCCATGTTATTGGTGACGGACAAACACATTCTTGATTAATGTTGATAATTTTTTTCATAAAACTGAAATCCCTAACTAAATATTAGTTGTATTATTTTCTTTTTCTTATATTAATATATTCAATTATTGATATAACAATTTTAAGTAAACTTATAATTATTATTGAACATCTGTCTGTGTGTACTCAGTTAATATCTATTGGACGGATTTTAGTTTTTATTATTTTTTAATTAATTTTACATGTGTTTTAATCATTTGGAGATTTTATTAATTATTATAGTTTACTTAAAATTGTTACATTTATTAAAAACATAGCACCAAGTACTACTGTGTTAGTTATATTTTTGAATGTTAAAATTAATATGGGGTTTAGTATTGATTAGAAAAAAAGTTGAAATGCATACAATTTTGTCGTTTAACTTAATTTTACACTTTAAATTGATTGTCCTGTAAAACCTCATTCCTCAATAAAGATTCAGTCCAAGGTAAAATACACCTTATTAGTTTATCAATAAGGTTCACTTAGTCCTAGCTGTCGATATGCTCCGGTTCCATCTTGGCTCCAGAGCGTATCATGACCAGCTTCTCCTCGGAGTCAGGGTTGGGGTGCATGGTCTCTATGGTTAGCATCATCTTCTCGTCGCAGCTGTCCTCACCGGAGTCTGAATACATTGACTGCGTTGATGTCGCCACCTCCTGATACAGAATACAAGAAGTTTTTTAAAGAGGTAAGAGCTGAAGAAAATTAGCAAATGGCTCATGATTTATATAAATTTGTTGCTTTTTTGTAGTGAAATTTCTTTAGAATTAAGATTGAAAGTCGAAGTAACGAAAAATGCGTCACTATAAAGAAACAAAGTGATAAATGTATAGGGGAGAAGGAAATAGACGATATTTTGTCCGCTGCTGTCACGGTGACACCTATTGCTCAATCACTAAACTAAAGTCTCATTAGAGGCATATATTACAATTTTTTTTAGAACTTACGATAGATGGCGTTGATACTTTCTTAATTGATAATTTCTAACATATTATAAGCTTTATATAAAAACACAATACCGACACTCTATATCCATCTCAATCTTTCGTAGGCTAGACATATATTTTAATTTATGTCTAAAGTTAACTTCGAACCTACAGTTCACACCTGCCATGTATAACTCTTTAATGCTACTCATATAATAAATGTGAATGTGTCGTGAGTACCGTGATCCTGTTCTTGGTGTGTATCCGGACGTGCTTGGCGAGGTGGTCGGACCTCATGAAGCGCTTGCTGCACTCGGGGCACTCGAAGCGCTTCTCCCCCGTGTGCGTGCGGCGGTGCCGCTGCAGCTCGTCCGACCGAGTGAACCTGAACGAGGGATTACGCCTTTATTAACATGTACCCGGAACAAAGTTTCCAACTAACAAAATTTTTGTCCTAATATATATATGCTATTTTATTTATTTATATAGAATTATTTTTAATATGAATATAAGGGTAGATATCATTAAAAATAGATTATCGGCACAATCCCAGGATAATGATCTCAACCTCTTGCCGCAGAACAGCCAGTTGCAGAGGAAGGGTCTCTCCCCGGAGTGCCAGCGGAGGTGCGCCCGCAGGTGGGAGGTCTTGCCGTACACCTTGTTGCAGCCCGCGATGTGGCACAGGTGCTGCTTCTTGCGGTCCATGAGCCGACTGCAATTATTACATTTGGTGTTATTAACGATATATTTTGTTTTATATTTCGACACTAATGATGTACGCTTACACTAAATTTTCAATTTCATTCTAAATATAGGAATAGGTTGAATTTCAATCAAATCGCGTCTTATCAATACTCTGTATATAATATATAAATAGAAGATATAAGACGCTACTGACTTCTCTCCCTGGTCACAGTTAGGGCACGTGCACGCAACTCTCTTCATCATCCGTTTCCCACTGTTGGGACTGGTGGGTCTGTTCTTGTTGGCTTCGCACTCGGTAGTGGTAGTGTTCCCGGAGCTGACAGTCACCACCTGCCACTTGCCGGGTTCATTGGGGTCCTGTTGTATTTGCTGACCTGCAAATATGGTCATTGATTAATCTCTGTAAGTGCTTTGGCTGTATGCGTGAAAATGTGTGTTCGTAGGAAGTGCATGTGTGTGTGTGTGTGTGTGTGTGAATGTAAATAGGTGCGTGTTTGCGTGTGTGCACGTAGGTAGGTGCATGTGCTGTACCGATGAGTGGTTGTGGCTGTGGTGTAGGTTGCGGCGTAGGCTGCTGTTGCTGCGGGAGCTGAGCCAGCTGTACTCCGGGCAGACCGACCGCCGGCACCAACTGCACGCCGCCCAGACCGCCCACACCCAGCGTCGGGACCTGCACACATCGAGCGTGACAAATATGCCTTGTTCAGAACGTGCACCACTCTTGTCCCCCCCCCCATCTCTTTTGACTCGTGAGTCCTTACGTTGTTGGAAGCAGGTATGACGGTGACCTGCTGTCCGTTGGGGGTGCTGGTGATGATGGCCTGCTGCGGCTGAACCTGACTCGGTTCTTGCATTGGATTAGATACCGCCTTCCCGTGCAGCGTTAATGTGTGAATTTTTTGTTAGTAAATGAGTTGTTAAGTTATATAAAGCGATTAGTTTTCTTAACGCATTTACATATAGTATTATTATATTCTGTGCTATTTTCCTTTTATTAAACTAAGTTACAAGCATACAGATAGTATATTCAAGCCTTACACATACATATATAATAACCATACCTGCAACGTGATAGTGGGCTGTCCGCCGGCCGGCTGCCCGCCCGCGCCCTGCTACCAAACCAACCCGTATATACTACATTATATACATTTAAGCTAAGCTACATACATACTAATCTTAGTAGTTAGTACTAATTTCCGTAATGATGAACCATCTGGTTCATCATTACGGAAATTATGATGTTGGAAGAGTAATTATTTTAAAGTATAAAATTTCAATCATTTACCTGTACGTTGCCGAGTGATGCAATTTGTATCTGCTGTATCTGACCCGAGGGCGTCAGGACGTTGGCCACTTGAGGTTGAGCCTGCATCTAGAGATACACACGGTTCAATCTAATATCAAATATTATTATAGTACTGCAGGAGTAGAACAATCATCATACTTGTTGCAGTACCTGCTGCAGCTGCGGTATGATCTGCAGGTGGGGCGCGTGGACGGGCACGTGCACGGTCTGGTACACCGTGTGACCGTTGGCCACGCTCACCGGCACCTGCACGGGCACCATGCCCATCCCGCCTACGCCGCCCACGCCACCCACACCGCTCACGCCGCCCACGCCGCCGCGCACCGCTACGCCACCGCCTGAAGGAATCACAACCTTATTATTTCAAATTGAATTATTCCTTATCGGTATCTTTATACAGTATAAAAATTTTATATAATTTGGTTAACTTGATTTTCAAGTGTATATTCTATTTTTATGACAAATCATTTGATTTCTTTAGATCTTTTAAATATTTTATATTCTAATATTAATGTTATTTTTTTCACTTCTTATATAATAGTTATATGATAATACAAATTAACCAACCAAATCTGTAAAAAACAATGAAAAAATAAATATTTTTGGATACAAAATTTTCTCCATTTAGAGATGCAAAAAATAAAAATTCTCAATAAAATTGACAAAAAAGGTGAATTTCGTATTAAAATTATATGTTAATAAATTAAAAAAAAACACATAAAATGCAACTTAAACCTTAAAGTGATGTTAGATGAAATAGTAAGTTAAGTAAGTAATGATACCAAGCAGAAATAACCGCGTGACAGACAAAGCCAGGGGATAGTGTTTATATTTAAGAGAACTTCAATATATATTTTTATTTATTTTATATATTATATTTGAGGAAAAATTCCAAGTGAGCTTAAAAAGTTTAAAGCTACTAAACGTTTTTAACATTCCAGAAATATTTTTAAAATGAGCTAAATTAAGGATGAGTTATATTTATCGTTATTGGTAAATTATCGATAATTTCAACTAACGAATATCGAAATATTTATATGTTTAACCAGATATCGTATTTCATCATTCATCTCTAGCTCGCCTAGTATTAAATAATGTGTTATAATAAAAAAACATTTAATGTTGAATGATATTCGATGAAAACTCATATCTTTGAACTTTGTTATCTTGCACATCTTCATCAAAACGCCGTAATGTTGCTCACGTGGAATTACCAAACAAATATTTCCAAATTCATACAAAGTTCCCTTGTAAGTACGAACCTTGCCCGGCCGGACTGTCCGGTGACTTGGTCTCCTTTCCGTTTCCGTTCTTGCCGTCCGTCTGTATCGTTACCCCGCTGTTGGCCACGCCGGCCACATTACCAACGTTCGCCACACTGGCCACATTCGCCACATTGGACACATTGGCCACATTCGCCACATTCGCCACATTGGCCACACTCGCCACGGGCAATTGCACTCCCGTGGAGCTCGGGATGGATATCGCCTGGCTGGTCGGTATCTGTATCCCGCCCGGGATGGAGATGTTGGTGCCCGGGATAGTGATCATCTGGTTACCGGTTAGTGCGCTTAGCGGTATTGTTAGGTTAGTACCGGGTATGGAGACGGTCGCTTGTTGCTCTGTTAGGGAACATTAGTATGATAAGCGATAGCCCAATTCAACCAGCCAGTGGAAGTAAATAGACAATTATTTATGATACATTAAGGTATTTTTAAACAAAATAGCAAGCATACAACAAAAAAATCATTGATTAATGTTAATAGTGAATATTTTGAATACACTTTTATTGAATTTTCATAAAATGTAATAATAAAAATAAGAAAAAA